>OY735203.1:39320607-39468107 GCA_963457665.1 Thysanoteuthis rhombus | reverse complement strand
TCTCATATAAAATATTTGAAGACTAAATAAAGACAAGGTAATATGAGTTGAAGACCAGAAGCTGCAACTAACAACCCATTCAGAAGTTTCAAGAAAGATAAAAATGAGAAGAACATTCTACCATCGCTTGGCTCAAAAATTCGCTATTTGATTCTATTCTCCGTTGCCTTTTAAATACACCAGAGCCAAGTCGAGTGCTCAGCCATCAACCCTTTTCCGTCAGCTGTTGTTGCATCCAAATGGCTACCAGAAAAATTAAACGTCCCCACAATTCTCCGTCACTGTTCGAACTATTCCAAAATGTTCAACTATTCTCTCTTATCTCCACCATCTAATCTGGTATGATAGTGGTGATTTGATTGCTCAATTGTACACCAACTTCTATGTCTCAATTAAGTTATGGTGGACCTACACTTTCATGATGCTTGTTCATTGCATACTCAGCAAAAAAACCAAATCCATGCCTTTCCCAAGAGAATGGATGACATTATTAGTCTGAATTGAAACTCACTAATTTCTTAGCCATTAAATACGAGAATATTCTCAGTTGCTGATTTTATATATAACGCGACATCATTTGAAGAAAAGAAAGAAACAGAATATATATATATATATATATATATATATATATATATATATATAGACACACATATATATATATATATGCATATATATATATATATATATATATACATATATATATATATGTATGCATAAAGAGAGAGAGAGAGAGGGAGAGAGAGATTAAAAAGTGTAGACAAAAGGCAAATGCAGTGTGAGGTATATATATTATGTTTAGAGTGACTTGTAATTTTAAATTTCATTGAATAGTTTTCCTTCCTACAGACAGAACAACTCTGGAAACACAGGCTCCCACCCAAACCCGTTTTGAAGTGCGTATAAATTGGAATTTTTTTTTCGGAAACGTTGAATCAAATTATTTGTGAAACATGAAAGTGTTTATCATTTACTTTAATTTTATAGAACATAATCAGATATATTTTTGAAAACACGTTTTTTAATTCGCTTCTCACTCGGTACAACCATATACTCTTTCTCATCGACTACTTCTAGCGAACGTTGAACAGTCAGAGTGTTTTCGTCTGTGATGCTTGGAAGCATTTTTTTATAGATTTTCTGCTGCGCCCACGCTGTATCGATCACTTGCTCAAGAATCCACCCGGGGAGGTTACACAATCAATATATCTTCATGCCATCAAAGAGTACCGATGTTGTATTGTTTTCATTGATTAAAAATAGTGTCTACACTGCATGACATGTCTTGCAATACTGACAGTGCAAATAGTCCGTTGTCCTTAGGAAAAAGCATAAATCATTTGCTCAAAAACAAAATAGCATTGCTCGATAACTTAATTTTTCACAGATTATAAGACGACAGAAGAAATGCCCATCTGGAGATGAGGTATCAACTTTCAGTTAATCTTTGATGGTTTGTTGATCCCAATTTGTGGACTCATTTTGGATTGACTTCAATCATAAACTATTAATGTAGGTACTTTGACGAGAAATATGTTTTTTTGAACTTAGCATTTTAGGTTCTTCTTTGGATTCATATTGACGGAATCTCTAAGGGAATCTGTGGGTTGTATATGTCTACCAGTCAAGTATCTTGAACTGCACGTTTGTTTTAACTGGGAAAGGCATAACACAACATCCGCAGCAATATGGATATCCAATGAGTTTAGCTATATAGCGATACCAGTTTCCCTGCTGCATACCGAAAAATGTTGGAAATCGTAACGGGAGTACTTCCACATACTTGTTTTTTTTATACACCTATATCTTAATCCGATTCACTCGAGCAATAGATATTGATGTGTTAATCATATAGGGAATATGTGTATTACTAGATACCAATAGTACTATGTTGAGTTACATCTTACTGTAAGATGTATTAATCGTGATGAAATTGCTTTATCACTTATTAACGATAGTAATCAGATCTTTCACTTTACTTACCTCCTACCCTGAGATTTTGAGTAGTCTAAAGCCTGCATAATATATGCAAATCTTTTGTACGATTGTACCCAGACATATTTAGGGCTATGGCTACTCAATGAATATATATATGAATTTTTTGGTTAGTGGGGGTTTCGTTGATGATGTTTGTGAGAATGTGTGTCACATCTCCAAGGTAAACTCAATGGTTGCATGTATGTCACGACCTTTGGGTAATATACAGCTGGAGTTCACCTCATCAGTGTTGCTGAGATAATCCTTTATTCAGAGAGAAGTTAATTAAGGATTTGATTCATGTGGACTTTATGTCAAAAGAAAAGAAAGAATGTGTTCCCTTATAGTCTGACGTGTTTGATGGTACATGTATATTTAGAAATCTGCTAGTTTGTGTTGGGTTCTGATGGATATTTTGCGTGCAATTTGAGAGTAGTGTATGTGTCAAGTCTCTGATAAGGTCATCCGTTGGAGGAATAGTCATCTGATCTCTTGGATTTGAACAAATGATAAAGGTATGTAGTATTTGTGATAATTCAGGAATTTTTTGGTGGTATGTATGTCAAGACAGAGAATAAGGTGTCATTTGTCTTAATTTGTCTTCCAATATTGCCATATTACTCACTGATAGTTACTGAAAGAACAATACACATATGAATCACTATGTTACTATAGGTGGGTTGGTTTATTTACATCCACATGCCCCGACACGAATATAAGCATTTGTTGCTTTACCATGTGCCTTATGGGCACATAATACAGGGTCGTTGGATAAAATTCCTTCCGTTTTGATGTCAAACGGAACGGGAAAAACGGAAAGACTTTCCCCCCACGATTTATCTTTCACTTAGCACTGAGTCATTTAGCCACAACCAAACTCATTCCCCCTCGATTCCTCTTTCACTTAGCATTGGGAAATTTGCTATGATAACTTAATAAGAATAATAATTGATTTGATGGTATAGTAATCATAAAAGAAAAATTAGCATCATAATCACGCAAATACAACTATACAAATTGTTGAAAATAATGAAAAGAAAAAACTGTAAATCACCTAACCCCCAGGAAAATGTCGAGAAAAATATCGAATAATATCATAAACAAAGATTCCAATCATAATTATTTTTCAACGAAATCGTGTGTCCAGATTTGGAATTTCAACTTTCCAACGCATATTTTAAATATCCTTTTCTGATTTTTTCAGCTTTTCATGCATTTGCTCAAACCCTAACAAACGTTTGATTTTTATCTCTGTCAAAATGATCAAAAGATGGCGTCATCGTTGGGTAGGGGATATTTCTCTTTATAGAAGCCATTCAGATTTTCAAGCATACGGAAAACTAATTAATCTGATGAATTTTTTCGATACATGCCATTTTTTCTGAAAAGCACATAGCTTATCATAAAATTGTCGAATATCAATGCAGTATAATATCTCATATTTGTAAGGTTCTCATACCATATCTTACTAAAAACAACTTATATTTCATGAATGAAAGTAGTAGTATAACTATGTTGAAAAGACATTCGAGGGAAAGGTATTGTGAATCGAACACCTCCTTGAATTAATAAAAACAAAGACGAAAACAGCATGCTAAGCTGGACAAACATTCAAATGGGAGAAATGGTGTATTCAAATGGAAAGAAAAACAAACATCAAAATCTGGACTCGTTCAAAGGGGAATATTCAGAACGAACTTGAGTGAGAAGCATAGTATATTTTATTCCTATTAATAATCTGGGTTGATAACCTCTTAACTCATTCATGTTGTGCTCCAGGACCGGCCTGCTAGCAACTAATAGATGCGACAGCTTCCTCTGTCTTTATCCAACTGCCATTATAATCACGAATCACAAAGATCCACTTGCTGCTGACGCTGTCATCATGGTATCTTTGTTCAGAGAGTAAACTAATTAGAAAAGAGAGCAACTTTTAAGATGTACATCCATTGGCTAGCCGAATTAAAAGTATTTGTAAGGGAAACTTTGATCGACCAATCAATACCAGAATCAATTGGAAATTGTGAAACTGATGTTTGTCACGTTTGTTTGATGAGCAAATGCGTCTTTAACTACAAACTTCACGCAATATTTTCCAGTAGAAAACGGAACGATTTTTTCCCAAAAGCCGTTCATCTTTTTCCTTCTAGTTGAAAAGAAAGAGTTAATTTTCTATTCCTTTTTTTCCTCGTCCAGTTCGTTTGTCTCCTTTGTTATTGATACCCACTGTCACTTGTTCTACGAAGACATTTTTCTGATCGTCAAATTGTGTGTTCATTACTTCTTTTCATCGTAGTGAATTTACTTTCCAAATTCCTAGTATAATTGATCAGACAGTTACTGCGAGTGTGGTCAGAGGCATAAAATCAAACCACTAGTGTGATACAAAAATCCGAAGAAAGCTATCATAACTGGAACACTTCGTAGATGTCACAAAAAACAGCTTAAATCAAAGTCAGAAACTACACACAACAAAGAATATGAGTTTGAAGAGAAACTTTGAAGAGTGTAGATAGAGACCCCGAAAATAGGATCCTGCAAAATTTGAGTGAGAACAATCATATTTGTTGAAGGTATGATGTAGAACTAGTGTCAAGTTTTATTTTTTAAATCGTTGTAATATTTGTAATGTTTGCTGATATTTTGGGGTTTGAAAAATTGTTCCAATCGATGCATTTTTTGGTTATTCTCATATGTATGAAGCATCTGAAGATCTTTAAAAGCTTCGTATCCCTTTTTTAAACATTTGCCTCGTCAATAAAAACGTCCAAAGTTGATAACATAATGTGACTAATTACCATATTGCATGCAAGAAAAATCCTATTTACGTTGATCGATGAGAGGAAATATCTAAAGTATACTCTTGAGTTGGGAGGCTTTAAGAAGTTCCCTGAGAATATAATACATGCATCTAGAAAATACTGAAACTATGCAAGATATTGAAATTATATAATTCGCATGAAACTACACTATTACAAGAAATAAAAACTGTCAAGTGAGTTGAATGTATTATTAGACGAGTGGCTCCCTTTAATTTCAATGGACCTTAGCAAGAAATACAGCTGTTTCTGTCGAAACCTTCCTTGAAGTATACAGTTCGTTGGTCACTATGTCGACTGAGATTCGATTTCCTGTTTGATTTAGCAGACGGATACAAACATATGAGCTACTTTTGGGCTGCCTCTATGTTTCGATATGGTCCGTTTTTGTATATTTTCATAGATTTGTGATTGGTTATTTATTCACTCACAGTTCTACGATTGTGAATGTACTGATAAGGGGACACATTTTGTTGCAATCTTTAAATTTTGCCTGGCCTTTGTTTCTTGAGGCCACGACACTTGCCGAATTTTTAACGACTATATTGTTGGTATACAGGCCAAACTTTAATTACGTGATGTTAGATTTATGGGCGACTATGGATTTTTGACTTAAGAATACTTAAAGATCTTAAACTTGCTGTGAAAATTAATACTTCAAGTGAAACACTGAAATTTGTCCCGGGTAATAAGATGAGAATAGTAGGGTTGGTAACTGACGTGTAGGCTATTGCTGAAAAATAATGATTCCATGTCGTTCTAAAAAACCTATCGAAGTGTAATGCGTTGGCGAAATAGCGTTTCTGGAAAGTCTCCTGTGATCCAGCAAAAATAGTAGGCACAGAGGCGGTTTACGCAACTGAACACGCATAACTCCTAATTCTGCAGGCCTATTCATAATCTGTTTATTACATGCTTAAGTCGATGATGTAATTTTGACTGCAAACAAAACAGTTGGAAGTAGCTGATGTCACTATAATTACAGTTTCCCACCTAACCAAAAATATATTCCTTGTTCGACTTCAGTAAAAAAAAAGGACAATACACACTGTTTGTTTGTGATTTCCACCTGTTGAAAGACGTAACGTAAAAGACATATTGCACCAAAAGCATCGTTGACAAAATGGCTGGCGCAGTGTATAGGACAACCCTTGATACCATATGACTTATGCTGGCGCATCTCACTGAAGATTAATTGATATTGGTCTCTCAGAACTACCCACTAAATGAGCTTTAGACTTTATAGTCGAAATTGCCATTTGAGCAAAATTTTTGAAAAACATTTAGAGGCGATAGAAGCAGTACTCAGAAGATTAGGTCATACAGATATCCTATTGAAGCAATCTAAATATGCATTTGCAAACTTATTTAAGGAATACAATCGTCCACGGTTGGTAAATCGTAAAATATCACTCAGACTGTTCCCGGGACTAGTAGGATTTCAAGCTAACTTGTAAACAAATAGTGTACCAATGAGTCTCGAGCTATGCAAGGGCTTTTTTCTCTGAACAATGCTCATAACCAACGTAAGAAGTGGTAAACTATTGATTGTTGAATTTGACGCAAGTGATGTTGCAATCGGGTTGGTACTTTCCCCTAGACAGAACGATAACAGCATCCATCCAGTTGTTTTTTCTTCCACCACCGTTTGGAAATATCAACAGAAATAGTTTATCCACAGTAAAAAGACTGTAACTGAACTAGAGGCAGTATCAACGTGGCGTGTTAATATTGTTGAAACTGATTTTTTATTGAATTTCAACCACGATGCATCAGTTCATTTGAGCAACCAATGGGATCTTCGTAGGAAATTTTGCAAGACGCCAGAGCTTGAAGAATACATTTACATCGTCTTGTAACTCAGGAAAATTTGATGTGAAATCTTTGAAAATAAGGTTCATGCAATCAACTATACTACCAGAAACTTCACATAATGATTGAGAGCAGAGCAAGTGCAAGGACTCATTGAGTGTTGGTTCACTGTATGCAACACAATCCATGAGAAACGTCCAAAACGGGTCGCCAGTCATTCAAGAACAGTGGATAATGTACCTGTTTAGTCAGCTTCAATTTAACGCTTTATGACATTCACTATTCCCGAAACTGCCCACCACGGTAGAGATAAAACATTACGAATTGTATTTTCCAAAGATCTACAAATTTGTCCATCGGTGTGTCATTGCACTTAATAGCAAGAGGTACTAATGGAATTCGTGTACATCGATAACACAGTAGTCAGATCAGTTTTCTTTCTTTAGTCCGACCAAGAATTAAATGCTGATGGAAATATAATTCATGAACTTTGTAGAACATTCATCATAGGAAAAAAAAGAGATTTGCTGCGCACCATGGTCTCAAGGCAGTGATCTCACCGAAAGTAACATTTTTGAATCAACAAAGTATTAAGCCCCCCGCTTAGTAGCGCTTCCTGTTGCTGCAAGTTGCTTCAGCATTAAACACTGATGAAAATTCAAATACAAAATGCACATCCTACTTTGAGACGCTTGGAAAAACAAAAAAAAAAAAAACCCCAAAAAACACCACAAGATCTCATCCTCGGTAATAATATAACCCAAATATATTGCAACGGAAACGAAAATAGATCTCGCTATTCTACGTGATCATGTTGCACTCAAATGCACGCACAAAATGACCGTAATATGGAATTCTATAATTATCAGCTAAAATATCGTAAAAAGTCAGTCCATCGAAAGTAGCGACACTCAGAAATTTACACCTCAAAGGAACAGCCTGTTGACTGCCTCAAATATACTAAACAACCCAGTGAACCTTCGTATAGAGGATGATTCTACAAATGAATAACAGTGAAATGAAGGGGACGATATCACGAAATCCGAAATGATGTCAATGATCGAATTAAAGACGTGGGCACTGGTAATTCATATGAACGAAGCACAAACACGGGCGCTAGATGAATATTTGGGAAAGAATCAAATTTCATGTATGATATAATTGTGGCCTGAAAAAAAGAAAAACGATATTTTGCAACATCAATAATAATTAATAATTAAGCTCATTAACATTTTAGTTTGCTTTTAATGAATAACAAGTTGAATACAAGTGTTAGTCTAAGCGGAATGAATGCGTGTACCAGAATAATTGCGTATGAATGTTTGATTGCGTTTATGTGATTGTACGTGGTGTTCTTTTAGCTCGAGGAAAGGAATGACATTTGAAGTATGTATGTGCGTGTGATATAGACGATGTTGATTCGGCATGGATATATATATATATATATATATATATATATATATATATATATATATATATATATATATATACATATATATATGTATATATATATATATATATATATATATATATATTTGTTTATGAGTATGTTACTTGATAGGTATTTTTCAGGCATAATGACACTATAGTGGGAGTTATATTGTACATTGTAAATTATGTGAGTGTGCTAAAAGGTGTGTGCACATGTAAAACATGTATATGTGGGTGGATGTGTTTCTGTTTCTTGTTTTCCCCGTCTTAGGAAAGATGAAGTTGGAGAGGTCAGAGTTGGCTGACCTTTTCTCCAGCTCCAGTTTTGGATGAATGGGTAATTCAGAAGATAATCCTGGCTTGGATATATATGCTTCAATTGGAACTGACAGGCGGGATGAAGGTCCATTGAACTTAAATATATGCGTGAGCATGCGTGTCTGTAGGGATCAACCCACGCATTTAAGGATAGATAGATGGATAGATAGAGAAAGATGGAGGAATTGCATCGCATATAGAGAGAGATAAGTAGCCGGCTGAGGATTGATAGCAGTTCACAGTCTGGCATGGTCCAGCAAGCCAAGTCTCTTCTACTTTAACAGATTCTTGAAATATATCGCTAGTTTTCATGGGCAGCTGAAGGTGCATCCAGCAGCAAGAGTTAAGAACACTGACCCATCTTTGAAGAGTAGCACCATCGTGGAGATATGACAGGAATAAACATTTTTACACATATGCTCACGTATGAATACATGCGTGTATGTATGTGTGTAACGCTTTCATACGCCAAGTATTTTCGATGAGCCGTTAGGTTCATGGGTCAAGTGGGTACGGTGAATGGTTTATGACAATACTACAGCGCTTTTGGCAATTATGAAAGACAACACACTGATAAAAATAACGCTTTAAAAGATAGGGTCGTTTGCGGAGATCGTGAGAAACCGAAAGTAGCCAAGAAATAAGTGAAGAAAAAATGAAGTGAAAAATAGAAAGATTAAAGATAAGCAAAAGTGAAAAAAACAACAAAAAACTAGAACTACTCGAAAATTAACGTTATGTTGATGCTATCCGTAGAGTTTTATTTTCGTCGACGACAAACAATTGAATAGAATGAATAAAAAAGCAACACGTCTTCAAAAGTTAAAAGAGGCTTCTCATTTTCACTTGTTTTTTTGTAATTGGCAACTTGCCTGTTTTTGTGCATATGTGCACGCACTAACAGCTGTACAAAATTTGAAAAAAAACTTTCTCTTTACATTGCATAAATGAATATGTTGTTTTGGTTACTTCGTTTAGCAGAAGCTTCCCAGGATTGGAAACCACACTGACAAACGAAATATAGAACACCCTTCTGTCAATATCCTATATGTGCGCACCCTTTTCGAATCGTTGTATATATGCTCAAGTTGTCTAATTGAAAAATAGTTGGAAAAAGGTATTAAGTTTTGCTAATATTTCATGGACAAATTTGCCATCTTTTGGGTGAGTGATTAGTATATTCTACAGTCAACAATCTATTTTCATTGACTGCTGCAATAGCGTTAGATTTTCACTGTTTGTTCCACAGTGTACTCGACTGTGTTTCATTTTGACGGCTTAGTAACAATCTTCAATAAACAGAGCAAAGTTATAAGGATGGGAATAAAAGTCAAAGCTTTTCTTCCATTCTGAGCAAGATCGTCCATAGAAGACAATTTTCTTTGATTTCAATTATGTAGTTAAATCTTTCGCAAAATATAGAATAATATTTTTTTTCACAGATGCACGCTAGATTCAACACGTGAACAATAGCCTTGGTTATGCTCCAAATCGTATTTTGGATATGGAACCCAATTTTGAATGATTCAATTGCATCGTATGTACCTGTAAAAGGACTTTAATAACATCGTGTAACGGGATAATGACATTTTTGAGACAAAACATTAAATATCATTGAATAATATCTAATAGAAAAGTGGTTAAAAAATGTGGTTGGTTTTCATGTCAACCCCGATTGCGTGAAGAGATATATGTCAAAGTAATGAATTCAAGTGGAGCAAATATTTAGAAATATTCAAAATGTAAATTCAATCAAGATTTAACAATTGCTATGTCCAAATATCCACGCATGAAATACTATACGAATCGTTTCGATGTTAAGGGGCAAAATGGTTGCTTCATGGGAAAATGTTTGGAAATTATTTTTTGTATCCGATGGCATGAATTCAAGATTGAAGTGATGAATGTACATAACCATTTTACTTTATATGTTTTTGTATGATTCTTGTGTTAAATGAAGTGAAATAGGTCATAATGAATGGAAATATTTCCCCCCTTTAAATTATCAAAAGTAAAAGGACATTTCAAGGGATTCAAAATCAAAGGAACAGCTTTCAAGTAAATGTTCGTCTTTCTATGGGGTCAAAAGGGAAAAGAGATCTCCATCTTTCAAACGATCTAAAGTGAAAGTGAATATTACTTCACCTTTAATGAGTCTAAATAAAAGAGTTTGAGATGTACCATTCACCCTTTAAGTATTATCCATTTGTAGGTATTTGAGTATCTCACTGACCATTCAGTTCTGCATAGGGTAAAGATGAGATGCCAGCCTCTGGGTCTGAAGTGAAAGTTTCGATCCTACATCATGGTATAGGATGGGGTTTTTATTTGCTGTCCCAGTACAGCAAAATGTGACACGAGGTCGATGCATAACGTGGGAAGATTAGGAAACCATCTGTCCAAAAATAGCTCCAGCCGATGCAACATTGCCGAGTGACCGTATAAGCTGAAACAGCCTCCGCCACGAAAGCTTCCCTCAGGGACCTGCTCCTCTTTATTTATGGTCCCACCACAGCAAAATGTGACATAAAGTCGGGTGTTAACGTGGGAAAATAGGTGCAACCCTTAAAAAATAGCGCCAGCCGACACGACTTTGGTTGTCAAGAGACCGTAGAAGATAAAACAACCTCAGCCACGAAGGCGTCCACTTTGGGACCAGCTCCTTTAAGAGCAATGGAGCAGTGTCGCCCCAGGGCCACAGATCCCCTGCAGCTGGGCCGAGCAATGATAGGAGATCCCAATGCACGTAGCATTGCACAGCCTCAGTAAAATCTCATTGGCTGACGCACTCGGTCTTGACACCATCCACAACACCCAATCTACACTTTGATCTCGAAGAAAAGGCTAGAAAAGGGGATGGGATGGGGTAATGGATAGTCTATAGCCACACTGAAGAGTTGTGATATAACAAAACAGCTCATTATATTGATTATATTCATCAACGGTCAAATAAAACCTCAATCTCATTCCCTCTTTCATCAAATTGATTGCTGGTATTGTTTACATGATAGTATGGGCTATTTAAAAAAAAAATTAAAGCTTTTGAGATGCATTAAGCCTCTGAAGATTCTGGTAATTTTTGACGTTTATTATTTTGTAAAATATAAAGCAGAAATCATAGTAACAAATTTGTTTTGTCAGCAAGAGCACTTGGTAGACATTTCTTTTGCTGTGATTCAGTACTTTGATGAAGAACTTTCTACCTGACTGAACACGTGAACAACCAACAAAAAGATGGCAATGAGAGAAACAGGTCAATGTTAACATTGCTTTTCTTTATATCATGGAAAAACTTCATATAAATATTAATTAAAACATGAACATAACAAAAATCAATATCTGTCTAGACACCAAAATGTATTTGTATTCCAAATTTTCAATTATTACACGTGGTTTTTCACGTATGAAATTGAGTAAAAATCATCTAAAGCAGCATAAAAAATAGCATTACCTGTGTCGATTATTCCAGTGTTCAAAAATTGTAATCGTAGCAATTTATATGAAAAATTGAGAAAAATAAAATTACTCTAGGATGAGAAACCTAAATAGAAATATCTGATGTGCAGGCGAAAATTTAAAATTAAATTGTGCCTTTCTATATGTGAAAAGGAGTAAGAATTTCTAAGAACATAGAAGAATCATAATCGAATCATAAAAGCCTATAACAATTCCCAATGCATAGACGGTAACTTGTTTGATTCAACTTAAAAAAAGAAAATAATAGCAATAATTATGTGTAGGGGTAAAATATGATTAAAAATGGGTAATCTGAACCAGTAGTGTGATGGACTGTCTTTGCCATGAGGACATTTTGTAATTATACCTGGCTTTTAATATTTAGAATCTAAACAGAAGAAAAACATATAAAAGAATTAAAATCTAAAGACTTGGCCACTAAGAAGATACAGCTTGAAAATTCTAATCTAAATTCAGGAAGAGAATTACTTCCCCTGATTCTTTCGTTTTATCGGATACTATCCTGGCTGTCTTTGTTCATACATCACTACAGGGTGCATGTGGTCCTCATTGCCAAATATGATAGATTTTTGTAGATACTAATTGTTCAAATTTAGCCATGTGTATGCAGTAATGTGTTTTACCTTTAGTGGAGTACCAGAACAATTGTTTGGAATGTGCCCAATTTACAAAAGTCCTCAAAATCGGTTATATTCCTGTCTCCTTGTTGGCAATTAACAACAATTTTCATATCCATAACATGTATTCTTGCAATCTGACAATGGTTCAAAATGTTGCTGAGCTACTTGGCGAAGTATTGATTTATCAATGCATACTTTTTAAAATGTGTTTTTGTCCATAGCTCACATGGCTGACAATCCAGAGTATTGTTTTATCTTCGTTATTAATTTACCTGACTCTGTACAGAATGGTTCCACCTTCAGGCAGCCTATAATTAATAAAAGTTCTCTGGTCCAGATGGAAGCATATATTAGGAATTAATCTTTCTCTGATTTAAAAAAAAACAAAAACTTTACAATTCCTCCATAGTTAATCATCGTTTCAATTTTATTTTTTATCAACTGCATTTGTTAGGTCTTAAATCATACTTGAGTTCAGAGAAATGAACCCTAGTTATGCCCATGAATTTTGCTTATGATCAATTTATTTCTATGATCTTCAGTTACAAACTTTACAAATTTTAGAACTGAACCTTCAACTACGAGTGCACACCTTTCAAGAACTACCATGTAAATGCAGCATATTTTTGTTATTGATATCAGGTGTCTATTGATATTGAAATTTGTATTGGATTACGATATCAATACTCCTACAGAAAGAATATGAATTAATAAATTTTGTTGGAAATACTAAAATATTTTTCAATCATTTCAAGGTGATCAAATAGTTTGTAATTAACAATAGAATACTGCAAAGAAAACTCTCCTATCTTGGAAAAGTCTTCCACAACCAAAAAAAAAAAATAATTGGAAATAGTGAAGCATCATGTCTGAACAGAAAATCATGTTTGTTCATGATGAAAAAAAACCAAACATCGGAGACTCGATTTGAATAATTGGTTCTATGAACGTAAGAACGGATATTCATATGGACACTTGTTATCTTTTTGAGTAAGTCTGGTTTCTACAGAAATACTAATTTTAGAAAGAGCTGTTAGAAGGAGCTCAGGACTGAATCTAGCTGAGAGTTTCCAGTTTAATTTGTGGAACAATTGCTACATGTTTCGGAAACTTTTTACATTCCCGTAGAGACAAAACCGTAGCCTGATTCTAAAAAAGGTGCTAGGTAGGCAAAATACGCTGCAAGGATATAATGTACTGTAGGGAGTCGGTAATCATTTCAATGTTTTGCAGTTGCAAATAAGGTATCATCTAGAAAAGTCAATGATCGAATTCAGATGCATCATCCAAATGCGCTAATTTTCTATTGAAACTGTGTGCACTAACCGATGGCCATGGTTCCGTAATTTGTAATAGAATTTTTCCTTAGACACAGGGAAAAAAGTTATTTAAAATCTTGTTCAAAATGTTTTGGGTTCTGAATCAAGGAGAAATTACAATGTTCACATGCCGACCAGTGTCCGTTTTAGTAAGTTAATATAGAAGTAATTTTTGTAGTTTCTGGATTTTTTAAATTGTAAACAATTAACTCTGTGACAGATTACCATAGCAATTAATCGCTATTTGAACTTCTGGACACTTATGATAGAAACCTTTGTATCAACCTGAATTCAAATTTTAAAGTTGTCAAACACGAAACATCTGAAAAAGAACTTAAAATTGAAATCAAAGTGAAGATTTTTTTCCATAGAGGTATTTCACCAGCCGACTCGTATCATTATAAATGAGAAGCACACAGATCCAAAAATTCAACTTATGATAGTTTGGAAGATGTGCAGATAGGGAATAAATTTCAGTTTG
The DNA here is from genome assembly GCA_963457665.1 of Thysanoteuthis rhombus. Taxonomy (NCBI): domain Eukaryota; kingdom Metazoa; phylum Mollusca; class Cephalopoda; order Oegopsida; family Thysanoteuthidae; genus Thysanoteuthis; species Thysanoteuthis major. The sequence goes on along the minus strand of OY735203.1, from coordinate 39,453,856 downwards.
ATCCAACCCTGCAATTCGACAATATAACTTTTATTTTTCATTCTCCTCAAATGCAAAGTACGCTGGTCTCTTCGTTTACATAAACATTTAAATCATCGTCAGCAGTAGCAACAGCAGCATCCGTTCTTGGTCATAGAGTTTAGCCATCAGAACTCTGTACCAAGGGCGTCGCACAGCCAGTACTTTCTAGCTTTGTTTAGTGGTCACACCATCTTATTTTTATAACATATAATCTCTTCGGATCCACGTTATATGTTTAGCAGTTAATTGTTATCATTGCAGCGTATCCAGCCCGCTATTTTTTTTTGTTTTTTTCATGTCTGTGACACTTTTTCATTTTTTCATATATTAAGCTGTCTCGTGACCTTTCCATTTAATATTGTGTATGGTTCTCTTTTGTGTTCATTGCATTGTCCTCAGGTCGATTTTTCCTTTTGGTTCCATGTTTCAGCTCCATACGTGGCTACAGGATGATACAACGGTTTTGGACCCTTCCTTTCAAAATTGATACGACTTTACTGTTTTTAAAGGATCTATTCGCTCTACAGAATGTTTGCCAACCTGGACTAATTCTTTGTTTTATTTTTTTTTCATTTGACCAATTTGTTTTTCTATTCTATCTCATATTTTTGCATATAAATAGAACTGCAATTGTGCGCAGAAAACACAGCTTAATCAGATAAATCCACGAGAGATTCTTATCCACCTTTGTTGACAGTTTATGTCCTGTCTGATTGGAGGAAAACAAATATAGACCCATACGTTACAGATCTTAATCATTCCCCTTTTTGTTTGATCTGAGAGAGAAAAAGATCTGGTCAATGACTGGCAAGAATCAAATCTGGTAATTAATCAAACGATTGACCGGTGTTTGTAACCAGCATATTGAGAATAATCTGATGAGCGAAATTATGTTTTTTAATCTGGGTTGCAACCCCAATAAGTTTTCTGAGTGAACGTCCTTAGTTCATTGGAATTATTTCAGGTTTGCTTAGTCTTGCATGTAATCTTTTCATCGAATAATTTTAGAGAGGAGAAGAGAGAGGTAGATAGGAGAGTGAGAGATTGGAGATTATCGACAGAGCATGAGAATATAACAAAGATAGGGACAGTGGAAGAGAGCAATATATGCTGGAATAAACAAGACAAAAACGCTTGCATTGTGCTATGTTTGGAGTCGCAACTGATTTCTTTCTTCCTCGATTAACTCAAATTTTACAGCAAAGTATTTAAATTCAGTTGCAATTTTTTTGATTTGATCTTAATGGAAATATGAAAAAGCATGATTAAAAATGATTGAAATATCATCTAACATTATGATTTGTATGTTTTCCTTGAAATGAATTACTAAAAAATGCAGGAATAATCTGCAAAAACATTAAAAAACCTATCAATACATTGTGAATATAATAACGTATGGGATACATGATTGAAAGCTACATTCTTGTAATATTCATGAAAAAGCTTTTGTTGTATAAACCTCACTTTGAGGTGACCCTCAGTGGTCGTTAGGCTCACAGAATTTATATATTTCTCTCATTCTGGATGAGCCAAGCCTGTTCATTTGTTGTTTTTTTTTCACCATCTTTTTTCATTTTCTTTTTATTCTGAGGACATTGGGACCTTTCCCCATCTACCCTTTTCCTTTTTTGTTGAGTTTCTTTCTCATTTTTTGAACATTCAGGTTTTCCTTTCTGTCTTTTTCCTCTTCCCTTCCTTATAATTTTCTAGTTTTTTTCATCGTTCTTCTGCACGAAATTTTGTCTTTTCTTACCGCAGTAAAACATACTCCATGAGGGAAATTACTGAAAATTGCAAAAGTCAACTTATTGTCTGAATGATTCAAATTAGAAACATTCAGATCAGTGAAATTGTGGTAATGTTGAAAACTATTCGCATAATGAATAACATACATTTAATTTCATTAAAATAAACTCAGCTCACGAATGACCTACTTTCCAACTAAATTTTATAAGATTGTGTTTCCATTTAACACTTTTGAAAACGCCTAACCTCTGAAAACAAAAGGTCAGATTGAAGAAGAATCTGAAAAACCACAGATTATCTATAAATTGAACAATTATATCATCGAAAATATTGCAACGAAAAGAACATTTATAGAAACCCATAAATGTAAGTAATTGAGTCAAAGAAAAAGACATGGTCAAAATAGATTGCTCAAAGCCAGCAACCAAAGAGGACATAACGTAACATAACGTAATGCAGTTTTAGTTAACTTCGTAATTTTACCTTTGTAGTTGACTGTAAATACATTTGCTTTAGTTTCACTATTATCAATCCCTAACCGACAGGGGCCTAATGCTCAATAACATAACAAATAATGTGTGCGATAAATACTGGTGTCTATATTTGGTTGCTGTTACCAAACATCGTTGAGGAACATTACGATGCAGAGTATTCAAGCATAATCGAAAAGAGGACCTGGCAAAAGACCGGTTGCCTTTGTGAGATTATAGTACAAATGAGCAAACACACTACTGCAATGGCGCAGAAGGAAATTATTAATTGGTCGAGTATTTTTTCTGATATAACGTTCGTATAATCATTGGATATCACATTCACAGGTGATGGGAGATCGTTTATGTGCTAAATTGTTGCTTTTTGCAAGGTATAAGTCAATAAGAAGAATTCAACACCACCAACAAACGTCAATACAAATATTAAAGGACGTGAACTCAACTGATTTACTACTTTCCACGATTTCCCTCTCGTAGACCTTTTGGTCATTTACAAAGCATAATCACAGAGAGTGTTAGCAATATTGTTCAGTACATTTAGATCGCGTTTTCAAGTTAATCTCCTTTTTTGTCAAATCAACAAACCCGATGCTTCTCTATTATGGACGTAAAATGGACATGGTATAGCGAAACGTTCGGGTAAAAGATTAACAGTGGTTGAACTGTTGACGCTTATTTTGCTTCGAAATTTATTTTGAAATCCTTTAATATTTGGAACCAAAGATTATCATTCACGATAAATCCTACATTCATATTGGAAGCATTCCAAACAACAAACTAATATTTAAATTTTATGTACATTTCAAATTTCACAAGCATCACAATGTTTATGCTTGTTTGCACGTGCGATTGTGTGTTTTTTGTATAAAACCATGGCACATTCATATCTTTATAGAAACACACCCTGATATATTATTATCATTATTATCATCATCATCATTATCATCATCATCATGACGATCATCATCATCATTATTATTATCGTTATAATTATTATAATAATAATAGTTATGTGATAACATAATCATAATTTGATATACATATATACATATTTTATATATATATATATCATATATATAATATATATATATATATATATATATATATATATATAATATATATACATATATGATATATATATAATATATATATATATTTTATATATATATGTATATATTTTATATACATATATCATAATTATATAATATTATAACAATAATAACAATAATAATAATAATAATAATAATAATAATAATAATAATAATAATGATAATAATAATAATAATAATAATAGTAATAATGATAATAATAATAATGATAATAATAATAATAATAATAATAATAATAATAATAATAATAATAATAATAATAATTGGTAATTATAAATCATAAATTTGGAGGGTATGATGAGAGAAATTTTGTTCTCAGCATATAATCCAATATCAATAACTTTGTAGCATGTTTCCTCTCTGAAGATATTTTATTCTCACTTGGATCTGTTCCCCGATGTTAGAGTTCCCTTTTATATGACTTCAATTGATGATTTAATTATTTTGGGTTTGGTCTGTTCCCACATGATATAGTTGAATTGGATGTTTAGTGTTGAATGTATTGAGCTCTTAATGGAATAAAACCATCACGGATTGGGTATTGTATTACATTATTTTGATTCCTGATTTGAATTGTATATATACATACATATATATATATATGTATGTGTGTGTGTGTGTGTGTGTGTGTGTGTGTATGTTGCCCTGATTTAAATCTAAATCACAAAACAAAACCTTTTCACTCAATATTAGTAATATTTTAACATTGTTTAAAAATCACAAACACTTGATTTAAGAATTTGAAAAAAAAAGAAATGAAAGAGTTAGATTTCTTGGCAATAGTCTTACTATTAGTAGGATAGCCTCCATCCCTAACATTTGACACCAATTTGACATAATGTACTAAGCAGAGGACGCAGTAACCTGCAGCAAAAATTTTGAACCAATCATGAAAATAAAAGGAGAATTTTTCCTGCACCAAAATCTGATTGAAAGTGAGTCGAAAAATCCGATTTTTTTCTCGATCCAAATAAATCTGATCTTCTGGCGATAAAAATGATGTCTAATCCCGACTCGAAAGACCAGTGGCAGTTGCTGTCAATATCCTGCCCTGTGTACCTGGATTACAGTCAAGTTCTAATTCCTGCAGATCTACCTAAAGCATATACTGACATTAGTAAAATATGAGAGCTGCTCACATAATTACAATACAAAATTCTCACAACATAATTATCAACAGCAAAACGAGCCGTGGCAACCTGGACAAGTATCTGCATACCCCTATATTCTATGTGGGGCTTTCGTTTATACATTTTCAAAAGAACTGATTTACTTACTTAATCAAACTTTCATACCAACATGCAAACTTCACAGAGATTTACCTGCTCTAAATAAATCAGTCTTATTTGTTTGATATAGAAATATATTCATAGTTTGTTTTCATTTGGTTAATTCTCTGCTAGATCTCTGCCATAAACATCTAATATTCAATGTAGACACGATACTGGGAATAGCTTACACACTGAATCAGGTCTTTTACACGAGTACTTCCGCTACAAACACACATTCACACTCACACACATGTGGATATATATATATATATATATATATATATATATATATATATACATATATATATATATATATATATATATATATATATATATATATATATATATATATATATATATATATATAAACTCTCGGGAAGAACAGAAACTTAGGTGTGAAAGTATCTGAAGATTTCATTTGTTAGGTAATTTCAAAAGAAGTATTTACTCAGAGATATTTGAATCGAACAAAAAAAAAATTGAGTCTATCAAAATTAGTTGATTTGATAACTTATTAACGGATTCATGTAAAAACTATTGCCTACTAATTCCTCAAAATATCGGGGAAAATGCATTTATTCAACATGTGATATAGCTATCGGATAGACGATAATTTTCTCCTTGTCATAATCAGCCTCACATTGTCTGTCGTCGGAAATACACCCTCCCCACAATTTATCTGATCTCTATTATGGGAGTTGTAGGGCTAAGATCTCTGGAACTTGTCTCTTTTGTCACGTCATCTTATCTATGGCCGGTTTTAGTTTTGCATATGATCTTTGGGTACTCCTGGTTTTCTTTAATATACTTGTGTGACCCCTGCTGCGTGCAAGCTGCTTGGTTCTCACTTCGAAGATACATTCTTTTAAATGTTCCAGCTTCATATTTGATAAGATGACTACTGCGGATTGCATTGATCTTATACCCTTCTCCCTATGACTAATGGATTTGTCTTGTTCCTATCTAGCCATCCTCGCTTGATTTCTTCTTTTACTGAGGGTTCCATGGAGATTCATCGTCTTGAGTAGATGTAGTGGTATACTTTTTTTTCAGATATGAGTTTTTGCTTTTGATTGATGTATATTGGTCTTCAACATTTGTTTTACATAAGTTCATATGAAAACCAATGTTCTTGCTGTCTTCATTCAGATAGTTTAGCATTACTTGGGAATGGTGCATGATTTCAGCAGAAATGACGATGTTGTCAGCAAATCTGAGGTTACAAAGGTATCCTCTATCTATTCTAATCATTTTATTTTTCCAGTCCAAGTTTTGGAAGATCATCTTGACTCAAGTTGTTGAGAGCTTGGGTGAGCTGGTATCACTTTAGCATACTCCTTTTTCGAGCAGAAAGTTCCATGGTTTTATAGAAAGTTAGTTAGCTACCGGCTACCCCATACGAGTAATGATATTGTCTGGAGGAGAATAAAGATAATCTAAATTCTGTGAAAAAAGAATCACAGGCACTATCCAGATGACCCAATATAACAAAACGCAAGTGGAAAAAAACTGTAGATATAAAAAAAATCCTCCACTTGAAAACTTGAGAAAAATTGAAAAGAAATAAGTCTACATACAAACAAATGAGAAAAGGAAATTTAATAATTTAGCATATGTATAAAAGACGTCTGAAAATAAAAATAAAAACAACGGAATTACACAATTTACACGCCTGATAAGGAAAAAAAAAACGATTATATTGATCATAATCTAAAAAAAGATATTTAAAAAAATCAGAAAGGCCCAACAACCCAAGCTAAAATCAAACTAAACAGTAAACCAATTGATTTGTATTTTGATTCGTGGAAGAGACCACACTATTCGAGAACGATACAAAACATAACCTTTGTTGTTCCAGCAAAGTAATGATGAAATTCTAATCATTTAATTAAGCGTTATATTTAAATAAAATGAAACTAGAAGTACCATCTCAGTGATGATCCCACTGGATGAACCAGAGAGAATTGCATCATAAATGGGACAATAGAATTATTTTAAATGAAATTGATTAGCTCTGTGTGAAAACATTGAATACCCTAGAATGAAGAAATTCCCAAATACATATATGGTGTCCAATCAATATTCATCGTTTGAACACTGTCTCAATCACCAATCGATATCTCTCTCTATCTTTCTTTTTTTCTATCTCAATCTATCTATCTATCTATCTATTTATCTATATACATAAATACATACATAAATATATATATCTATATATCTATATCTATATCTATCTATCTATCTATCTATCTATCTATCTATATATATATATATATATATATATATATATATATATATATATATATATATATAATTCTTAGCAATAAAGCTTGAAATGGAAAATCTACCAAATTTCAACCAATTTTAACCATAAAATCACAAACTATTTGCAAAAATGGAAAGAGAACATAAACATGTGACACAGGTAGCAGTAATAGTGGTAGTTATAAAAATCAATCATACTTCAGTGCCATCATTTTTTAATGAAGGGATGGGAGTTATTGCTTAATGGTGACGGTGTTGGGCTTTTGCTACGTTGACTTGCCTGATCAAATATCAGTCAATGACAGTTACTGCAGCTATGGATATTGGTGCGTAAAAAATGAATAATGCATTCCGATTGTCCGCTCAAGCCACATACAATTGAATAGGATCAATTGAGAAATAGTCAGCAGGATTTATCTCAGTTGAGTGTGTCTTTCAATCTACGATAGCTCTGGATAGTTGATTGCAAAATATATTCTCTGAGAAATCAGTTATCATTTGAGTATCTTTCATTTGAGGTCCGCATGGGAATTATAGAAAAAGTGTGATGTAAAATAAATAGGAGAATAGCAATGGGATATTCAAGACTGCTTTGAGTATAAAAAAGTAGACTGAAGAAGTAAACAGAAAATATCAATAGCTTTCTGGCTGGTTAATTGACTGAAAAAAAAGATTGCTGACAATAATTGGAGTGATGAAGTTATCCATACATCTATTTCCATTCCCTGAAAATTAGTTTTGCACAAAATTCCATTCCTATATCATCATTAAACCTCTTGAATATTGGCAACTGCCCCTTTAGCCCAGTGTCTTATTTTGAATAGGGCTGAAGATCATCCATAAAAATAGGTAGTGTATTCTCTTGTTTCCGGTTTTATATCCATAAGGGTTGTTGATATCACTTGAGAGATGGGTTGGAGCTAAAAAAAAAAGATGGAGGAGTATCTGTTTGGAGGATTCCAGGCTATATTCCTTGATTCAGATTCCTTCATTGTGATAGGAGAGGAGCTTGGTTTTTCATAGTGTCAGGCTTTGCCCAAAGGAAATCAATGATAGCTGATGCGATTTTAGAATCAATGTATGTGGTACACTTACGAACACATTTTGATAATCTATGCAGGATGTACTCTTATTACGGCGTTTGGCTCGACAGTTCCCAACTATCTTCTAATCAATTAAAATTTGGCCTTGGCACACATAAAAAAATTCTTCTTCAGCCCTTCTGATCTTGAGGGAAGATTTTGTTTTTTTCAATGTGAGAGTAAATTCAATTTTGTAGTATTTCCATGATTAATTTATAGGTGGTTGTGAAACAGGTGATTGGCCTGTAGCTTAAGGGTCTCTCCATTTACAGTTTTTGGGTAAGAAGTAACGTGATGCTATTGCTCAATCATGCTGATGCTCGATATAAAGCGTTCATGGTGTTCGACTAAGATTTAGTAAAAATTACATGGGCAGATGAGAATCGGTTTAGCCAGAAATTTCGTTCGTTTTCCATTCCTAACGATTTCCATTTGTGTGGTTTCAACAGAGCACTCGTGGACCTCTTTACTGTTACACTTCTCCAATCCTGTAATGTTTTATCTTTCATTCTTTCATCTTCTCTCCTAAGCCAATCTCCTCTACGTTTATCGTTTTACCATTGTTCAAAATGTTTTTCACACAATCTCCATCATCTATTGAAGTTCTTTAATTTCCACTGATTGTTTCCTCATATCCGTGTAGAATTGTTTAATGCTAGTATAATCTCACACCAGTTGCGTAGTGATTACCACTGGAGGTGAATTGACAGCAAGTCTCCTCAAGTGTTCAGCCCTTCTCTCCTCATTCACATAGATCATAGTAATACTGCAGTTTACAGTTTCACACTGGTTGCCCAGTGGTCCTTGCTGAAGGCTGAGTGACAATAAGTCTCCTCAGGTCTTCAGCAAACATCTTTTCACTCTCTCACCTATCATGCCAGTGCTGTGGTTCACATCTCTGCTTTCATTTTATTTCTTCTGTTAGGCCACCGCTTATATTCAGTGTTGCAGTCCTAGTATTTCTAGAACTTTCCTTACTATTCATGTAGTTCCTAGCAGTGCAGTGGTCTGTACGGTCTCAATCCTTCCTTTTATCTTGAGCTCCTCCAGTTTCGCTCTCAGTGTGTTTGGGCTGTCTTCAGTTTCTTGCTAGATCTCGGCATTTTTTCCAGTTTTTTGACTCTCATTCCTCTTTACTCTATGGTCTGCAACCACAGCCACGTCTAATATTTGGCAGATTTTCGTCTTCTTGTCTACGATTTCCAAGTCCAGTCTTCTTGCCTGGACGAGATGATCAGTTTTGATTTCAAAATCTCAGAGTATTTTGTGGTTTCTATTCTACAGGACTGCCTCTGGTTTGTGCTGATACCACTTTTTTGTATGGTTGAATCCGATTCGTTTACTCAGTTCCCAGTATATCACCGTTGGTACTCTATCGTGTCTGTGCTTTTATTCCTTCTGTGCGAGTTGACTACATTGACAAGTTATATGGTTTACGGTCTCATCTCTTTCACCGTACGGGTGGTACTTGCTGTGATCTGTCGATTTTCGTTTCGATATAGTCCTGATGCTTCTGTTTTGAGCTGCTATGGTGAGCGATTCAGTTTCTCTTTTCAGGTTCCCTTCCCGTAGCCATGTCCATGATCTCTCGTCTGCCACATCTTATATCTGTCTTTTAAATATCCGTATAATTTTTTCCTTTCCCATTTTTCTTTCCTTGTTTGCTGTGCTGTTCCATTATTTTTTACTTTGTTGTTCATTGCGCTATTTCGTGCACTCTTTATGATGTTTTCACTGTTTGCTTGCACGTACCTTTCTAGATCTGATTTAGCTCTCTGTACGCAATCCTCTGTACTGATGAGCCTCCTACCACCTTCTTTTCTCTTAATGTATAGTCTATCCGTGTCATTTCGGGGGTGTAAGGCTTTATGCATTGAATCGATTTCCCGCAGCTCCTGTTTCTTTCTCAAGATCATGTTCGGTTGAATTAAGATCTTTATGGTGAACATTAACTTGTTTGCTGAAAGTAATATTTAAGCCATCTAATTTGTGAGTTCTTTGCTTTAACATCTACTTACTGTTGTGGAGTGCTTAAGTGTCAAAGCGTCTCTCCACCTTCTTTGAGATATGTACCTGTGCATATCACTGAAGTATTTGCTTAGCTCTGTTGTTGCTAGTTAATTTTGTTATATCGTTGCGTTCCTTGTTGAAACGCCAACGTAAAAAGACTGATGTAAATCCCAAACATAACTAAAAATAGAAGAGACAACAAAAAGCATAAACCAACGATTGTAAAATCATCCAATAATAATAATAATAATAATGATGATAATAATAATAATAATAATAATAATAATAATAATAATAATAATAATAATAATAATAATAATAATAATAATAATAATAATAATAATAAAGCTGGCAGGGGGCTCATCAGCATAGAAGATTGTGTCCAGAGAGCTAAAGTAGTCCTAGAAAGGTATTTGCAAACAAATAGTGTAGAAATCATAAAAAGCGCGAGAGATAGTGCAACAAACAACAAAGTACAAAACAATGGAACAGTACAGCAAACAAGAAAAGAAAGATGGGAAGGGAAAAAATTGTACGGCGAGTTTAAAAGATGGATACAAGATGTAGCAGACGAGAAATCATGGACGTGATTACGAAAAGGGAACCTTAAGAGAGAAACAGAATCGCTCATCATGGCAGCCCAATCAAAAGCATAAGGACAAACTACATAAAAACAAAAATCGACAGAACACAGACTAACAGCAAATGCCGCATGTGCAGTGAAAAAGATCAGACAGTAAACCACATAACTAGTGAATGTAGTCAACTCGCCCAGAAGGAGTATAAGCATAGACACGATAGAGTAGCAACGATGATACACTGGGAACTAAGCAAACAAATGGGATTCAACCAAGTGGAAAAGTGGTATCAGCACAAGCCAGAGGCAGTTTTGGAGAATGACAACCACAAACTACTCTGGGACTTTGACATCCAAACTGACCACCCCACCCAGGCAAGAAGACTGGATTTAGTAATAGTAGACAAAAAAAGAAAGGCCTGCCAAATAGTAGACATCGCTGTGCCTGCAGACCATAGAGTAAAAAAGAAGGAGGGTGAAAAAGGGGAAAAATACCAGGACCTAGCAAGAGAGTTAAGGAAGATGTGGAACATGAAAACCAGGGTAGTACCGGTCATAGTGGGTGCACTAGGAACTGACCCCAAACCGCTGAGGGTGAGACTGGAGGAGATCGGGATTAGGGGAAGGATAGAGACCGTACAGACCACAGCACTACTGGGAACTGCACGGATACTGAGGAAGGCGCTAGAGATATAAGTACTGCAACGAATCGTAGCCCTGTCATGATATGCGAAAGAGAGAGGAGACGTTAGCTGAAGACCTGAGGAGACTTATTGTCACTCAGCCTTCAGCGATAACCACTGGGCAACCGGTGTGAAACTGTAAATCGCAGAATTACTGCAACCTATGAATACTAGGAGAGGAGGGCTGGAGACTTGAGGAGACTTGCTGTCACTCAAACTCCAGCGGTTACCACCAGGCAACTGATGTGAGATTCCAAATAATAATAATAATAATGATAATGATGATAATAATAATGATAATAATAATAATAATAATAATAATAATAATAATAATAATAATAATAATAATAATAATGATAATAATAAATATCATTTTTATTGTTATTATTATCCATTCAAATGTTTTTGGCTGTTGTCTATTTGCAAATATCATAAAATGAGTTCCCCTTATTTCTTCAATTTTTCTAATATCTCAGTACAACCTGGAAGACCCAATGTTCTTTTGAATTTGTGATTCATGTAATCGTAATTCCTCAGTTTTGGGCATAGTTACTCGCATGACAGTAATTATGCATGCTTTAAAGTCGATATTCTACATTTCTTTCAGTTTTTGTTCAAGATTTTGGTATTTTTGCTCTTTTTTGTCTTCAATTAGAGTCTGTCAGTATCGCTACGTCCGCAAGCAAAATGGTCCTAATTTCCTTGTTTACTGCTATCAGATGCTGTCGCCTCGTTTGGATGGGTTGGTCAGACTACATTCTTAAATTCTCGAAGGAATTCTCAATTTTCCTTCTCTTGTTTTTGCTAAAAACATTTGTTGGCTTGAACCCAAGTCGTTTGATATTGTATTACTTTTTGTTCTTTTATCTCGAAGTTTTTTACAATAGTAAAGTAGAGACAGATTGACCACTGAAATTCAAATGTATTTATAGTCTCAAATATCAATTCAGCCTTTTTTTATACTTATTATTCTATTTTAATCAATATTTTTCAAGTCGATCTATTCTTACACAATTAATTCAAGCTGTCCAAATTCGGAAACGAAATAGCCTATTGATCAACCAAACAACGAATTATTTTTTCCAAGTTGGTAATAAAATGCATAACAAGTGAAGAGATTATTGGATGCTAATAATAAGATAGAAGTCGAGACAGAAATAATTTATCCGAAAAAGTCGAGCCAGCACAGATAGGATTGTGTTCGACAAAAGATTTGAGTAAAATTAAACTTGAAAAAATAACATGTCTGCAAAAAAAACAAACAAAACTGACTTCAATAACTGATACAGTCACGTTGTCTACTGATAGTTCTATGTATCATGAAGTATGCATATCCGTGCATTCGACCAATAACACTTGCTTCAACTCCTTACCTTTGACTATCAATTTCATCCTATTTTCAATGCAATTCGCCAGTAATATCATTGGCTGTGTATTCACATTGTGCACAAGATAGCATTATTCTATTAATAATGTTTGCATTAATCTTCAACCTTAGAACTTCCCATTTCCCTGATTTGAAATACATGTATACGGTAGAATCATCAGAAATGATTTTACTATCTTTATATTTACTACTATCACCAGCTGTATTCTGTCAGTAACAATATTGCATCAATTCCAGAAAACTAATCTTTTTTCTGACTTTTAAATTTACATCCTTATTATAATCGCTTTATTTTATCAGGAGCACCTGCTTTCAATCCTGACCCTCTCTGATCCATTATTGCACGGATTTTCCATAATTTTTTCCTTTAATCAAAATATAGATTATTTTTGCCACAAAACCAAGATCAGTAATAAAATAATTGTTGAGGTTTGAATTGTAAAAGTTAGAAACTCTAAAATAGAAAGTAATTTAAATGATAAAATCATGAGAATTACTTTTACTGAACACAAATATTAGAACTGATTCGATGGTAGCCTTCATTCAAGAGAAATGGGCTTCCTTTCCCCAGATTTTCTTAAGAGTTGTACTGTTGTCATTAGCATAGTATTTCGAAAATCCATACAATAGCCTTACTTCGTCTGTGACGCTCGATTTGATCAGTGACGATCCGTTCTGTCTTATTTGAAATACACAGCATATACTATGATCTTCAAAATATAGTCAAACAATTACATTATTCTCTTTGTTCATAAGAATCACTACCTAAGTGTGAAGAGATGGCTGAGCTAATCAGGGAATCATAGTTGTGGTAAATTGAGTGGACAATGACTGGCAAAGCATGAAATCTTTCATAAATATAGTGGGGTCGAACGCTGTTGTTGCCAAAACTGTTATTTTTACAGAGGTGAGCTACGTGCTGCTTTGGTACGAATCAAAATATATCCTTTTCTATATAAAAAAAGAGAATATTGTTAAAAAGAAAATCATAAGCACTGAATACACTTCAAGGCCCTCCCGGTAGCTGTAGATAAGTGATTGAAAAAAAAAAACTTGTATTGAAAACAATAAATATCAAATTGGAAGAAATACTTTAATTATACTAAAAGGTACCCATTATCAAAACTTGGATATTGACTTATCGAGCCATAAAAACGGTGTTCTGTTTAATATATTTGATAATCAAACTCACGTGAGTCAGATGAAATAAGAGCAATAAAAAATCACTTCGTTTCGCTGATATCATTTTGCTACACCCACAGAATCAAAAATTAGAAAAAAACAAATCAACGAAGGTACAAAAGCTCGACTCTACCATAGACTATCCCATTGTAGTAAAAATATGAAAAGTAAATCTGGTGAATGAGTGTTGCTTTCGTAACAACAGATTCTTATGAACGATTGATTCATTAAATGAACGTATCAAACTTGTCTCCCTGACTTTCTATCTCTTTAAAAATGTATGCATACACTGCTACAATTCAGAACATTGCAATATACCGTTTTTTTACAGATACTTTTCATATTTTCCACTCTTCCAAAACTCAGTTTGATACGCAAAAGTAATTTTTTGTCACGGAAAAACCAGGTTTTTGTTCGAGATGTGAATTTTTGAAGATTGTTATAGCTAATAACAATACAACAAATTTTTTTTCTATTCTGACAGTTATCATTATTGAACACAATTTTGAAGATATAATTTGTTGCAGCACCATTTACTACTTCTCTCATCCTCATTTCTCATAGGAAAGTATTTCCCACTTTCAAATGATGACTCGTTTCAGTTCTTCAAGATTTGATGCAGAGTATTTCCCTAATCTATCCGTTGATTACTCTCTAGAAATTCTCTATTCGATTTGTGTCAGGGCTATTGGCAGTGACTCGCCCTCAAGTATCCTCTTTTCTCTAAAACTTTAAATTGTAGATTTTGCTGCATTGGATAGACCAAGGTCATGCTGGGAGATTTATTCATTGTCAGTCAACTTGTCTTCAATGTATGGAATAGGGGTGTAATTTACCACATGCTGATAGACGGCAGCATTAACTGACTAAGAAAAAAGATGGATCCGTCCAACATCAATGGCAAACATAAAACTTCAGATTATTTCACTTCACATATCCCGAGAAAAGTCGACATCCATGCCGGTAGATGCATACAAACACCGCCCCCCACACACACAAACACACACATACACACACACACACACACACACACACACACATATATATATATATATATATATATATATATATATATATATATATATATATATATGTATGTGTTTTGTGTGTGTAAATATGTATATATATATACATATATATATACATAAGTATATATATATATATATATATATATATATATATATATATATTTTCAAACAAACAAACAAACACACACACACACACACACACACATATATATATATATATATATGTGTGTGTGTGTGTGTGTGTGTGTGTGTGTATACCCTGCATACTGACACAATCTAGTTACATCAGTATCCTATTTATGGAAAAAAATTAAAGAATCAAAATTTTGAAAATTAAGAACATGACTAAAAGGTCTCCAGAAAAATCAAAGAATTGGAAATTATAGAATTAAGCACATTACGAATGTCCACTGGGATTCCCCTGTCTCACAACACAACCACTTTGACATGCAACAACTTTTTTCTGCGTAAGACGTCATATGGTTAATGAGATGGATAAAGTGATGACAGTTTCAAAATAATCTAAAATCCCTTTACCAAAACGTTATGCTGCTAAAGCTGTTTCGATGAAAAGCTTAAAATAATTGAAAAGATCATAATTGTGGCTGCATGAATTCATGTCTTCCTTTAGTCATAATTCGAAACCGATTTGCCGATTCTTTGCATTACCTTGTAACTCTCCGTCTATCCATCTGTCTCTCTTTACTTTTCCATATGAATGTGATGATATAGATGTGTGTGTGAGTTTGTGTGTATGCGTATCCATCTATCTATCCATCTATCTATCTATCTATCTATCTATCTATCGATCCTTGTCTGACTGTTTGGTTGTTGGGTTAGGAGGGAAATCGAATTTGGAATGCCATGTAACAAATTTGAAAAATATTTTAATTGAATTGCCTATTGAGATGTTACTTCTTGCAACAAAGTGTTTTTGTTACGTTTTAACAATTTATATAGAAAATACTTGATTTGATAGTCAAAAACGACTGATGGACTCTTGATGGTATACGACGTCGGAAAATCGACTTTGAGGTTAGTGGAATAATATGGGAATCCTGTGTTGAATATGGATAGAGAATCAACTCAAATAAGTGTTTCTATGTAATTAGTATTTTCAAAGATGATAATATAATTTGATTTGCATGAAGTCTGAGATGAAAACCGACACAATGGATTTATTATTCACATAGGTGAACAGTCCATAGGAATGACACAAACAGCAATTCACGGCTGTTGTTTTACGTATTGATCCATTGTTGTTAAATACATTCTGGGTAACCTCCATCAGTAAGCTCTGTTTCAAAAAATAAATATGCAGTACAATATGATATCGGGACACAATACACATAACGACAAGTATAACATAAGCTATATACTAAAACAGAGCAGGAAGTGAGGTGGTGCTTGATAGACTCTGCTGAGATGCTATGATAATATTATGATTATTTAAGGTTTTCAACATCTTTTGAACTATCACATGATAAACAACTGACGATCCCAATAGGATTAAAAAACATACATTGTGCCCAGATAGCAAGATAGACGTAAAACGGGGGGAAAATCCATTGGAGAAAACTACATAAACTGCATCAAAAATATTAGGAAATAAGTGACTGGAGAAACACAGGAAGATAAAGAAAAGGTTTTTTAATGCTCAGTTTTTAATGCCTTTAGGCTCTTTAGAATACACACACATACACACACATATATACACACACAAATGCATATATATATATATATATATATATATATATATATAAATATATATATATATATGTGTGTGAGTATGTGTATATATATGTATATATATATATATACGTGTGCATATAAATGTTATAAGATAATGAATTTATAGGGATAAAAGACAGGAGAGGTTTTTTATGTGATGTAGTGCAAAAATAAACACTTCTAATAGTTTTGCCTAGCCCTGGGAATAGATCAAAAGAGGAAAAATGTTTGACCTCAAGTTTAAATTTCATTTCATTATCTCGTAGTGATAGCATGATATTTTCGATAACGCGTGTTGGAAACTAAGACGGACACAGATCGTGTTCAGGCCGACATCCGTTGTTCAATAGGGGAAGGAAAGGAAATTAAGTGATTACAGCACACAAGCAACGAGAATGCATGCGTGATTAGTGACAATTAGTAAAAGAAGACCTTGGAGATACTAAATATTCAACTTTTCCATCTATACATTTCCAATGTAAACGTATTTATGAAAGTCGAATCCTTGGTCTCAGCTTTTCGGCGTTTGTATAGATGTAATTCTAAAGAAGAACGAAATGCATGAGAAAAAATGTTCCTTTCAGTTTCTCCCACTTCTTCGATTTTTGACGCAAGATTTCATTACCTTCACCCGACCATCCGGATGTACATTGTTGGTCAACTCGATTGGCGCCTGTAAGACTTGGCAGAACGCTTGTAGATATAAATGCACATGGTAATGCAGCATATATATCACTATAAAGTCGAAGAAGGTTCGTTTGTTTTTAATCTTTGATCCTTCGTTCCTAACTTACTTCATGCGATGAATATTTCTCATCAGTTCCACCCATCTGTGCGTGTATCGTTGCTCCTAATGGAGTATGTGAATAATGTTAATACAACACGAGGCTCTAGTCACAGAAAAAAAAAATTCAAAGTGAGGCATTAAGACTCCATACAACTTGGTGATAGGAGAAAGATGAATGCATTTTTTCACCGTACAATAATCAAGATTCCATCGTGGTGAATCGGTCATAAAATGCATACACAGCATTTGATCTTGCGTCAAACGAAATTGACTCACAAGATTGTTGTGATGTGCATGCACAAAAATGGCTGCTCCTTTGAGATTGTCAAAGAAGCTTTCTTCCATTCAAATATACTGTTATGGGAACAAACCAGATACAGTCCAAATAAAAAAAAAGTATTTCAAGCTAGAACTGTCAGACTGATATCCATCATAGTAGTTATTCCAAAACACTAATGATATTGCAGCAATAAAAAATGAACGCTCTATGTATCTGCTGGCATGTACGCATAATTCTACTCACTTATGAGCCCAAATGCTCATGCCAATACAATTCTCAGCATGTGGTATACAATTCTTCTGAAATAATAATTATCTTAATTTCGGAACTTGTTTTGTTGGATACTGCAGAGAAATGGTTAAGAATGAATGAGTGCTCTTCAAGTTTCTGTGTATAACCATTTATAGAACATACCATCAATCAACCACTTTTGGAATTGATAAACATGAAAACAACTTCCTCGAGTAAGGATTGAAGCAATCTATACATCGTTAAGAAAGATTGTATTCATCAGATGGACTGTTGAAAAAAAAATTTCTAAACGAGACTTTTAAAAAATAATTATTGTTGTATACATACATAAAGAGAGATGAAGAAAGGAGAGAGAGAGGGGGGAGAGAGAATGTCGGGAATGGAGAGATATATAAGCCCTTGAGAGAAAGATAGAATTGGACGGAAGAATATGCTTGGTTGAGTAACGATAATCTTCATGGAAAGCTTGAATATCGAACTGAGGTCGAATCCAAGTTCAGCTGGAATTGAAAGCTCAAAAATTCCTCTCTGTATTTTGCGTATTAGGTCAATATCTTACTAAAATATCTCATCACAATTAGATATGCTTAAGGAGATGATTTTGAACGATTTGTAAAATGAATTGCTCAGATTTAACTTACATTTAGTCTGTTACTGCTATTTAGCTTTAAAAATAACTGAATATATATATATATATATATATATATATATATATATATATATATATATATATATATATATATATGAATCACTCCAGCCTTACATAAATTTACGCTAAATTTAGAAGGAGTGCCTCTCAGGTTCAGGCAGTTATGAGCAAGTTAAACCTCCATGTTTGGGCTCTGAGTCAGACTAAACAAATCCTGGAAGTTATGTATCCGTGACACATCTTCGTGAAATAAGATATCTGAAATACCAAAAAATAACCACCTGATTTTATCAATTTTAGAAAAATATATTGCATTTGCTAGAGGTTAAGATGTCATTGAGATACTATTCCTTTTCCACCGAGGAAATAGATATCGTACTGATATTTATTATAAGTAACATAAATCTAATGCCATTGTCTTTATCCTACATCCATCAATACCAATCAAGATTATGTATGTTAGATATACGCCCAGAGAGGTTTTCTTTAAGGATTAGGCGTCACCCTGTATTCAATTATTCCATTATATATACATGGATTATGATAATTGATTTTCTCTCTTACTCTCTCCCTCTGTCGTTCTGTATATATAAGTAAAATTAACGTCCATGTACAGATTAGACAATACATTATACAAAGTATCAAACAACGTTTAGTATGATATAAGCGATATATTATAATCATGGCTGACGTAAAGGGAGTGCTGGCTGGACACTGCTGGGAGCAATATTAATATAATCGTTTTATTTTCAAAGCCCCTGAACGGTCACTTTGTAAACAGCTAAGGACCTCAATAAGGAAAATCTATACAACCACACAGACACACACAGACACACAGGGGTCAAAATCGGGGGAGGAGGTAATTACTTGTACTTGTATTTCTCGAAATCCCAAAGATCTGTTTTTCTTCACTTTTAGGTGTCATTTTTCCAATTTTTAGATTGGAATACAGGAGAATGTTATTTTTAAAAATCAAAGTGGGTTTGTTTTCACCTATAAGAGTCAAACTTGAAGGTAAGTTTTCCTTTTTCATTTTCATGGGTCGAGATCGAACAGAATTTTTCTTAGGGTTTTAATCGAGTGCAAAGATGTTTTTTCAATTTTTACTTTTAGATGAAAAAATCTCGAAGAAAGTCTCTTCCATCTTTCTGCTGGTACCCACGTCACTGTGCATGTGTTTCGTAAATGCCTAGACATATCCATCAACATCATTATTATCATCAACTGCTGGACGGATGCCTTTTCCATTTCCCTCCATGACAACTGCGATTGTGTTGATCTTTGTCAGGTCTTACCTGCAAACCTCATCATCTAATTTTGAAAAATCACCATTTTGTCTGGACTATTCGAATCAGGTATTCTCTCACCGTATCTGCAAACTCGTCTTGTTAAGTATCAAGCCTACCTCTATATTTGTTGCTTGATTATTCGTAAATTATCTTTCTCTCGATCCCACACTCTGATCCATGTTTATCTACTTCCATCTCTGGATCATCCAAAGCATTGCTCTTCACGTTCAAGTTGCATCTGAGTCCGTCTTATATTTGCCTTATTTGGCATCCATACGTTATAGCTGCATATAGAATGCAATTGTCAACTTCTTCTAGCGCATCACCCTCTGTTATCATCGTCTTTTTGATGACTTTATCATTGAACATTTTTCATGTTTGTTCTATTCACCTTTGACTCTACTGTTTCTCCTAGTTAGATTATTAACATATTTTGTAATTTTTCCGATACTTTTAACGTCATATAACGTCATTGGCAAACCTGAAGTGGTCAAAATATTTCTTGTCCATGTTTATTCCCATTCTTCCCCAGTGAGTTTTCCAAAAAATGCTTTCAAAGCTCGCTGGAAATAGTTTAAGTGACATTTCATTTCCTTGTCTTATTCTTTTTCCTATTTGCCATATGTTTTACGTTGACATACGCTCTTCCTTGACCAACACAGAACAATAAGTTGATTTTTTGGATGTAGGTGGTCTGTTTTCGAGTCGCCACAATTGTAACTAGCCAGTTCACGTGGATGAGTTTTGTGTAGGTTTATCTCCAACTTTATTTGTCTAGAATTTTCTATAGATCCTAGCAACTGCACATTTATTAGCTGAAAAGTCATGCGTGATAAGAAATTTCACCAGAAGATGGACATAAGATAAGTGCCTATGTGCTTAGAAGACATTTGAGGGTCAATTTGAGATCAGGTGAAATTTTGCATGTCTTAATATAAAGAGTTTAAATTTGAGTACAAGGGTATCAGGGCAAATATGGACTGGATTTGTACCGGTGACCTTCAAAGGTAAATAAAGGATGATTCAGTGGGATAGGTTCGAATTTAGCGTTTTCAAATTTAACAAAGTTTGCTGCATCATAAATGCTTCAAATCTATGTAAATGGGTAACATAGCCCCAGGACGAACATGTGATTCAATGGGCTGATCTTTGGTGACAACTTAAAGTAATTTTATAGTTAAGTCAATTTCGGTGGGCATTTTGAAAGCTTAAGGGAGCTGCTACTCCCTACTGGCTGTCCATCCGTGGATAAGGTTTTACTGACCGTGGGGTGGAAAATCAGATTGCTCATTCTGATATCTGGTGGTATCTGAAAGTCAAAGCTAGGTCGAATCAGTTCGTCCATTTTCGATTAAAGGTAAATTTTTACATTTTCGTATATAATGAGAACGGGTGCATCCTACAGGTTCAAAAGTAGTATGCCAGGGTGATAGACTAGGAAGGACATATGATGGTTTGCAGTAACCAATGGTTAACTTTGGAGGTCAATTCTTTTCGAGGCAAAAGTTTCTATGATCTGAAATGGTTAGTGTTGGTGTTTCCATTCTCCCTAATCAGTAATTTTCAGACGCTAGGTCACATCCTGGGCTATGCAGTTTCCATTGTCAGTGAACTGTTCGAAAACATAATCGTGTTCTCAACTGAGACTGCATATGTGCACATATTGGATATGGTAATGCAACATATATATCTATTTATCAATGTATCTACATAAGTATACATTGAAAAAAGAATATATATATAACCCTCACCACACAGAACACTAATACACACAACTCCTACCATTAATATCCTCACACCCACATCTAAGACACATTCAATAATGGAAGCTTCAAAGTCACCTAGACCCATAGGAAAAACTTCACCTTAGACTGTTATAACCCCTGTCCAAATCATAGCCAAAACATTTTCAGTAACTTTTAAGGTTGATACCTATGTAGCTCCTCGACCCCACCACCCCTCCTCCTACAATATCCCAATCATACCAAAACATCCACCTCCACATCACTACCCCCTACCTTGACACACTCTGCCCTCCCCAAGACCAACTGCTGCTGCTTTACCAAAATCCCAATACCTGCTAGTCATTCTTACATTCAGCAGGGGGCCTCTAGTAGCCCTGACAACAAAACTTACCCACAATGCATAGCCCCTGGCAGTGGACTCTGGTTCCACATGGTACATTTTAATTCACACTCACACAACACACACCACTGGTGATGGGAAGAATCCCGAAACATGTATGGACTATTGACATATAAGGATTAATAAACCTTACCACCAAAAACTTCACTCCCGAGTCCGTCTCACTCTCTAAAGTACACTTTATATATATATATATATATATATATATATATATATAGATACTCTCTCCCACTTTTTTTGGAGTGCATGTATATATGAATATATATATATATATATATATATATATATATATATATATATATATATATATAAATTGCAACCTTCAAAGGTGGCAAAACGTTCTATGGATTAACATTTTTGCCTATGTGTGTATGTTCCGGCGCTCCTGGCTATATTGTTTAGTCAATATATTTGAAAATTTCCATCAGTACTCCAAAATACCGCTACTAAGAAAATATTTCTCAACTTTGGGGTTTTTGTTTTTTTTTCTGATCGGTTCATCTATAACATCTATATTCCGCGGGATCTAGATATTTCAAGATATTTTCTTCCACTCTTTTACAAACTGATATTTGTTTTATAGAGGTTTTCTAGAAAAAAACGCCAATGGTATCATGAATAAAATTAATTCTGGCCATAGTTCTCTTTTAACTGAATTCTTTTGACTTCGAGTTTTGGTGCTACGGCTGTTCAATTATTGACGGTGACTTTTAGCTTCGAAATATGTTTGGGAGTTACTTTAATTTACAGGTCAAATTTTCTATCAAGTTGAAATTTGAGTTTTATCAATGATTATGCGTTTGTGTGTGTTTCTATGTGCACGTATTAGATTCTTGAATACATCACGAGTAAATATTACTTATATTCATAAGATTGATTTTTAGAAAATTCCTCATATATATATCTATCTATCTATCTATCTATATATATATATATATATATATATATATATATATATATTTATATGCGTGTGTGTGTATGTCTGTGATTGTGCATGGTTTCATATGTATATATATATATATAAGTGTGTGTATTTGAGGATTTTTAAAAGTCATATATAAATGTCTTTCTGTTCTCAGTCTTAATCAAATCATCTTTTATCAGGACTCTTCTACGAATCACTCTTTAATAACCGTAAGAAATATGTTTTCTTTTTATAGAAGTGCTTATTCGATTACTTCTCTTCCGTCAGTAATCAAACGCTTTACTTCACATTTGAGCGGTTGCTATCCAATTTGCAGTAAAGTAATCGAATTACCTCTTGCAAAATAGAACGAAGATATAGTTTCTGTGCAATTAATCTTATTTTCTATTTTTATGTTCCCGCATATGAACATCACACATTCACAACAGAATATGTTTTATAAAATTAGTGTGTAATGAAACTCTATACGAATATTAATTTTGAAATTAGACAGAAGTAATCCTGCATTCAACAAAGTTGGTTATGAAGATGACAGGTTGAAATCTAAACTTCCTGGCTGTTTATATTTTTTCAAACGTAATGTAGAACAAACTGATTCTGCACCGTGCAAAGTACTCACCGATTATTTCAAACAGATCTTTAAATATTTTTCCAATCAATATTAAATAAATATGATTCATTTGCTCTAGTTGTTTGTTCTGCACAGTTTACTTAGAAGGTTTCTGAGTAATATTTCTTTGTAGAAATTGAATTGGCTGAAGTCAACATTTTAATAAAGAATCTTTCAAGAGGAAATACGTGCTCATCTGGCTATAGCAGTAATGGATTGTTTGTAATATCTGTCGGATAGTAAACACGTATGTACATATAAGGATATTGTTTTAGTTATGATTTAGTCGAATGTTAGAGTTGAATACTTGAAAGAGAATTACACAAAAGAGAGAAAAATATATACATTGACATATATATGAAAGTGATGCCAATAAGACGATACAAGGATGTTAATTGCATAAAATGATGTGACATACTCCAGGGCAAAGTGATAAAGCCTCCGTAAAAAAAAAAAAATACTGAAAGACAAGATCAGTATCAGAATGAGAGTATGTACACATAGCTGTGAAAAGGGGATATTGCACATTAACGTTGTGTGTAGATGGACAGACACGAAGTAATATGCACTGATATTGTTGATGTTCATGAATTTATAAGGAACGCGCAGACGTCGTACAGAGCAGAGCTGCTCAAACAAATTTCAACCAAAATGAATCCGATCCTGTTTCTCTCTAGTTGTATTTATGCTTGATGTCAATTTGGAGACTAGCTAGCTGTACTGATGTGAAAAGATATATCTATATTTCTTTTTATATAAATTCCAAGATTCATATAACTGAACTTAGGGAATATTTTATACGATTTTGATTTTCATGAGTTCGGGCATGGTAAAATTTGTTCACAAGATTTTTCTAGCTGTTAGTATCAGACTATCACGAATATTTCCGATCGTGGGATGAATTTCAGTATCTGGAAGTTTCATAATAGATTGGAAATGCAGAAAAATTGATGTGTTCGAAAAGTTGTACAATATTTTTGAAAAATCGAGTAATAGACAGAATAGGAAAAATTCATCATCGAAAAATGCAAAAATAGTATGGCAAACATTACTGAAAGTATAACACAGAAAGTGTTAGTAAAATTATGTCTGTTGATGACCAAAAACAGTGAGTTGCATTTATGCGTGTGTTTATGACTGTTTTTGTACGTGTGTAACGGTAGAATTGGCACACTGGATATTTAGCGTTGAGTAGCGGAGTTCAAGCCAACGGGAATTGGCTATTTGATACAATATTGTTAATACTTGGAAAAATTTAAAGAAAAAAGTGTTTTGTTTCCGCATGTAATTCTTCTTACTACAGTGACGATTTTACACGTGCCAATTAGTGATTCTGTTAATTTTACATACTTTAAAAAAAAAAGAACCAACCGAATATTGATTTTTCAAACAATACCTCTGTCTCAGTTTAAAGCATTAATTGGCAGATATGTGTCTGGTTGAGGAAGACTATTTTATTTTTCCTCTGAGAATGAAAACAATTGAAAAGAATCAATTTAATGTTTCTTTTAGTCGTTTAGAACTGAATAAAATATCTGTAATTGATATTTACTGTTATTGACATAGGATTTTCCATTGAATTAAATCCATCCATTCATTCAAGCAATATTTGGCGCTTTTGACTTTAAATTAATTATTAAAAACTGTCAATGGAAACTGAAACGAAAATTATCAGCGTAGGTATCTTTAGTATTGATGAGAGTCTTGCTGGCTGACTATGTATGTATCATGCGTACTAGCCTCATCAATGGAGCTGGACAACTGAACATATAAACCGGCACTCCTTATATATCAAGGCATAATCAATGATTGACTATCGAATCAACATTGTTGTTTGTTAATTATCTATCACAAGTCATTGTCTTAGCTAGTTGATTTCCTGCAATCATTTGATTTGTTTATAGAGACAACACCTCTACCCCATTATCAACATTATTAGCAGCAGCAATTCAACGCCTATCGTTGTACATTTAATTTACCTTGGGTTCGCCAGAATCTGTTTCATGGATGTCACGGAGTCAGTACTTCCTGAGCTTGACTAGGGATACCCGTTGTCAGTTGTGATGGCAATCGGCTGTCTGTTTTTAAATCAGGATTGTCTTTGTTTTGTGCTGATATCATTTGTCTACATGCTCGAATCCCAGCCATTAACTTTATTCTGGAGTGTATCATTGTTGCTGCCCTGGCATGTTTGTTTTGTATTTCTTCTAGGCTAATTTACTATAATCACTATTTATGTTGTTTACAGTCTCATTTCCTTCTCAAGGCAGCATTTGTTGTTAGTTTGGGTTCTGTATCTTCACCTTGAAATAGTTTGTCCTAGTGCCTTGTTTTTGGCTGCCATAATGAGCGATTCCTTTTTTTTCAGATTCCCTTTGCGTAGCTATGTCTTTGATTTCTCATCTGTGATATTCTGTATCCGTCTTTTGAATTTCCTGTGTAATTTTTTTTGTTATCAATTTTTCCTCCCGTTTTCTGCTTTGCTACATTCTTGGTTTTACGTTTTGATTATTGGTTTGAGATACCTTGTTATCCCCCAAAGTTATTCTTTTTTCATTTACCTTTTCATTTATTATCGTTTCATTTCGTCTTTGATATTCATTTTCGTCCTCTGTGGTTAATGTTCTGATTCTTCTGCTGTCTGGCATTTTGATTCTTTTGAGATCCGTAAGCTCTCCATTGTGCATTACCATTAACGCACATTTTCCCCTCGATATAGTTTGTTTCGATGGATTTGTTTAGTGCTGCCTTTATGAACAATTCATATATCTCCTTATATTTTTCATTAACTCTGTCTATGGTTCATTTCTCTGATGTCAGCTTTGCTGCTCCCTTGTTTGGTATTTTTTCTTGTTTCTGAGCTGAATCGAGCCCTTTTTTAAAGAATATCTTCACTGTTTGCTTGCAAAAACTTTTTAAGCACATCTCATTGAGAAATCCTAGAACCAATTTGAGGCCAATGCACTGATTTTTTTGTTGTCCAGTTACTCGATTCGTTGTCCAGCTTTGAGTCCTTTTTCTGTGCATTGCCATTCGTGCACACTTTCCTACTCGGAACCCAATCCCAATGTCGGCACCGTATTTTTTTTTTATTGAATATCAATCCGAACTCCTTCCTCTTTTGAATGACTTCAATGTACTTGAGGTGGTTGATTTTACAGGACTATGTTAAGTAATGTCATGGTTAGTAGCAATAATAGCACGGGCAGAAAACCCCATGAAAAGTTTGCTTTTTTATACCCACATCTACTACATTTCCTATCGTAGTTTACTTTCCAGTTTTTTCAAAATGATGGCTATTAATTTTGCCACTGGTTTCCCAATTTTGAATATCTTATAGCATTCGAATATCCAGCTACGTGGAATCTCTCAGTGTGCTTTTTATTGTCGATTCATCCGATTACAACATTTTACTCTTTTTTCTAGCTTTGTTTAAGATCATCAGATCCATATTGAGAAAGTCATCCTCCATTTTTGTTCCTTTTTCGTATTCTTTCTGTTCTTCTGTTAATAGTCCTTTTATTTTCGTAGAAAGGAATATCATTTCTATTATTTGTTCAGTCAGGATTTTCAACATTGGTAGTAGGCACTTGATATCTTCTCTAGTTCCCTTTCCCTGCGTTCCCTGCTTTCATGTGGGCATATTTGAAGTTGATTGATGAAGCTGTAATGTGGGGAATTTCTCAAACCAATGTCTGTGGATCCCATCAGGTTTTAGTACCTTCCAGTAAACCTTTTTTTCGAGGTATTTTTCAATGTGGTTTTATTCAATACAACTTGTTCTCTTTCATGTTTGTTTTTTCAGTGTTCCTTTAAAATTATCTAGTCAGTTGCGAATCATGAGGCATTTTCTTCGGTAATCCATGTATCGTTCCAGATGTCTCTTGCCTCTTCGGCTCCCGATCTTACGTTTTGTATCCATTTTTTTTCAGGTCTTTCGGAAAGTGAATTTCTTTGTGTATCAGGAAGTCTTTTACAAATATATTTTTCTCCTTCGGCTAGTGTTTTTTTGTCTTTACTTGTATTTGTCCCATGATCTTTCACGTGGCCTGTTCATGTGCTATGTATTTTTTCTTTAACCATTAATACCTTGGATTTCCATTGCCACATATGCACAAGAGCAAATAAGGCCGTTGAGCTCTCTTATGTTGTTACAAGCAGCTGACATGCTCAGTTGGCTTCTTCCATTTTCCCATTTTTTGTCCCCAAAGGGGCGATTGATTTCTTCTTTTCTTGCAACATTTCATTGGGGGTTTGTAACAGTTTTTTTCCGCTCTTGTTGGGATGTCGACGTTTCTCTGTAGGATATTCTTCCTTTTGTATGAATTTGGGTCTCACTCAATTGTTTATCATGTTAGTTGTATTCTATTATTCCTCTTCCACCATGTTCTTCTTTTTCTAGATAATTGATGCTCCATCTCCAATAACTATTTATTTTCAGGATCTGTTCAACCTGGTCAGTCAGGCGCTGGTTTGATGCATCGTCAATGGATTTTCCCTCAATACTGTGAACATACGTTCTTTGTATCGCCACCCAGATGGTTTTCTCTTCATGTAACAATACATTACCAATTTGCTGTCCTCGTCTTATCATGTCCAACAGTCTCTCAGAGACGGCCGTGTTGTTCCTGAAGGCCTTTAAGGAAGGATGAGCCAGTCTTGGTCATCAGTAGATTGGTAATGACTGTGTCCCTCATGAAAGCCAATGGAGAAACACGTGCCAAGTAAGCATCTGCCGGTTATGAATTCTGCGTTGAGATTATAACATCTTGAAATGGTAATTGTAAGAGGTTAGTTTTATATACTATTATTTCACAATTATTCCCGTATTTTCCCTCAAAAATGATCTATGAGATGGAAGCAAAAATTGATATCTTGACTGTGACAGATTTACTTTCGTTACTACTTTTGTCAAATGTGAGTGCTCCATCACATTCAAATTTGGCACTTTTCCCCAATGTTTTCCTCTCAGAAAGTATTCAATCCATACATGTATCTACTCCCCAGGGTTGTGGTTCACTTTCACAAGACCCTAGTTGTTTTTATTAAATTCTTTTCATATTCTTGTTCAGGTTTGCTTCACTTTACATAGAATAATGATGAAAAAGTAATCAAGTTGTAATAAAGGTAGCTGATGATGATGATGATGATGATGATGATGATGATGATGATGATGATGATGATGATGATGATGATGATGATAACAATAATGCCTAGACGGATTGATGGTGGTTGGTTTGTGTATATTTGTACGCTTGTATGTTGAATGTTAATTTTTTGTAAAAGAAATTCTGAGCCGTGCTGGCATTCTAAAACTACTTCATTTTTCCTATTGAATGATTTTGCTTTATAAGTTCTGTTTTTTTTTGTTTGATGAAGTTGAGGCATAGACAACATGAGGTTTCTATATTTTGGCATGTTCGTGTCTATTTTAATAGTTTCCATTTTACTAATGTATGGATACTGATGTATTGTTTTTGTATTTGTCAGCCAGTCTTCGGGTCAAGTACCATGCTTCAGCTCAATAAGAAACAATCTGGAACATGCATTACTTGCACCCTCATTTTTAATACTCATGTTATTTTCTTGTTCTTGAAGATTTGGCTTGCCTTGATGAAAGCTTGCCATCGTAGGGAGTTTTTTTAACTTGTTTCCTTCTTACGTGGGCTTCATGGAAATTTGTTGACTCAGATAGATGAAAAGGTACCAAACATTGTTTTTTAATTTATTAAAAATCTTGTTCTTCTTTATTTTTCTTCACAAACTTGGATGGTGATGTTGGATTATCACTTTTGTAAAGAAATTAACATAACACATACGTTGGTAATGGTATCAGAGAGAGAGAGAGAGAGAGAGAGAGAGGACAAACAAAAATATATGTGTCTCTGGGTGTGTACATATGTGAATGTGATTGTGTTTTTACGTAAATAATTATGTATACGTGTGTGTATACTTGGGTATGCAAACACACACGCACACACACACACACACACACACACACACACACATATATATATATATATATATATATATATATATATATATATATACTTCCTAGAAAATATGTAAGTGGTCTCTTAAATTATCTGAATATCAGCAGAAACTCATTTTGAATTGGTAAAACCTCCCATCTTTACCAAAATAGATAAATACAGAGTTTTGACTCGATCATATTTTTTTAATCAAAGAAAGATAAAAAAATCAATTAATTATCCAAATCATAAATGCCTGTTATCGAAATAATAATAAAAGAATAAAATAATTTCAAAATGAAAATTTTGCTAATGATGCCTAACACATATAAAAGATATAACAACTGTTGTTCATAGAATGAACAGGGTAAGCTTTAGGTTTTGTTCCTGAATTCAACATTCATCGGAATTCTAATAAATATTGATGTACAATAAGTTGGCTTCAGGACGCAACGGATCGTGAATGTTTCTTGCTTGTTTATTTATCAGAGGACCACAAGCCAGGTCTGATACTGTCTTATGATAACAGGAGAAAAGCAGATGGGACAAGCGGAAAATATTGTCAGTTCCTGTTAAGAAGCTACTTGATTAATCATTACACACAAGACAGCATAAGCCCCTTTAGTTTTAATATCCTCGATCCCAGTTTTGACAGCAACCGAAAGATATAGAGATGAATAAATAACTTTGCATGTGAGATATTTCCTGCTAAATGGCATCAATATTTCATTATTTATTAGGAATCCTTACAGTGCTGAATTTATACAAACACACACACACACACACACAAACACACACACACACACAAACATATATATATATATATATATATATATATATATATGAAATTAAAGATTAGCTATATACACACGTTTATGTTAATGTCCTGTTTGAGTTTCTTCAGGTGGATGATCCTTATTTAAGACACTTTTGGTTGTTTGTCCATTTTTCTCGGTTGAAACTTTTTCTCATTCTATCTTTATATTTTTTTTTGCTCCTTTGTTTACTCATGGCCAATGCTTGCTTTATTTTACATAGACTGATAGATTACTGTCCGGTTATGAAAATTAACAAGGAATGCTGTAGGCACTTTCTTCATCAGTTTGTTGTTAATCAATCAGCTTCTATTCTTACTTTCATCTGCTCCACAATGATGGGGTCCACTTTCACATGACCCCAGTTGTTTATGTTGAATTTTCTCCATATTCTAGGTCGAGTTTATTTCTGCGTATAAGAGATAATAATGGAAAAGTGATTAGGTTCTCTTTAAAGTGTCAGCAGGTATTATTATAATAATAATAATAATAATAATAATAATAATAATAATAATAATAATAATAATGATAGGGCTTGTGCACCCTTAATGGCCTTCTGGAGGGACACATTCGTCACACAGCTACTGTTGGCCAAAACTCATATACCTCTAATGACAACCAAGAAAGGCGTTGTCCTCACCGAGTGACTGCTATAAAGAACAAGAGAAAGAAATGGTCAAGGGAGGAGAATGAATTGTTACTTTAAAAGCAAACCTTCAGTGCAATCTTATAGGGAGCGTATGCTCCAAAAATGGAGGGAGAAATCTGCTGTGGAAATATTGAACCAACGCCTTGCTGACCAAGTAAAACAAATCCAAAAGAAGAAATGGCTGTCTGAGACTGAACTACTAGAGATCCGCGATAACGTAGAGAGAGATTCAGGTGACACATCTGAAGAATGCCCCAGCACAACTAGTACCAACAACAAAACTGGAAGAATTCCCCATGAGACCCCCACAGTAAACTATGCACCAGAGGGTGACGTCGAGGCACCAACGAAAGAAGAGAAAACTAGAATACAAGCTTTCAAAGAAATCATGCGAGGAGAGAAAACAACACTCCCCTCCCTAAGAGACAAAGACAGAAAGAAACTCGGAGAAGTGACCGAACAGGTCAACTGCCTCTTGCAGCACATAGAAACGAACGCCCTCCTAGAACTCAACAACTTAATTTACGCTTGGGCGAAAATGGTAGCACAAAGCTTCACAACACAAGATAAGACCCCGAGCAATAATTGGGAAGAGAAACCCAACTGGGAAAGAAGATTACAAAAGCATATCTCCCAACTACAGAGAGATGGAATACTGCTCAGAAATACACCACACACGGACAGACCACGAGTAGGACTTTATAACAAATACAAGGTAACGCAAAAAGGCATCGCAACTGTAGTCGAAGAGTTACACCAGAAGAGATTAGCCAAAGAGGCAAGACAGAAAAGATACAGACTAACAACGGCCCAATACACACAAAACCGCACATTCCAAAACAATGAGAAGTTTTATCGAGATTTAAATGGGGAAAGAAGGCAGGACACGAAACCAGATGCCACAGAGGCCAAGAACTATTGGAATAGCATATGGGGGCACCCAAAAAGACACAACGTAACACTGCAATGGTTAGGAAACATGAGATAAGAACTAGAAGATATAGACAAGGGAGAACCAATATTACTGAATGAAACCACATTGAAACATACTCTTAGGTAAGTAGCCAACTGGAAAGCACCGGGTCCCGACGGGATCCATGGGTATTGGTTCAAGAAATTCACCACGTTACACAGCAGACTCACCCACCTACTCGAAAATTGTCTAAACGAAGGCAAGGCACCGGAATGGGTGACTAAAGGCAGAACCACCCTCATCCAAAAAGACCCTGAAAAGGGGAATATAGCAAGCAACTATAGACCAATCACGTACTTACCACTTATGTGGAAAATCCTGACCGGGCAAATAGCAGAGAGGATATACAATGGATAGAAGGGGACTACTACCAGAAGAACAGAAAGGGTGTAGGATAAGAACCAAAGGGGCAAACGATTTACTCTACATAGACCAGATGATCTTAAGAGAAGTGAGGAAAAGGAGAAAGAATATCGCAATGGGATGGATAGATTAGAAAAAAGCGTACGATATGATTCCACATAGCTGGATACTCGAATGCCTTAGAATGTTCAAAATTAGCGAACCGGTGGTTAAATTCATTGGTAATTCGATGGAAGACTGGAAAGTAGATTTGACAGCCGCAGGGGACAAACTAGCAGAGGTAGGGATAAAAAGGGGAATCTTCCAAGGAGACTCGTTGTCCCCACTATTATTTGTTCTAACGATGATACTACTCAACCAAGTCCTGGAAAACAGCAAAGGGTACCATTTCTTTTAAAAAAAAGGGAAAGGTCAACCACTTATGTACATGGACAATATAAAATTGTTCGCTAAAAACAGGGGAGAGCTTGAGACTCTGTTCAACGAAGTAAGGGAATATAGTGAGGACATCGGAATGGAGTTTAGAATAGAAAAATGCGCAATCATGGTGATGCACAAAGGAAGGAATTGAACTCCTAGACAACAGCAAGATTAGGGCATTGACTGCACAAGACCGATACAAGTACCTAGGTGTCCTTGAATGTGACACGATAAAACGGGAAGAGATGAAGGAGAAAAAAAAGAGAGAATACCTCAGAAGGATAAGGAAAATATTAGAAACCAAATTAAACAGCAGAAATCTAATAAAAGGAATGAACTCCTGGGCTGTGTCAGTAGTTAGGTATACTGGACCATTCCTAGGATGGACAAAGGAAGAGCTCCAATCAATGGATAGGCGAACAAGGAAACTTATGACGATGCATAAAGCATTACACCCTAGAGATGATACAGATAGACTATACGTTAAGAGAAAAGAAGGTGGCAGGGGGCTCATCAGCATAGAAGATTGTGTCCAGAGAGCTAAAGTAGTCCTAGATAGATATGTGCAAACAAATAGTGAAGAAATCATAAAGAGCGCGAGAGATAGTGCATCAAGCAATAAAATAGAAAACAATGGAACAGTACAGCAAACAAGAAAAGAAAAGTGGGAAGGGAAAAAATTGTACGGCGAGTTTAAAAGATGGATACAAGATATAGCAGACGAGAAATCATGGACGTGGTTACGAAAGGGAACCTTAAGAGAGAAACAGAATCGCTCATCATGGCAGCCCAAAACAAAAGCATAAGGACAAACTACATAAAATCAAAAATCGACAGAACACAGACAAACAGCAAATGCCGCATGTGCGGTGAAAGAGATAAGACAGTAAACCACATAACTAGTGAATGTAGTCATCTCACCCAGAAGGAGTATAAGCATAGACACGATAGAGTAGCAACGATGATACACTGGGAACTGAGCAAACAAATGGGATTCAACCATGTGGAAAAGTGGTATCAGCACAAGCCAGGGGCAGTTTTGGAGAATGACAACCACAAACTACTCTGGGACTTTGACATCCAAACTGACCACCTCATCCAGGCAAGAAGACCGGACTTAGTGATAGTAGACAAAAAAAGGAAGGCCTGCCAAATAGAAGACGTTGCTGTGCCTGCAGACCATAGAGTAAAAAAGAAGGAGGGTGAAAAACGGGGAAAATACCAGGACCTAGCAAGAGAGTTAAGGAAGATGTGGAACATGAAAACCAGGGTAGTACCGGTCATAGTGGGCGCACTAGGAACTGTCCCCAAAACGCTGCGGGTGAGACTGGAGGAGATCAGAATTAGGGGAAGGATAGAGACCGTACAGACCACAGCACTACTGAGAACTGCACGGATACTGAGGAAGCTGCTAGAGATATAAGTACTGCAACGAATTGTAGCTCTGTCATGATATGCAAAAGTGAGTGGAGACGTTAGCTGAAGACCTGAGGAGACTTATTGTCACTCAACCTTCAGCGATAACCACTGGGCAACCGGTGTGAAACTGTAGATCACAGAATTACTGCAACCTATGCGTACTAGGAGAGGAGGGCTGGAGACTTGAGAAGACTTGCTGTCACTCAAACTCCAGCGGTTACCACCAGGCAACTGGTGTGAGATTCCAAATAATAATAATAATTATAATAATTACGATTGCTTTTGATAAATATCATAGATATATATAATCAAACCTAACCTAAGTTATGAAAAAAGGAATTTATTATAAATAACTAAGCTCATATAAAAATGAACCCTATCAGTGAGAATCAGATGAAATTATGAATAAAATACTTCCTCGGTTGATTCGCGACAACTCGACAGTAATCTCTTTTCCTTATGTAAAATAGAATAAGTAGTGACAAACAACTTAACAAAGAGTAGGGAAATGAAAAAAAAAAAACGGAATAAGGGGGCGGTTCTCCACCCCTAAACAACCTTCCAAATAGAGATTCTAATAAATCGAACGATATGCCTGTAGAATCCCAAAAAAGCAGAAACATGCACCTGTTTGTGTAGCGTATCCTTTCATCATGTGTCAAGCAGTACTTGAACTTAACCTAATGTTTAATATTGAATGCAACGTGGGCTTGACGAAATGAACCTATCACACACCAGTTATCATATTGCTAATTTGTACTATATATATATATATATATATATATATATATATATATATATATATATATATATATATATATATATATATTATATATATATATATATATATATGAAAATAAATAAAGTAATTCATTCATCACTGTATCTTTTGGAGGCTGCAAGTGGAGGACATTAAAAATATTTAGATTGAGAATAGATGTCTTTCTCCAAATGGGTATTTATTGATAAGAAAATCAATAGTATTAATTGTATTGTTATAATTATCTGGTAATGTCTTCATTGATAATTTTTTTCTGGTGAATTGACAAATCATAGAAGTGAATTATTTCATTACAATTATTCATTATCTTTACGATTATAATTTATATAGAAGTAAATTGAAAAAAAATGTTCGAGTTTGAAAACTCCAACTTTTTTTCCCCATAGTATTTTTTTTACCAAATATATTAAGTGGGTGCAAAAACTATTGCAGTTTCCAACCATCAACCCTATGTTGAATAAAAATAAAAGATAATAATAGAAATAAGAACCACTTTCTGAGCTAATGGTTTGTTGTTGCTGCAGGAATGGGTCAAAATGCTGGGAAATGTGGTAGTCGGTCGGAGAAATATCTAGTAAATAAACTCGGGGAGGTAGAGTTTTGTAGCTTAGTACCTTCAATTTTTGCATAGAAATTATTCAACGTCTGTATACTATATAAAATCATGTACTGACAGCGATGATTCGATGTATATAGAGATAGACACTAAGTGAGAGAAAAAAAGCTGAGGCACAAAACAGTCTTTGCTGTCAACACCCATGGAATTTTCCACAGGTCTAGTAAGAATCTATATTAAGCTTTGACATCTTTCACCTGACTTTTATACGCAAAAGACTTGTAGATAGAATTTTTATCATCGAAGACCTCGTCAGATTTTTTCATTCGATAATGGGTTTTGCGAGGAACAATACAAATGATATTCCAACACTTATGTTAGGTGTGTCGCATGAGGTAGATTCTCCCTCCCCAAATTCAAAATTCATTATTGTAGTTCAAATTGAAAAACAAAAACAAAAACAAACGTTTTAACATGCGTTGTCAAGCAGTAGGATGACTTACCATTTTCCTTGTCCAGTAAAAGCTCTATCATTTTCTATATATTACTTTGTTTGTTGCACAGAGCAGTAATATGCCATTCGTTGAGGGTTGATCTCACTGTTCTAATGCATGAACTCCGTGACTAGTTCGCTTACCATGATACTACAGCAATTGTCAGAGTATACGTTGAGCAAAATGCATTGCAGAGAAATCATTAAAAAATGATTCAAGTTCCTAATCACAGATATATGAACATAAATTATTAACAAAACAGGTGAACATTTTATGTGCTTAATCAAATGATTTAAGCTGAAATTTGGGATTAAAAAATTATTGAGTTTCAATCTATTTATAGAATAGTAAGAGGTCTGACGATTATGAATATTTTCCCTGAAAAACTTTTTTGGTCGATATGGAACTATGCCACGACACAACAGTACAAAAATGTGAATATATTACCATACAAAGTGATATGTATGCATGTATTCGAATATATGCATTGGTATCGTAAGAACAGAGTATAAATATGTTTATAAAAATACTGGAATCTCTCATGTGATATGAATATATCTGAGTTAATCCAATATATCTACTGAAAACATATGGAAATAAAAGTGATCCGTTCGACAATAAGATGAAGCAGGGCTAAATCTTACAATAAGTGGATGAATTCTTCCGTTGAAGTTGAAGTCTTGAATAAATTCTTTTTATATATCAATGTTAGCTTTTACTAATCTTTAAGATTGGATAGTCAATCCTTTCAGACATGTATACTATGAAGAAGTTATGTGTGATTATTTGTTCGTATAAGCCAGGAACTACTCCTCACAGAGGGAGAACATCGGCAGATTCGAAATCAGCAGGTCTTAATTCACGCATTATGCGAAAGAAAGACTTAACTTATTTCTGAAGGTCTACATTCACGCTTACATGAAAAATATATCCATTTCTAAAAAAATAGTCAGAAAAAAAACAAACACCAGTATTAAGTGAACTAAGTCAATACAAGAAGCAGACCTCGTTCGAAACCTGACAGGGATATTACAATTTTTTTTTTTAATTTCATGTTCTTTCAATTTCAATTTCGAGCCTTCTGGAATTTGGTCAGTTTTGAGAAACATTTGAGAAATATTCAAATTTTTCAAAATAGTTTTATTTTTCATCAATTTATAATGTAACTACAAAACTGCATGCTCACATTCCATCCACCATAGGTTATCATGGATGTGAATTTCTCTTCCTATCGGTGCATATGCCAATAACCTTTGAAGAATCCAATGCTAATTGAAAGAAAATATTTTCTCAGGGAAAGGCATGACTTTACCTTTAATCTATCCTCCAAAATAAAGCAATGCAATTTCACAATTAAATCTTTAGGTCAGCCTTAAAGTGCAAATTTCTAAACTCTTCTGTTCTTATGGATTATAAGCATCATTATTCAGTAACCAGAAAAATCTGAGAATTTTTGACCGCACATTACATCATGAAGAGGATTATTCCCGTTTTTTTGCAAATTTTGTAAAGTCTTAGTTTGTCAATATTTTAGCAACTTGTAAATGATGTCAGGGAGAGAAGAGCTTTCACAAGCAGATTTTCATGAGCATCAGATATCACAGAATATCTTTTATCTAGTAAAGAGTTTCTTCACTTTTGATTTCGATACTAAATCCATATTTCGTTGTCAATGAATATCTGGTCGACAACTTCATTTTGACGCTAACCAATGTTCGTTTTGGTAAGTTTAAGTGGATCTCAGTTTCATATTTTCAAATTTGTTTTCGTAAACGAGGTAATCAAGTTAAATGGTTTTAACCTGCAAGAATGAGCTTAACATTCTTCAGAAATATATCATTGACCAGAAATAATGATAAAAATGCCACTGGGATTTTTCTGTTTCAACCCAATATATATATATATATATATATATATATATATATATATATATTTATATATATATATATATATATATATATATATATATAGAGAGAGAGAGAGAGAGAGAGACAGAGAGAGACAGAGAGAGAGAGAGAGAATGTTTTCAATTTCTTTGCTTTTACTTGAGAGATAGTGAAGATTCCCTTGTGTAAACAAATTTACGAAGAAAACAAACAAATCAAGCAAGCAACTTATTTGTCGGTTGTTTTGTAATGAAAATGGGGGTAGAAATTTTGATGAATATGTATGATACAATTTTCATTGTATAAAAATTATAATAAAGCTAACTGCAATGACTATATTTCTTAGAAGAAAACTTTTCCTAGAGACTTCGCAAAGCATTTGGGAATATGATGTTATCATCATTACTGATGTTGACTAAATGCATATTCTTAAACCTTCAAAGCTGTCCATTGGGGGAAATACGAAATTTCATATCAATATAGAAAAATAGTTTTAGAAAATAGAGAAAAGGAATTATATTTTGCATGGAAGTTTTACGACAGGTAAGAACATCCTCATGCCATAACATGTGATATGTTTCGATTTTGATCACATTCATACACTTTTGCTTGAGAGTAGTTTCTGTTGACCATATTACTATAATGCTGAACTGGATCTTTATGTTATGTTCATCTTAGGACATCATAGATGCGAATTTCTCTTTTCCCAAGTGTGTATGACAGTTCAGTAGTATTTTCACAATGAATTCGGTCCTGATATGACTATTGATATGGTGATTGTGTCTCAGTTTGCTTGTTCGTTATCGTGTATAATTCTCATAGTCTGCCGAATGACTGCATTGCAGATAGGATGGGGGCGCTAATAATTGGTCTATTGGCGTATCTTGACAGCTAAATGAACTCAAAGTGACTGGCACTGACTTTGGAAGGCTTTGCCGGTCAATTGAGGATCAAAACAATGATTTTTGCCCTAATTTGTAGGCTTCTTTTTACAAATTCTTTCGTCTTTCAATAAGATGAGTGTGTCACCGATGTGAGTCTTTAAATATTGGCAAATGGAATCGGTAGATTGCGGCAAAACTCAGCTCTTTCTTTACTGTCTTTACTGATTTTGTTTTGGATTTTGGATGTTTTTAAAGGTTTCATTTGCAAATGAAATGATTGCCCCAGTACTTATGTCATTCTAGGCACGTGACCTTAACTGAGCAATAAAACATGTGTTCTCTTCGAACAAAAGCTGTAACCTCACCCCCACTCGTAATCCCGCTTAAACATGAAAATAATGCATAATTACTATTCCAATGGCCAGAATTCATTTGTGAACTACTAATGCCAAGAGTAAGTACATGAATTCTTTGTTTTGATAAGTAATTTTGAATCTTCAAAGGAAAAGGGATATGGAGGCTTCCATCAGGTTTGACCCATCTCTGCATTCGCTTTTTTTAGAACTCTTTGAGGACGTAAACGATAAAATCTTTTCGATTAATATATTTCTTCCTTGTACAGTCATAATGGGAGTTGTTCCAGGCAGGTTGCTGTCACCCAAAGTTTTATTCTATTCCAAATCTAAAATTTGATTTTTTTGATCTTCAAAACCACTTTTAGATCCCCATGAAAAATATTCAGCATGAAGCCTGTGTATAGGAAGGGGGGCAAAAATGTTAAATGAAAAATAAAATATCCACATCTCTTTTGAAAATGTTCTTGTCGCTAATATCTGGCCAGTGTGGCCAGCATACATATTTTTACTAACACGGTCGAATTCCGTGCTCTTTTTAAGTTAAAACCTGAATGCATAAGGGAGGGGGGATATAAACAGATCAATACCACACAGCTAATACCCTCTTGATCTGAATTTAAGAAAGGGCTGAGGACTCATTCAATACAAAGGGAGAGAGAAGGGTTGGAAGTGGAATAGTTCCCGTGTTCATATGAGGATGAACATTCTTCGGCATGTCAACCACATGAGAGAAAAATCGACCCAAGAAATAACACAAAATTAGTTGCATTTCTTGAATTTTGTATCTATTTTAAGTGTTTACGTATTGTTTCGACCCGTTGATACATACGCGTTTTGATTGCAAGCGGAACCAAATGTAGCAAGATAGAAAAAGGAGTCGGAGATTTTTTACTTCATTTGTACTTACCCAATAGGCGCATTTTAACCGTCTCTTTTTCTCCTTTTCCCTTTAAAAGAAAGAAAACATAATATTAGGACAAACACTAAATGGCTAATTTTGACTCTTTATTTTCCTTGACTCCCCTTATAAATTGACAGCGCCAAAAAGCAAAAAAAAAAAAAAAAAACAAAAAAAAAAAAACAAAACAAAAAATAAAAAAGAACAAAAAACCCCGAAAGAATGATGTTTCCTAATGGCAAACCATAGCTGTGTGGCGATCGGAAAGTGTTGCTTATTCAACAACTGAGAAAAAACAAAACAAAAAACAAAAAAAACAAAAAAAAATCTTGAAGGATGAAAATTCTGATTTTGTGTTCAATGAAGCCAAAGATACTCTTACTCTTGTTTGTTACAAAAGCAAAACATGTATCAGGGATTATTACTCAAGACATTTATTGACGCCTATATTTACTTTATGAAATATTTAAAATACACTGACTAGAGTTACTAAAATCTATTCCCATGCACTTCACTAATGATAATAAAATATATACATATATATATATCTGCGTGTGTGTGTTCGTGTAATTTATGAGTTGTGCAATGGCTTTATTTCTTTATGTTCCTCCATACAAGAACATTTGTGTCGAGTAGAGCTTTAAATATGATTGAATAATAGATTCGCTACGGAGGCATGCTTGTATTTCTGCTTTACAAACATATCAAATTTTTTTGATTCCTAATCGAGAATATTATGAGGGAGTGTGTATTTTTCAGTTGATCTTTCCGGGTATAAAGTTTTATTATATTCATATTTTCTTTTTTTTTTTGTATCATTGCCATACACCAGCAATTGGCAAATCAGTTTTCTAACAGATCACTTGATATCTCCGACTCCTGTTGATATACTTAAATACCCTTTTTTTCGGATAGATAAGTTTTTCCTTTTCTCGAACGTTGAGTATCCCCAAAGAAGTAGTGTAATTTTTCGCTCAATTCCCTGATATTTCCAGGATTCATGGAGATTCATTGTTTTTTTGTAGATTCGGTAATTTATTCAGCTTCGATCTGCTCAAAAAAGATAGTAATGTAATCACTAACAAATTTGATTCAATATCTGTCTATGGCATAATGCTGACGATAAGAACACAGCAATCATAATTATGTAATATAAAATAAGAGACTCTAAAGATGGAAACAAGTACATGCCAATAGGCCAACTCAATTGCATTTACGAGCTATTCATCAAAGTGATCTCTGATCGAATTACCATACTAAACGATAGAAAGGAACATCAGGAACCAGCTACCACTCAGTAAATCAGCTAAAAGATGGAGAGGCAGAATATACAATGCCATTCGTTGCAGCATTTGTTGACTTCAAGAAGGTTTCTTTGACTCAACAGAAATCTCCACGTTGAATCAGACAACAAGGAGTAGAACCCATATATGTCAAAGTTTTGCAATATACCTACCACTACAGCAGTGTAAAGTACATAAAGACTTAAAGACCTTTCAGCTCAAAATCGGGACATGTAGGGACAACACGTGGTCCCCCAAACTCGATACAGCCTGCCTCAAGCTGATCCTCCAAAGCCTATACCGGGAGAATAACAGATTGAGAATATATATATATATATATATATATATATATATATATATATATATATATATATATATATATATATATATATATATATATATATATATATATATATATATAATATCATAATCGTTTGCAAATGATAAGTTGGGGAAATCATTCTATACCTTGTATTCTTTTCTAAAAAGGTAAAAAAAAAAGTTCACCCTATCTTTTGAGTACGAAAACTATAAGTTGGGTAATAAGGAAGGTGATTAACATACCCCCACCTCAAAACGTTGAAAGAGGGGTAGAGTTACATATACACACTAATGAGTTACCATCTAATAAGAATTACTTTAGATTCCAGTTGACTGGACTCGACCTGCCACCGTATTCAACACATGAGTTTATCTTTTGCAAACCACGATTGTTCAAAGAGTTGATTTTTTACAACTTACCAATGATGTAATTCCTTTAGGTTACTTTCCTTTTAATTGTCTTGTTACAAATAAAGTAGTTGCATAGATAAATCTATACCATGGAGGATGGGTGGCCACCGCTTTGACCCGCCACAACAACCAGGGAAACACCTTCCCAGATCTATGGATGGTTCTTTATCTTTGAGTCATTTTCGAATCATATTCAAATTCTCACTACTACAACTCTGGTAATAATGATTCAAAACCAAAATAAGCCTGAGTGACGACATGGCCTAACTCTACCTGTGGTTTGTAATATCAGAAAATATACTGGCTGTTTCAGCTGGGTTATCGGTTCAAGAAGGCCAAGCCACATCACTTACTTTGGATTTGTTGATGTGCCCCAAATGCAACTACGATAACACAACCCCAAAACATCACCAAAACATAAACATTTTTTTACAATTGCACAAATGGGGAAAAAAACCATGAGGAGTTAGCCTTCTTATTCGGGAAAAAAAGAATCAGCGATAAAGTCAAGTAGATGTATTCAAAATTTGACCTTTTTCCCCAGCGTCACTGTACAGCTCACAAAGAGGTACAAACTGAACATCATCGAAGTTTACATTCGACTTCACAAAGAGATAAAGAACTTCTACAATAACTTGAAATCCACACCCCGAGAAACCAAACAATATTTCAACACGGGAGTCTTGAACGCCCGAGGAGGAAAAAGTAATGAAAAATTCGTCGGCAAGTACGGATAAAAAAATACAGAACGAGAGGAGTAAAGATATTGTGAATTTTGTGATAGCAAATGGGTTAAAAATCATTAACACATTCATAAAAAAAAATTCTGTCAGCCGTAACCTGCTTTTACTTGGAGATGGTAACATATACGCATACACAGACAATTTTGATTTGAGCTTTATTCTTCGTCATCCCAGAAGACATACTCCGGAGCCCAATTTGAAATATTTTTCATATGTAAAATCCCATTATTTCCATTAAGTTGTTTATTTCAAAACGTTGGATTGGTGTCTTGTTTCCATATAAATCACAGACAAAGCGCTGTTGGGAGGGATCAGTGAAGACCGTCTGGTTGATAAAACCGATACATATACCTAAACACCTCTTATTCAAAGTCAGTTTTATCCTCTGCTAATGTGTTGTCAATCTACTTTATCTAATTTGGTGCCAGAAGATATGGAAGTCGACAAAAAAAGTATGCTCTTAAACTGTTTTCCATTTCAATTTTGTCGGACAGTTGCTAGTAGGTAGTCCTTGGCCCACGTCACTCTCTATTTATTAGAAAAATAATTTGATGTTTGCTTCAAATATTAGAGTTTATCACCAGAGGACCAGTGAATTCAAGAGGTCCTGTCATAGGATATCAAATCAATAAATATTACATTAATGAAATTATGCATTGAATTAATAGATATTTTGTAAATGTAGCTATTTGTATACTTCCAATGCATCAATGATGTGAGAAACTAAGTCTAAAAGATCAACGATATCCAGTGACATAAAACAAGGCCCCCGTTTTTATTCAGAGTTTTTACTGAATTGAGCAATTACATAAATTATTTCACTTCTAGCGACTAACTCTCTCTCTATGTCTCACCCACTTTTCACAATGAGATAGCTGAGAGTTGCCTGGCTTGTGAAAGGGATCTACCTGTTTCTATTCCTTCGGATGGTTCTTCTGCTTTTAAATATTATCTCCCCTTGTCCCCGAGACTGACACACAGATCAGCACAATTGATAATAAAAGCTTTTTATGGTAAGATGTAGAACACATGCATAGGACATTTACAAATATAGCAATTATAAATCAATTTGGAATTTTCCCTGAATTCTGTACTAAAATTTCCATTAT
Organism: Thysanoteuthis rhombus; assembly: GCA_963457665.1. Lineage (NCBI taxonomy): Eukaryota > Metazoa > Mollusca > Cephalopoda > Oegopsida > Thysanoteuthidae > Thysanoteuthis > Thysanoteuthis major. Next base: position 39,410,003 of record OY735203.1, on the reverse strand, counting down.
TCATTCATTATGTTTAAACTATTGAACTTTTACATGGCGAAATAGTGTCACTGATATTTCAAAAAAGTAAGTTTAATATAAAGAAATGATTAGCAACAGACGAATCGAATATTGTATAACCAAGGGATATGTTCATGGTTATGTTATTATGTTTGTATTAGCATGATTCGGAGCGTATGCATGAGTATATTTGAATGTTTGTGTATATGATTGCACTTCTTCTGTATACTTTCGAGAGAGTGTTTCTGTGTGTGTGAGCTTGTGTGGTCTTGCGTGTGTTTACTTAAGATACTTACGCTGAGTTAAATGCATTCCAAAATGAGGATCAAAGGCGTTGGTCACAGAGCAATTTACTTTTGCTCAAATTCAGTTGAGCTTAGATGGAGTCAGTGGCAGATTAAGCCAGTCTTAGCAGATATATTGATTTCGAGTCAGGCTCAACGAAGCCATATGCCCACTACCAAATTCCCATGAACGGCCCCTAATATATTTCATATCTTTATTTATATAAGGTGGAGCGACCAACTGTCCATTGTCATATTTTTATTTATTTATTTCAATAGACGAACCAGGGTTTTGTCCATTCTTTTGTTCGATACAGTAAATTCAAGGAAATACTGACAAGACAAACCAGTGAAATAATTATGTACAGATCCATACAATAAAATGCCATACTCTCTCTCTCTCTCTCTTTCCCCCCTCTCTCTCTTATGCATATTTTAGAAAGCTTTATAGCTCTAAAAACTAAGAAAAAATCTTTTCAAAAAATTTTGTGTCACTTCAGTCACTTATTTGAAAATATCTGTCAATGCAATGTATGTAATTCTGTACAGTGTTATTTCACTTATTCTACAGTACGAAGTGTAAAATTTCCTCTTGTTTGGCCTACCAGTTATTTACCAAGTAACTGTACATGTAATATTAATGTCGGAGATTTTAAAACAAGCCAGTAATCTTAACATCAAGCCTCCGAAGGGTTTATCAAACGCCACCTCTTTTTCAATTATGATTTCGATATACAACTTTTGTGATACATGTTGTGTGTTATTCCATATAGGGTATTATCATAAAGTATGATATATGGATCTTATTTTTCACTAAACATCATTTAATCTAATCCTAAAATTCAATTTAAAAGTTTTTGACGATGACGGATCTGTAAGTAAAACAACGGACTTGACTTGCTGTTCATGTCACTCCTAATGAGTGTTTACCTATTAGAATATTAAATCTGTTGTGTTGATTTTAGTCGCAGACTCCAGGCAAACGAACTCAAGATATAATCTTTAAGAATACTAATCACACAAAAACACTTCTGCAAGTTGATTTTCAATCCACCTATTCAATCCAAACATTTGACAATTTTTCCACGAACCATTAAATCAATTTATTCATGTTGTTTACAATCAAGCTGTTGTCAATTTCTTTTCTTTCTCTAAATAATCAAATTCATATATATGGTTGAGACGAAACCAAAGCTCATTTTGTATCAAGTATGATATTGGTTATTTTATTAATATACCTAATTATTACTTGGCATTCGATGTTCAAATTCTAACTCCACCCAACTACCAGTTATTCAGACTGATGGACTGGAGCCAAATGTTCTCTTTCTTCCCTTGTTTTAGTCAATACAATAAACTTTTAAAACAACTCGATCCATCTCATTTGCTCACTTAATTCTTCAAACATCAATTTACATCGATTTATTTCAGTATACATAATTCATTTATTCTATTCTATATTCTCGTTAACATATCCTTCAAATTTTGTTATTATTCCATTATGGTCAAGTTGATAAGTTTCAAAAGGAAAGGATATCTTGTCATGGTTTTATCAAATTGTGTGAAATCTTATTGATTTTGCCGCTTTGATAGACTATTCTTACAATTAAAGAAATATATTTCAGTACAAAATCAATAACTGTGAAAGGAGCTGTAGCAATTCAAAAATATTCTGATAATCTGCTTCCGTAAACTAAATGAGTGAAACACTGCTTGCTCTCAAAGGCAATCGTACAATACAGAACAGGAATGAATATTGTTTAGCATACAATATAGGGACAAACATTCTATCCTCGATTTTGATAACCATACCTGGAAACGTTGTGTGCATTTTGTTATGTCGTCACTTGAATTTAGGATCCCAAAGGTAAAATATTACGATACGATTTTTCAAAATCTCGTCCATCATAAAGAGAACTTATGTCGTCAATAAAACAGGGATAACCAAATAATGAACAAGCTTACTTTATAGTATTTCTAATTAAAGATGACATGAATGTATATTCATGTCGATGTAAATGAAAATTTGCCCCGCTGGGACACCAAAGACCTAATGAAATATTTTTTTTACCAATTCCAATGTACCATAGCCTATAAAATGACTAACAATCACTGTAAGGATAGAAAACATAAAGTAAATCATGCTTTTTTATGTTTTACACCAGGAATATTTAGAGTTTGTTTGCCCAATATTTGTTATTCCCTCCTGCAAATGCCAAAATTTAGCCTCTTTTGGGTTTTTATAATATTAATTTTTTTCTTTAACAAGGATAGAAATATCTATCACCTAGAGAAGATTTGAATGACAATACAATTGGCTTTTATTTTTGACTGTCTGTATCTGATTGCATATCAAATTAAAACCTTTACGAACTGCTTTTAGATGGGAGGTTCAGTACTACAAAGTCTAAAGATTACAATAAAGTGTGCACCTGTGCAATTGAATTCATTTTAGGTATCCAATGCATAATTGGTATGTTTTGTATCATTTCATCTACTTTGAGTCCAAAGTTTTCTCGTGATATAATGTTATTAGATATAAAATTATTTGGTGCACAACTAAAGACACTTTATACACAGATGATGAAGTTTGCATTAAACTTACCGTAGATAATATCCTTTTAATATAGATTACATTCTTACATATGCAATGAGTGTATGCGTACCGCCGTGTGAGTCTGCGTACAATGCTTTCCATCACTCGGATCCAAAGCTAAGGATCAGGGTGTGACCATTTGGTTACAAGCAGAAAGCTTAGATACTTTGAACTGAAGTGTCAATTTATATGTAAATAATCACGTCATTTGTACCAGCTACTATATTAGTCTATAATCATATATGTAAGGAACTATTGACTGTCTCGATTGAAATTTTCGTCGATTATTTAGAAAATCAGTATGTACACACAGCAGTTTGGATTTGTTCCTCCACCACAAATTTTGATATAAAACTGTATCGAGTTATTAGGTGGGCTGTTGACATTTCAGGATAGAATGTAAGTATGCTATTCAATCGATGCGAGATTTGAAACCTTACCATTTAGCTGATCGATATATGCCAACTGGTTCACCCAGAATAAATACTTTATCGATCTGTGATAGTAACATAAAAGGTACACGTGAGAACGGAACAACCATGCTGATGGTGACATTTTGCCGATCTTTTCGTGCAAGGTGGATCTTATTTGTTCGTGAGCTTGAGTCAATCTCTGAATAATCAAACATATTAAGAAACCTTTCACTATTTCTGATTCTCTTTTGAGATTATGAGAGAATGCCAACGTTAGATTTACTCTTACCTGATAACTGATATTCATGAAATGCTACTGCGTCTTTTTTTTTACAGCTTTTTTTCTATTTGGTAGATTTTCTCTCTTCCTAGGTTATTTTCTGTTGTTTTCTACCCATTCCTTTTTTTCTGTTGATATCAAATCGATGCACGAAGGAAAAGAATGATTATGTTGCGTCAATGCTTATTAATGAACTTTCTACTAAAGAGACCCGCTGTTATAGGAAAACTGATAGTCTGTCTAGCTAAAAAAGTCAACCTTTGAGAAGTGGGACCCTTGTTTTTCATGCAAGCGTCAACAATCGATTTAACCTTTGAAAAGAGAAACTTGACATAAATATCTATGAATTATCAGAAATCTTCTTTGGGCATTGTGATGTATCTAGTGACCTTGTCCAACAGATCATTACTCTTGTCTTGCAAGCTCCATCATCAATCTGTGTGACAAATCTGAGACCAAAGCATCAACTTCCGTCCAGTGAGTTCAATCACCAGTAAGTGACCCATATTCCTGCCAGACAAAGCTCATTTCCTCCATATAATCGACCAAAAAGTTGAAACATCGTCAGAATAGTGATGAATAAATGTAGAAAAAAAAATTTTGAACCAATGACAGTAATTAGAGCAAAATATATCCTATGATTGAATTCTAAAGTTCGACCAGAAGAGATGGAAATTGATCAACAAAGATAAATGAAATACCATTTGGCTGCAAAATATCTCCTGAAGCCACTTGGTTCTGAAGTAGGCCAATAGATATACTCGTAAAATAGTTGTTTCAATGAAACTGGGAAAACTGTCAGATATGTATACATAATTTGTTTGATGCTTACCTTTTCTTCTGCTTACAAGTATCTAAGCATTTGATTCTTTCCCTACCAGTAAAGATAATCCTATGAAAAGCAGTATATTTGCTTGTATCTTCATTTATAAACTACAATTAAATTTGAAGAGAGGAATTCGAAAGAGGTGTTAATTGTTGTTTTTCAATCGGTATGTGAAAAAAAATCCAATTTGTTTAAAATCTGAATTTTGGCTCTGAACTTTGATCCCGAATATTTTGCAGGCTCAAGAATAATATTTTGGTGAAATATTTTCCCATTCAATTCATATTCAAATTACTTCAACTTAACATCTTTGATGGATAAAATCGACAATATGTGGAGTTCTGAGATCTGTTGGAATATCTTTTTCTTTTGTACTCAGTATAACAATTCATAAAAACGTGAAATGGTCAGACGATTATAAACGTGAATCTCGTTGAATGTTTTTTTAAAAATTATTATTCTGACGCTAGACCATAAATATGAGGCACTGTAAGAGAATTGGATTTGTTTGTGCAGTTCGGTGTCAATGAAAGAACTAGATAAACACTAGTTGAAGGCGTGTCTCCTAATGAATTTACCAAGGTTTGTATGTCTTGAGACAGTGCTACAAAGGTGGAGAACTCTAGGAGTACACATTTACTGAATTAAGAGATTAGCCTGGGAAAAGCTACAGAAGAGAGAGACAATTTCACTAAAGTAATTGTATTAGTTTTCAAGACTAGATTTATAAGCACTACACCAAGATGAGAATGCTTAGTTATTTACCGAGCTTAGGTTGGTCTGACACAAAACTATAAATGTTGAGCAACAGACGGGTATTGAAACCGGTATATCATGGTGTGTGAGACGGTTTGGCGACCATTGCTCCTCATCGAATTACTAAACTGAAACAGCTTTCACTGGTTAAGTGAAGGAAAAAAGCCAACGTTCATCCTGCACATGTAATCCCCACAATTACCCATTGACGTAGATCTAGTTGGCACACGTGTTCATATTGCTGTGGTAGACACTGTGAGGAGATTGATGTTAACTTTGTAAGCAATAGCAATATTGGAAGACACTACGTTACAATGTCTGCATATGGTTAAAATACATGAAGTTATATTTTTGTATCACATATAGGTTAAATCAAAGATGGAATAATTCATTTTTATCAATGATTTTCCGGGAATCTTTCTCAAAACATCAAGTGAATGTTTTATACAAATAATATTGATATGTATTTTCTAGATTTTTGAATATCATCGGGGCATAATCTGCTTTTTATTGAAGGCAAAATCATTTATTTCAATAATTTATCCTTTTTGTGCATTTTCAAGAAGCTTCCATTCAGACATTCTATAAATAACTACTGAACATTGTATTATCTACCAGTGGGAGGGAAAACTTGTCTGGAGATTCTGTCATATGGAATGTAAAAAGATGAAGTAAATACAAATCAGGAACACAACTGATTCCCAGTGAACGAAGAAGTACAAAAATCAATCATTGGCCGGCAGATTTTATATCCTCAAAATTCTTATCAGATGATATACAATATCAAAGCCAACAAAAAGTACTGATTGAGAACGACAAAAAACAAAAAAAAAACAAAAACAAAGGAAAAAGAAACAACAAAATAGTATATACAAGACCTCTGCGCTAGAATTGCCATTTTTTCATCCATTGTAAAACCTAAAGAAAGAAAAAAACGCGACGTAGAAGCTGCAAACCAAAAGCGTGAGAGAGAAGGGGAAATTTTAAATAACTAATGTATCACGATCAAGTAACTACTGACAGGAGATGAAGAATTTCTTATATGCCAATCTTATCACTGTGTACCATGCTAAAGTTGGTTTAAGTTATACCTACTTGCCTCGTGCCATACAACAAGTATGTCTGAACGAATCAATAAGATCTTTAACTTGAACTAATTCCCATCCAAACGAGTAACAATTCATGTGGCTTTGGTGTCAGAAAATTAAAGAAAAGGTGAAATCAATCCTTTGTTAAAAAATCTGGGTCTATTCTTAGATAAAGAGAAATCCTATTTCTAACCTAGATGCTGGTCTCCAATGAACATATGGCATTATCCCTTTGGGCAATTCGTTTAAAACAGTTTTACTTTCCTCGATTACTTTCAATTCAGCCTACTTACAAAGTTGAATGAATAAAAAAAAGGACTTAACATTGACATGTTGCAATTGCTGGCAAAGCTTAAAATCTGAAAAAGTTGGCATACTCATCAGAATGTCTGGCTTCATGTTTCGAGTTGGCACATTTCTTCGCCGTACAGAATGTAGATTTGAGATTTATTGCCAATAGGTGGCAAATAGAGGCAATGATGCGCCTGCAATACAAGGCTGAATTTGTTCTGCTGGAAGAACAATGGCAGTGGGAATTTGAATGATTTTGCGGGAATATGGCACCTGGATATATATGGCATCCAAGGCATGATACCTGTCCGGTAATCAGAATGTAGAAGCTCTTCAGTGGGTTATTTAGCACTGCTGAATTGCATGAAGAAACCAACTGAAGCGACCTTTGGTGAATCCTAACTAAATTTCAAGTTTGGAATTTGAATTTACTTGAAATATTTCGTCAGAATCCAATACAAAACTTTGCGTTGCCTTTGTTTATCACCGTAACAGGAACGAGGAAAACGGAAACAATCTGTATCGAAATTGAGGGTCGGAGTTGGGTGAAAACTGATACGTAAAATTTACATCCCATTACCAAATGATTTGAATTAACGACCAATTTATGGCCACAAAGCTGTCTCACTAATTAATCAAAATTAATGAATGCACACAACTAATTTTGCTGCTGTTTTGGACGTAAGTTTGCAACTTTTCAGTAGCCACATTGTGGTAGACTCGTTATAAATCATCTAACATAATTAATTCAACAATTTTTTTGGAAAATGCCTAGTAGATCGATAGAGAACCTTTCAAGGATTTGACAGTCATCTTGGACGCCATTCGTAAAGTAATATTTCTCTAGAAAAGACACTGTACACTTTAAGCATGTTGTTTGACCTACCTTATACTACAGTTAAACGTTGGGAAAAAACTAACTTTTTAGCAAAATTTAGTGAATAAATTGTATTTTTTATGAATTCAGCCGATTACATACTCAAGCAAACATAAATCTCCTTTTTCTAGCATGCATAGTGCTGCTACCAAGAGTACCAGAAGTAAAAATTGAAGAATATCTGATTGAACATTCCCCAAAGCGTCTGAACAAGTAAAAATGCTTTCAATATTTAAAATGCAGCGTTGGACATTTTCCTGAAAAAAACAAAAACAACCGCACTACAGCATACTACGAGGTCTCAAATGTTCTTTGTATATTTTTTCGTTCCTCTTGACACTAGGTTCTGATTTGGATAAAAAACATATTCCAAATTACTTCAGATCGTGCAATCTGTGTCACTGTACATCTCTCCGAAAACTACACACTAAACATAACTAAACCCAACGTTTTCATTGCGCATTCAACAGAAGAAAAGATAGCCAGCCTCTACTACAAATAATTCATCACGATGGGATCTCCAACGCACAGGGAGAAAAAGGAAATAAAAGTTGCTTTGGTAAGTTCGCATACAAACTACAGGATTAAAAAAGTGAAGATCCAGCAAACGTGTTCTAAATCATGCACATTCTTCTTCAAGATGAAACCGAACAGAAAGCAAATAATGGAAGATTATATTCCAGTAGACAAAGGCAACACTGTCAAAGATATCCAAAACCTGAATAACATCAGGTTACTTAGCTCTATGATTATGACCCATCTCAAAACTTATCCTAAAATCATATTTAGTCCTTGCAACTTTTGTAGCATCTGCGTCCGTCTGGTCAGTAATGATATATTAAATATAGATGAGGATGATCATCAAGCTGATATCGCTGTCACTTATTAATGGGTTTGATAATCATTCGATCGCCAAATATTGATTGTTTCCAAATCATGCAAAGAAATCACATCAAGAAAAATTGTATAGCAATAATCAGCATGCTGATCTTGCTAGCAATTGCGAGTTGGTTTATCCCCATTCACTTGTATCGATGAAAATATCCCATATATATATATATATATATATATATATATATATATATATATATATATATATATATATATATATATATATATATATATATATATATATATATATATATATATATATATAGAGAGAGAGAGAGAGAGAGAGAGAGAGAGAGAGAGAAAGAGAGAGTATGATTGTAATAGAGAGTTGAATCGGACAAATAGTTTGCATTCAAGTCGTTTACTCAGTAAACTAGAAAACAAACCAGTAATAGAAAGTCCATTAACAAAAATAGGTATACTACGCTGGTGGTAGATAAAATCAAAGGAACAATTCCAAATAACATTTTTCCATTCATCGATTTCTCATCAAAATCTAATATATCTCCTCATAAAATTTGAGTATTCGCCAATGAAAATTCCAGTCTATGAATAAAAATTACCTTGGGACATCTAAACGTAAATAGTCTGTTTTAATTGTTCCGATATAACGACATTGCAGGGGAAAAATAAACGAATGTGCAAAATAATATTGATACTTGGTGACTGACAGGGATCACTTTGTTTTTATATAACCAAAAAGGTATTGATCTATTTTTTCCTCGTAGCTAAGTAAAACAGCGCTTGGTGGAGTGAGTGACCCCACTTTGGGTACCTGCCATGTTCAAGCTATTTCGAATGGATTAAATGGCCCCAATAAGTAGTACATATGTGATATACAGAATTCAAGTAGGAACAGAAGGATTCGTAGCCTGGTAAATTATTACCAGATTCACAGTGCCCTCTAAAAATATAGTTTAAAATCTGCCCCTATAGAATATTCCTCGCACACAATTATTTTCTTGCAATAACAGATTTGGATTCAACTAATTGAGACAGGTTCTCATTTCTATCGAAAAGTGAGTATCACTGAATATTTGGGTAAGATTCAATATGGCCTTTGGATATATATTTATCAAGTTAGTGTTGTCTGACACTAAGTTCAATTCCTAGAGTCTTGGTCCTTTTATAAAGGATCAAGCTCACTACACTAGCAAATTGGTATAAGGGAAAAAACTTCCTATCTATTGCTCCCATGTAGTTACCGTTACAAACATTAACTGAATGAATGGGTTATCAGTTTGAACTTTGTCTGTCAGCTTTTTCGATATTTTTTTCAGTTTACAACTTGATACTAACTTTTTGATACGAAATGAGGACAAAATTTTAAAATATTCAATTATTGAATAAAAATGAACACCCAATTTGGTAATTGAACAATAAGTGTATTTATCCTATCAAATAGCTAAAAATGCTCTATTATTTTTATAGTTTTGTTAGCTGGTACGTTTTTTTCCAAATGAAAATACAGATAGCAGTAAAATATGTTGATACCGTGGAGAAATATTACCCTAAGGAGTAATTTATATAGCTATTGCAACAACTATTTTATAAGTAATTAGTCTAAGGGGAGCAATATATCACATTCCTGCTAGATAAAATTGAAATATCCTATGATGGTATAATGGTTTACACACTGGAACGAATCTGCTTTTCATTTATACGCCTTTAGAACTTAACCATTTTGAAATTTTGTTTTCGGTCGGACCCTGAAGATTCACCATCCTCTTTCAAAATACATATGAATTCTTCCCCAGGAAAAGTTCGAAAACGTATAAGCATCCTCTTGGGGTTAAACGTAATTTACAGTGAGAAGAATCGCCCTAACCACATAAGATCCCGAGTAATAAAAAGCACTTCTGGCTCTGTCGATGCATAGCACGATCTTTTCTGTTTGTTTTAGCTTTTATATAGCTGTTATAAGTTTTTTAATGACTTTTATTCTGGTTGCCCTTGTAAGAATTTCATTTCCTTTTTAAGTGTTGTATCCGTATTCAATTTATCTCCATTTTTGTATTTAATTAATATTGCCCCTCTTTGGAATTCTATGTGAATATTGATCGACATGTTTTATTTTCCCCTGACATTCGTTTCGTATCTTCCAGGCAGTTATCTTTTTTTTCATCTCCAATTTGTTGTTTAATCGACCTTTGACAGTCAAATCAGCACATTCTTCAATCGTGACGAGTTTTTACTCACATACACACTATAAAGCGAATGTATGTTATCTCTTGGCTCTACTGTTCCATGCATAGTCACTTGAAAAATTACTTCAATGCCTCTTAGTTCTCATCCATACAGTTAATGAATTGTTGAGAATATTATCTAATTGATACTGATAAATTCAGTCATTAGTTCATTTAGGTAGGTTCGATTAAATTATGTTAATACTATTAAACTATACCATAAACTCAAGATTATTCTAGATAGACGTTAATCCATAAGATGGTTGATTTTCATATAATAATAAACTGAAACAGTAAACGTTGGTCTCTTGGGTACCAGGCTTAAAGCGGCGATTAGAACGAATAGACTTGCATAGTAGCTTGCATGTACTAGAGGTTTTGTCTGCCCCAGGTATTCAATTTTGTACCAAACTAAGATATAGTAACTATTTCATATTCCTGCTGTAGAGTGATGCTTTACAAGTTATTCAGATTTCTAAAATACTGTACATTGATTGATCTTGACTGATGTTTCTGTACCGAACTAAGCCCAAACAATATTCTTTACTAGTAGGTTTGATCCATACAGTGTCCAACTACTAAGTTTTCGTTCTAGACTAAAGTGAGTTTAGAAACCATTATGTGTTGCTAAAGTGGTTGTTAATTAGCCACTCTTTCAGACCAAGTTATTATTTTGATGAAGGGTTTGTAAACTCGTCCTGCAGATCAATTTGTTTATGTAATGAATTCACATAGCTTGTAACCAACTATTGTGGCCTTGTATCAATTTGATGAATACTTATTGTTCCTCATGTAGAGCAAAACCGTCCGATAGCATCGTGCGTTTTATCCCCTCTGAAATGTCCCTTCTGATGTCTATGACTGATGTAAACTAAGTTATAGGTAGGAAAAATAATTGCATTTATTCCAACTTTAGCCGATGTTGGTGTTCGACATAGGAGGAAAAATGATATTTCAAATAGTGAGTTCAAAGGAAAACAAGTCCTCTTCCATCGGTTTTAGGCTTATGGACGAACGAACTTATTGGAGTTTTGTAGCCACTTCGTCTCTGCAATTTATCTCAACTCATAGGCTTTTGAAATTTTTTTCTTCTCTCTTCTCACTGATTATTCTGAATTGTCACTGTCAGCTATGAGTATTCTGTGATGATGTAACTGAGTAGAGGTGTCTCACTGGTCCAAAAACAGTGAGTATTGGGATTCTAACCGAGTCATAACACAATATATGTTGTACAGTAGTTTAAATCAACTTTCAAACCGAATTGTTCCGAGGGTGGAAAATGGTATACTGTTAATTTTCAATGCTGTTGCATTTGAAAATAAGACACCCTTGATCTCAAGCAAAACTACAACCGCCATCTTGATTTCCAATGAGCCACCATAAAAAATTGCTATATTAATTAGTTGAAATTTCATCCTGAATCGTCTTAAAAGTGAAAAAAAGTGTTAAAACTTGCATACTGGTGAATTTCTTCTTCTTCATCATCATCATCATCATCATCATCATCATCATCATCATCATCATCATCATCATCATCATCATCATCATATCTTTTAACGTCCGTTGTTGGACATAGACCTTCCCCTACACTTCTTGATCACAGGTGTCGCGGAGCCAGTACTTTCTGAAATTGTCTAGCTCGTCTCCCTATCTAATATTCTGCCACCCTCAGTTGCACATATGATCTCGGGGGATCCATGTCATGAGTCACGATGTCCATCGGTTGTCTGACATTCTTGCAACGTGGCCAACCCACTGTCATTTGAGATTTATAAATGATTTTATGGTGTCTCTGATTCTTTCCTTTCCCAGATGTATCGTGCTATCTTGTGATCTCTCCATGTGAGGCCAAGCATAATTCTTTCATGTACACGTTGCATGGTTCTCAATTTGCGGATCTGTTTATTGGTAAGATTCCGTGTTACAGCTCCATAAGCGACAATTTGACTATTGGGAGGATCCATTGGTTATACATCCTTCTTTTTAGGATTAATAGGATCTTATACCTTTTTTTTATCATTCCTTCCAGGACAGTAATAAAAAGAGGTATTTTATTGGAATAGATTGTGATAATATATACATATATATATATATATATATATATATATATATATATATATATATATATATATATATATATATATATATATATATATACACACACACACACACACACACACACACACACACACATATATATATATATATATATATATATATATATATATATATATATACATATCGATGATAACAATGTGTAAACAAAACCTATAAATTCAAATACAGGAGTAATTTATTTCTTTTTCCTGACAATCAAGAGCTGCAAACTGACGAGAAAATATCGTTTGCATTCATATAACTATGAGCCTCGTAAACGAGCCTATTATGGAGATCATATTTTATGGATAGTTTCCTCCACCTGAGGCTACAATATAAACCCCCTCTCTCTGTCTTTCTCTCTCTTTCTTCATCTATATTATAAAGGAATAGATATATGATCTGACAGAAATAATTATTAATGTGTTATATTACTTCCATTTGAATTAATCTCCTGTTATTACACAGTTATCACATCGTTATTACACTGTGAATGTATCATTTTGCCTGGGCACCGTCAATACCCAGAATCATATTATATCCATCGGTGATATGAAAAAAGTGAAACAAACGATTTTAGAAAAATGAGCTGCTACAAGAATCGAATTTGCGACCGATAGAGTAGCCACTCCGACTTACCATTCCTCTGACCATTGAGCTAAAAAACCTATCGTAATGATAAAGCTCAAATAGATGCTCAGTCTTGATGATATAAAAGTCCACTTTGAGAAACAAATGGAGCAATGAATGAACGAGATGAGAATCAGGAGTCAAGAACATTGTTTGGACATAAGAATCCCCGGCAGCTGTCTAACCCAAAAGTAAAAAAATCCTACGCTACATTCACTGTGTAATGATATTGTGAGATAATTTCAAAAGTAATATAATGCGATATGTATAAATATATATATATATATATATATATATATATATATATATATATATATATATATATATATATATACATATACATATACATACAGAGAGAGAGAGAGAGAGAGAGAGAGAGAGAGAGAGAGAGAGAAAGATCAATGAAAGTATTTGAACCTGAATTGATACCTCTGAAGGGTAATATATTTATTAGCTGGATTATAATCAAAAAGCTCCACAGTTCCGTCTATGCCATCAATGGAAATGTGTTGACTGAAGTAATTCAACATTGGTAGCTATTAATTTTCTGTCGAAACATATAACCCAGAAACTTTAGAATTACATTCACTTTTGTGACGCTTTTTTACTCTTATGTTGTTACAATTCAATCAAAAGCAAAATTTTGAAATTAAGATACACCTGGAAAATCCAAATGCTGTTCAACTACAAACACAGAGCAATCTTTTAAGGCTACCCATTATTCATTTTTCAAAAAATAAAAATAAATTGATTGTTATTAGTTCACAACGTGGTTTCCCTCATAGTGGTGCAGCCTAGCTATAGATTTATCTTGACATTATTTTTGCTGTTATTATCAATGATAAAGAATTATCATTGTTATCATCAATGCTATGGAAGATAGTGATGGTGATGATGATGATGATAATGATGATGATGAAAATGTTGTTTGAGGTGATGATCGTGATCGGAATGATGGCGTGTTGATGATGATTGTTATGATAGCAGAGGTGATGTTGATTGCGATCATGATGATCGTGAGGCTAAAAATGACACCTAATATTTCCAAACAGAAATATTGATCTTAGAACTATGAAATATTTAGTAATTGGGAATTGCTATTTGGATAGTTTTTGCAAGTCCTTGATCATTCAAATTGGTAGCCATGTCTGGTATGGAAATTGTAATTGCAATAAAATTGTGCTAATTAGTCGATTATGGATGGTCTCAGTGTCAAAATTTGGATCTTCTTTGGATTTTCCTTCTTTACTATTCAAGATGGCTACTATGTGTGAGGTCTTGTGTCTTCATTTGTGTCTTTACCACTGCATTGTGTAGATAGGACTAGTCAAAAAGGGGAGGTAGTATGTACTCTTCTTGACTTTCCTCCCATATACAAGACAATCCAGCTATGTCATTTAGAAAGTCGGCCATCATGAATTTTTAATGACTGCAAATGTATTACCGGAATAATATTTTCCCCCAAACTATGTTCAGTTAATTAGTTCAACTAATCAAAATCATATTATATCTGTCAGTTATAAGGAAATTGATTTGAAAACAGTTTCCACAGGCAGCCATTTTCACATTCAAGTATCCCTTTTTCCCTATTGCTTTCTGCTATAAGTGTATCGTATTATATGCTTTTATTGCAAAATGCACAATTGTTCGACTAAATGCCCCTGTATTACCCGTAACTAACTTATACAATTGATGGACTTCGGCTAGTTCAAGAATTATGTAAAAGTTCAGATAAGGGATTAAGAATTGTTGAGGATTCGCATAGACGTAAGGTTATTTTTGTTTATTTGTTTGCTTATATTTTGCATCCGTAATTTTTAACTAGATTAATATTATAGACACGGATGTTTGAATAGTGATCAATTTGAAAGGGAACAGTCAAAGCCTCATAATTTTGTGTGTGTGTGTGTGTGTCATATTGACTGTCACATCGAGCTTTGTCTGCATTTACATTTGTAATCAATAACACCGACTGGCCCTTCGGAAAGAGATATTTTCAGCACTAGTGACCTTTTTCTATAATTCTATAATCAGGCATCTTCCAGCAAATGCTTAAGAAGGAAGTCTTTTAGAATCCATTAACGTGTTTGTAACTTCTCATTGGTTTCGTTTGAAGTATCAGTCAATCAGAGAATGGGTCGAATTTGCGTAGGAAGAAGCCTTTATTCTATTGTTTACATCAAGTTAATTTAATGTTGGATGATGAGAGTCGAAACATAAAAAAATGCTTTGTATTTGATCAGGAATAATGAAACTAAAATGTTGCCAACTTCTGTTTTCAATAACAGTCTTTAATGCACAAAATTGCCTTTACGAATTGTTAGACGATGTGCATCTCTAAAAAAAAGCTCACTTACAGCAGGTTTCTTGAAAGGAGTTATATAACTACATACATATTCAGAAGATCGATAATACTAATGCTAAATGGAATACATACACGCGTCTGTCTGAGCATGAACTATTTATGTCACAATAATATTCTAGTATTTACTGCATTTGCAAGAGTTGATTTAATCAGATGCACCAAGAATGAATTTCGTTAGACGAGATTAGATACGTAGAATCTTGAAAACAAGCTTCAGAGTCAGGTCAGAAATAAAGTAGTACTTTTTGTGCGTGAAGTTAAAGCCAGGGCAGTGATGCCATCTTCATTTATTAGTTTACCTTTAAATTTGAGTAAAAAACATCTATATTCTGTAGATCCGTACCTAAAATGTAGGACATATACTTTATGCTATTAGTTAATTGAATGTGAGTTCAATGTCAGATATTATCTTATTATTATGTTTTACTAATTTCAATACTATGAATCAGCTGACTTCGAATTCAAAGGTGAAAGAAATACTAGTTTTGTTTTAGGAAAGTAAGGCTTTTTTCCTGTCGTTGCTTTAACTGCAATTTTAGATAATTTGTGAGTATTGGACAGTAAGATTATACAATAAAAAAAATCACGTGTTTTAGTCATTTATCGACTTCGGGAATCAAGCAATTATAATCCAATAATAATCTACAGCAGCCCTGTGGCGTATGTCATTTTTTCTCCTAAGGATGAAATGAGATTTACTCATTTATTCAGTTATGGCAAAAGGGAAATCAATATTGAGCAACTGTTTCGTGGGATGACCATACTTTCTGAGGTTTAATGTTTCAATGCATAGTTGCTTTATTACTCTAAACATTATGGTAACACATTGGAGGCTCCCTTTTTATATGTAAAATATTTTGAAACTTTGTGGAAGCACTAATCATATTCACATAGTTTGGAGAAAAAGTAAAGCATTTGCTTTTTAGCTTATGAATGTTGTAATTCAATTGTTTTGATATATTTTCACAAGCCATATACTCATAGTTGAATTGAGAGAGAATATAAGTTTCCATTAAATCAACGATAATAATACATTGAGGAAATTTTGTAACCTGAAAGCATGTTTAAAATTGCTATAAGCCTTAGGATTCGACACATTGACATGTCTAGTCAAAATTACCTCCTCATCAAAAGTAACACTATGTTTCTTACAATAATTTATATTCTCTCTCGATAACATCTTCCTCAATTGGATCTGACTGATTAGTTTTCATTCCTTTAAAGTTTCAAGGGGACCTTATCATAGTAAATTTACTTGATCTTGCATTGAACTTCAAGTAATCATTTTCAAATATTGTGAAATTCTATTCGGATCATTATCTATGACCTAGAGTAGAGTTGTTTGCTTTTTCACGTTTGCAAAAATATTACGACACAGTATCGTCAGCATACGTCAAATCTCTGTGGGCAGTAACCAAAACAGTTGAAAGTGAGGATTACATGACTGATCCTTGCAGGCACACAAGTAAACACTTCAATCCAAACAGATTCGAATCACTCACTCCATAAAAAATGATGCATTTTTTCTTTGCAATTCAATCACAAAACGCGTCAACCGCTTGATATTTCATCAGTAGTATTACTCTTTTTTGCTTTTATCTCTTATTCAGTTTTAAATACCTCCTCATTTATACGATATATATATGTTTAGAAGTATTTGAAATAGGAAATTAGTCTTGAAAAAATATTGGACACATTAACAATAGATTCCAAAGCGATTATAAACCTTTATCGTTTCTTAATGATGAGTTGATGTGTTGATTAATTCATCATTAGGATTAAGGAACTGGAATTTTAAGAATTTTTAGAAGATAGACTCAACCTCAAAGGAACTTGATTCAAGGGGAAATTACTTGATTAAAAAATGAATTGACTTGATCTTGCAGAGAATATCGCTTACTTCTTTATAGAAATATAACGAAAAGTTTATAAAATTACCGTAGTTTTCGTTTTACCACTGAAATCTTTCGAAAGTCAACTTTAATGTTATCTCATCTTGAACTCAGCTCCCCCCCCAAAAAAAAAACTAATGTTCATTTTGAATTGCTTGTCAAAAATGTGGAAAACTGAGATTATACAATTGAAAGGAAGGTTTTTCCAGACTTATGTCTATGAGTTTATCAATTAATGAGGTAATTTTAATGAGGAATCCTTGGGAAAATTCTTTTATTTTATCTGAAATATGGCTAGAATTTGTTTTGGATTCTCAATATTTTTAATAGATAAAAGAACCTAAACTTGAAAGAATGAACATTTAAAAAAAAAAATTCTTTTACTTATTATATCATCAGAAAGAGTGCAAAATAAAATCTCTTGAGATCCATCACTATGTATCGACAGAATCTATCATCAATGCTCTCGTGGTAAAAGTAAAAATAATCAGGAAATAACCACGAAAATTGATAAACAATGAGGCCCAGTACACACCCAAGGAAAGGTAATCAATTATATTTTGTTGGCTTTCCATGCATGAATCATGATGTGTCGGTATATCGCATGAGAAAAAAATCCTTTGTAAACAAAGTAGTCTCATCAAATTTTATGACATTAGAAATGTCACAAAATTTGATGCATGAACAGTTTTGACAGGATGGGACACGACCAAATCTGACATTGATCAACTAGTGATAGGTTCCAGGATAGATACTGATTGGTCGGGAATCTTAGTAGCAAGAGCACCACCATCAGAAAGGAGTATGAAACAGCACCATTTTTCTACTTAATTGGATGTGATGCCACAGCAGCTGTCTCAACACAAAAGGAAGTGAAAGCATCAAAACTACCAGAGAAAAAGGACGGAAATTTGTCTTTGGACATGAATGCATCTGCACTAAATTGTAGCACTCATGACACTGTAATTACTGCAGAAGGACAGTTCCTGAATTGTCAACTTCGATAAATACAAACGTACGGCTTATAAATACTCAGATTCAAAAACATTTACCAGTGGTACTTTCACTTTGGCTAGCCATCCAACATACATATACATCCATGTAGTAAAGCTGAAACTTGCTCCATTGCCGATGAAAACAACTGAATTCATGATTGGATTCCTGAAATTGACTTTTGTTTTGTATTTGCTATTTCATATTACGTACTACATATTTTTGTTATTTTGCAAAGTACTCGTGCAAAATGAATGATGATTGAAGGGGAAATATGCCGTGTACATCAGGTCTGATACTAACCCGTTTTAGTCATAAAAACGAGTTCACAGGAGGAAACATTGGGAATATCATTTTGTTACGCCCCAATATATTGGATAACCATTTTGATAAAAACAAAAACAAAACATAACATAGCTACTGAAAGCATTGAAATTAGCCCAGGAAAGAGGTTTGAAATATGTCACGGTCACCATTTTGGCAATTGAACTTTTCCAAGGGTCAGGCTCAGATAAATGTTTATTTTTGCCATCGTAGACACTTTAATCTGAAAAATACTGTTCAGAAACGATGTGTAAGGTGAATAATGAACGAGTGTTTGGCATTTTCAAGGATTTTGCAGGGAACCATTATGGAGGTGTCTTGAAAATCATTCTTTTTCCAGTTATTGGAATGTGATGAACATTTGATATATTATCAAGCACACATCATTGTACGAAAAAACATGTTTATGATAAATAATGAACCAGAATCAGATGAAAGTATTGAAGAGTCAACTTTGACGCCATAATTGAAAAGCACAAGGGGGTATTCACAGTGTAAAGGATATATCCTGGGAAAGTTGACTTTTTAAGCATTTTCCGGGGCAAATGCTAAAGCTCTTGGATTATTTTCCTTTTTTTCAACTTCTTACTTTGTTAGAGCCTCCAATAATATGATTTGAATGAGGGATACTTCATTATTTTTTCATTTGTTTTCTTTCCGAATTCGTTGGTGTAGCGTTGGCAATATCTAGTTTAGAATCAATTTTTTTCAAGTTTTAAAGTTAAGTGTTGCAATTGAGATGTTTTTTTTTTGAATTCGAGAACGACTTCCACAATAGAAAAAGTAAAGCATACATCTAATTCGACAACTTCGGTTCGAATGCTAGGAATTATACAATTGCATATCAAAACATGAGATTTCTGAATAAAAATCAAGGAATATTGAATCGAACAAAAGAATACGTTTTTGTACAAATATCGATGATGCAGATTTGATATGTGCCATGCTTTATTGGAAGGAATGTATTCTTGATCCCAAAGCAACCCTGACACATACATTGATTGCAATACGTTGAGAATCAGTTATTTTTAAATTCTAACATGGACAAAGTCAAACAGCGATCAACTGTGAGATTTTCTTGTTTGGCCAGGATGAAAAAAAATGTTGATATTAGTTAAATGCAGCATATAAAATTGCAAAAGACAAAGGAAAATAGTAAAGTATTTTATGTTGTCAGCTAGCAAAGGATTCTAATTTTTTTTTTGTCTGAAATAAAACAACGTAAGAGAATGATCCGTCCACCAACAGAATATTTCAAACAAAACTAAAATCGAATCAGACAAAGTGGATCACTGCAAGCAACAATACGTTCAGAACCGGTAGTTGTATCCTTTGCTAAAAAACTGTCAAAATAGGTTTTTCCAGTTTTCAAGTATTTCTGGCTGCTTGGCTGTGTATGTCTTCATGTATGAATGCATGCATGCATGTATGTGCGTATGGATGTATCGCCCGTACTGGCTGTATCTTGGGAGCAAACAAGGCTAATCATTTCCACATTCATCCCTCATTATGTCTACAAAGAATCTTTTAATTATCTCCTCCTCAGAAATGGTCGTAGTGGATGTTTATTTTGCAGTGTAAGTTTATCCCAAATTTATAAACGATTTGAACAAGCGTTCATTCTCGTTTGTTTTGAAAATTCAAACTCACTTAGGGATCGTTGCCTGTTATATGGCAAAGGGAGTAGGTTGTTTTTCATTTTTCAGTTGATCACTACTTACGCAGTATGTCGCCAAAAGTCTGATTCAAAAGTTTGCAATTTGTATTCGAAAAAGGACGAAAGAATGGATAACCCAAAAGATGAAAAGAAGAGATACAAATCAAACATGGGGTGTTAGTTTATTCTATGGACAATTTCAAAGTAGCAATTACTTTGATTTCCAGGTAATTTTTATTGATTGTGTGTCATTGCAATCAATTCGTACATCAAATCATAATCATCCATATGTTTTATACAATCAATTTATCCATCGTTCCTCTCGTGCAGTAGGAAGTACAATTTGATTCAATACAATTAATTTCTCAATGAATGTGCATCTAATCAATCACAGAAACTCTTTCTATGTATTATATTTTATTTACGACGATTGATTTCTCATTGACTTAATGTTGCAACAATGCTTCTTCAATATGCATGCTTTATATCTAACTGATCACGAAATAATTATTTATACTTGATAGATTTTTAATCCAGCAGTGCTTGGTAGCTTTTACTGGAGATCCAAGGACAGCGAGTCCCTTCAGTCTCGTAGTATTTATGAGCCTGTTCCCTCTTAAATACGTCTGAGTTCATTCTACTTATCTTTTGATCAAAACCAGCATTTGACAGACAATAACGGGGATAATACTTTGCTCTCCCCAAATGTTGCTAGCTTTGATAGTAAAGATGGACAATAACATAACCACATAACGAAAACAAGCTTCGTTCAAGATTAGGATCTTCACTTTTTTACAAGGCATACATCCACTAAGGATCGTTAAGTAGCATCATCTTCGTAAACCAAACACGGCAACAGATTTACGGTATTAACTTCGGTTAATCCTACCGTGGTTTTATTTTGGTGACTCACATCTTAGGACAAGTAGAAATCCTGCTGTGACTTTGGTTTGTCGTAAATTCCAAACTAATTGCAGAATTCAAAATGCTTTCATACTAATCATCTGGACGAGCATAAAAATATTCTGGGTTCCAATCAGATTTGATGAGAGCATTATGCGTATTTCTATATTTAGCTCAAGCTTTTTGTATCGATTATAGCTTTGACGTAGACCATGTATCAGGGGATCTGACGTATTCATACTTCTCCAATGCACGGTCAAATGCTATTGATCTGCTAAGACCTGATCAGCATTAGTTTTTGAAGTCAAAGATAGCCTTGATTCCTCCTCAAAAAAGCTTGGTGTTTTCGCCATAAAAACATGAAAAAGTACATTCAGCCAAAATACCGTACTAGTTTTCAATCACTATTGAAACTCGAGCAGAAATACTTCACTTTCTCAGTGAAAAAAGAAAAGAGAAACAATTGACTTCTCAAAAACCTGCAGCATCTGATCAGGCTACGGCCACTACCTATCCGTTTGCTACGTCAGCTTACAGTACTCGTCATGACTTACAGTACTCGTCATGAATGAGTTTCAACTGTTCCGTCTTGTATTTCATGGATTTTTCTTTATGACTTGAACCCTTTATTCGTTTATTTCTTTTATCTCTCCTAACAACGGACATCAATAATTTTCAAACAAATGTATCTTTATCTAGAGACATCACCTTGCAGATTTGGGGAAGAGGTCCCAAGAGCCAGCGTTTTTCCTGAAATGGTCAAAAAATGCTGATAACAATTTTTATCAGTATCTGCACACTTGACCTTTTCTGGGGGCCCGTCTTTAGATATTTTTGTGTGTGAAAACTGTCACGGGAGTGAACTTATACATTCACTGACTAATTTTAGCATGGAGATAGTACATGCATCTTTACATGCATATATGAAGACATATTTGCTTAGGCTTAACCAATGTTCTTATTTATAAAAATGAAAGATTAACATACTTAGTTACCAGAAATTTTCATTGTAATAACGTCTCTCTAATAGCATTACACAAAAACACTGCATCGGAAGAATAATCTGGTATTGTCTAGAAAAAAAGTGAAACAAAATAAATCAGTGGAGTCATTTGATGGTAAAATACACATTAAATGTCATCATCATATATAACTGAAAAAATGTTATCGTCAAAACTGTCGTTAACAGTACAATAAAAAAAATAATGAGTTATGCTCTTATGTTTATGAGCTACATTTATCTTTTTCCGGCACAAAGAATAGATATGGAACATCCATTGAGGATCAAAACACAACAGTGGCATTGCTTGCACAGTGAGCACAGGGAGCGGTCTATGATTAATTCTTTCATGGTTGAGTAAAAAGCAATAGTATCATTTGTTAATCAATACACATGGGTCATTTCAAATATGGTGATCTTATACGATAACAAAAAACTATCGAAGTAAAAGTACCAGAAAAATAAGAACAAAAGAAAATCCATAGCTACTTTCGTTAAAGTGGGAAAGGCTAATCAAAGAATCGTATCAATAAAAATTGAACAATATATATGATAGAGTATAAAACATTTAATGTTTTGTACCATACAATACTACAGAGAAAAATGGAAATCTGCGTTGCATAGACAAGCAGGGCCTTTTGTTAACATTAATTTAATTATGACTTGTTCTGTTTGAACGTCAGACAATTGGTCAGCGGATTTCAATTGATCCTGTTTGAAAAGAAGAACAAAACTTTCGCATTTCACTCTGATTGTGTCGGCTTTCTTTTCTTCCTATTCTCTTCGTCTTTCTATCTGTTCTTATCATTGAACTTCATCAAAAACCTCCATCACACTGCGTCTTCGTTCACTGATGCTACATTTCAATCGATCAATACTTGTTAATATCACATTCATTATCGTTCACCCCACTTCAATTGGATGCTATAGAGCAAGAACAGAATTTCACACATGCACACACTTCAAGAATACACATGCACAACTGCTTCCCACCTGCAGTCCACCCCAACCATGCCTTCCCACATTCAATAACATAGGCACATGAAGAAACGGACGATTATATATTATACACTTCGTATATGACATACTTCAATTTATATATATATATATATATATATATATATATATATATATATATATATATATATATATATATATGTGTGTGTGTTTGTGTGCGTGAGTGTGTGTGTGTATGTGTGTATGAAAACATATCGACTCCAGATAAAACTATGATTTAAAATGCTGCTTTTAAAGTGAGGCATATCCCTACAACTTGGACGACTGCTGCAAAACGATTTTTGTCCGTTATCCCCCACTCCCATACAGAATTACTTGTATTCCACCAAGACAACCATTTGTATATATATATATATATATATGTGTGTGTGTGTGTGTGTGTATCTGTGTGTGTGTGTGTGTGTGTGTGTGCCTGTGTTTGTTTGTTTGTGTGTGTGTGTGTGTGTGTGTATTGCAGAAGATTGTGGTATCTTTGCACATATACTTCCATTTTGTACTATCCCCTTCACTCATGTAGGTCGAATAAATTAATGCTTTGCATAAGTGTATTGAGGATAGGAAAGCCACGGTTATTTTGTTGTTGGATCATTACGAACGTAGATGTAAAAATTTTCTAAAATTGAACCCCTTGCCTCGTTCTCATCTCTGTCGCATTCAGCCTGACGACTTCCGACCACAATTAATCAATAGTTGGGCGACTTGACATTATGATGGAGAAGAATCAATGATGAAGCACTCACCAAATATGTTCTGGGGGTTTAGTATTATCAGTTAAACACACACATCCCCCCAAAGCATAAAGGAGTGCAAAGTCAGCGTTATATAGTGATATGTATATATGCATGTATATGCATGTCTATGTGTGTGTGACTGAGCAAAAAGAATAGAGTATTTCCGGCTGGAGACACACTGGATGGTTGGTGAAGAGATGGCGTTTTTCACGTTGGCAACTATTGAGACGATCGAGAGAAGCTAAACATTTGGGCGTTAATCATATTTTCTGGATTAGACAGTTTTTATTATCTCCTTTGAACTCAATTTGATTCCAAATCTCAGAATTCTCGCTGAGAAAATTTAAAGAAAAATTCAGAAGCTACCTATCAGATTTTATTGGACCGGGGGATTTGGTGTTCAAAAAGATTTTTAATCAGTCTTGCTTTGAACTCAAGAAAATAAGGTTCGCATTCTCGCCTGGCTGCTTCCAGAGATAAGGGATTTTTTAAAAACATACTTTCTAACTCGTGTTTGTACCATTTAATTCATGGTTGACTACACGAATGGTACTTTCCCTCTTTTTCTTTGATAGCCCATTCCGCGACAACTGACATGATTTCTTTTCATCCATAAATCCTCTTATTTCTTGAACCATATTTCCATATAAGCGTTTCTCCTTCCACTCTAGTTTTTTTTTTCATGTATTCGGCTCCTTGCATCCCTTGGTATTCAGTTCATCTTCCTTTCAACTTCTTTAAACATCAGTTCAGCAGATGACCCATTCAGCAATTTTTTCCCTAAATAAACAATTCACTCTATCTATCAACACTTCTGCCACCATATTTTCTGTCCCTTCCCTTAATCTCTGATATTGTCCAGTCGATTATTCTTACTCTATATCTCAAAAGTGATACCACCCACGTATTAGTCGCTCGTGCTATATTTTTCTCCTTCCAACCTTGATGTTGAAATCTTCTCTAATATCCAATATAATCATATCCGAGTTATTTCTCTTATAAGTCTGCTACTTCATTGCGTCACTTTCAACGATACCAAGATATTTGTAGCCCTGCTCTTCTACTACTTTTATTATCAGTTCATCAGTTATTCCCATTTCCTCACTGGTAACCACAATTCCTCGCTTCATTGGAATAACAGCGTAATTTTTTCACTTCAAAATCCATACATACATCTCACCTAAATAGGAGCATCTTTCCCAAAAGGGCATCGGTGTTATTCTCATTTAGCATACATCTTTATATAGTGGACATTGCAAGGGGTTCATCTTGTTGTTCTCCCCGCCTCCGCCTCATTATTATTATTATCATCATTAAAATCATTATCATTATTATTAAAATTATTATTATTATTGTAGTTGTTGTTATTCCACTTACCCACGTGCAGCTCCAAAAAACAACAGACAACTCTTTAAACTTTTTTTTCACTTGGCAGAATTTGGCAGTGATCAATTCATCAAGGTGAAAATTTCTCAGAATCACAAAGAAAACCATCTCAGAAGTAGAAATATCATCAAAATATCAAGAATAATCATTCTTAAAGCCCAAAGTAAAATAATCTATAAATCTTCGAAAATAATCACAGGGTTCATTCAGGGGGTGGTATTATTATTATTATTATTATTATTATTATTATTATTATTATTATTATTATTATTATTATTATTATTATTATTATTATTATTATTATTATTATTATCATCATTATTATTATTATTATTATTATTATTATTATGATGACCACTTTCTTTTACAATTTATTACTGAGTTGCTACCGTCATCTGTAGGCAGGAAAAGGTTGAAGTGATGTACAGTCTAATCGAGCGTGTGTGTTGTACTCTTACATTGCGTTTGTTGAGAGCCACGGTTTCTATTCAATATTTTTTTTAAATTAACGGTAGATGAAACTGCTCTTGTTGGTATACGGGTAGTGACTGTTTCATCCTGACACTTCTTACAATAACGGGGATCATTTTCAAACGCCTAATTTTTCCTGATTTGATTTCAAGGTCCTTGTACCTGCCTAGTTTCAGTAGTTCCTTTGCTGTTATATTCCTATCAGAAAGTACACCCATGTCAATTTACAGGCAAGTTCTCTTCCAGTGGTCCCTGACTACTATGTCGGGTCTTTTTGCTCTGATGTTTCTGTCAGTGTCATTGCATATCATCGTGGCATTTTTTCCAGCAGTTAGAAGGTCCAGGTGATGTTCACACTAGTTGCTTTCAGTTGATATTTCATAATATTTGCATACTCATTAATACAGATATTGACCTACTCTGAACATATTCTGTAGGTTTAAAAGAGAGCAGCCAGACACATCTCCTATCCAAGACCTAATCCAAAGTTTTTTCAAGCTCTTTTTAAGTGTTTTAGGCACGGTCCACAGTGTACGTACTGTTATTAACTCTGACCTTCATGTTCCATACCTATTTTAGTTCTTTTCTCAAGTCAATCCTTTCACTCTCTTTCATATTCACTCTGTCATTCGCAGGGACAGCTACGTTTATTATTTGGCAAGTTTTATTTTCATTGTCTATGATTGCCAGATGCAGTATCTTCTCTTGGATGGGAGTAGTCAATTTGGATGTCAAAGCTTCAGAATGATGTGCGTCTTGTACTCCCAGGGGCTCCGGATTGTGTTGATTCTATTCGTCTGCATAGTCGAATTTCAATCGCTTACTTAGTTCTCAAAGCAAGTGTTACCATTCTGCTATAACTAAATTTTGAGGCCTTTATGTCTAAATTACTCAATTCACTAGATATGCAGTTTACAGTTTCACCTCCTTGTCCACATAGACGACATTAGTTATTGCTATTTCTGCTGAAAGGATAGCACTTCTCTTCAACAACCTACCTCACGGCAATTCCCACTGTCCTTGTCAGTACTGCATGCTCAATCTGATGCCTGGTGTCCAATGCTGAAAGTTGAGTGACAATAAATCTCGTACGATCTCCAGCACTTCTTTCAGCGTCCTTACATACAACAATACCATTGTAATTCGTGTGGTTTGCGAAACGTATTTTCATTCTTTCTCTTCATAGGCAGGGTTTTATTGATCCCTGCATTGATATACTCAGTCCTTATGTATTTTCTTTTCAGTTCTGACAATGAGTGATTCTGTTGCTCTCACGTTTCCTTAGAATGACTATATTCATGAACGCTAGATTTTTTTTCATGCTTCAGTTTTTCTCCTTCGCTACCTTCTCTGCATTGATGGCTTTGGATCATATCGATCATGCTTTCACATACTTATGTAGTCCTGTTTATCTCTTTTGGACACAATCTTCTATGCTGTTGAGACATCTAATGCATCCTGTCCTCTTCGCACAAAAACTGAGTAGAACGTTTTGCTTCGTCACTATTTTCTTCATTCGCTGTTCCATTGAATGTAGTCCCCTTGTCTGTCCAAGCAATGGACCTGTTTATCTTATTAGCGATACAGCCCATTTAATCATTGCTTTTATCAATTTTTCCCACTCGTTTAGTAAATCTCTAAAATTTACCTGATATTCTTATTTTTCTAAGGTATCATTTAAAAAAAAATTCATCCTTCATTTCTTCCTGCTTCATGGAGTTAAACTTGAGAACCCTGGAGTGTAGGTCCTGTAAAGTTAATGCCTAATGTTTTGTTATCCAAAGCTTGTTTTATTCTGCCATTATACGCCTTTACAGTTAGAGCACCGTTTCTTATTCCAAAGTTCATCCTAAAGTCATTTCCTTTTTTTTTGATAAAGAATTGAGTTCTTCTGAAAATTGCATCATGTCTTCCATGTACATAAGATGGTTGACGTTGGCCTAAGTTTTAGAGAATAGGTATACCTGACTGTTTTTCAGTATTCTATTTAGCAGTATCATATTTGTAGAAATAGTAATGAAAACAGGGACACCCCTCACTTAAAAATCCCCTTTTCAAATCACAACTTCTAAGTTTTCACCTTCAGCTGCCGAATCCAACTTTTCATGAGAGTGGCCATGGATTTCACCACTGATTCACTGATTTTGAATATCCTGGAGCGTATGAGTATCCGGCTAGGTAGATTCATGCTGTATACTTTTCATGCGATGTATCAATTGCAACATTCTTTTCCCAACTTTTCCTAGAATCTGGTCGGTGTAGGGTAAGTCATTCGTTCTTCTGGATCCAGTGAAAGTCCTCTTACATCCATGGAATTACATTTTTCTATCCGTCAGGTTGGAATTCCCCACATAAACACGTGGTCGATAAGTGCTTGTCTGACTCTCTCTTTATGATGACGATCATTCTGCCAAAGTTCATTCAGTCTAGGACCTTGCTCTCATCTTGGCAACTTTACTGCTGGTTGATCAGTCTATCATGTAGTTTAATGAACGTTTTCAACTTATATACGTTAACTCCATAAGATTTTGGTGTTTTTCACTTTATTAATTGTCAGATGATGTGTTTCAGTTTGGTTGTATAGGAGTTCTTTTCTTCGAATCATTTAATCATTCTGGAGGTTTGTTGTGTCTTTTTTGGCATCCAGGTTAGTCATTCAAGAGTCATTTTAGCCCTGTCACGTCTGGTTATATATTCTATTAAATTTCTTTATTTGTGTACTGCAGTGGCTATCCCTTTTCGTTTTATTTGTTCCGAAGTGTTGCTCATGTTACCATTCTTACATGAGGGTAGATTAGGCCGTTGAGCTCATTTACATTGTTAGTTTCAATATGCTTTAAACGATCATTGAAATGTCGGATGGAATCTTTTGCTTTTTCTGTTAATCTTGCCCCTGACGGATGGCAAAAACTTTTTCTATTTTCGCATTGATCATTTCATAGTCTGAATCAAAACTTTTTCCTCTTCTGTGGGGTACCAACGTCCCTTTTTCTCCTTTTTCTGATGGGGTTATAATTTATATTTGTTTTCACTCAGTTCATAATATCAGTTGTTTTGGTGTGTATTTTTAAGGGTGTGTGTCACATTCCTCTTTTTTTATATTCTTGCAGATTCTTTACCTCTGATAGCTTGGTCAGTTAGACGCTGACGATGCTTCTACTGTGGATATCCCATATCGTGAGCAAACGTTTTCTGTTTAACTATCAGAGTGTTTGTTCTGTAGGTGACATTAAATAACTATTTTGTTGTCCTCTTTTAGGTTGTATTTGACATGATTGAAGCAGCAGCTGTACGTACTGAGAGCAGAAAGCAATCATACTGGTATTATCAATCTAGATTGATTGGCAGGTGGTTAGCAACCGATGTCCTTCCATACTCTCACTATCTACCATTCAGGGGCTTGTTTCTGGTATGGCAGGTGTTAAAAGAGATTCAACTGAGGTGCCATTCATGATAGGCGATTTGCTTAATTTTTCGATTCAGTGAACTGAATCCTCAGATACGATCGTAGCAAAAAAACAAAACAAAACATTTTTGGCTCCTAAGTATGTTACAAATATTACTAAATGGCCTGTTTCATCAACGTTAAAAGTATAAAATATACCGATAAATATAAGATATAATCAAAGTGGAGATATATAGTTAGGTGGTATGCTTACAAAAAAAAAAGACTAAATTGGAACGTCTTCTGATACAAGAAATGTCCCTCTACGGCTCACTGAGTGACGGAGGATACGTGCTTAGTTTGGTCAAATCGGTGACGATCTGGTTGTAGCTGTAAAATTGAATTTAGATGTCGTGGATCCCTGTGCTTTTCATGTGGATGAGAGGTATCGCATTCTGAAGCATTACAAACAGTAATCATATTGATGAATAACTATCCGATAGTAGCAGTAATGAAAAGCCGTGTCTTTAACCAGAGGTGACTTTTTAAACATAATACATAAGTACAAAACTGAAGATTTATTGAACTATTGGAGATTCTAAAATTCACGATGGCATCATCGTATACAAATTAGATAATAATTTTTTTTTCCAAAATAGTCTTTGTGGCAAACTGGTCATTCAATCTTTCTATGATAGCAACTTTTTATCATGAACCGTTCTTCCTATATAATCCTTTCAAAAACATAAAGAAAAATCTGAGAAAAAGTTCTGGAAAATTTGAATTTCATTTATGGGGGATCATTTCATTTTTTCTGAAAAACAAAAGAAAACAATGAAATGCACACCCTGTAATTTTTTGTTAAATTGCCAGAAAATTTTTGGAATGGAAGAATTAATTATAGATGTATAAAAAGTATCGTGTTCTGTCCATATTTTGACATGATCAAGCACATGAGGGAATGGAAATACTGAATACCACAACTGTAGTGGTAAATTTCACAAAGACCTAGTGATAGTGGACTTTTTTAAAACCGATGTCTAAGCGTTCCATTGGCTAATAGGCTTTGATTTCCGATGAAACGTCGAAAAATCTGGCTTAAAGTTGAACAAAGATCCCTACGTGGAGATAGTCTTCCTCATCCTTCTGTAGAAAATAATAATTCCGTTTACGTAGGAAAAGAGCTGTCAATCCTGCAAATTACAAAGTACCAAGTTCAGAATTCCCTTATATGTCAAGAACGATATTTTGTCTTTGGAGCTGGAACTTGATTGGTTAAATAACTGATTACCGAGGGTTCAATTTTCCATTCATTCGGACCCAGTGAGTTAAAATTTGAAATAAACAATTGTTTTTTTTTTTCAAACAACCCATTCAGTCTTATTGTCTCATCTTTATCGTAACAGTGAACATCATAACTGATATATTTGACCCAATAACCAAATTATACTGGACATGTACTATATTAAATGCCATTATTGTATTATGTTACTTTTGATACATCATATTTTATATCGATGTAAAACTCCCAACCTAACACTATCAATGGTAAGAATTGAACCACGACTGATAGACACACGTATTTATACATTTTTGTGACGATTTTGAAAGTGTAAGCATATGTAGCTTGCTTATATATAAGTTTTTGAATGTTACACTCAATAGATATCAGAAATCAATTGAGCTGATGATATTGTTAATTTACCTGGCTTACCTACGAAATTATGATATGACAACATTCTTCAGTTAGTTGCAAATGGACACCTAAGTTCTTTAGTCACTTCTGATGACAACAAGGTACATCTTTGGCTCAGGTAAGGCAGTTATCTGCTCAACAGGCCACAACTCAATTCAATGTTTGGATACAACTTTGTGAATTTTAAATAAAAATCAAAATGTATATCCTCCACCTCAAGTTAAATACTTGTTGATTGGATCCTAATAAACATATATTAATTTTAGTTGATCTTTGATATATTCTGCTACAAAATGATCGGAGTGTGTAGTGATGATCAATTTCCTCTTCTTACCACGAGTCCAACACCAGTTATGAGACCATGCAATAGACACTCAATGTTCAGCGTCACGTTTGCTACAAGGGAGTGGCCAAAACACAGTTCTGATGCAGAAGCGTTGCATAGTGATGTTGAGGAAATGAGAATACAAGGAAAATCAATCAGAAGGAAAAAAAAACTTATCAGAAACGAATTAAGGACCGCCATAGATGATCGTTTAGGCCGCACCTGCTGGTCGATCCATTGAATCTATCACATGGAAATAACAAACGCCAACAAAAAGAAAAGAAAAAAAAACAGGATGGGAAAAAGAATAAAGAGAGTAATAAACAACTGTAGGTGACAGAGAAAATTTATTTGTTAGTTATGGTTGGCTTTTGCTGGTGGCTTCCACGTTCATTAGAAAAATTAAACCAGTTCGCCCACAGAGCGCCTGACTTCTTGGACAAAAGCCATATTCTTCCTGTTCATGGGTGGGCCAGTAAATGTTGCTCTGAATAAAAACAGACTAAGTGGGTTCCAAGTTTGCATTTTACACAAACGTTTTGAGGGAATAGGTCGGATTTTTATTGTTTCCTATCTAATCACCCGGCACTTGGGGAGATCTGCATGTTTGTGTGTGGGTACGTTTGTGTGTGCAGAGGTGTGCGTGTGTGTGTGCGCGCACCAAGTGAATAATCTAAACTTGGCAATTTCACAAAGTTGGTATTTGGCACATATGTTAGTCAGCACACAAACCACTGTTTGAAGAAGTTTAATCAGTGATTCTCGAGAAGTCTGATTCGAAAATTAAAAATGTACAGTAATACAGATCTTCATAGATGCCAAAAAATATCCTTTGAAATACGCTTTTGGTATAAGGCCATCGCTGGAAATTCTCTTGGTCATTGAGGCTGTCACTTCAGGGTGTATTTCAGCATACCTCAGAGTGTTTCAACATATATACAGTCACAGCAGCTCCTTTATCAGGCCACATAAAGACTTGGAGCCATTTCAGCACCAAAAAGGGGTAAGACAAGGTTAAACCAGCTCTCCACAATTCTACACAGCCTGTCTCAGGATGATCATCAGAAATGTAGACAGAAACCTATGATTTGCAGACAACATCGTCTTTTTCCCAGAGATCCTCATGACCTCCAAATAAAGCTAAATGAACAAAAAAAAAAGGCAGGAAAGTTGGCCTTTACATGAACTTCAGCTGATCAAAGATCATGTGCAGCAATCACGTTGGAAATAAACTCATAATGATCAGAATCGCAAAACTGGAAAAGTGGACCACAAGATCTATCTATGACAGCAAATGATATCCATGGAAGAAGAACAAATTAACCAATGAATCGATCTAAGACAGCAAGGTTTTGACAATTTTAATCTCCAAGAACAATAAAATTCCATTAGTCCTAAAAGAAGGATATACAACCAATACGTCTTCCCCATAGTCACCGATGGAGCTGAAACATTGGACATAACCAAGAGACTAACCTGCAAACGCAGAACCGTGCAAAAAATCATGCTTTACTTCACATAAAGGGATCACAAGGTAGCACAATATATCTTGAATAAGCAGGCGTCATGGAATCATAGAATCTATTGGTAAACTCAAATGGCAATGAACTTGTCGTGTTGTAAAAAATGGCAGAACGAACATGCATAACGTGTCCTTAGAGGTCCGATTCGCAACTGAGGCCTGCTGAATACAAGACAGAGAGACCAGTTACACAAATTCATATGTATTGGCGCGGCAGCGACATTTCTTCCTCCAATTAGTTCATAATCACTTTTTCCCCTGGCTACATCGAATCACTACAATACAAACCCCCAAATTTTTATGCATAAATTTCGTACTTACTTCTAACAAGAGTCAATCTCTAGTATTTAACTGCGTACATTGACTCTTTTATTTGGTGATGTATGGCTGGGCGTGTCATTGCCTGGATAAGTAAACGGAGAACTTGTACCTATAACAGATACATGCCCATGTGGCAAAACATGTGTTCGTACATCGGAAGAAAAGGGACCACTAGTTTTAAATGGATTTGGTTTTGGGGTCTTTTGGCTAATCGTAGAGCCACCCACAAAGAGTTTTGACCCAGGTAGCCAACCAGATTACAGCCTGAAGGAAGTTCTCTGTTATGTGGAAAAGATCCACCGGACATATACTTGACTGCAATGTTACTTGATTATTTGTGCTTTGATTCTATTTGTTTTTAAAAAAAGGTTCAAAGAGGGTAGTTAGGACGTTAGGTCCTGTGGGGGAGATATTTCTGCCTTGGTTTGACCATTGTGTCCTTGTTTTCTCAACAATAATGTATTCCGTCTGTCGACTGTTTTCTCATATTGTCACACATGGAAATATGGAGATGCATTTTTCTTGCTGATTTTGCATGGAAACATTCTTTCCTGTTCATATATCGATTGCTCTGATAATTAAGTAAAATGGTAGGGTTCATTTTGACTGAATCTGAGACGTTCAATTGCTTAAACATGTATGAGTAGAGATACATCATGTGAAACCTATACCGATATACTTAAAGCGTTATTAAGTGTTTTAATCGTGATTCCAAACTTCGAAGAAAACGTAATCACATTGTGACAGAGGAACAGATCCAAGGAAATGCGTATGGGAATCGAACAAGTTTGTTGATTCAATAAGAATAGCTTCTGAAAACAAGATTGAAATAGTTTGCAAAAACAAAAGCCGGACATACATTCCGAAGGGAAAGTGAAAAGTTCAAAACAGACAAAAGCATGGTATTGTTCTCCAACAGACTTCCTGCGTTTATATAGTTGAACCAGTGATCAGCTAGCTGCTCACGCTGGGTAGAAATCCACAATGAGATTAATTTTAATTTCATATTTATATCTCTTACTACTTTATCACTGCCTCGCTGCTTCACCAGTAAGAGCGGAAATTGCTGACTGGGAGATTACGATCGAATTCTTTGAATACCAGGAACCTACGAACCCTTTTTCCAAGAGTTCTTTTATTCAACTTCATTTTATCGATATAAACATTTTTCCACATCCATCTAATTTCTCTATCCCATTCTATTTTCACACGAAGTGAATCTTACGTTACCAGACACTTTTACATCAACACTGGATACTTCATCAGCAATAACATCACACAGCGTGTGGCCTGAGTAAACATTCAGCATGAGGTGAACGACTGGCCACAGAACACGCTACCACAATAGTGGTCTTCAGTCCGACTTGTGCTCAAAATCATAATGTACACTTGTCTCACAATGAGAGAGATGGACAGACAGAGGAAGAGACAGCATGTAATCTCTTTTCTGTAACATTGAACTGTTGATGACAGACAAACGTACGGGGATTTTGGTGGGTACCCGTCGCCTCCTAACTTATAACTGATTATTTTCCCCACCTCTTTTTTCCCATCATGATTTCAGTACAACATTGTTGCTCAACACAGTGGTTGTCTTTTTGTCCTTTCTTTTTTTTCAATTTATGACCCCCTTCTTTCATATATATTACACTTCCTTCCGTTTTACTTCTGTTTTTTTCATCATCTTTCTTTCGTACGAAAAATACTCGTAGGTTTATTAATTCTCATTCGGCTGAAGTTATTTGAAACTGTCAGAGACATGAAATAAATTGCTTATTCCATCAATGGTTGAAGCATTGTTATGATGTCCAGAATTTTTCTTATTGGTATCCTAATAGTTTTTGGAGGTCATCTTCCTGTTCGGCCTGTGAACTATGTTTTCTAATGGCACATCTTGGATTTTTAGTTCGGTCACAATGTTCACACCTACGTACGTACAAGCATATAATCTCTCATATATATACACACATATACATATCCTCTTGCTGGTGCTAATCCACACAGTTTCGTAGTATATATATATATATATATATATATATATATATATATATATATATATATATATATATATATATATATATATATATATATAAGCACACGTACGTGGCCGTACGTACACGACAGTATATCTCTATGTACAGATATTCAAGTATAGATAGATATATATATATTTATATGAATGTAGATCAACACCCTCAAGATCATATACAAGTGTATATAGCTACATTCAAACACAGCCACTCAACGCAATACTCTCGTGTGCATGTAAACTGATATTTCTTCTAAGAATTTTCCTACAAATATTAGTTATTTTATTAAAAATAATCAAAATTGCAATTTTTACATCCAGGCACAATCAAACACATTTAGATGCAAACCAACTGAATTAGCAATCGAATGAACAAATGGCGTTGCATGTATCACAGCTGCTTACAATTATGGTTGGATGTGATGATAGCACAGTTAATCAGTGGGATGTTAGGAATTCGATTGGAAATCAAAAGTTAGAAGTCAAACAAAAGCACCAAGAAGACTGAGACCAAGTGTCCAGAGATTTCAGACATGACACAGATTATCTTTTGAGCATTTCAAAAACTACCACACTACATATAGACATTGTTTGGATAAATTGTGTCAACATCCAAACTCAAAGACCATCTTTAAAATTCCAACGAGTACCATCAAGCGTCATGAATCCACACAGCAGGATTTTCAAATGTCCCAGAATATTCATGATTGGTTAACCAGTGGTGAAAACTCTGTAGCAAACTGGGAAGTAGACTTGACAACTACAGGAGAAAAGTTAGCAGAGGTAAGTATAAAAAAAGGAATCTTCAAAGGAGACTCTCGGTCCCAACGACTATTTTTCTATGACACCAATCAACAGAATCCTGAAAAACAGAATACCAAATCTCCAAAGCAAAAGGAAAGTCAACCATTTAATTTACACGGACGACGTTGAACATAGAACAGGGGAGAGCATGAAACGTTGTCCAAAAAGGAGAAGGAATACAGTAATGACATTGGGATCAAGTTTGGAGAGAAAAGTGTGCACTAATGGAAAAAATTTAAAGCTATGCTCACGACAACAGGAAGAATCGAACTTCAAGACAGCAAAAAGAGTATTGACCACACAATACCAACAAAAATACCTGGGAGTTCTTGAATTCGACACAATAAAACGGAGAGAAATGAAAAAGAAAATAAGAAGGGGAAAGCTATGGAAGAAAAGGAAAATATGAAAGACCAGACTAAATAACAGGAATTCGATAGAAAGAATGAACACATGGGCTGTATTTGTAGTAAGATACAAACGTCCATTGGTAGGGTGAACTAAGAAAGGATTTCAGCCAGTTGAATGGCGAACAAGAAAGCTTATGTCGATAAACAAGGCTTTACATCCACGAGATGACACACATAAACTGTATGTGAAGAGAAAGTAAGATGGTAGGAGATACGTCAGAATAGAAAACTTCAAAAGGCCAAAACTGGAGTGGAAAAGTATTTTCAAGCAAACAGTGAACACATTGAGAAGAGTGCAAGAATCAGCAAATTGAACAACAAAAAGAAGAAAACTAAGGATCAGCAGAAAAAAATGAGGAAAAAAAAATAGAAACAGAAAAGACTAAAAGGAGAATTCAAGAGACGGATAGAGGATGTTGCAGACGATACATACGCAAAAAAACCCTGAAAAGACAACCAGAATTGCTCATCAGAGCAGCCCAAAACAAATTGATTTGGCTTTGATATAGTTTGTCGAAATGATAATGGACAAAACAAACTGCAAATGTTGCCTAACCAGGCAAAAAGGATGATACCGTAAACCACATAACAAGTGATAGTAGTCAACTAGCCCAGAACGACGATAGACTCAGACGCAATAGAAGAGGCAACAGTGATACCGTTTGAAATGAGCAAATTAACTGGAATCAATCATGCAGAAGAGAGGTTCAAACCGGAAACACCTATGGAGAATGGAAGTCACAAATTACTGAGATTTTGACATCCAAACTGACTACCCCCTCCACGTGAAAAGAAGAGAATAATCTGACAAATAATAGACATAATCGTACTTGCAGATCACACAGTAAATACGAAAGGGAGCGAGAAGGTAAGGAATGCCAGGGCCTGGAAAGGGAGCTAAAAAAAGTGTTGATCATAGAAGTCAGGGTAGTACCAGTAACAGTCGGTGTACTCAGAACTGTATTAAAACACTGAAAGTGAGAATGAAAGAACTGAGAAAAAGGAAGGATTGATACTATTCAGGCCACAGCACTGCTGTCCACTGCACAAATACTGAGGGGTGTTAGAAATATGAGATATACGACCCCTGGCTGTTAGCTATGGCTTATCAGACAGAAAAGGAGAGGAAAAAAACAAAAACACCACAAAATCACCACAATGGCGGCAGAGGTACAAACCACAGCGCTGCCATGATAGGTGAGGGAGACCGTGAGAATGTGAAGAGGAGGACTGGAGACCTGAAGAGACTTGTGACCTGAAACTGAAAAAAAAATCTTCGAATTCGACCTTTGTAATTGATGTTCCCCATGGATTTTAACACTTGGGAAATCCACCCGACCGATGAAATATTCATTTGTTTTGGACCCCTAGAAATAAAAAAGAATTTCCTTTTGATTTTGACCCCAATGGCTAAAGAAAAATCTTTCATTTGATTCAATTCCTAAAAGTAACAAAATTCCTATCGGTCTCGATCACTAACATTGGGGGAAAAAAAACTAATTTTTACCCCGAAAAGAAGAAAAATATCTTCAAGTATTTAACGCTAAAATTATGAGAAATTTCCCAATTTCTCTCTTTTTGCTATCCATAATTTTCATGTTTACTAAAATAGAATTATTCAATACTAGAGTGAAGGAACGTTTTTTTGATGATCCATATTGGTCAAAGTTTAACTGGTAATTGTTCATGAGAATTCTCGCTGAACTTAATATGGAAAAAAACGTTTTAACTTGATAACTGAATTTAATGCTTTTGCCCTGAAAACATCATTCATCTGCACTTTTTGTTTCGATTCATTTTTGTGTTCAGTAGTTTTCGTCTGGTCGAGTTTATTCTTTTGTGTAGAGATGGCACTTAGAATACACACACACACACACACACACACATATATATATATATTATATATATATACATATATATATCATATATATCACATATATTATATATATATATATATCACATATATTACATTTATGTATATGTGTGTGTGCGTGTGTGTGTGTATTCTATATATTATGTTTAAGTGCAATCTCAACAGAAATGGAAAACTGTGCATCAGACTAAAACAACTAAACATTAATCACAACAATACGGGCATATGTATATATATATATATATATATATATATATATATATATATATATATATATATATATATATATATATATATACATGTATAGTGCTAAGTGGGGATGTAATATAAAATAACATAATGCAATATTCGATGCATGATGGGTTTAGTTCATAATATATACGATACATTCAACAACAGTAGGTCTTGAAGTATAATGGGATAAGGATTTGCTACACTAACATGTTAATGCTTTTGTCCTGATTGGGTTTCTTCAGGCGGAGGGGGTATTTTTAGACCCCTGTTTTGGGCAATTTTTTGTGGGACGTCTACTATTCTTCAAGCTAGAGCATTTCTGTTCTTTTATTTATGGGTTGTGTTTGTCCGCTAGATGTTTTGAATTACAAGCAAGGGGGTATGGTTTGAGTGTTTATAATATCAAAAAGTGGTTGTTCCTATCAGTTCTTGAGACTGTTATATTCTTACCTACATTCCTTATATTTAATGCCCTGTTCTAGGATCCCTTTTTGTGACCTTAGTGGGTTGTTGGATTTTTATTAGGTTTGGTCTACTCACCATGTTTACGGTTATTATGATGATTGAATCGTTCTTTCAGATAGCTACGTGAATAAGATAACTATGTTAGTCATTTTTAGTATATCTCTTCGTGGGTTATTGAGTTATGCTTCTTAATAGAAAAAAATACCGAATCATGCGCTTGAATGAGCCCACACAGGGCAAAAAGACAATTGTGTTCGTGTAGCGAATTTTTTATTCCATGTATATATATTTCAAAACCAGCCTTCCACTACCTTGAATATTGGAAGTTGAAAATTATCATAGCGTCACAATCACTCAAAAGAGGACATGAGACTCAAGAGTAGTAAAGATCGTGCCGAATTGTTCAATTTTCAATTAAACCATGAATCTTCCATACTGGAAGTTTTGACCAATGAATTTCTTCAACGAACCAATCTCGGATTAAAAAAATTAAAAAAATTCGATATTATTCCTATCAATGTGTTCTATGTATTTGTTCATAGAAGCAGTATTCTTTCAGGTTTGTTAGATGCGGTCATCGAACCTATATCATTTTATAAATCACACGTTAAAATTATCTTTTAAAGGACAACTGTATAAAATTTTCCATATTTTATACATCGTTATGTAAAAGGGAAACGATTCTGATGCTAATTCCTTATTTCAAAATAATTGTCAGTCCAGCATTATCCTCTACACATATTAGGATGAAGTTATCATTCCAAAGAGAAATTAGAATAACACTAAAGACAATATGTTTTGTTTCGATTCATTTTCTTGCAGTTCTGTTTATACAATTGATTCCAACACTTTGCTCTTCAAAAACTGTGCTATTGATCGTTAGATGAAAGGAAAATTGTTTATTTCAAAGTTATAGTCAGTCTAGCATAGTCTACTACACCCTTGTAGGATTATATTCTTATTTCATAGATTTGGATGGAACAGTAAGTTTTGTTGTCTGTTTCGATTCGCAAATTTTGTTGATTTTTTTAATGGTATTTTTTGGTATTATTCCTGTCAATGTGTTCTATGTATCTGATCGTAAAAGCTATCATTTTTTTGATTATTTTTGTCAGGTGCAATAATCGTATTTTTTTTTCTTATGAATTTTTTAAAGAAAAATCATTAGTACATATGGTATGTTGATCTCTTTCTAATCTACATGCTGAATGTTAGGACAATACACCTGTATATTAGGCAGAGACAAGACCCCCCAAAATCCAACGATCAAAAGACTCAATCATCAAAATCAATTTAGTATGTATGCAACATTGTTTAAACAATCAATCAAACTGAACGCTTCCCATTGAATATTCAAACATTGTCAAAATCATGGAAGACCTGTGGTGATGCATTATTGTATGAATTTAAATAGTGTAAACATTCAATTCAGCGTGAGTCATTGTTATGCTGAGGGATCATCGTATTAACTTTTTGTGCAAAGGAATTTCCAGTCGCTGAATACATTCAAGGCTCCCTGACCATGCCTTTTTGATGAGAGTTGATTTTTTTCAGGTAATCAATACTCCCTGTGTCGCAACTCTTTTTGCATTGTTCTAATATATATATATATATATATATATATATATATATATATATATATATATATATATATATATATATATATATATATATATATATATATATATATATATATATATATATATATTTATTTATTTATTTATATATATATAGTTTGTGTTTATTTGAGTAGATTTGTATTGCGCTCTGATTGGAGAAGTGGTGGCTATTTGTCCAATACAAGAATAAGATGGTTATTGATAGGAGACACACTCTCTTTGAAGGCAGATATATTTATTCATATATGCACATTGGGATTTCCGGCAGTTTGTATTTGTTTGTTTGGGTCTGTATTGCACTCTGATAGGAGAAGTGGTTGCTGTTTGTCCAGTGTGAAAAGCCGATGGTTATTGATGAGAGACACACTTGAAGGGCAGATATAAGTATTCTTATATTAGGATTTTGAGCAAATTGCATTTGTTTGTTTGGGTCTGTATTGCACTTTGATTGGTTGCTATTTGTACAATATGAGAATTAGAACACTATTCAATGAGTAAATGTTTCTGTTATGATTAAATGTGATGCAAGGAAGACTTAAATATGATCCTAGTGTGCTGCGTGATTATCTTGGACCTAGTCATTTTTCATCTTGCCAAAAGTAATTATGTTGTAATAATTCAGCAGTTCTATGAGATGGCTATGAGGATAAAATAGCTATGTTAATTATTATTAGTGTATTTACATGTAGGTTATTGAGATATATTTGTTATGAAAATTCTGAGGATGCTGGCATTTTATAGCTATTTTATCTTTTCTGCTTGATAAATATGATTTGTGTTTTGTTTTATTGGCAAAACTAAGTATTTAAGTAAATAGCCCGGAGGCTTTTCACTATCTAAATAAGTTTATATTGGTTTGGTATGCTTGTAATTTATCAATTTCTCAAAACCAATGGCTGTCCTGTAGAAAGATAACTTCATCTGCCTTATGTATAAAACAAATACGTTTTCAAATTCTGACTTATGCATGTATGGAATAATTCCTCTTTTTGCATCAACAGAATATTTTAGCTTTCTACATCTGTATACGCTGCATTTGTGAGCATATTCCGAAACTAAAATCTTTGATATTGTTTCCACACAAAAATATAAACCTCTTAGTCAGGAAACCATTGAAGCAGAATAAGAAAATCTTTTTTTTTTTTTGCACGAGTGGGCTGACCCCTTTTGTTTTTACTACTTAACATTAGGAATGATTTATGCCGACGTGGAATTTAGCGTAAGAAGAGTCATATTTGAATTTTGACTTAACTCTCATCTAGATTTCCATAAATATTTTTAAAGGATATTATAGTAACACGTTTGCACACTCTGTACATTCACCGACACAGACGTGCATGTGCGTATAATTTCGTGCATATGTTTGCATAGGAACAGATACATCGATCAGATAGGAGAAAGGAGAGGAAAAGAGAAATTTCAAAATAATATCTCCTAAAATACTTTAATTTTCTTCGAATCGCTGTTTTTTCTTTTGTATTATTTTTATTTTCTAACTCATGATCAAGCTCATGTCTACGATACAATGCAAAAAATAAACTGAATTTATTCGTTAAAATATTAATGTGAAGATACCATGAAAATTTCCAACGAAAAACAAAAGGTGCACAGTGACTGAGGTCATAATGTGTGATTTATCTTGATATAAAATTTTCTGATTCATTTGCACCGAGTATTGTTCGAGAGAGCAGATGAATTGTTCGTGTCTGTTTCATTTGTTGCATTCCCTGCACATATCCAAACGAAACAGAACAGTTGTCGAAAATAGAAATTCTAATCAATTATAAACCCTTGGACGAATCAGATTCTCAAAGAAAAATAGAGATTTTGACCGAGGAGGGAGCTAAAAAAAGACTCACTTCTCTTTTTTGGACCCCTAAAATTGGGAAAAACGGTCAATCTTCAGCTCCATTGACAATGTGACTATAATATCGGCATAGAACGTTCCTTCCAGTCTAATATACACACCTTCATACATTGTTTATACATGATTCTTTGTTTAAAATGGAAAGAAACTCCTTTTAAGGGTGAAAAATAGGGAGATTTCCCCTCCACATGAAGAGTAGAAGAAAAATCAATTCAAACCCCAGACATTCAAGTTTTCCTCTTTCGTTCTCATGTCTTGTGCTATTTTGTGGTCTCTCCCTGCTATGTTCATCGTAACTATCCCTTGTGCACGTTGCAGAGTCATTTTTCTATTGGAAAATGTAAGACTGAATGCTTTCTAAGGATGGTGTGAGTCATTCGAATTTGTCATTCAGATGTTTGACTGGAATGGCATTTGACGCTAAAGATGTCTATTATTTGTAGATATTCCCTTCTCACGCATTCTGGTTGGGTACACACACACACACACACTAACACACACACACACACGCACACACACAAACACACACATACACACACACACACTCTCACACTCAATTTCTCCCAGGTAAATCAATTGCCAGGGGTTCCACCTATCGCTTACACATATTTCCGAAGGAAAAATTATTGATCGACAAATTTGGAAGGATCAGAATAAAGATTGATCAGACTTGCACGATTTCAATATTAGCCAGCTGAAAAAGGAAGAAGTCATTCATAAAGCCGAGGGGAGTAGACAAATATATAAACAGTTATTTTAGAGTAGCAGAAGAGAAGATGTTGAGATGCTGCCAGGGACTGGATAGAATTTTTGATTCCTTGTCACCACGAATATCCTGCCTCCCTTGAAAATGATATAATTGGTGATGTTATACCAATTGATATACCAATGGACATCAAGTAGATTCCCCAAACAACTTAATAATAATTTCAGCACAAGAATATCGCTGAAATTATACCAACATATCCAGAGATATTAAGAAGACAACCTGGAAGACCGACTGGTTGTCATAAGTGTCCTCACCAGCATTGATCAGTCAGCCTGTGATGAAACTGACATAAATCTTGTTGCATATTTACATCCAGTATTGATTGTCCCTTTTCAAATTGTGACGCCTCCAGGGGTCTCTATTTCAGCACTGCACAGTATTTTAGTCGACAGCCGCACCTAATTAGATCTTAGCACAACGTGGGAGTGGTAGGGATACAGCGACCAATCGACTATGGCCTTACTAACGTCACCTTAACCAACTGGCTCGGGGTATGTTTTCACATAGGATTAGTATTGTCTTTTTTATGATGCACCCAGGTCGAATAATGTATGAAGATATTTTGCTGATTTTCAATATATATGTTCTATAAAAATATTCATACTGGCTGTCTAATCATA
Organism: Thysanoteuthis rhombus; assembly: GCA_963457665.1. Classification (NCBI taxonomy): domain Eukaryota; kingdom Metazoa; phylum Mollusca; class Cephalopoda; order Oegopsida; family Thysanoteuthidae; genus Thysanoteuthis; species Thysanoteuthis major. Next base: position 39,366,110 of record OY735203.1, on the reverse strand, counting down.
AATGATAATGATCACAATAGACGTGATTGTTTCTGGAATATTTCATATTATTTACGCACAGTGACCCAATGGCAACATTTCCCAAATATTCCCTATTTTCTTGAAGAAAAAGTAATTTTCTGCAACTTGGCAGGATACATTAGAAAAATAACCCCACTGACTCGGCTACATACACTTTTCTCCTTCCCTCCAGCTTTTCATCCATCTTTTCAACCTGAGTTTAGAGTCAAAATTAAGAATAGTGGTAATAGTATAAGAGCTGCTTCAGCTTTTGTTATTAGTTATTTATGATTAAATAAAGGTGCAAATTAAATTATTCAAATCAAGATTGGAGAGTTGTTAGTCAAAATTGGAATACACATAAGCAAGTGTGCTTGAATGTGCAAACACGAATCATGAGTTTGAGTGACATTTTTGTGGGTTAACCAATTGTGTGATCCCTTAGAAAATACGATGGTTTGTCTAGCCAATCAACGGGCAGCTTAAGCAAAGATGTCTTCTTTTAATGTTTGACTGTTCAAATATGTACACCTTGGTGACAACATCAGCAAGGGACAGAATTGAATTGTACTGAGTAGGTGAGAGATATGACTAAAGATGACAGACACCTATACAATCAGCTAGCTGGGTAGGCAGTGGCGTAATAGCTAGGGATTTGACTATGAAGCTAATGTCCACTTTGTTCAACGTGTTCACTCTCCAATTAGAACCTTTCAAATCACAATTTCTTTCCTCAATTTTGGTACCACATTTACACAGTAGATAATGCTATTTGATGCCTATATGTACATATGAACCGACCATCTACCTGATTCAATTTAGATTTTTAAAAGGGTTAATAAACTCACAACATGAAAATGAGTCTTTTACATGCCATTGGGGAAAATACAATAGACAACCTTTGTTGCAAACAACAAGAAGTCTCAACATAGGAGAAACGGACGGATGAACGAAACAAGGAGAAAGTGAGGAATGGATGTTGGAAAACTATCACTCAGAAACATTTCAATCTCGAGGTTGGGGGTATTCCTAACATTTCTCTCTCAATTACTCCCTGGCTATTCTGAGTTTGACTGGCTTTCTTCCCATGTTTTCTGTTGGTACTATCATCCATTGGATACTTTCGTTCTCAAACATACTAGCAAATTGCTTTTCGGTAAGCATCTTTCCAACCAATCGTGATGTTTCTTTGGCTCTATCACTTGACATTGATCAATATGTTCCTTAACCTCTTTTAAGGCTTCACCCTCTATTCTTATTGTCTTTTTCAGGGCTTTATCACTGAACACACACACACGCACAAGCACGCAAACGCACACCCACACACACATATGTATATACATACATACATACATACATACGTACATACATACATATATGATTCGTTCCTTGGTATGAAGGTAGTTGAAAAATCACCCAGTGTGAGCTTTGGTCAATATCGATATAACGTTTGTATCTCAATTAAATTATTTATACAAAATATATAAGAAATACACTGAATGAATAAGTCTCATTTATAAAGATTCAGTCATGACGATTAATATTCTTTCACTGGAGCATCCACCTCAAGAATGCATGGACAGAGTCCAATTTCGGGTTAAGCAGACTGAGCCCTCCCAACATTACTCCCTGCATCTTCCTAAGCGAGTGAGTACAGTTCCCTTTGTTCCATGTTTTTGTAGATTAGCAAAACTATAAACTTTTAGAAGCCTTTGGTAATGGAAATTCAAAAAATCAATCTAGGTATGGGAAGTAAGCTTAAAAACCAACGTTCCAATTTGGCCAGCAAGAATACATATTTTGTATCATTAGACCGTTGTACTTTATTTTCGCTCAAAGTTTTTGTAGATAAGCAAAACTATACTTTTTGTTAATCATCAGAGCACAGAAGACAACAAACAGTCCTGACCTTGGCATAGACAATTACATGACCATAAGTTTGGATTTCAATAAAATACATAATTTGCACTATCTCGCTCTCTAGTCAAACTAGAAACATAGTCATGTGAAATTTTCTGGTGTTTTCCAGGTCAAAAATTCACAGCTAATTCTAACATTTCTTCAATTTTCTAGTCATTCTACGTCAAATCATCAAGTCTGTCCAACTAGCCGTCTATGATTTACCTGAAATGTTGTTTCCAAGAATTAAACAATTGGTCAGTTATTCATTACGTTTTGAAGTATTAAACTTTTGGTCAGAAATTCATCAAATTGAAAAATTACAAACTTTTAACATGCTTTACGAATTGCAAAGTTTGGAGATGTTATTGGGAGGAAAGCCTGGATTATTAACTTTTAACGTTTGTAATCTCGCCACTCGGAAAAGTCGAACATCAAATTCCTGATTTTCTGAGGATGCCCCAAAATAATATTTTGGTACATAAAAATCGCCTGGAACGTATTTAGAACATCTAAAACATATTTACCTGCAGTGTATATACTTTGAATACAAATTGATAACATTTTATATCATTACATTTATCTATCAATGGTTTTGGAACAGGGTCCCGATGCCCCTTTGATTCAATAAACATAAACAACATACGAAACTTATTAACACTTAATTTCAGAAGCTTTGTTTCTTTTTTGATAAATATCACCTTCATCAAGGTTATACTTATCTATTTTCAAACCTAAAAGATATCATCCTTGATGTAATTTTATCACAGGCGTCGGTAAAAAATTGATAAAAATCATTTTCTTTCCTTTCCTCAAAAAAAAAAAAAAAAAATCGCAAATTCTTAGTCCCCAAACTTATAAAATCATTTACAAGAAAGTGTGTGTGTATGCCAGTGTGTTTGTGTGTGCGTATGTGTATGCATACGTACGCGTGTTGGAGCATATGTATGTGCTTACCCATTGCACTTATTCCGGGGCGTAGGCCGGAATATATCAGTTGCCTTGTTATGTACTCATCAACATATGTATCAAACAAAAACCTAGACTAGTCAAGAGAGCACAAAATTACGTTGACAACACCAGGGGTGACTGAGTCTTATGAACTGGGAACCCTAGGGTAGATCATAGAGTTCATCCTGCCTAGAACAAAGGATAATGAAGAACCGAGCAGTATTACTGGTTGGGCCGAATTCAAGTAACTTGTATCATCTAGCAAATCATTGATTGAAACTCTGGGAATTACATAATTATGATAAAAATCGCATACATACTCTGTATTTATGTTCTGTCAAGTTTAGCATAGTGTGTGTGTGTCTATATATATATATATATATATATATATATATATATATATATATATATATATATATATATATATATATATTATAGTGTTTCGATGTATTACTTCTCGATGTATTACTTCTTTTCAGTGTGGCTATAGACTCACATCGGACCCAGAGGCCAATATCCTACCTCTGGACTACGGAACTGGGTGATCAGTAAAGCTGAATATAAGCAATACATTCATTTACGCAGAAACTCCTCATCCACCAGAGTCCTCTATTCCTATAGACGAGAGTATAAATCAGGTTTGCTGTATAACATATTATAATATAAAGCAATGTCTGATGCGTAATGGATTTATTTCACTGAGTATGATTACGTATTTTTTAGATTTCTTTTTGGAGACTCTGGGGAAATTTATGGGTGTTGCTATGGTGTTAGGAGATTTTTTTGTTTTATTATTTTGTTTATTGATTTTGACATGTGTGTGTGTGTGTGTGTGTGTGTGCGTGTGTGAGTGTTTTTTGCTGGTGATTATAAATTATATACCTAGGGGTATACACAGGGTGTAGGATTTATCTATAAGTGTATGTTTAACTGTGTTCCAAGTAATGTTTTAATTTTGTCCTTGATTTTTACATTAGATCTATTGTCTATGTTAGAGTCTTTTATGACCATGGAAGATTATATTGTTCTTAATTTACTTAGACGGGGGGTCGTAGACAATGTTAATTAAGTGGTTCTTTGAGATGGGTATGTTGGTCAACTGTCTATATTACTTTTAACGTATTAATGTATGTGTTATTGAGTTATATTTGTTAATAAAAATTTTGGCGATGCTGGTATTTTAATGCTTCTTAATTTTTCTTGTTTGATAAATCTATTTAGGTTTTTCTTTCTTAGCATAATTGAATATTGTGAGGATATTGTAATATCCAGATAATGGTGTACTCTTTTAAATATCTTTTGCTCGTAAAGGATGATGTATGGTTGACTAATATAAGTTGGAATGACGTTTCAGATATTTCAATATAATATTTAATCGTAAGGTTTTTCCTTGGGTCAATAATTCTGCTTAGTATGAAATATAATGATCTGAGATATTTGTTCTGCAGAGGGCAACCATTGTTTTATCTTTCTTGTAATTTTCTGCAGGGTATTTCTCTTGTTTCTACATATACTTTGTTATTATGATACAATGTGTAATATTATCCTTGTGGGAATCATCAATTGCATAACATGTAACTGTTTCAAGGATTTTCAAAACAAAACATTTATATTACCATGGTACTAAAATAGTGTAGATCCAACACCACCTCCCTTAGATATATAGCTTACGTCATACATGTGGTGAATTATTTTATATAGGGTATTATTGTATCGTATTGTACATGGATATTATAACTACACATCTAATCTTTTTAAAGAAGGTTTAATCTTACTTCAAGTTAAGCTTACTTAAAAAATGAATCAAATGACGAGGGATATGTAGTATAACAATAGACACGACACTGTTTGGGTCCCTTCTACTGAGTGTTCACTCATGTGAATTTAAAAACTGTTTTTAATCTCACACTGCATGCAAACCAACTTATGATATCATCTTTGAGAATAGTAATCATTCAAAAAAATGTCTTCATATATATATATATATATATATATATATATATATATATATGTGTGTGTGTGTGTGTGTGTGTGTAAGTATTAGTGTGTATGAACGGATACACAGTGAATTATTTTAGAAATTTTCTTCCGGAGGGACAATACACCCTCCCGCTTGCTACAACTATGCATGATGTTCTAAAAATGTTCCCACTTGGTCTATTAATTCTACAAAATATCTTTCAAGATATATTCCAATTGAATGGTATGTGGTTCACGACCCTCATATATAGACAGAATAAACATTGCCTCAATTACGTAGACCTTTTCGTATTCACAGTCAATCTAACAATGAAAAGACTTTTTTCCCACCGCAGCGGACTTTAAATGGCTGAATCACTGATGAAATTATTGTCGACCATCTGAATGGAAGAAGCATCAGTCTATAAAAGGAAATGAAAAGATCTCTATGTTTGTGATAATATTAGAACTATCTGAATAAATGTTTTCGCATTGGAAGGAATTTATTGAATGAACTTGACACCAGGAGACGAATCCGACTTCACACGTTTGAAGCTATTGAAAAGGAGCAGTCTTCGAGTTTTTATGCAGGGTTACTTGTTTTGAAAAAAAACAACAACAAAAAAACTCTGTAAATCTGCACACGAACACAAGTACACACACTCACATGTATGTATATATATATATATATATATATATATATATATATATATATATATATATATATATATATATATATATATAATTATAAGCCGTTATAAGTCCACTGCTAGACAAAATTCTTTCCCATGACCAGTGTGATTGTATCAATCCCTTCCATGTTTTACTGGCGAACTTACCTGTCTCAGGAGAGAGATCAACTTAGGTACCTAGTGCTGACCGGGTGTCAAATATGTAGAAACTTTTTGGCTACGTTAACTTGAGACACCTGACTCCTAACTGATTGCAATATTTTGGCACTTCTTCAAGTATATGGGTGTGCACACAATTGTTTTTTGAATGTTGATTCATCTATGAAGTTGATCTTGTTTAGGCTGCTGTGTGAAGATATTAAAGACTGTGTTTATTGTCACTTGTTACCTATTGGAATTGAAAATAGTATATCGATTTTTTACTCTTTGTACTTTGTTTTAATTCAAAATAGATATGAAAAGCTTAAAATAGAAACCATCATAACAAACATGTTTTAATCAGAAAGAATTGTTGCTGCTCGACCCAACATGTGAACATGCAACGTGATTGGAAGATTGGCAACCTTGAAAAACTGTCACTGAGACTTGTTGATTGTCATAGCAAATGATATTCACATTGAAAATCAAGAATACTTGAATTGAAATGGTTGCAGTATAGAAATAAAAATAACTTCTTTGATTCTTCTTTCATGTAAAATTGACAGAATGTAAATAAAAATATAATTTAGAAAGATAATGTGAATGAAAACTGTGATGATAAGTTTGATGTCTGAGGCGATGAAGCTGTTTTTGAAACTAGACTTACACAAGAAAAGCAACACACCAAATCAGCAGAACACCACATATCTCTACAATGACGTGGTATGAAGAAATGAAAAATGATATACACAAAACTACGATATTTTGGAGAAGACGCAATATCATACAACACAAAGCAGAGTTGTCGCCTGGTTAGGACAATATCAATCGGTTTTGCAAGGGGGAAACGACCGGATAACAACAATAAAATGCCTCTGAGCTGAGACTAACTTTCACATTCATAACCATGACTGATCCACTTGGTAATTCCACAATTTGGTCTCACAAACAATGCAATGTAGTGACGCAATGTTGGTGCACCAACTTGATAGTAGACAATTGACCAGTTTCACTAAAACCCAAATGCAAACCGGCTGTTTCCCAAAATAAAACAAACTGCATACGATTTTCAACGAAGTGTGAAAATAAATCGAATACGTATTCATCGCAGGGAGTTTTTTCCCTGGTTCATTAAGTTGAAATATACCAGAATAAATTTCAATAATTTAATAAAAATAAACATTACAATTCTGACAAAAACTGCTAATTAAATATACTAAACAAAGACTCACTGCCCATTTCTATGTTCTGACATTCCTAAACTGAGCAAATAATGGAAAAATCCGTGAAATGATGCTTGTAGTTCCTTTAAAATTGAAGTTTTACTCTCCTTAAGAAGAAATTGTCCATAGTCCTTATCATTCCTTTCAATTTTTTTTTCTGGAAAGAGAGCCTTGTTTTTTGTGTCTTTGTTCTTTTCCATTCTTGTTTTGGGTATTTGTCTTTCTTTTTCGATTTTTAGTCCTGCTGTAGCTTGTCCTGCATCGGCTGGCCCTGACTTTTGATGTTCCATTCAACTGTGTGTCCAAAATTTATCTTCATGCTCTGAGTTTATTTGCCCAGGATGAATTCTAGATCCCTTATTGAGATTTTCAGTCTGATCCTTGTTACGTTAGTGAATTGAACAATGTACTATAAACACGTGTGCATTCTCTAAAGAAAACAAAAAACTGTTACAACATCTACAACAAATGTAGGACAAAGATTTGAATTAGGAGTTTGAAGACGGAACATTGAAAGATTTTTTATTCCACAAAGCACCAACTCATTTATATCTGGATACTGATCCACTCGTGTTACCCCAACTTTCACACGCTTGTTGTGGGTTGGGAGAGATGTATGCGCTCCTGGTGCATTTTTACAACTGAAATTCTATTATTGAGATCTCACTCTTGTCGATACCGTCATCTGGTCCTTTTTTGAGAAGTCTACCAATGCAAAGAGATGGATATATAAATAAATAGAAATACATATATATATAGAGAGAGAGAGACAAATAGATAGATAGATAAAGAGAGAGAGAGAGAGAGAGAGACAGAGACAGAGACAGAGAGAGAGAGAGAGAGAGAGAGAGAGAGAGAGAGAGAGAGAGAGATAGTGAGAGCATTCCAAGCTCTACGGTAATTGTCAAAGCAATTAGAAATTATGCATAATGGGGAATGTGATGGGCAAACCCATCGAACGAATGACTCCTGCTAAGGATAATCGTATACATTATATATATATATATATATATATATATATATATATATATATATATATATATATATATATATATATATATATATATATATTGTAATAAAAAAAATCTATTTTACTATGCTTGGAAAAAATTGAATTCAGTTTTATCTGTATTTATTTCAGTAATTTGAGAGAGCGAGTGTGGAAAAGAGAGAAGAGAGTGAGAGAAAGAACATGCCCCTGTATATATAGTATAGATTATCTCACAGATCTCAATTATCGCCAAAATGTATGAAAATATCCCATGCTGTTTGATATTTATTTCCAGCTACATAGAGACTATAAATCATGATCTGTATCCTCCAAAGAAAAATTTCAAAGCTCCACCCTTTCTGTAATAAAATGATGTTGCAGCAGGATTAGGTCGAGTTTTATGTTGAAAAAAAGAATAATTAAAAATTAGAAGTTCTACATAGGGAAAAAAGTATCATCAAAACAGCTCTGGAAAATTTTGAGAAAGAAAATTTGGCCAAGGAGAATGATAATGGCTTGGTTCGAAAAAATATTATTCCATCTCTAGTTGGCTGTGGCCGAATAAATGAATCGAGAGGGAAAACGTACTTCTTTATTTAGTCAGTCATACTGTTGAAACTTTAGAAGGAAAATTTGCATTTTCACCTGGCTAGGCGTAGAAAGGAAGGAAAAAGCATCTAATACGTAAAATTACTTCTACAACAGTGCTGTTGCATTTATCTTTCGGACATTAGATTATATACTAACTCAGAAGATACTCTAGTGATTTCAGCACTTTATAAGATATTCACATCGTGATACTTTACAAATCAGTTCCAGCATTTCTGCAGTTAGCAGAAATCGCTCCTGAAATGTATTTGGAACTTAGGATGTGGGTTACATCTTCGATTACATCGTACTAAATTCGATATCATTTTTATTTGAATGTGAATGCACAACCAGCTCTCTCCCAAGAGGCATCTCTTATCTCCACATATTGTCTTTCCTTTCTCCTGTTCAGATCCTGTTCACCCGCTTTGAATTCAGTGTGCGGTACTTGCGTCTTGCAACCATATCCCAGGGGTTGCTCATGAAAAAGTGTAGCAGCTATTCAATACTTAGTATTCCAGTAATTGTAAGTATCCATCTAGAACGAGTAGATCATTTCAAGGATAAAGAATGTTGTTTCGATGAGTGCCACTTCATATTTTGGCACGTACTTGCTTAGCAACTAGTCTAAAAACTAACACCCTGAATCTTGCGTCTCTGAGGTTGGAATGACTCAGGCAGATTACATCCCAGCAGACTTGTGATATTAATGTATGAAAATCTGTGAATATGAGCGCAGACACAAAAAATGTAAATGAATAGGAATGAAAGAAAAATATGATTGTATGCTTTGAAGTGTGTGTAAGTCAGGCGTATATTCTTTGCTTTGAGTGCAACAGTATATTAGAATCAAAATGTGAAAACGTCCACGGATAAAGGCAACTATTTTTTGTTTAGACATTTGTACCGATCAACCTCTAAGTGTAGGAGTAATATCCTAGAATATGGAAGAAATAAAATGAAGTATTCTATATCTCCGATTATATTTTCGCTGATGGATTATTCTAGTCAATTTGCTCATCCACACCACCACTATCAGATAGCTTTTTATAATCAATAGATCAGTGTAAGTGCCAGGAACTCACTCTCTCTCTGTCTCTTAAACTCACGCACACACACACACATACACACACACACACACACACATATATATTTATGTCGAATTCTGCAAATAAGGAAGTTTGTTATGGTTGATAGGCTTATATACATATATTACAAACTTTTTATTTGCAGAATTCGATATATCAGGATTCGATAAATGCAACAACCATTCAGTCACTGATCTCACGCGTGCCAAAGCTGAATGGATATGAGTTCTGGTGGGATCGTGCACTGTACGGCGTAATATCTTTGGATACTACTACTACTACTACTACTACTACTACTACTACTACTACTACTACTACTGCTACTACTACTAATAATAATAATGATAACAATAATAATAATAATTTACACATTTATACAAAGCATCCTTTCTTGGGAACATCAATACTCAAGTCACCACTGGACAAAGTGCTGGAAAACCTGGGTAATGTTTGCAGTAAAGTATAATAGTTGTTACAGAAATGAATCAATGTATCGTCTTTATTCAAATAAAATGCAACTTATATATAGATTTGTCTCCATAACATCGGATGGGTGCTGCAGTCACGAAATGTATCTACTCCCGAGTTCAAATAAATATGGTAGTCTCGAAAAAATTTTGATTTAAAACTGTGGTTTGAATGTTCCAAGTATCAAAGGATTATTCCAACGATTGTTTCTTATGTAGCTGAAACTCCTGCACCAATGAGCGGTATTCATAAAAAACAAGTTCTAAATTCCTATTGTGATTACTGTACAATCAATTCCATTCCTCTCAAGTCCTTGAAATATTTCATAATTATCATGTGTGTATGAAAATGTTTTTGTGTTAGAATAGTTGGGACATCCTATTAGGAGGCCAATTCCGTCGAGCACTGGAATTGACCAAGTAGCTGGCCACGTAAATAAAAAAAGAACAAATGAACCTGAGTCCACCAGGAGGCAGTCTTAACACAACCCTGCTCTACCAACAGAGCAAACTGCACCCTTGATAGGCAACGTCTGGTTAGTGACTTGATAAGATTCATCACGCGACCAACGTCTTTTAACAGCATACTCTGTTGGGGTGATCAATCAAACATTCCGATTAGGGGGCGATCGATGAGCATTAGTTATTCTCTCGCTTTTTGTTGAAAAGTAATCGCTGAAATAAAACTGATTTCCAAAAAACGTTGTGATATGATCCCCAACTCAAAACCCTTTTGAGAATGAATTAAAAAGCACGAATTTTTTTTATTGGCAAAATGAATTGAAAATGATCAACTTTCCAACCTTCAGGATTTATTGGTGCACATATGCGTGATACATAACCAGTTGGACCAACTGGAGAATTGGAATAACACGTTGATAGGTCAGGATACACTTTTGGTGGATTGTTTTCTAATTATAACCACATCTCTCTCTCTCTCTCTCTCTACAGTATTATAAGTAGTCTTGCATCACTCTTTCTACCTCCCTTCTGTAGTTAGACTGCTCAACTCTTCTTGCTCCTCTCACTTTTCCTGATGAAGAAAAAAGGATGCAACTTCAATATATAGGCATGAAATTAATTATAAGCAGGCATGTAATTGGAGACATTGAGAAATACACGTACGAGCCTCGACCAATTAAGGTGAATCAGACATAATCTGTCAAACATACGAACGCTATGTCATACCAAGTCCATCGAATGACGGTTGCCATAACTGTTCAGAAACTTTGATCAACATATCCATAAAGGGTTAAATATTTCTTGCAATAATGCAGGAACTAAGACAAATGCCCTTTAAACGGTGAATGTTTGGGAAAAAATCATATTTCTGGCAACTGTATCTCCAAAGTGGAATGGAAGAGTAAAGAGTTCTATAGAGTAGACAGAAAAATAAGATTCTATAATCACTAATGTTCCTTCAAACAATTCAAACGTTGATTTAGACCTACCCTATCAAAATATGTTTGGTCTTTGAAAGATAACTAATTGAATCCAATCGATATATGGAATGTTTCAGGTATCTCAAGGCCTTCCAACAATTTCAATTGTTAATGTGGTATGTTTTTAAAAGAAAAAATCAGATATATTATCTCCAGAAATGAACCAAATTTATTTAATCAGAGGAATGGAGACTTTGCTAAAAAGTCACCTCAGAGAAAAGTTCAAACTGAAAGACGTTCTTTATTTACGGAGTTCGACCGGGTACAAGGCTTCAAAGTTATTCAATCAAGTGAACTGAAATTTTGAAAAGTCTTTGTTTTTTTTTGTTATTTCGCTAAGAAGAGAAATGTCCAAATTTTTTTTTGAAAAAAGGAATCGATGTTCACTTTTAAATCACGAATAAAACATTTTCACATTTTGATGTTTATTTTTAAAAAATTCCTGTAATTTCAAAATTTAATAAATTGTATGATTTTGATAGGAATAATTCAATCACCAACAGTTAGTTTCATTAATAGTCAATTAAATTGTTTAACCCCCTCCCAAGAAAATCAACGAAAATATCTATCTTCAACGGTTGCTGTTGTTTACTCCATCATCACTACTTGATGAAGTGTTGACAACAATAAATTTAAATAAGCAGCAACAATGTCAACAACCAAAAATTCGGAAGGTCATCTTTGAAAAACTAAGAAAAATGCGTTCATTTAGTATATTCCTGATGACTCGATTGAAATGACAATTACAGTCATAGCAACCCGTAAAAAATTCTTGTCCAATCAAAAGTTGCAAAAAATAAGAAGAATCCCTGAACAATATTGTTTTAATAAATTTTTCAATAAATGTATGTGTACTTTAGAATGACAATCTCCCTCAAAAGTAATGAAAGAATAAAACAAGATTAAAAAAGAAATAATTGAAATAATGAAAAATATCCCATGAAAAAAATCTTTTCTTCTCTTCACTATAAACAATCATGAGATATAAACTTACAAAGAGCAATGTTTTACTTGATTTTTCAATACTTTTGTGCCCACAACCCAGAGCTGTTATTTTCCAAAAAAAGTAACCGGAATTCATTTTTCCATGAACCAACCTTTTAATAAGTGTAAAATTTATAAGTGAAAAAAAAAATTTGAATCTGGGGATCTGACAAAATTTAATGGAAAGATTCTCAAAATTTTGAATGAATATTTCTTTGGATTGAATCCTGTCTATTGGATATGTACATAGGATGTTATTCATCATCATCTACCTAACATCCATCGTTGGATATAAACCGTCCTTAGATTTCTCCATGGTTCTCTATCATGGGCGTCGTAGAGCCAATACCTTCTGTATTTGTCTAGTTTGTCTCTCCACCTAATACTCTACCGGCCTTGATTACACATGTGGTCTCTGGGAATCCATGTCTTGAGTGGTGATGACCATTAGTTGCCTGCCATTCTTGCAACATGACCAGTCTTTTGCATTCGAGTTTTTAATGGATTCTATGATGTCCCTAACTATCCTCTCCCAAGTGTATTGTGCTGTCTGTCCATGTGGGGCTGTGGTTGTATACCCTCCTTTTTAGGATTAATGGGATCTTCTTGTTTTTGAAAGTTGAGCTTGTTCTGCCAAACATTTGCCACCTACAGTGATTTTTCGCTTGATTTCCCTTTCCTTTGAGGGTTTCATGGAGATTTGTGGTCCTATGTATATGTACTGATCTACTCTCTTCAGTTCTGTGACCTCGATTTTGATCTTCTTATTTCGAACATGGTTGTTGCACATGATTTTCATCTTGCTGAAATTCATGTGCAGGCCAATTTTCTTGCTTTCCTCATTTAGCCAATCTAGCATTAGTCTGAGGTCGTGTAGGTTTTGTGTAAGAAGGACAATGTCACATGCAAGTCTGAGGTTCTTCAGATATTCACCATCTATTTTGATTCCTTCATTCTCTCAGTCTGGTCTTCTGAAGATAATCTTGAGGCAGACTGTGAAGAGTTTGGGTGAGCTAGTATTTCCTTTTCTTACCCTGTTTTGGAGCTAAAAGGGCTCCAAGTCCTTATGTAGTCTTATGAGGTAGCTGCTGTAACTAAATACATGTTTTAGCTCTTGAATATGTATTTGTTGTAGAGGGATGGCCTCCAATGAGTCGTATGGTAGCGTGTGGTAGCTAATATTCTGCTGCTTTTTATCTATGCTTATTTGTCGAGTGCAGATGGTCCGTCATCGAGTATCTTCTTCTGAAGCCAGCTTGTTCTCGTGGTAGGTTTTCATCGTGTTTTTGCGATTCGATTGGTGATGATTTTCTTGAAAGGTTTGTACTTGCAGTTTGGTAGGCTAATTAGTGTATACTTGTATTGATCTTTTGAGTTTTTCTCTCGGTGATTGCAGTATTTCAATCATCTTGGACTGTTTGATCTTGGCACATGTTGAAAAAGATTGACGCTTTTCCTAGTGATAATCTAACCCACTCTTCAGAATGGGTTGATGATGATGTTGTCTGGTCTACTGGCCTCTCCTTTGTTTGTTTGTTTGATGGCTTGTATCGCCTATCATGGGGTTACTCCAGGGAAGTCCTCGAGTTGATCACTTACGCCTTGCGTAATCTGTTCATTGTTTTGTAGTCCTTGTTTGGATGAATAAAGTTTTTGGTAAAATTCTTTGGCACATTCGACAACCCTGTCTCTGTCAGTTGTTACGTCTCACTTTTTTTTGCGTATGCTGGTTATTTGCTTCTGTCCTGAATTGAGGCCTTTGTTTACAGTTTTGAACCTGCAACCTTTTCCGAGAGTCGATTCGATGACTGCCGTCGTGTATCTTCTTCCGCCTTCCGTTCGTTCTTCCTGATTATTTTATCTAGTTTGGTCTCTTCAGTTTTCTCTTTTGTTGCTGTCGGTGGCTTAAGGTTTTTGCATTCTATCCATGAGATTTTTGGTTTCATACTAATGATGATCTCTTTGGTTTGAATAAAGTGGCGACTCTCATTATAGATGCTCTATTTTGTTGCTTTAGTGTGTTGATGTTGGCATTCTTTTGTTCAGTAGGGATTCTAAATTTGAACTTCTGCTCAAGCTTGAAAGATCAAGTGAGCGCTTTTGGTATGTTTAGTGCTTGCAGTGTGGTGTGGAACAATTTTCATGTTTTTTGCTGGTATTTACTTGAATTTTGAATCTTAACATTGTGTGGTCGCTCCCAACATTGACTCGACTTAGGATTTAGACGTCCTCAACAGTATCGCTTTTGTCCGTTTGAATTTGGTTCATTTCCAAATAGGTCCCTTGTTGAGGTGTTCAAGATTTTGATAATGTTTGCGGTCGCAAAGTTCACAAGATCTTCTTCTCTTTCGTTCCGTACTTTATATCAAAATTTGCCGATGCAATCTTCATTTCCTTGTCTTACCTGAGCTTTAAAGTCTCTCATGATGACATTGAATATTTTTCTGGTATCTTTGAGTAGGGAATTCAAGCCATTATGGAAATTGTCAATTTTCTTGGGTCAATTGCAAAGTGGGGGCGTAGACGTGGATGATATTCAGTCTGTACCTCATTGAAAGTTGTATGTTGACGCAGGCTATTCGGTCAAAGACGGCTCAGAAGCCTGATACATTGTCTCTGAGGTCCTTATCGATGAGGAAACCTATCCCCCTTTGTTTTACTTTCTCTTCTCTGTAGCTGTAAAGAAGATGCTTACTCTTCAGTTTGATTGGTTTTTCCCCGGCTCTTCTCATCTTGCTAATGCCTATAATGTCCCATTTCAGTTTTTTTTAAATTTCAGTTTCTAGATCGGTTAGGTGCATGTTGGTTGACTGTGTTCTGAACGTTGGAGGTGTCAATGTGTATTGTTGTCCTTTTTAATGATGGTCTCTTGGCTCTGTTCGGATGGTCGCTGTTGGACCTAGGAACCTGCAGAAGTGGGTATTTTCTTTACGAAGAGTTTGGGTAGTAGCTTTGGAGCACATCTCCCCAAACAAAGCAAGTGAGGTGGCTGTGTCTTTTGGGACCGAAAACCCAGCAGGAACAGCCGGTATTACCTTTAATTTTGCAAGCTATGGGGAGTGTTTAGCCATACCGTGCCATGCTGGCCTGTGACGTGTTTGGTGGTCTGGAATTTTGGTCACTGCTGATGTGGTTTATAGGCATAAGAGCTTCACCTGCTCTCAACACCCTTCTCATTTGTTCTTGGAAGGCAAGTATGGGCGTTGCAACGCTGTGAAACGAAGGAACTTTTTCCCTATAACCTTTTTTCTTTTTTCCCTCCTTATCCTAAGTAAGTAGTTTTCTGATTGGTCTTATAGTTTTTAACTTAGCTAAAGTCCTAGGGTTGCATTTTTTGAAAAAAATCAGTTCTAGCCTAGCTGATCCGTGTGTGTGTGTGAGAAAGAGAAAGAGAGAGAGAGAGAGAGAGAGAGAGAGAGAGAGAGAGAGAGAGAGAGAGGGTAGGACGACAGAGATAGATCGTCACTAATGGATTCTAGAGTTGAATTTTATCAAATATGAGTTGAAAATAAAATCAGGATCAAGGAAGCTCTCCATGCCTTCAAATCTTACTGAGATGGCTTAAAGATTTTCCACTGGTCGTCTGGAGATGTTAATCCATCAAGTACTTTCTGCAAGGAGGCAGGGGATGGGCATCGATACACTTGGTAGATTTTCTTTTCTTTCTTTTTCTTTGGTTTTGCTTCAAATTTACAGATTTTCTGTGAAATGTCGATTAGTTTAAATCTGTATTAAAATAGCTCCGGTCCTATAAGGTATACACAGATAATTTTGTATGCTTTTTTTTTTTCAAACTTACCTCCTACAAATAACTCAATAATTCCGATGATCACATAAAACTTCATACAATTTGGTCTGTTTTGTAACACGTCAACTGGTAAGTATGTACGCGCAGTCTTCGGAAATAACCAGTAAAAGGGCTACCGATGAACAAGTTACTGCTCTCACTGGGCCAGGAATAACCGAAAGAAGTCAAAATTTCCGAGAAACGAATGCGAACGCAGCCGGAGAAAAAAAGCAAAACATAAATTGTGAATTGATCCCACCCCACGAAAAACATTTTTGAAGAGATAATTTTTTAAAAGTCAAAACAAAAAAAGTTTGACGTATATATGGGTGACATATCTAAATTTGGTATGATTTGGCACTCAGCACACACACACACACTCACACACACACACACACACACACACACACACAAACACACTCACACACACACACGCTGACACACTAAATATGCCACCTGCACGTGTTTTTTTTTTTTTTTAAAAGGTTTTCTGCTTGGGAATGACTCTTTTAAAGATTTGTTATATAACAGTCAGGCGTATTGACTTGTTCATCCAGAGATATGAAGTCAAAATTACGGTTCTCTAGGATTAATTTCCCCCATAAATATTCATACCTTTGGTATCTATTCATGAGTGTAGTTGCTTGGGTCCAATCTTTGGAAGTCACATTTTTTGGGTAAAAATCTTTAATAAACGAACAATGACTTACATATGAAGTAATCCTTGAACAATATTTTTAAAACTATTATTTGCCCATATCATTCACGAGTACAGAGCGTTTTTCAATGATTTACATTCACTATGTGTGAATAGTGCAGTAATTATAAATTGTCACATCGATTCTCAAGATGTTTATTCCCTTAGTCCCTGGGCAGACCTAAACCTCCGTCTGTTTTTTTCATAATATTTGTGTAAACTTCATGACATTTGGATATGTTCCGTTCAAAACTTCTGAGATTTGGATCTTATTGTGCCCCTTTGATTTAGAGGATTTAGGAAATATTTTGCTTTGTTACGGATAGAAAAAATGTTTTTGACCTTCGATGTTTATTGAAAATTAATTTAGTGTCAAAGTTCATATCATAAGATACATTATCAGATTTTTATCCTTGAAAAAAAAAAATCCCCCCAAAAAACGAGAAGAAAAAGGGATTTTTAATCATCTGGATACCAAATCTTTTCTCTTATCTTATAATTCTGTGTACATGTTGAATGGAAATTCAGGATAAAATTTCTTTTTTCCATATTTAGGGCTTCCTTATATCAATAAAATTCTTAGCGTATAAGTTGTATTTTCAAAACTGAAATATGTTCTTCACATTGATTTGATGAAGCGATGATTTACAATTCTTAAACTTTTCTTGGCATACACAGTAGAAAATTAACAATTTCGATGATTGTTGATGTGTGTAGGAAGTGTTTAGATACTACGTAATGACCGGTAGGAAGTTGTAGGGATTTACCTTTTTCGAGAGTTGCGTTGTGCCTTCAGATAAATTTCCAGAAGGCAAATTCTAAGTTTATAGATATAGACAATTAGATACTCTAGACAGAAAAAAGTTGTGCATCGTGTTTGCTACTCGTCTTTCTCCCTTGACAAGGAAAAAATGAGAACACGGCGCATTGAATACATTAGAATCAGGAAGCCCTTCTACAGAACACGGCGGAGTCGAGGATTGAAAAAAAAAATGATTAGGAGGTAAAACAAAATCAGTCTGTGTGTGCGTGTGTGGGTAATCAACACGATGTTTATATAATGCATGAATTTGTAGTCTACGCAGGATATTTCTCATTTTCTATGTCATTTTGGCTGCTCTGCCATCCTGGTAGATTTTACCCCTTTAGGTACGCTAGCCAGATGTTGCTGCAAGACGCCCTGAAACTTATGTCGTCGCTGCCCCACACCACGAAAATAATGTCCCTCGTCCTGAAGTATTATACCCTCATGCATACTAAAAGAACAATGCCAGTTCTTTATCTAATATCTTTTAAGCCTCCAAATCCTCGTCTGCTTACCGGAAATTAATTATTTTATCACTTGTCAGCACTGATTTTTAGCGAGTATTCACACAAAAGAAAACATTAAGGGAAAGATGTATGAAATCATCCATAGCAACATATGCAAAGCTATACACCATTAAGAAGCCATAGTCTGGTAATTTGCAGTTTTAGTCGCATAAAAGTGCGAAAGTGTTAAATTCAATACAAAAGATGTATGTCTGTCTTCATCATACGGTGAGAATCACACCGATGAGTCGAAATGAGATTATAACCGGGAAAGATGAAGAAACATGTTTCTTTCTTTCATTTCAAAAGTCGACTGGATTTTTTGAATCAGATTTTCCTTTTTAACTAAATTAAAAAAAATTAATTTCTAATTACCAGCTTCTGAAAATGAACGGTTACGATTCGGATATTTACAGCGATGTGCAATATTTCCTTATATGCAAGCATTCCTCTCGTGATATCATCTGATGATATCCAAGGCGTAAAGTATGAAAGACACGATTAAATAATTTGATTTATGAAAATATATTGAATATATATATAAGCCAATAATCATATGATACTGTATCCGAAAGGGCGTTGTGCATGATAGTATATAGGAATAATATATCAAAATACATGATAATATACAAGAAACATGTTACTGTATATATAGTCACATCGCCAAGCCCTTAGCTTGGTGATAAAAATCATATATTGTACACAACAAATGTTCTCTTATATAATCTCCTCTTCCTTGTCAATGTACGCAAACTCAACGCCTCAGCAATCATTTCATGAATGGAACACTATACTGTCAGAATTTCAAATAAAATTCCAGCCAAAAATCAATGATCAATCCCATGTTCGTAATATATTATTATATAATTCATTGATAAATCTGTTATAAAGTATCACTAAAAAAAACTGTAATACGTATGCAAATTCAAATTTAGCTTTTGAATCCAGCAATATGTGCGGACCCTAAACGACCTCATTTTCAGCAACGATATAGTACAGTCCGATGCTCGGACACGTTTCAATAAACTCACGTTAAGAATGATTCATTAAGACATTAATTGTAAAAGGTTGGCATATATTTGCCACTCTACAATAGTGGGAGGTGACGCGTTACAGTGTGCAAAAAGGAAAGCTCATATTTATATTGCCAACTTGTTCAATTAGTATGACTTTTCCCCATAACATCATGGTGGATTCATGACCTCCGGGCAATCATAATAAATTGGAGGGGCTTGTCCAAGCGACGGACACCTGATCATAAGGCTTCAATTGATATTTTGTTTTCAGGCCAGGAATGACAGCAAGCGGTAAAACATTTAACTGAACTGAAAGGGCATACAGATAGGCATGGCGAGAATTCAAAACGTTTGTATTTAAAAATAAACAACAACAAATCAGTAGAAATCCTACGGCAACGATATAATTCTCACTGTGGTCTATTTTGATTTCTATGTCCTGTACTCCCATCAACATAAAGAAAAATCATTCAACCAGTCGCATTGCTGCAGTGGAATGCGGATAAATTCCATCCTCTAGACCTTTATCAATATTATATGTGGGTGCCAGGCGCTCGTAGATTTGTTTAGCGCTAAGATAAGCTTAGCAAATATTATTCTCCTTTGCTAAAATGCATCTTTTCAGCAGTGTGTGATTGCAACGTACGGAGGCACTGTGTATACCCAACAATATACTTATTGATTTTCTGTATACATTATATCCATGTGCTTATCAGTACCTTGGCCTCATTGGTATGGGGCAATGTTTTTTTGGTTATTATAACCGAGCAGTGTGCTTGATTCTAACTTAGTTTAAATCTGTCCGTGCAAGAATAACAGAGACATTTTTATGTCTATTTTTTGCATTGATGGATTCTTAGGTAGCCGGACAAAATTTGCATAAGTGATAGATGTAAATTTAAAGATTTCATCTTCCCAAAATGAACATGCATGGCCAAAAATTGGGGGATTAAAAAAACAAAAAAAAAACAACTAGTTATTCTAGATTGTTTTTTTCTCCAACGCTCCCAACTATATTTCAAAACACAAAAACGGTGATAATTCTTATGCTGATATCCTCGTCATATTTTTTATCTACTTTCCTTTTGAGAATATTGGGAGGATGCATTGGGTGTATACATTTCTTTTTACAATGTAAAAGATTTTCTGTTCTTGGAACATGATATACGAAAAGTTTGCCAACCTAGAGTATTTCTTTGCTTGATTTCTTCTTCTTTTGAGCGTTCTACTATCTTCAGTTATGCATATTCTATTCTGTTTGTTTTGATTTCGATATCGACATGTTTGTTGTGCGTGACATCTAATTTGATGAAGTTGATCGAGCGAAGAATCAGATTAGGTAGGCAAGCATTAGGCAGGGCTAGCCCAACCTTGGAGAACAAGATCATGCTAGTCCCATAAAGAGGGGTATATGATTAATGCACCCTCCTGATAGTCACATATGGTGCTGAAACATCGAACCCAACCAGGAGATTGAACCTTGAACTGAAACGTACACAACAGAATTATGTTCAAGATAACATGGAGAGATCGCAAGACAGCACAGCGTATTAAAGGAAAAACAGGATTCTGAGATACCATAAAATCCATTAGAAAACAACTATAGGCTGGGCATGTTGAACAAATGGCAGACAACTGCTGGTCGAATAACAACGTGGATCCCCAGGGATCAAATGCGAAAACAGCCCCGACCAAGTATAAGATGTCATGACAAACAAGATAAGTTCTGGTGGTACATGCACTATGATAGGGATATCTAGCTAATCTTTGGGAAGGTACGTCCAACGAACGACTCTGAAAGTCTGATAATGATGATGGATTTGACACTTTTACCAGTTGTTAGCGTTCTATCCCCTATGCGGGCGGATCCTCCCAGGGTGTGTTCTAACTAATGACCGTATAAATATGTTTTGATAGTTATACAGAAAAAGCTACGGAAATTAGATGAGAAAAAAAAAATTAAAAAGACTATATCATTCCTGTCTTCTCACTATGTTTCGAGTGTTTGCACGCGCCCGTGTATGTGTGTCTATGAACTTACTGCAGTAAAATATTTTCAATCCTTAAAAAGTTGCCAACGATTGTGACATGACACTATACTGAACTAAACATAGGAAATGTCGATAACTTTCCGCTGTGTATAGACTGAGCCATTTTTTCCAACAGACTTCAAATTATCATGATTTTTTCTATTCATTCTGTATTTATTCCTTTATCTTCTCAGGTTTCCTTGGACGATCTTGCCAGCTAACAGGCTGCCAGGAAATCGTATCTAGGGAGAAGTGACCTTTACGCACATGGTTTTAATTCCGCTTAAACCGTGATAAAGAAATCGCTCCAAGACCGGAAAAGTCTGTCGGAACTGACGTCACTTGCGTCTTTCTCTCGCTTGAGTTGCGGTTTCTGAGTATCTATTTTCATAACGTTTCGCATAAAGAAACAGCGGCAATTGCAATTTTTACTCAAGGATATATGCTTGGTGAAGCATTTTTCAATGAATTGTTTAGGGAAAGGAGTGCGTGAAAAGCAGCGTCGGCAGAGCAAGTTTAGTGAGCAAATGAATGCAGTTGAAGCAGAGCAAAGTGCTAA
Source organism: Thysanoteuthis rhombus (assembly GCA_963457665.1). Classification (NCBI taxonomy): domain Eukaryota; kingdom Metazoa; phylum Mollusca; class Cephalopoda; order Oegopsida; family Thysanoteuthidae; genus Thysanoteuthis; species Thysanoteuthis major. Next base: position 39,344,288 of record OY735203.1, on the reverse strand, counting down.
TGTCAAGCGACGAGAAGAATGCAGAAAAAGTTTTTATTCTACCTTTTTGTGATTGTATCCATTTTACCGGAGCTGAGCTACTGAACAGCGAAGTGAAATGCCTTGAAAAAGATTGTTTACACATTCAGTCATGTGATCATGTGTTTTTCACCGTGGTGTATTAACAATTATGCACCATATCTTTGGCAATTTGATTGAGCTTTAATTAACAGGGACTATTCTTGTTTATTATCAAATTCCTTTCCATCCTTTCTCCGAACTATATTCAAACAGGTAAAAAAAACCCAAGCTTTTTTTTTTATATTTCAGCACAAGTTAACGCGTGTGGAGAAGATAGTGCTGAGTAAGCTCACTCCAATTGCAACTGTCTATGAATGAAGCGAGATTCTCAAACATTGCATCGTGGCAACACAAATAATATTGAGTTTTTTGCACTTAGTCTCATACGGCACAATAACAAGGGTCTTGACACAAAGCATAATGGCTACAGGAGGCAGCTTCTTAGCGAGTATCAAAGGAAATAAATGAAAACAGATGAAATAACTATACGGAGAACATTTAAAATTCAATCATCTGCATTTGGCTTTACTATACATTGAAAGTCTCTTCTTGAAACAAAAGAATAAAAAAATCTTGAGAACATACAGGAGCAAACGTTTACCAACGCATTCATGTTTCATCGTATCACTCTATCCTTCGTCTTTAGTATATCTATTATTCATGGATAACTGCATATTCATGAATAGGGTAGATCGCCGCTAGTTGGTCAACTTTTTGCATTCAAAGCAGTGTGGAAATAGACCAGAGCACCAATATATTGCCTAAAAATATGGTTAATAAACTCACAGTTTGACTTGTAGCAGACCTAGAGACTCGGTCCAAAGTATGACTTATAAGGTATTTATCTATTCGAGATCGGAGTTGACGGTTACCAGTGACACCAGGAAGAGTAGAAGCATCACTTCCCAAAGATGCCTGGGATACATAGGGTTTGCTTACAGCCGTGAGGGTCTGACTGTTGCAGTTCACTACCTTTGAAACCAGATTCGAACAAGTCTTCGACAAATATACTTTTAAGGAAAATTGCTTTTTATGTATTCATCTTATCGACGTGTTCACATCAAATTTCCTGAGTAAGAAGGCCAAAGATCCTGTGACAGCAGACGTGTGACCGAATTAACGAAAAAATTGCTTTGACTTCAAATGAAAACCCGTCATGAGAATTATTCCAGGGCCAGGTTGGTCCCAGTGTTCCCTAATAAACTGATTGCCGATATTGAAAAGTATTTACCTGGCTTAAATGCTGTGACTCACCCTTTTAGGTGAATGTGAGCTTTGAAAAAAGGAAAAGATGCCCATAATGGTTCAAAATAACTTTGGCTATTTCTAGATATTAAGCTTCTATATTAAGGCATTAAATAGGCATCAAACTCATCCAATTTACCTGTTAAGCAAGGCCAAATGTGTTCATCAAAAATTATATATTGCGTACAACTAGGTCTTGGATATTACGTTTTTATGTGTAAAATATCAATGAAACTCGATGTAATTATATGCATTGGCACAAGTTGACAACGAAGCCTCAATTACTATCAAATCTCTACTGTCTTCTCTATTGCGTAATCTGTCTAGATCTGTCCCTATATATCTCTTAATGCTTGTTGATTTCCCTCTATCCCACTCTCTCTCTCTCTCTCTCTCTCTCTCTCTCTCTCTCTCTCTCTCTCTCTCTCTCTCTCTCTCTCTCCAGCTATCCAATCCCAATACTCACGATTATCTTATCCGGGGCCATTGGTTTCTTCTTTTCCATGTGTAAAGGTCAATGAACACATCCAGCTAATCTCCAAATAGCTAGCTATGCCATGGGGAAGTGGTAAAACTGGCCTGGCCCGACCACGCTTGCCTGCGAACTGCTTTGAACCTACTGGCTACCCTATCTCTCAGTCTCTCTAAATCCAGTGCCCATTTGCTTCTGTAAACCTTTTTTTAATTCCAAAAGTCAAATCTTGACGCACACAAATGTTCACTCCTATCTCCTCTGGAGGAAGCGCTTTATACTTTTCAAAATTAGTTTAGCTATTCTTTAAATATTCCTTTCAGTGACTAGCTATATCAGGGGGGAAAAGTCAGCTGCTTTTGACCTCTGGATCTTTTCAGCTTCTCGTGGAAAAAGGGTGGGATAACTGAATCACACAAAACTCACCAACACAAATAGGCACGCAGCTATTTCCACATATGCGCATATGCACACGCATTAAAAAGCAACTGCCCACATATACGATGAATAGAAGAAGCCCCATGCACCTACTACGTAACAAAAGTTGAATAGTTGAATCAATGCTTCAAGAGGAAGATGATATATATCACCAAAGCTCAACAGTTTAACTGCCTTCAATAAGCCCATGGAAGTAGACCAGTAAGCACTCATTTCAAATTTACCGTTAATACTGATTTTACTGATAACATACAACAGACATTAAAGTTAAATGAGCAGAGTATTGTGCAGAAGTTCCCTTCTACGCTCATAACAGTTGTTTTATAAAATCTTTATCTGTAATAAAATTCGATGTGAAATTTTTGAGCAAAATATATGCGGGTGTCTATCAACTATACCAACGACAATTTCCAGTTCTTAATTTTAGATAAAATCATGCGAAAATCACTGTTTATTTTGACTTTGCATATGAATATGATAACTTTTCTATCAGTAAATTTTACATTACATAGCTAAAAGTAATATTCTTTTGATGATGTGGTATTATTCCCTGAACACTGACAATCGTTTTAATCCCTATTGTAACTACATGTCTAGTGCAAAATCATTCGTGATATTTTTATTTTGACAAAAAAAAGAAGTATTCATTTCTTTCTACGGATTTCAATACATTCCTGTATAGTATTTTATTCAGCCTTTATTCAGTGGAATTATTTAGAATACTCTCGTATATACTCTTATATAATAATCATTAGATATGTTTTCACATTGATCATAATATATTCCAACTGTTTCATTAACGCATACCTCGATTGACTGCAATAGACAATCCCTTTTTCCTGATCAAAATGCAATTAAATCGTGAAGTCATTAGTAATATACGTGAATGGTACAAATCTGTTGATAAACTTGCATAAACTCCGTGGATCGACGATCCTCTTTCTTCATGATTTTCAATGCACTGCTTATGCACACACACACATACACACACACACACACACACACACACATATATATATATATATATATATATATATATATATATATATATATATATATATATATATATATATATATATATCGTGTTCAAATGAAACTGGCTTATAATTATTAAATGATATTAAATCACTGATCCTTGTTTCATATTTCCCCTGATCTGCCAAAATTTTGCTGTCAATATATATATATATATATATATATATATATATATATATATATATATATATATATATATATATATATATATATATATGAATGGAAATTCTACCATATTTTGTTTTAATGAGGTATTTTGTTTTGAAGAATCCAACCATATCATATGAAAATGAACCAGCATCATGCCACACCGTCTCTGGAAATCATCTTATTGAAATGATACTGCCATTTACTGTTCTGGAGAAATAGAATAATAATTTTGTATTTTGTTTCCTTTGAATTTTATGATTTCCTTTTCCCTTTACTACACTCCTGAATTAAATCAATATCTTGTTGTAAGAAAATTAATTATTGTATCTGATAGTAATCAACATTGCTTCCCTAGATTGGTCAAATGGAAAACTACTTTCCATTTGCAACCAACGTTTGTTTGAATCAGAAAAGCTGGCGGGCTGCACTGCAGGTTTTTTCCTTGGGGTTATATTCAATGTATGAAAAGAATTTAGGATTAAAAGGACGTCATTTTGGTTAGTCGGCCTGGACAAATGTGAATAATTCTCTTTCAACGTAGTTCGGTTGCACAGGTGCAATCCTTGAATATCTATCATGGTTACATCACGTTGCACATTGCGTGTGGTATCATTCGAATGAAAAACTGTGTTTATGGACATTAATACCCAGCAGGGATAAGGTTATTGTTAAGATGTTACTTTTAAACTTCTGTAAAAAGAAGTATCCCAACCAAATGCACACTCACGAACACACATATATATTTACAAACATACACATCTGTATGAACTCAAATACACACACACGCGCGAGTGAATGCACACACACTCACTAACTCACATACACACACACTCTCACACACACACATACACACACACACAATCACACCCACATAAACACAAACACACACACACAATCACACCCACACATATATGTATGCATCCATTGCGTACAATGCCTCCAGCTAGAGAAAAACAAGTAAGAGAAAAACACCCAAATAGACTTTGCGGCTGAAATAACAAGCATTTTGGGCTCTGTCGACGTCGTTTTGTCTCAGACTTATAGCTATGAATAATGATACATCACTGGTTATAGTCAGGGAATATATTCAATGAATACCCGATCCAATAGTTCCTCTGCAAAAGCAATTCGATGTTGTATTCTGCTATTGCTCAACAGTTGCAGCACAAACCCTTGCGGCAATTAGTCACATGTTCAAAACGTTTGCAAAATGTGTCAAACAGCTTTTTACGACGATTCAACGATCCAACAAACATAATAAATATCATGGCTACAATCTGCACAGATAATCTCCAGCAGATCTGCAATGATTCCTGCTGTCATCGAAATTCATTGACCACTGAAGAATGCTAACGTGTAAAATTGTGGTAGAACACATCCTCAAGTATTTGCTGATGAGATTTCTCAATTTGAATTTTCCATTTCAAATTGATATGAAATCGAGTAAAGCACTAAACTATAGCCTCCCAAATGTACTCCTAAACTGGAAACTTACTTTTCTGTTCTTTTTAGCTGCTTTCGCAGTAGCTCCAACAGAAAAGTAAGAAAGTTAATGTTAAATTTTTTTCCGTGAGCTTTGTCCAGATTCATAAACATTTGGGTAGCATCTAGTGCACAAAGTGAAGCTTCTTGCTTCACGGGCTATATATCACAGAGCTGATATACGCCTTTGCCACATGATACATATTTTTGAGTCATAACTCTCATGGGAAACTTACTTCCTATGTCATGGTCAAGTGGTCTCATAGCAGTTTTAAGAATCCGTAGGAAGATGCACTAGGCTTGATGTATTTGAGAAGGAAGTTTATTGTGTCCCCAAATCAAAGAATCTATTGAATGTTTCAAAATATGAAGAAAACTTGAAGTAAACTTCAGAATACAGTAAGATGCAGTTGTGATAAAGTATTGATAAATTGGGTAATAAAACTATGAAGATCTTACAGTTATTCCAACGTAACCAATAATTGATTGAGATCAACAAATACGAATAAAAACCATACAGAGTAAAAGATTAATTGTTGTAACTCCGAACACCACCTCCCGGCTTGTCATAGACAAAATGGTTTAATTTAGGAATGATTTTTAAAAAAATTTTCCTTATACTGGGGTGTGTTATTACTTCTACTTAACGACATTTTCAGATCAGAATCTTCTTTTAAAAGCAAAACAAAGAAATGTGGTTAAAAAAAAAGTTTTTCACGCCTTTTGTAGACCATATGCGTCAGTGTACGTGTATATGTGTGTGTTTATATCTACGTATATGTACATAGGTGTGAAGATTGAAAAACATTTTCCAACGGTTATCTCAGCTGGTAAAGTGAAAGTGTGACCCCTAAAAGCACCTAAATAAGGGTGAACGTTTGCAGAGGCGTGGCTTGGTTTTAGCCAACAAGGAGACACAGCAACGTTTATTTTTTGGACAGTTTGATATAATTCAAGTCAAAGGGGATTACTTTAACTTACTGCTGTTTTTCTGTGTGAGATAAAGGGAATGACTTTAGGAACTTGGACAAGAGTGAAGAACATATAAACTGAGTACAAGCAATAGAAAGAGGGAAAAATAAAAAGAAAAGGAGTGTTTCACAATAAAATGAGGTTGAAAACAGATGAAAAATGAAATTCTTAGGAAAAGGCACTCTTAGAAAGAGGAACACTCAGCAAACATATTTAACCCCTCTTGAATTTAGCCTCTTTCCCTTTAGAGATCATTTTCCCCTGGTATTTGTAAGTACTACAATGCTTTGTAGACTGACTTAGAAACTAAGAAACTATTTGAAGTAATGTGAATGCTGTCTAGAAAATAAAAGTAAAGTGACTTCTTTCTATCATTCTTTCAACACATGCATATACTACAACTATGTAAGATTTCGTTCCTCTCCTTCTTTCCATCCCTCTGCCCTATCTTCCTCCCTTCTTCAATTATTCCTTCTTTCAAGATTTCCCTCTTTTTCTTCCATTCCTTCTTCCCTACTTACCATTCTTCTTTCTTCCCTATTTGCTTTCTCTTTCTCCTCTTTATCTTATCAAATTGATATTTTCGTTCAGAAAAGTATCGATTAGGATTGCATCGGGTGAGGATTATTGATGAATTCTTTCATTTCTTGATAATTTGAATTATCTTTATCATACTGTACTAACATTCAAAGCACACATCAAATAGATTCTTTCAAAATTTGGAACATTTCAGAAAATTGAAAATAGTTGATTGAATAATTGAAACTTCAATAAACTTTTCTTTGCAATTCAAACGTCTTTTTTTGTAATGTAAGATACTTTATGTCAAATGAAGGGAAGCAAGCATTTTGGCATTTACGCATTCAATATACTTCCAATGTTCACATTTACTTTGAATTTACACATGTGATGCATTTGGATATCGACTGAAAATTACTAGGAAGAAATAGATATTTACAAGCATACAATATAGAATAGAATATAAACAAAAATTTCGAAAAAAGTATTTGGACACATTGATTTCATATTTAAATAATCATTTGCATGGTCCTGGTTTGCAATTACAGCTTGATGATGATTCTTTTGAAGCCTTCTGTGACATTCTTTCAAAATCTCGAACATCAATGATACTTCTGGGCCCCCCTTCTAATCCAATCTTTGAAGAATCACCATAAATGTTGATTCAGGAGATTGACTGGGACACTGGAACACTTCTACATCCTTATGAACAAACCATTCGCTGGTCGTTACCATATTAAAAGATCCAACTCCCTCCAATCTCCTGGTGTTGCTCTGAAAAGAACACATTAGATTACAAATTATTCAGATACCTCACTCAATTCATGGTCCCTTCAGACACATTAAGTGCCCCCAAACCATTGTAAGAAAAACTGCCCCAAACGCACATACTCCAAGCAAGATGAGTTATCGGTCAAAAATTGAAATTTTGATCAGACCAGACAAGGATCTGCCAAAAATAATGAGGTTCCTCTAAATGGTCATGGACGAACATCATCTGAATCCCATTTTTACAACAAGGGTATATTCCGTGCCGTACGGGCTTGCAAGCGATTCCGGTGTTGTTCATTGGTGTTTTCTAATGGTTCTTTTAGTAACCAATGAACCAGCTGTTCTTGAATAATCTTAGATCTCTTTTCGAGTTTGCATAGGGTCACTTAAATCCAATGACTCTTCTTTTTTAGGTATTTTTCGGGTTGTTTGTGGAGAAATCTTCCTTGTGTTCAAGGGAGGTTTTGGTTGTGCCAATTTCTTCTTCCATTGCATGATAATCGATTCAATAGTATTTACAAGAATACTTAACAACATAACTATGGTCCCGTAACTCAAGCCTTCAATATGTTGTTTAATTCCGGCATTTTTGTCCAATTTTACTTAAACCATGATAATATTGTTTCAAGAGGAGAAATGCAGTGAATGCTTACTATGATGGAATCATACAGTCGTTAAGTATTGCTCAAACATCCCAAAGGTTTTTATGCAAGTAGAGAGAAATTTAGACTTACATTTGTTTTAGATAACATTCTTGTGACAAATAATTCACAGGGTCAAAATAATTTTTCAAACCTTTACTTTTGCTTGTATTTTATTTTAGATTTTATATTGGGAATATGTACCTTTTCTCAATAATTGTTAATTTTACATCAATACAAAACAATAATGTGAATCAAGAATAGATGTGAGCAAAAAAGTATAATGAATATGTATTTCATGTGTCCAAATAGTTGTGTCCCCAAAATAAACTACATAAATTAGCAGACCAGCCTTCAACGATTTAGGGTTAGTTGCATATTGATTGAGCCGGAAAAATTGACAAGGGAAATGAGGAGTTCAAATTGGACAAAAGTTGAAAAGTTGGATAGAAATTTCCTACAACTTAATGTTAGTGTAGTGCCCCCTATACTTTTAGTTCGGAATTAAGTACGATACTCTTGAGCATGATACGCGAGACACAAGCAATCAACTCGAGGACTTCCCAAAAGTAACCCCGTGGGAGGTGAAAGAAGCCATTAAACAGACGAAGAAAGGAACTGCCCCTGGACCAGACAACATCACCATCGACCTACTTCGAAAAGCAGGTAAAATCATCACTTGGAAACTGGCCGTCCTCTTCAACTTGTGTCTTCGCAATTAAAGTGTAGTATCTGTTCCACGGCAGAACCCGAGGAGCAGATAATAACACTTGCCCGTCGAATGGGCCTGAGATTGGCGTGTGGGTGGTGCCAAACACCAAGTGCACCGGTGCAGTGCGGCAGCCAATAGGGTTTTCATTGAGGCTGTCAATGCTAAGCGCATCAGGGAGCCTTTGGACTCGTCTCTGGGCTCTCCTATTATTACCCAGCCCGGTTGCGGGGAATCTGTTACCCCGGGGCAGCACTGATCCATTGCACCTAAAGGGGCAGGTCCCCTGATGGACACTTCCGTGGCGGAGGTTGTCTAGCCTCTACGGGGCGCTTGGCAATCGTAGCTGCGTCGGCTGGAGCCATTTTTGTACGGATGGTTTCCTTCTCTCCCCACGTTAAGTTCGACCTTGTGTCATTTTTTGCTGCTGTGGGACAGGGAATAAAACCCCCCTCATTAGCTCCAGCACCCGAAGCTGGTTACGCTTCTAGCCCTGGCCTCTGCGGCCGGCCATTCTCTCACTCCTTATCCCTTGCCCAAGGCTCCTTGGCGCCAGTATTCCTAGCTGGCCATGCCTCTGGCCATGGCCCTCGCGGCCGGCTACTCTTCTACTCTCTTTCCTTTTCTCATGTTCTATGTCTTTTATAGTCTGTTCGTCGAGAGTCTAACAGCGTCTTGGCAGTAAGGCTCACACACTGAACCTGGTTTCCACGTATCTGGGAGCAATCCAACCATACGGAATCCACGCGTTGACAACTCCGCTACAACTCTGACGCCAGCACTATCAAGACAAGTGAACTCCCACCTTAACAATCTCTCCTCCTAACATTACTCCTCAAGATCGATCGTATTAACGTTACCCGTACATGTACTTCATCTCTATTCTTGTATCAAACATACGTCTCTTCTCTGGCCAAAATATGTCAATATCTTCATTTCACTTCATTTCATCAATGCGCGTCCAACTTTATACTTGGTGCACATTCTCTTCTCTTCGTACAGCTTCCTCCCTCCCACAGATACAGGGACAGCGCACTACAAATCACCCACGAGGATGTCAAATCCCCGTCTTCCAACATCCCATTGCATGTTCGGATCCGCCACAAATGATATCTCACGAAATTAGTATGATGTACCTAAAACCCTATCATTCTTCCTAGTCGTCCATATCGATACTAACTCTTTTTCTAATCTCTCTAGTTATTCCCACTCTCACAAGTCGGATGCTGGCCAGGAGAATAGGTGTCTGTCAGCTCTAAGTGTCTTTCCCGAACAGCCATCGTGGTGTCTTTGTCAAGCGGATAATCCAACGAGAAGAAAGACTTATTTCAAACTGTTTGCTGATTGGCTTGGTCAGTCAAAACTCTTCTTAAAGGAGACAGTCATTGGTCGATTGATCGTCCAACACCTCTGAAGTGGAAGCTTTCTATTTGTTCACAACAGACAAGAATATATTAAATCATTAAGATCACGACGGATCACGACAGATCCCGGCTTGGGATCATACTATTTTCCCTGCTAAGGTATTTCCATTTGTTTCCTCACACTTGCTGAGTCAATGTTAAAGGTTAGACGTTGTGGGCCGTTTTGAACATAGATCGGACGAGTGTTTGGTGTAGGACTTACCGTCGGGGGTAGCCATTTTATAGTTATTTTCAATTGGGGTAGAACTATTACGGTCATTTTTATAATAAACCGAGATTTGGCTGCGTATAAGTAAGGATCACCAATTAATAATGTCTGAAGTGCACTTTTGGGAGAAAACGAAAAGTTCAATTATATTCAACTTCATTATGTTGTTTGCCCCGTGGCTCAAATCACAATTTATTTTTCATGGGTGATGGAGATCGGTTTAGAAGCACAGATAAAGGAAAAACACACATGGATTGTAATATTGATATCCAGAATGGGCATTCGAGAAGGGTGGCATTTTTAAATTAATGCCATGGTAAGTTCAGTAAATATAGAAGTTACTACCCGAAAAATTCGAGTACAAAAATTAGTTATTCTGATTACTTGTATCTAATGTGTCTTTCGGATTCGTCAACTGTTTGCAAACTGGATGGCAACGGATTTTGCTCACAAAAAGTAGCAGGAATTGTCTGTCCCGTATTTGTTCTGCACTCATTCTTCAAATTCCCCGACTCTTGAAAAGCGTTTCTCTATATTTTACATCAACATTTCTAAAATAGACATCAATTAAAATTGATATCATTTTTCTAATTCTTTTTCTGTTTAAAATCATTACACTATTATGTTACAGAATCATTAATACTAGTAATTATTAATGCCTGTTCGTCATCTAGAAGACTAAAATTTTCGATTTTAACATGTCGTTTAAATGTTCAGATATGTTCAGTCAATTATCATTCTTTTTTAATTATTCCATCGACAACTTTTTTTTATTTGCATTGACGTAATTTCCTTATTTTTTACTTTATATTCTCTCCCCTGATTGATTATGTTTCATTCTTACAATGCCAATCCTGCAAATATATAATAAACTCTTTCACCCTCATCATTGCTGTGCGCACTCAGTGAATCACTGGCTTATTCAAAACAGTATGTAAGCCTCTTGAAGTCTAAATGAGCGTTCATGAATGCGTTTATGTATGATAAATATTTATAATAAATTAAAAGAACTGATAAAGCTCATCTACTAATCTCTGTATAGAACGACAGAACAAACACACCAGCGTATTTTATACTCAAAGAACGTATTGAACATGACATTTCAATTGCCCACGTGATGTTCGGAACAGTTGGTGTTTGGGAGAAAAAAAAAAGGGCTGTCGTACAATTAAGCATTCAACTGAAGCATTAGTAAAAGAGAAGTTGGATTTAATTTTTTTTTCTCATCAATAGCCAAAAACTAATATTTTCTGCTGATGTTTTTTACTTTGAAGATGTGACTTGAACCAGCCAAAAGTTATCGGGCTCTGGTAATTTTGCATCGTTAGCTAGAAATGCTGTCATTGTCTCTTTTTACTGGAGATATTTTTTTTTCTGCCGCCATTCTTTTCGTGAGAGCAAAAAAAAAAATAAAAAAAAAATCACCGATCGGAGTACTTTATCTCTTTATCTCATGGAAATCGGTTTGTTTCGGGGAAGGAACCTCACAAAATATCATAGGTTTAGACTTTGGGGGGCTGCAATTGTAGCTTCTGCTTCAATTTCAAAGAAAAAGGCAATACCTTAATTTTTTGTTGGGCTTTTTGTGATGAGGAGTTGTTTATATTATACATTGGTTTCATTCGAACCACTCTTTCCGTTTTTATTGTGTTTATCATAACTTTACGGCTGATTTACACTGACCTCCTCCCTGTCTGAATTTCTTATACGATCTGCTGTTACTGCCTTACATTGATTCATTCTGATCTGTTTCTTCTCCTTCTTGATTTTTAAACGTCGTTTTGTTATTATCGAACGCTAACTCTTCGAAACTAGAGTTATTTTCACAAATTAAATCATAGTAATTGAATTTTGCAGGTAAATGTTTATCAGGAATTGTTAATTGTCTTTCATGTTGAACTCAATTGAATTTTCTGAAAAGCTACTGGAATAAAAAGGGAAAAATACTAATGAGAAGAAAATAAAATAAAACACTCATTAACCAGACCAAAGGCTACGAGTGAAGGACGCCCAGTGTGGATGAACCCATTACAGCAGTTTTAGTCTGTGAAGCTAATCTACTTAAATACTAATTTGTGGTAATGCTTCAAGCGTCTGGGCTTTTGTGTCATCTTAATTGCAGTCAGCGGATGCAAACCCAGTTGAAATCAGGATTACGAATGTCGTGATAGGTGTTGTCTCTCCTATATTGTACACTTGGTGCAACATTATTCTGTTTTCTACCCCCCCCCCTTAAATTCTGTGCTCAATCAAAGTAGATTCAAATAATAAAGTAAACAAAATCAAAGACATATTATCACAGGGAAAAAGACAAATTATTCTCACTTATTATCACTATTGGAATGAATTGGATCGTAATCAGATGGGCAAGAATTTTGGCTTTTTGTCTGCAAAATCCTATTTTATTTGTCTAAGCAGCTTCACCACGCAGCAACTGTTTTAAAAGTCGTCTTGTTGACTATTACTACCGGTGCCCATCATTTATGGCCTGAGCCGGACAAAGCTCAGTATATCTAGTGGAATAGACTGCAGTTCCCATAGATACAAACAGTTACATTTCCTGTTTTTTTCAAATGTCTCATCAAAATCGATTCGTCGAAGTGGCTTGATATATGCAATGCTGAATGCACATGGCCCATCAAGATATCAACCTGGAAAGTGTACGAATAATCAAATCAGAGAAGAAACTGTGAGTTGGCACTGTACAGCTCAGTAGAATACTCTCAACAGATAGACGGGGAGAATGAAGAGTGAGAGATGGAAAATAGAAAGTGAGAACAAGAGAGAAAAACGCATCCTGAATTTTTGAAATAACTGATATTAATTTTGTTAAATAGTGCCCATATAGAGATCATAATTTGGTGACATGATAGACAATATTATTCATAGACTGATTGCAATTTGTCTATCGAATTCTATCAACGCCTATGATTATTGCTATCATAAGAACCATGATATTCATCTGTTACACTCAGTAGCTGATCTCATAAAAAGTTATTTAAAACAAAATTTTCATGTTTTTTCTATGGAATAATGCCATTTGAATAGATTTTATTCGAGAATTCCTGTTGCTCTAGTGATTTTGGCTGGCTTTCAAAATTTACACCTGTTGCATTTTAGATCGTAGAAGTTTTTCACTCACCTTTCCAGGCAAGGCTCGTCAGGATAACCTTAAAACATACCAGAAGTAATTATCTGCTATGACTGGAGATCTTGTGACAAGTCCTTTTTTCTGTATTGACTTCAATATTTCATTAACTTCTGTAGCGCTATATTTTGAATGCGTCGATTCTTTCAGGGAACGCTAACATTTTCAATCTCTTTGAAGTCTTTGGAACTCCTGTCTGTTCTTCAATGATCTGCGGTACAAAAATTATCATATGCATTATCGATGTGTAGTTCTCAGACAATGTGTTGATTCTCATCACTTTCTACGTATTTCATTTGCTTCAGCTTCTAATGTACTGGGGATGGGGGCTGCCACATGATACAGGTATCCGTCCATTTTCCATATTTTTTCGACAGTTTTTTGGAAGACTGACATAAGTACAGGATCAAATGAAGAAGCGATGACCATAACTTCATAATGGATTTCTTTAGTGTTCCCTAATGCACAGACACAGACACAGACACACACACACACACAGATAAAATCTTCTATCCTTGCCTGGAGATCGAGGTTCATCGTTTGTTGTGGTTGTGGGAGGTATGAAATTCACCAGAGTGTTTGGGCACTTACACCATTGCACTTTTTAATCATACAGATTGCTAGATGATGGTGATTGCTAACTTGCTTTACGCCATTCATGATACTATATAGGGAAGCTGCACTTGTAAATAAACGGAAGATCCGTTCATACTGCCTATCTCCAGTCCAGTTTAAATTATCAATGAATATTTCCTTTTAAATATCAGAATCCAAACAGACAGTACAATTCCAAGTGAATCTTTATTCTAATATTTCTCTTCCTAAGGTTATTTGCACTCATTATTTATTTGATTGATACTTTTTGTTAAAACAAGTTACATTTATTTATGGCATCAAAATGTAAGCATATCATATTGCTTTATGAGCGAGTATATACGATGATTACTTTCGAGAATAAGACCATCATGTACTATGAGAATCGGTAGTGCATTGCAATTAACAAGATTAGAGCAGGAAAATGCAGCATTTATGCCATACAAACGACACTTATTGTATTGTTGAAGCTTCTGATGAATCGTGCAATTAAATGAAATACTATTACAACTATGATGCATAATGGCATCCTCCTTAAATTGATCTACGTGGGAATTTACACGCTTATAAAAGAGTTTAAAAACACTTATGAATGGATGTGAACTATAGGACATTCTACATATAGGAAACAGTTATAATAGTACTATATAAAAAGAATAGTGTCTTATCGTATAGTTTTTTTGCAAGCAATTAAAACCAACTTATTGTCTGTATTATCTTCTCTATTTCTTTGGATAGGTTTCCACAAAATCCAACAAACTTTGAAGCAAAGATCATATCTAAAAAAATGTTTTCACTTTATAATTTCCAAAACACTTGGCCAACCGGATGCATACAAATACAATAAAATTGCCGCTCTTTTATGGCAAAGAATACAATGTGCTTCAACATGCTTCTTCATAATCTGTAACAATATTAAGTGTATGTGGAACTTAATTAGGTCCATTTAATTTCGCACGACAGACTTACTGACTGTGAGAAAACCATTAATTAGGAATTATGAGGAATTTTGGAAAGAGAAAAGCTGCCAAGCAGGGATTAGATAAACACAATAAGAAAATTGGGATGATTAATTAATTGAAGGAAAAGGGTACATAGAGGAAGAGGGAAAGAAGAATGAGGCAAAAAGTTGAGGCGGAGAAAAACGGAAGAGACAGGATCCAGGGTATTGGTTGTAAAAGACGAGAAAAGAAGATAAAGAAGAGAAAGCAATAAGTCTGTTTTTCCCTCGACAAACAGCTACAAGTCAGATCCAAAATGACAGACTTTAGCAATCCACTTTTAACCACTTGATTAGGCATTGCAAAAGAACATATTTCATTCTCAGTTGCTCTTTCCTCTTTGTAAGATCTTTGAATGACAGTAACTATATAGTGAACATGCAATGCATATTGCTCAAAGCCGCGAAACGACTATAACTATGAAAGTTACGGATTTTATTCACACAAATGGTCTATTTCCACCTCATATTTTGATATACGTCCGTACATGCATGTTCTATTAACATATGCACGAAACTTTTGTACATGTGCATATAATGCAGTGACTAATATTACTGACAGCTTTTTATGGACATGATTTTTGTGGAACTGAATGGAGGTAAATGTATAGCTTATTGGACACATGCAACTCCTCGGGAAATTGGACTTTTCAAATCTAGGTGTAAGTCTGAACACGGCATATGCAATCCGTTTTTGCACCAAAGACACAATCACCCATTCCTGTAGGAATAAGCAAATATTTATGCTTAAGTGGATCAAGAAACTCGTGTCGTGAATGTTAGGAAACTCGATTCTCAATACACATTACTTTTTTAATTATAAAGTAATACGCAGATTCATTTGAACGCAGAATATCCAGCTGAAGAAATTCGGTTTGATCATGAGACATTTTATCATATATTAAACTTAATTCCAGGTAACACAACGTTAGAAAACGTATACAGCAGACAAGTTGACAGTTATTTAGGTATTGATTCGTTTCCACGCTTCTTTTTATTGGTTGTGAGACGAGAACCAGTGCTTACATAATGATTTGACTGCAAACTAGTTCCGTGCAAAAATATTTGTGCGTGCTTGTCGATAAATAAGCAAAAACAGCCAAGAACATAAGCAGAATATATACAGAATTTTATAATGCAAATTTGCTCAGTCCAGGACGAAGCCAGAGAGATTTCTGCAGTAACTAGATTTCCTCAGCAATTCTGCATATAAGTACCGATCACGACTGGTGCTGCGCAACTGAGTTTAGTAGACAAAAACCAATACATCTCGTGAGATATGACTGCATGCATGTTTGTTTTGACAACCCCCCCCCAAAAAAAACCCTTGTATGTTTCACACTTTGAATATAAATGCAGACAAAACTATATATTTAAGTGGGAAGAGAATCAGGGAATGAAAACTAATTTCCGAAGCCCTTGGTTTCATTTGATGTTATATATAAAAATTGAGCAGAAATAATTCTTGCTTTAACTGGGAAAAATGTTATTTCCGACAGAAAAGATTACACTGTGAGGTTAAAAATATATACGATACTGGGGAAGAAAAGGAAGGAGAGATTCGGGTGATAATAATTATGTGCGATATCATAATAAAACTCGTACTTGGATTGATCTATCGTTATCACCCAGTGAATGTATCATTTTGAGTAGACAATGTAAATAGAATAAAAAGTTGAAGAAAATGGCAATACTGCAGGAATTGATCATGCAATCGACATGGCAGCTGCTTCAACTTCACCATTGCTCTTACCATTGAGCTTCGTTGAAATGTTTATCATATCGGTTGAAGTTCTCATTCCTGCATCAGCCCCATTTTCTTAATTTTTAAAAATTCTATTTACGTTACGTTGTCAAATGATTTGTTCACTATGTAACAATCTATTTATACAGTACACACATACACATACACACACCTATATATTTTACTTATATATAAAATACGTGTTGTAGTCATAATGTTCAGTTGAAGAGTAGTTTGACCTTGCAGCAGCCAGGCTTGGTTTAATGTGACACGACAAACGGACAAATACTGACGAGATGACTCTTTATAAAACGTATGGATTGTACTTTTGGTTGTTTTTGTTATGTTAACAAATATAACTTTCCTCTTTGAAGATTATGTTCTTGATAAAATATTTAACTATCTGCATTTTTTAGATGGATAGTCATCAGGAAACGTTGGAGGAAACTGAATCCCTTCGAATATGAACTCGACCAATAATTGTTTATATTGCATTCCATACATCTTTTTTTTGCTGCATAAATAAAGATATGACAGGCTGCCCTCCAAAAAATAGAAAAATACCAAAAGCTGTCAGGTCCGGCGGATCATTTTAGGAGCGAAAGAGGAAGTCAATGACCACTATGGGATGACGCCCATATTTTGGACAGGAATCAGTCTTGTGGAAGAAGAACTGGAGAAAATGCATTTATTAGTGAATTAATGAAAACTTGTTTATAAGATAAATAACAATACATGCATTATATGTATACGTACTCAAATATATATGCGCGTAATTTTGCTTACAAGGAAAAGGAAGGAAAAATTGAAGGTCTTTAGTTGCCTCACTTACATAAACAAACAGTTTTGCTCTCCTGACCAATTGAAAACTAAATTACGAAACAATTCCTAAGGATACCGAAAGAGGGGGTGAGGTTGGCTGCCCCTTCCCATTCCAATATGGTGGATCATACTCAAGGCCTTTTTACCTGGATCTAAACAAACACTTAAAACCGCTTCTGTGCAACCAGTTTCTGACATCAACGTGAATATGACACCAAGAATAATCAACAAATCGAGGATTTTGTTCAACCGGAATATAGATTGTCCATGACCAGACGGGGGCATCCTGTTTCATTATTCTGATTCTTCAACTCTTACAAAAAACCACCGGAAGAATGACTTGAACGTTGTCTCTAGAAGAAAGATAGAAATGAAGACACCCCCCCCCCTAGAAAATGTATGAAGATATTCAATTTTTGTTCTATTTGAACAGATTTTCTATCTGTCACCATGAATATGATTTTACTTTGGGGACAACTTCAACTATAGACCTTATAGGAACAAGAAATCTTTGAATTGCAACATATTTCAATTATCGAACTTGAAAATAATAATTTTCGGGTGTGCAAAGGGAATTGTGTAAAAGGTTTAGCACAAAATTTTCAACTGTTTGCCTAGCTTGGATAATCTAATGCCTATACAGCTTCAGTTTGTTTAGCATGGGATCAATAACCAAATTCCTCCATTTTTCATGACGGTTTAACCTGAAATTTCGAGACATAAGTCTTCTCAATTCAACCTTGTGAGCAAATTATCCCTGCTTTTACCTAAAACACATCCAACATTCACAATAGAACTGGTACATACACTGCAGCTTCGTAAGTTAGATATTTGTATCTTACGGGAAAGACTTGCAACTGCATAGTCTTGATCAAATGTGTTATAGCAGCTAAAACACATTAAATATCTGTTTTCTTCATTCTTTGAATAAACTGAAAAACGCAAGTGTTACTATTTTGACAGCAAAATTCGAATATCTGTGAAAGAGAACAACAGATACTGTGCCAGTATCAATGGGAATAATATGATGGGAGGGGGAAGGCATTGTTTTTGGTGATCTCGACCAAGACAATATAAATCAGGTGTGGTCCAAGGGAATGGCTTGAATCCCAACCATGGTGGAAACCAAAACTCGAAATGTTAATTCAACGTTACCCGCAGTCAGGCCCCTGGCTACAACATCGGTTGGATTCTTCACAGAGGAGGCATCTTTTAAATTCATTGCAAAATTGAATTGAAGATTCAATTTCATCTTCCTTTTGGCAAAATTTTAAGCTGTTGCTGGCAAAAAGATGTATGCTATTGGTTTGCTTCGGAAACCACTTGAATAGGAAAACATATGCAATCATAGCGATACACATGCTTCCAAAAAAAAGTTAGAAGAGTCACTTAGTTTAGTAATAAGATCCTTGATATCAAAGGAGACCGACAGCAACTCCACTGTGAGTGGGGTCTTTTCTTGATGAACACCACCTTAGTTCATACAAAGACCTAAGGGGGAATTACTTCCTTGGACACGTAGGCATTTTTCAGGCGTCACGAAATAGAAATAAAGGGAACTAAATCACGCCAGGTCTTTACAAACTGCCGACCACGCTCTCAAACTCGCTTCCAGGACAATGTTGTCCGAGCCAAATCCTTTCCTTACTGATTCCCAAATTAGAACCTGACTTCAGATTGCAACATGAAGATACAAAAATAGATGGTCAAATAACTTTTGTCTTACAACATATCTCGTTTTGTGTTTGCCAAGCCAGAATCATGATCCATCGAGGTCCCATCTATTTCCAACTTTGCCTGCAATGCTGCATAATTGAAATTCCACAATTGCAAACGAAAACTTCTTTCACACACAGTGTTTGAGGAATTTGCTTGTTTTCACAAAGTTATCCACGTAAAGTTTATGCTAGAAAGTGAGCGTACATTCATCCTAACTGATTATTCATGACATAAGTAGGAATGAATATAAAAATGCTCGTTATATTACAATAACAGTTTAATTTCGTCTTATTCTTTCAGAATCAAGTTTCTAGTCACCATTTAACAACAGTCTGATTATCAGAAGTGCTTTTTCTTATGTTGGCTAAATGAACATCATTTCATCGTAAACAAAAAAAAAAGTATCTTAAACACGCCTGCATCAAGTTAGCTGCAAGGTAAGCAGCTTCACTAAAAGAGGCAGCATCCTTTAGTTTAGATATTCAATTAAATGCAGGTCAGATCTTAGTCGGACGCTGACCCTTTATTTGTTTACAGGCCTATGGAGTATCCAAATATATTGGGTGGCACATATATTCTCCCCAATATCCCCACCTGGTTGAAAGAATCTTAAAGAGTCTAGTCATCGATGTTTTTTTTAAAGAAACCAAACCTACCTTGCCCCTCTGTCAATTGGACGAAATAGTGTCCATCTGTGAAACTCTGGAACACCTATCCCAACATTAGAAAGAAAGCCTATTTGAGGCCCTGGTGAAATCTTCGAACGTAGCATTGAAGACCAAGGTGCTATCCATGAGACAAACTATGACCATGACGGTTGGCTAATCAAGGTCGATGTCAGGGCTCCCCAACCACTTCGACTCCTGTATATATCAACTTGACGTGCTGCCCCTAATTTACTTTGTACGACATTTCAATGAAAACATTGGAAACGACAGAGACGAGAATCACCAGATATTTGGTTTTGATTGTCAAAGAGTTTAAGTAGTGTAGCCTTTTATGGGTTAATCAATGTAGTACAGTTCCTCTACCTCTGGCCTCAAAGGGGTATTCGTACAAGAGGCAAATAGAGCACAACCAGGGAAGTATAGGTGGCGGAAGAGAGACGGTGGTCACCGTAGTGAAATGCTTCTCCCTCACACTATCCGTACGACAGGAGATGTCCCACGAGCATATTCTCAGGAATAGCGACAAAGCCCTGAATGGAGGCCATTATTGCTGGTGCAATGACCAATGAAAACTGGTTACACTCCATCCAAAGATCTTCTCAAACAACACAAAGTAGCTAATGAAGTAGGAACTCATTGGCACACAAAATGAACCGATCAAATATCAACAATTGGTGAAATACTGTCAATATAGAAGATGGTTGGCTCATTACGAGAGGTTGAGTGCTGTGAGTCTGTTTGGAATTTGCTTTTTGATGCACTATCAATCTTTAACATTGTTGGAACAGCAGAAAGAAAAGCACCTAAATCAACCACAGCAGAGAGAAAAACCAACTGGCCCTAGATAAAACGTTCCATAAGTTGGTAAGATGCAAACAGAAAAGAATATTCTTGTGGGTCGTATGTATGTATTTACATCGTTTTATTTACTCTTGTTCTTTTTCTCTCTTTACTGCATTATAATTAGATGCCTAATGCCATCTAATCTCAGACAACTTAAACTTGTACTCATTTACGATGATTTATTTTTATAATTTGTATTCATTTTTTACTTATATCGTTTTTTACCACCATCAGTTGAGGGGAAAACCAGCCAAACCTCGGAAACCTTAGCATGCAATTATTGAAATCGATTTTTTGGGGAATTACGTTCATCGCAGTTTTCTTATCTCTAATCCTAACGCTAACCCATATTAGCTGCACGACAACGGTAAGAGCTGGACGAGCCATGTTGCCATTAAATATTTGAAACAAGACGGCGTAAGCCTATAGATTAGAGCCATTGGCTAACGTTCAGTTGATATGAAGATTAGAGAAATAGATATTACATAGCCTAAAGCATTGATTCCTTTCATTGGTGGGACAACGACAGTCTACTGCCGGCATGATTTAAGCTAAAACTTGATCAGTTACAGCTGATTCACCTGGGAAAAGGATTAGATGCTGCAAGGCCAAGGGCCACGTAACATCAAATTCGCCATGAACTCAGACAAGACGTATTCAGGCGCATCCAAAAGATGTATGAATCGAAATAATCAACGAACCCAAAGCCTTCATTCTAGATCAATATCAAATGTTGTGTGTCGACAGAAATGCCAAACTTGGCAAAGCAAACTTCACACAAAATAATTGGCAAAATGAATTAAGTTAGAAGATAAATGATCATGAAAGAACTTTGCCGAAAATATGCCTGCTTCTAGAATGGCACGTTGTCACAAAACATGAATGATTGAGTGAACTCTACGATATGCTACTATCACATTACTACCACTAATAGCTTTAAAGATTATTACACATGTCAACGGGGCCTAAGTGATGAATAAGCAGTGGTAATGTATTGAGTGATGTAGATATTACCGGGGCAATTTTACTATATTTGAAGCTTTATCATCATCAGTTATTCTCTGTATCTGCTAAGTTAGTCTATTCATTCTGTGTTCCACCGTCCTGAAGTGATCAACGTTATGAGTTGTGATGTCCTTTGGTTGTCTGCCATTCCTTCAACATGACCAACCCATTGCAGTTTGAGTTTTCTAATGGAATCTATGATAAATTGAATTCTTGTTTCCTCAGTGATGTATTGAACTGTCTTGTAACCTCTCGACGTGATGTTGAGCATAATTCTTCTATGTGCACGTTGCATGCTTCTCGGTGTACAGGTCAGTCTCTTGGTCAGGTTCTATGTTTCCACTACATACCTGACTATCGGTACGATGCATCAGTGCTATACTTTCTTGCTCTGTCCAAGGCTTTCCATCATAGGGTGATTCTGTGCTTGATTTCTTTTTCTTTTGAGGATTTCATGGAGATTTATTGTCCTAGGTGGATGTAGTGGTCAACTTTCTCCAGTTCTGCGGCTTCAATTTTGATCATTGTATTTTTATTTCTGACATGATCGTTGCACATGATGTTTGTCTTGCTTAAGTTCATGTGGATGCCATTTCTTTTTTGCTTTATTTATTTAGTATCAGTTTGAGATCGTGTACATTCTCTGCAAAAAAGGTCAATGTCATCTCTAAATGTACAGTTGCTCAGATATCTGCCGTCTATTGTGATTCCTTTATTCTCCCAGTCTATGTTCCTGAAGATCAGGCCGCACGGAGATTGGGTGATTTGGTATCACTGGTATCACTTTGCCATACCCCTGTTTGGAGCTGAAAGGGTACCCACATTTCTGAATCGACTCAACTGTATTGTTTATGCAGTCAGTCAATTCTCGCACATCGTTTAGAAAATTCATATGCTAGTAGAATGCCTTCTACTTGGGGCTATTGAAACGAAGCTAGGCCAGTATTTAACACTTCCAGTGTGAAAAGAAGTTAATTTGAGTGTTTCCTTTCTTTACCTGCTGGGTGCCAAACGACATCAGTTAATGCCATTTATTGTAAATGTTCTCTCTTGATTTTGTCATTTTATCCTGGACACATTTCGTTGTGTAACAATCATGTTCGAACTATGCATTTTAGTCTCTGGTGTATCCAAATTTAACTCTTCTTTCTCTGCTCATTCACGTCGACAGAAATGCTTGCACCGGAGGTGTTACACATGAGTTGTTCTCATTTTGCTCGACGCAGGAAAAAATTATTTTAAGAAGTGATACTCACCAAAGATGAATAATATTTGCATTACGCAGGTCAAAAACAAAAAAAATTGTTTGCTAGATACAGAACAATTTTCAACCTTGCAATAAACAGAAACAGAAAAAATTAGGAAACGTTTTTCTCTGTTTTATGACTGAATTATGTATACCAAATTCCGGAAACCTTGACAAAGCTAAAGATAGCTTATTTTGCATCTAAAAGTAAACTGGTTATTCTGCTCAGGACAACGTCCAACATAGTGATGAGGGAATAAAACAAATTATTTCATATGAGACATATCTATCAGACGTTGATTCTTTAATAGAACCTTCGGCAAGCTCAATGGGACAATTTTTTGTATTATCAAGGATTTCAAAAGTTCCAGATTATCGTTAATTCCCTCAGGGAATTAATTGGATGAAAGCCAGAATCATTTGAGACTGTAATGAAGTACACAAATTAGCCAAAAATTGGTTGAAAGTAATAGTTATCAAAATATTCACTTTCACGAATGAATAATGATCTCATATATCGTAAGAATATATCTTTTTCTGAAAACTCGACTGACATCTGCATTAAACAATTTTCTGCAATGAGGAACTATGTCGATTCCGGCTCACTTTTAGCTGATCTATACGTTTAAAAGCATCTTCTCTTCTCTGTATGTTACACTGTGGGTTGATTCGTCTGTCCTTTCCGTTTCTCAGCTGTCCTATTTTTCGGGTGTTTGAAACTTGAACACTGTGTATTGATAAGATGCATCTTACAAAGGAAAATATT
>OY735203.1:39110607-39315607 GCA_963457665.1 Thysanoteuthis rhombus | reverse complement strand
CTTCTTGTTTTTATCAAGGTTATTTGAAAAACCCGGATGTTAGTACATCATTATGTCCATAGAAAGAAGAAAATCTCTCACAGCAGAAATGATATTCCAACATTTTCTCATTTCATGTCGATACACATCGATCGAACATTAATCAGTGAAATTTTCCAATAAACATCCCGTTGATAACTGTGTAACTATAGTAGGCTGAGATTTTCGACACAAGGTACGCTCACACGGAGAATTACATGTGAACTCTGATATTTTTTGGGTTTTATATTAATATTATGTTCTTCTCGGAATAAATCGTACCATTTCTGTTTCTTAAAATGTATTCCTTTTGTTATTTTCTTCAATATTTATAAGAAAACGTTGGAACTACTTCCTACGAATCCTATGAATATAAAATATGAGAAAAAATGAAATCCCTTTGGTCATTTTCATGATTATTGACTAATTTGTCATCGTTGCAATTTTTGTTCAGATCAGCACTTGATTGATTTTGCTGCTCTAGATTCACTTGCCTAATAATATCGATCTCCCCTGAAACAGACGAGAGAAGAACAAAGACATGAAATGGCAGCACTCAGTATTGATTATGAAGTTGATTTCGTGAAAGGCGGTGGGATATTGTTCTGAAGATTAAAGTAAAGCCGCAATAAAATAAAAGCTTTGACGTCATTGTTACATTACCTGCATCTTTATAAACTGACAGCCACTAACGAGTCACTCAACAGCTTAGTCAGGAAGTAGTCTCGTATAAAAGACATCTCAGTTTACAATGAAAGCCTAATTTATACAAGTATTCTGAAGGGTTCAAATATATAATTGTTGTTAGTGAATCATCTATACTGCCAATATTCAATTTGAATTCATCGTTTGTAAAAAAAAAACAACAACCTAATAATCAGACCATAGATGTGAAGTTTTCTTTTTTTTTAAGGTTGTGGTAGCTTTGCCAAAGGCTTGCCATCGTAGTGTGATTCTTCGCTTGATTTCTTCTTCTTTGGAGGGTCTCATGGAGATTCGTTGTCCTAGGTAGATGTAGTGGTCTTCTTTCTCGAGTTCTGTGTCCTCGATTTCGATCTTAGTGTTTTAATCTCCAATGTGGTTGTTGCACATGATCTTCGTCTTGCTGAAGTTCATGTGTAGGCCGACTTTCTTGCTCTCTCCATTTAGTTCATCTATCATTAGTTGGAGGTTGTGTAGGTTCTCTGCAAGAAGGGCTATGTCGTCTGCAAATCTGGGGTTGCTCAGATACTCGCCGTCTATTTTAATTCCTTTACTCTCCCAGTCTAGCCTTCTGAAGATTATCTCGAGGCAGGCTGTGAAGAGTTTAGGTGAGCTGGTATCACATTGTCTTACTCCTTTCTGGAGCTGAAAGGGGTCCGAGTCTTTATGTAGCCTGATAAATGAGCTGCTGTGATTGTATATATGTTTCAACACTTCAACATATACTGGATCTACACCTCGCCGACTGATGGCCTCCATGACGTTAGGGATTTCTACTGAGTCGAGCTAGCTCAACCTTCAAAAATAATAAGATCCCATTAATCCTAAAGAGAAGGGTTTATAACCAATGCATCCTCCCAATAGTCACTTATGGAGCTGAAACATGTTATCTAGAATCAAAATTCGAGGACAATCCTTTCTGAAAAGTCAAAGGGGTCAGAGTTTGGGTCAGAAATGTGGCAAACTTTTTTTCTCTCACATCAAGAGGTCAATGAGAAGGTAGAATGTCTTCTATCCTCAGCAGTCGAAAATAAAGAGGACCTCTCACTATCAGGGGTCGAAATCACAATGGTGGGATTATTTCTCATTTGAAGGTCAAAATAAGAGGTGAGGGAACTTTTTCTCCACTTTACATGATCAAAAATTAAGAGAACTTTGTCATTGAAATTCACTGAAAATTTTTCTCAATATCAAGGGGGAATACATTCTTCAAATTTCAGGGATCAGAATCGATGTCTTGAATTGAGGGGAATTTCTTTTTTCATTTTCAACTGTCTGAATCGGTACGAAAATATTTTCATCCCTCCAGGAGGTAAGAACTGGACTGGGGGGGATTTTCTTTCACTTTTAGAATCAAAATCATATTTAAGACTTCTTTTTCATCTTTAAAAATAAAGTTGAGTAGTATAATGATTTCTTTGTGTTTTTTTGTGCTGCGATGATGTGGTGGTGGTGAAGATCATATTGTGTCAAGAGGTTAATTAGCGTATTCAGTTGTGTGGATCATAAGATATATTACAGAGATGCAATATATACGCATTTCATTCAATTGATTTCCAATTTTCAATATTTACTGTAATCATTTTTTGACATATTTTCCGAATGTTGGAGCCGAGTTCATGATAATTTTAGATAATAATCATAATTAAAGCTTTTTTTTTTTGCAATTATTTTGAATTTTGTTTATGCTTTTGGTACATCCTACTGTTGTGATCGTCGTAGTTTATATTTCTAATTTCAATTTCAGAAACAATATTATTATTTTTGTATCGTCTTAATGTAAGTTTGGGTATAACAGCTGTGCTGATATTGTATTGTTACTACTTGGGAGAGAGTGGATATGTATTTGGTTGTTGGTTAGGTGCCTGGATGTAAGTTGGGCTTAGGCTTAATTAGTGCCAGTATAAACCTGTTGGATCCTGATTATATATCTATGCTATGAGATGTATTCACTGATTTAATTTGGATGGTTTAAATCATCCAAATTAATACAATATCCGTGTAATCTGTCTCGACTCTCATATTGTATAAGGTGTAGTTATTAGTAGTTGGGTTAAATTGTCCCCGATTTCTCTGCAGTCTACTTTGGGTTCAAAACAGTTTTTCTGCCAAATTTGTAAGTCCGTATTCAAAGATTCATGTTACATTATAGCGATGGGTAACAAAAAAAACTGATTTCATAAAAGTATCTTTAGGATAGTCTGATAATTTTTTGTTTGTATATCTATATGGAATACATGTCTATTCGAATGTATAATCGTAAGTTTGTATGAGTATATATTCATCCGTCTACAGTCCAGTAAAATGTACGTGCACACATACACATCATATAATACATTTCCCATTTTGAAACTAGCAAGGATACGTCAAATTGGATTACTGTTGTTAGATTTCTATGAATGAACTCTGTATCTTGAAGGTCTCCATCCGAATTTTTCTTCTGTGCGCACTGTCTTCACATCGCCATCACTCCTCGTTTTATAAAGTGTCTCCTGAAAAAATGATATATCTTGATTTCTCTACCTATTAGATGTGTCAAATATTTGGTAACTGATCCTGGGTGTCGCCTTAATAGGCAGTTTCCATTTCAGTAGTACTTGGACTCATAAGAATTCAGTTCATATATGTGTATATTCCATAAATTATACGTATATTTTAGAAAAATGTTCATTCATGTAATGATATTTATGATTCAGTAACATATGTGTGCATTCATACGTTGTTACAACTCTTTTCACGTGCCAATCGATGAAGGAGACATCTTGAGTAGATTTGACAAAATTTGGTGCTCAGACAGGACTCTGGAACCAATAGAAAAGATAAGGGTGGCGTTTTTGACCCCGTGTTGCCTTATAGATATAACAAGCCATTTCATTAAGAAGGTACTACGACATCAATGAGAAAGAAGTTGAAAAGTGAATAAAAAGAAATAATCAAAAAAAATATGAGAATTGTAATGAGAAGTAAGAGAGATAGACATTAAATTCCATTGCAAGGAAAACGAAAGAAAAGGTGAGAGGAAATAGAGAGAAAAATAGTAAATAACCGTTTGGTTTCTGGTATATATAGAAAAAGAGGGTATCAGACAATTTAGCATGAGTGATAGAGAAAGAAAATGCTCATCTATATATTAGGTTAAACAAGGTTCGTCAGGCAGAAGGGTATATGTGGGGCCCAAAGGCCCTTGAAGCACTGTAGTAGAAACCTTGATTAACAGGTTTCTTTCTCACTTTCTCTCTCGATAAGTATCATGCCACCCACTCTGTATGTCTCTTTTGTATGTGGATATTCAAGCAAAAACTACAACCATGTACAATGTTTAACTTTTTAAGAAAAATGAAAGTTTGATTTTATCTTCGGGATAATCTTGCTTCGTTCTTCAACCAATGCAACTGAGATACATTTGCACGGGCATGAAGTGCATGACTCTCAATGTTGCTTCTGCTTCCAATACCTGAGCATGGATATGCACATACTCGGGCTTGCTGCATATGCAACGTTATGGTCCTTCAATTTAACATCACTTAACGATAGAATTAAAGGTCAGATGCAATGGCCAACATCAGAGAAGAATGTCCAATTCAACAAATGCACCAAGTTGACGACACAATCAAAGGCCATGTGCGGACGAAAAATGACAAAGGCACCGACGGTTATCGCTGCAAGAGAGAGAAAAAGATAGAAAAATGAAGAAACAACTGATGACATCATAGCCAGACGATGAAGGGTTCAATCAACATCTTGATTATGTATTTCAGCACACACACACACACACGTACATATATGTTTAAGATTAAAGGCAAAGAAATTGACCCGTCAAAAAAATTCAGTTTTAGCCAGATTCAAATTGGCTTAACGATATTGTAAGGAATAAAATAAACAAACAGACTGAATGTGTTTACACAGGAAAAGGTGAATTTACGGTTACGTAAATATTTGTAATAATTCACTCTGTTTGGAGGAGATAGACGAGTTATTAAGAATATTTTCCCCTTTCATCTTTTTGTTCATTTTCCTTTGAAAAGGGTGTTGAAAGAAAACTATTTTTTCACTGTTATTTAAAAAAAAATTGAGTCGTAACTATGAAAAAAGGGGAAATATTTTTTGAAAACTGCTATTGTGGTTGCCGAATCCTTGGCAAGATTTTTTGTGCTTCCGAAATTGGGTATTTTCATTCAATGTATCATGTAAGTTCAGATCATTGATATGGTTGCGTTCATTTAGTGAAATCAAAGGAAAAAGGCAGAATAATCTTGCATTTTCTGCTTTAATTTACCGTTATTTTGGAACCCATTACTTGATTTCCTGGTGCAGTTTCAATTTAACTGCATTAGTAATTAAGAGGATGTGTGGAGATTTTGACACGATACTAAGAATATCTTTTTTATGAGTTAAGTATTGATTATGTTTTAGCAAAACAGATTCTTTGTTGAGTCGATGAGAGAGTTAGTATATTGTGATGTAGAGATGATCTACGTATTCGAATCATTGGGATTTGTTTACGTTTATTTTAAAGAGGATTTGTAGAAAAGTGCAGATTTATTGCTCATCGAATTGGATTCATCTCATTCCAAATCATCCAATCATTTAGGAATTTTCGACCTTTCAGATTCTGCTAAAACATTACCAGGTGCTCATGTACTAAACTAATAGGAAAATCTAAAATATGGGGCCAGTATCTCTTTAAATAAGAAATCATTGAAGTTTTATTCAATTTCAGGCATTTTGTCGAACAAGCCTTTTACCCGAACCCCGACATCTACAGCTCCTTTGAGATATACAGCTTTTGAACTTTTTGAATGAGGCAAACTTTTTCTGTAGAATAAAAAAATGGATTGATATCAAGTGTACGTCTCTTGTTAAATGACTCTAATATTTGCCGAAATCACAAACGTAAAATAGATGATGCCTGATTTTAGAGCTTCTCACTCAAACAGTATTCAAGATAAAACACTCATAGTATTTTAAAGTCATAATTTGAGCATTTCATATTTTACCATATATTCTCATTTCTCTATCGGTGATCCTACAGAAGTACCTCGTTGTTGTTGAGGTTCCTCGTCGAGTAATAATTTTTGATGCATGAAAATTTTGAAGACACTCGAATATTGAGTAAATTTCCCATAAACATTCAGACACTTAGCAATAGATATGGTAACTACATACATAAGACCGAAAATATTATTTATGACAAAAACCTGAACTCAAAAGTAGGGTTCACCTTCCCTGAGACCATGCTTGACATTCTATTATCTTTATACATATGGCAAAGTAGAAAAGGGGAAGCTTTCTATGTGATTAAGAAAGAAACTAGATATGTTATTAATACAGAGGAAATACAGAGAGAACGATAAATGGTAAGCCAAATGAAACTGATACGGGATATTAAGCAGATCAGAGAAAAAAAAAAATCAAACGGATGGTTCAATACAAATCAACGAATATATTGTTTGGGACGATTTGGTCTCCTCCCTTCTCTCTCATTTCCTCTCTTATTTCGGAACTACCGTTGGAAAAGTGCGAAAAAAGACCCCCACCAAAGAGAATTTTTCCATGGAAGACCCTTTTTGAATTTTTGTGATTTGTATCTTGGTCAATCACACTAGATACCTGCAGTAATCTAAACTGCAGTCAACGGTGCGTGCAGATCGTCAAAACAATTTGGGACATTAATTTAACTTGGATATTGGCTTGGTCAGATTTGAATATTTCTCACCCATTGTAACTCTTTGCAATCCAATCTTTTTCTAAAACCATTGGTAGCAGTGACGGTCAAAAGCCACAGCTGTGGGAATAGATTTCGATTGAGGGAACAAAATCTGTTTCCTCTTAATTATATGCAAAGTTGCTGGAAAATGTTCTCATCGATTCCCATAGGGGGTCTAATTACAAAATAACAATAAAGCTGAACTGAACTATTATCTCCCTCTTATTTTGCAGGCGGGATTTTTTTTATTCCGGTGCTTATGCTAGTTTGGCAGTATTTTTTAATAGAATGCTGACCCTAACCCGATCCCAAATTCTAATCCTAATCACAATATGACAATAAACATGGACATTATTCAAATCCAATGTTCCTGCCTAAAGATTACTGCTACCAAGTGATCACATGAATTAGCGGTTAGAGAATATTTTTGAGATTATATGGGGCGCTCCTGGAGACTGCTTGTGGGTTAGCACTAGCCTACGCAGGTTTGCCACGGATTGTGTGGAGGACAACAGGGCTGTGCACGCGTTCTATTTGGGATGCCACCTAGTGAACTTTTTGTTTATTTTTATGAGCTTTCTTTATGATATAGTTGACATTACTGTGTAATTACATTTTGATTTTCCAGGACAACACCAGGCATCCCTGTTAGGAAAGAAGAAGGTACCGCTGTGACGAAAATGTTTCCCGCAAAAGGAATGGAATTAATTTTGAAAACATGGTTAAAATCGCTATCTGAACTGCGATCGTGAGAGAATCTGAAATTAAAAATACAGTTACACGATGCAGTGGAATGCAAAAGGCAATTGTCAATGATTCAACAAACACAAATAAAAAACAAAACAAAACAGAAAAAACAATCAAAACAATTCTGTAAAATTCATTTGTCGTCACAGTAATTACTGCTGTACGCCATCTTGTACAAGTACAAATGTAATTGCATCCATTTTTGTTGTTGTTGGTGAACTTTAATCTCTGTGTAATTTGCCACGAAGTATTGACTGACATTATGACTATTTTCGCTCTATTGGGAGCCTCCAATGTAAATTTAGAGTAACTGCAACGTTATGTTTCCTGATCATTATGTTGAAAGCAACTGAACTTCAGTTTTCCTGCTGGATGTGCAAGTTATTGGCTTTCTCTTTTAACGTTGGTTTGTATCAATATTTATTGAAGTAAGTTATGTTTGGCATAAGATCAAAAAAAGGTTGGGAGTCTATATGATTTTTAAAAAAAATCTTTCACCATTGGGTATTTTTTTAATTATAATTAACTGGACTCAAATACTGCTTACTGGTGATCGGCCAATTCACCCTCTAACATGTATATAGTATTGATTTTCTTTTCTTGTGGCTCCATCAAAAGCTTAAGTCCAGAATTTTGAAGAATGATGGCATTGAAAAGACAAAAACATGTTCTATTTTCTTGATCTCTCAACTGGTAACTCATTTAGTTGAGTTAGTTTGGGGTCAAATTTCGATGTTCGAGATTCAAATCATTTCAACCTATTCCCTGATGAATCAATCAAGTTATTTTTTTTCAATTGGATGTAGTCACATTTTTGTAGCCTTTTGCGATGAGCCGGCTGATCCTATAAAAATTTTGAAATATTCAGGAATATAATCCCAAGGTGTTAAAGACATTTTGGAAACTCGGCTGTTTCCATCTTATTGAGATATTAATCAAGTCTTAGATTTAAAATATCTTGTCCATCACTGCAGAGGTTAGTTTGTGTCCTGGGCTTTTAACTTTTATTTTATTTAAATTCATTTAGTGGACATTTACATTTATTTACGAAGAAGTGAAATAGCTTTGAATTGCATATGTTGATGATTGATTAAAAAGAACTTCTTATTATTGTTGTTACTTCCCGATTGGTTGGTCACGGTTGATTTATATCTATTCGAATGGCAATCGTGTTACATGAATAAAAGTAAGCTTAACCGGAATTTGTACCCAGTAGCCTGTGCCACCACAAAAATCCGTCTAGATATGTTTTTTAGTTAATAGATTTAAAAAAAAAAAGGTCTCTCGAAATCCATTAACTTATTCATCAGCTTAAACTTTGCTTTCAGAGAAGAAATGTTTGCTGTTAACCACATGCACCGTCTAAGTGTGTGAAAACATGGCGTATGAATTTAGGAGTCAAAATAATATAGAGGCACACAAGGTATGTGGCGCTTGATTTCAAGCGTAAAGCACCGAGTAAAGTTTGAACTTCATATATGAAATCACAAATATCATTGATTGTTTTTATCAATCCCTTCGAGGATTTCAGTGATTCATTTTGGTTGAGATATATTCAAAATCTCACAAGGAATCGTTTTAAGGTCAACATGACAAATTAATCTATTTCCTTCTCCTGTTTACAATAGAGGGAATCGAAACCATGGAACAATTTTGAATTTTTCCAGCTGCCAGCTTCTTTTTTACTATTTTTTTTGTTTTTGGCACCATACAATGATTCATACATCAATGTTTTCGTTGATTCCGGAGCACTTTTTTCAAAAAAAAAAAGAGTGAATATAATTGATATCCCAAAGGATTTATATGTTATGTGTGAAAAGATCAATAAAGAAAATGTATGCATAAACAAATCATCGTGATGGTAAGAATCATATGAGAAATAATCTCCCAAAACTCTGACGGAAATAAATTTGAATTTTGATAAATGAATTGATATCGAAGATTTTATGAAAATAAAAAAGATACGTAAATTTCTAGCTGATTCCAGAATTTATCAGTTGTTGATTTTAAACCTATTATACACAAAAAAATAATACCATTCAGGGAGCTTATGTCGACCTACTTTCAACCATCATCATCATCCTTTTAGTGTCTGTCAATGGACATAAACCTCCTGTAAGGACCTCTCACCTGACCTATCTTTCGTAAATATCACGTAACCAGTACTTTCGGAACTCATCTAGTTCACCACGCCATCTTTTTTCTCAGCCTATGCTTTAGAATGTGATCGACGTTGTTGCTTTAAATGTCCAGTGCTTGACATCCATTCTAGCCACAGTGCAGTCTGTGATTCCTCTTTAGGAGGTTTAGCAAGATTCTCTCTTTTGACTATTCCAGGGTTTTTAGTTTGAGGGTGTGCTTTTGGTTAAGTTCCATGTTCCAGCTTAATGGCAGTCTATTGGGAAGATGTATTGGTTGTATACACTTTATTCTGACACGACTGGAAGTTTCTTATTCTTAAATGTCAAACTTTCCCTACCAGAAGCTTTTCAACCCAGAGAAATTCTCCCCTTGATTTCATCTTTTTAGGACACCATAGAGGTTTGTTGTTATTGGTTGATGTAGCAGTTCACTTTCTCCAGTTCAGTGTCATCAATTTTAATTGGATACAGATTGAAAGATCTGCTTTTTGAATTCCCCGTATATTTTTTCTTTTTCTATTTTTTCCCATGCTTGCTATTCTTTGATAAGCTTCATTTATTTTGACTATTTGTTCTTTGTCGCACTACTCCATGTGCTTTGAATACATATTACCCACATTCTGCCTCCTGTTCTCCTCTTCTTTTCCATTGGTGTCCCTTCTGGGCTGGAGACCTTTATGTATCGTCAAAGGTGTCTCCATTTGCTGCTCAATCGTTCATCCATTTCCATTCAAGAAATTGGACTGTGTATTTTAGTACCGATGCTGCCTATGTGTTCATTCGTTCTTTTTTTTCTTACAGTTTGCTATGGTACTCGCCGCTGATTTGCTAATCTTGAACATCCTCGAGCATTAGTGTACCTCGCTGTGTGGGATCATGTCATGTGTATTTCTGATAGTTATTTGTGTTCAACAACTTTCTCTGCTCTGGGCCTAGTGGAGGTACATCCTTACACATGTGCACGCATGCACTCACATACATACGTGCACGCGTGCGTGCACACACACACACACACAGACAACCCACCACACATATATACACACACAAATATACTTATATATACAAACACGTATACATGTTCCCGAATCCGTGTAATAGTGAATAAAGCACATTTTACTTTTTGAAACAAACTCATTTCTTGTCAATGCACTTCGAAGAACACCAAATTGATTACATACATCAAAAATTATAGCGTGAATGTCTCAAATAAAAATTCAGGTAATAACTGTACATGATTGCAGTTTCATTGATATACTCTCATATTTACGCATGTACGTATGAATGCATTCATATTTCCCTCCCATTTTCTCTCTATACATATATATATAGCAGAAGTACCTGGCCCAGCCCAGATTTTTTATATTCGTCGAAGAAATTCAATGATCTTAGCTATAACTGGAGTAAATTGCTTCAAGAAAATATGCACCTTGTACACGTGTTGTAGCAAAGTAGCTGCTGAAAATAAAGTTATAATCACACGAATCACCCAATGTAGCTCCGGGAATTTTGTTATACTATAATAAAAATGTCATTTTCACCTTTTTAAATTATCACGGGGACAGAAATAGACAAATATAGGGTGTAAAATTATTTTATCAAATAATTGTGGAATTTCTGTGAATAATTTCTGATGTCTTTTGTTTTTCTTCAAGGCTTTAAATAGAACTTGTTTCCGCAGGAAATAAACTATTTTTATCGAGTTATGGGAATATTTGTAAATGATCTCAAATCAGAAAAAAATTTTGAACAAAAAGTCTTGATTAAAAAAAAATAGTTTAATGGCTTTAGTATCTTTAATGAAAAGTTTTTTTTTCCTTTTCGGAAATTCATCTGTCAGAAAATACATGAAAATCAATCAATAGAAGAGAAAAAATACCTCTTGCTTCCGCAGAAATATACATTTCTCCCACTCGGTCAGCAGACACAGGACAATTACGTTGCTTATTTTGAGGGAAAATGCCACGTGCTCTACATACACGTTTACTCTGGGACGAGTAGCTGAAAAAATACCTTGTGAAGCTCAATATAGTTTTTTTAATACAAGAAAAAAAATCAACGTCATAGCTACATAACATACCAGTCACTAGCACCGTTTCACCTTTCTCTACTGCATGGTCTGTAAAGTTTCTCTTTGCACAAACCTCGTAAATATTACCGCGTATACTGATTCATATTTTTTTCTACATTTATAATCAATCTATTTTTACCAATCTGTCAACCTGATTTTTTCTATTGTGATAGCTTTCAATATTTTTTTTTGTATATTCACGCTGACTTGAATATGTCATTGTTTGTGGATGGACACAGCTGTATCTGACCATTACGAATATTAGACACGGGTAAGCTCTAGATCGAACATGACTTGGAAGGTTTTGGTCTTCAAGTGATTCATTTTATAACTATCGATACAATTTGATAAATATCAGCCCTTAACGTATCATGTTATTAGGATGACTAACAAGTTCCATGCAATGCCTTCTGCAAAATGTTAGTAAAATAATAGAAGTGTCTCCGAATTTTACCTAACTTTGACGTGCCAATGAATTCAGTGATTTGAAGTACGTTGTTTGCAAACCTTTTGAAACTTTTGAGGCTACAAAAAATTGTCTGTGTGAATATACCAGAATGAATATAGCCAGGTATTTGAACACCCTTCCCCTAGTGGTCAAAGAAGTCATTTTTTGATATGATAGTCATAGGCAATGATAAATATATTGATTACAACAATTGAAAATAAATTTGCTGCAAGCATTGAGCATTTCAGTCTAAATAGGAACTACTTGGAACAAGTATTCCCGGTGTTTAGTGAAATTAGATAAGAATTACTGTTTTAATGGTTTCGTCCTGACCATGATCATTCGTCTTCTATCTTCCATAATAACAGATGACTTGTAATTAGCGGTTGGCTCGTTTGAATCACGCATCAGAACAGTGAATAACTCTTCTGGAAAATGAAATAGGCCAATTATTCTGCTACACGATGACGACATTTATTGCATTGTAAATGTAATGCTGCAAAGAACCATTGAACTTGATTGCAAAGTTCTCTCAAGTACTGTATATTCTCTTGGCTTGGAATATTCAGGCTTTTACATATCCAACTCCTTTCAACACTCGTATCAGGCAATTTGTAGATATCGAACAGTTTTTTTGTGACATTAATTGGGACTCTAGACTGTGTTAGAATAATTGAACGCATGATTTACCTGAATCATGCTGTAATGCCATAAAAGACAGAGGAAATACTTTGATAGATGAAAAACCATGCTATGAATCCACAGAAAAACGATTTAGTCAGAAAACACTCAAAACATCAGCATCAGCTCCACCATCAAGCTGAAGACTTACATAGAACAAACCATGCATTTTACTTTTATGTAAGTCTTTTATTGGAGAAGGCACACATACACATCGTCTGTTGAATGGGTATGTATTTCTTGCCGTTGGTGATCTATAATCACATTATCGTATTTGACATAATCTTCAACGTAAACATAATTAACGCTGTCATGTTCCCTGTCAGACCCGCCTGTCCGTCTAATCGCTTTTACATCGTCGCAGCGTTGACCCACCGGCTTAATATATATATATATATATATATATATATATATATATATATATATATATATATATATATATATATATATATATATATATATATGTGTGTGTGTGTCTGTGTGTGTGTGTGTGTGCGTGTGTGTGTGTGCGTGTGTGTTTGTATGTGTGTGTGTGTGTGTATATATGTGTATGTGTGTGTAAAACACTTTTACTTGCCCTGTTCCTAGTTGCATGAATAGTTTTTAACCCTTCCCCGATTATTGAATGTTTCCTTTCTTACTCCACTTGCACTAAAGGTGGTCACTTTCTTTGGCATGAAAAAGAAAGATGTGATCGGAATTGATAATCTTCAGCGAATTTGCTACGTTGAGATTATACAGATATTCCATGGTGATAAGATTTGGGTGCCTTTGTCTCGGTTCTCTTATCACTTCCAATGTAACTAGTTTGCGCAAAGTGGCTACGTGTAGGAAGTAAAAAGTAAGAAAATTTTCCCGTCTTATAACACATGGAACAAACAGGTTTGCCTAAAAAAATCGTTAGTAGGGGGAGGGGACTACGCAGTAGAGTAAGTAGAGCCTTTACACTGACAACAGCATCAGTTGTCCCTGCTTAGACTTCATGTATCAGATTACTACTTTCTCTGAACGTTGGTGATATATGACTTAATCTTACGTGATAAGCACTCGGTAGGGCGTCACTCATTCGATCCAGCTTAACCCATAGTTGGTCGGGAGATAGATTCATAGCTCCCCCCAAGGACAGTACTACGATGTGAACTCCGTCTGAGTTTGATTTGGTTCGCAGAGCATAGTCTCCGTGTTATTAACCACTCAGCCCCTGTCCCCTTTTTTCAAATTTACTTTGCAAAGTAATAGTCACGAGGATTCACAGGAATTTGTAATCCCGTAGCAACAAATTCGGACTGAGTTTCTGTGGTGTAATTGAATCTTCAGATCAAGCACATGTTTGTACGCTTGTTGTCATACGTTCAGTGACAGTGACTGTTTTAGAATCTGATTCAATGTCTTGCAAGGGAGAGAATTGTTTATGAGAGAAAAAAGCCACCCAATGTCTGGCAAATGAACGAAGGAAAATAACTTCTTTTCTTTATTTCACTCTTTATTTCTAAATAGGAAATGAGTAAATAATAAGAAACTTCGTGTGGGTGAATATAATGATGTTTCTGGCGGTAACAAACTTCATACAGTATCATGTATGTAGACAACCCATGATTATGAATGTCTGAATCTGAAAAAAGTTTGAATATAGTGCTAAAAGAAAGAGTGAAAAACAGGATTTTTTGATCAAGTTAAAAAAGAAAAACACGAAGAAACCTGATGCAAAGTAAATACATTGGTACTTTTAAAATAACTTCTTACTATTAAGCCATTTATCAAACTCAATTCGTCACGATGAAGAACTGAATCATTAACTTGAAACTTTGTCTTGATCTAATTTCAAATTGAACGCTGAGTAAATTCAAAATCAACGTAGTTTTTGCCTCTCTGATTTCCTTCGAAAATACTTTGAATCTGTTACTTCATTTATTAACCACGGAATTATTGGTTGCTTCTCTGATCTATACATATCATAATCAATACTAGCCCTAACTGATAGAGTTGTTTCCGATGTAAAAAGAATAAAATTAAATTAAAAAAATTATGGAATAGATGGGTTGTGATGGAAAAGTCATCAATATAATGTGTTTTTAAACAATTCAATTCTGGTCCTGCATTATCCGATAGAGAATCAGGTAAATTCGCACCAAATCTTTGTTGACTTTTTTCCAGCTTGAAAAATGGCTGAGCTACCAGCTCTCTCATAATCCTTAAACCTTGCCTTGGAATGATCTTACCGAACCTAAACCGAAGAAATGAAATGGCAGATTTGCAGACGACATTGTCTTTATTCTCAAGAACCTTCATGACCTCGAAATAATGCAAAATGAACAGGAATGTGAGTATTCACATGACCCCAAGTAAAACAAGTGTCATGTACAACAAGCACGTTGAAGACAAAAATCAAAATTAAGAAAACCAGAACTGGACGAAGTACTCTGATACATCTTTCTAGGACAGCAAATGTATCTGAAATCCTTGGAGGAAGAAGAAGAATCACTCTAGGATGGTAAGTCTTCGGTAGAGCAAGAAATCCCATCTACTGCTAAAAAGGGTGTCAACAAAAAATGCAACCTCACAGCAACCATCCCTGGAGTTGAACCATTGGACTTAACCAAACGATGACCCTCTAAGTGAGAACCATGATCCCAAAAGATCAGATGTGAAACTATGACCGACGAAATATAAGATGGCGTGACGAACTACACAAATTCAGAAAGCATTGGCTCTGCAACACCCATGATTGAGAGATCTGACGAATCTATAAGTGGGTATATGTCCACCAACGGATGTTGAAAGACTGATGATTAAGTATGATATTACAGACGCAGATTTTCTGCAGCCGATATATAGACGGCACACTGAAATCTTTTGTAGATATTTTGGCGTAGCACATTGGTTAGTGTGCGATACTGGAAGTCTCTGATATTTCAATCTTAATTCTTCTCTTTGAAGGTATCTCTTTCAGAAGTCTGAAGATTCAGTTTATGTATTCAGAGGCATATCTGCTTGGGTTAAGTGCCCATTCAGTATCTCGTATATCAATATAATATCAATCATGTTCGAGTGTTAGCCAGAGGCTAAAGGTCGGCTTAATCATTTTTAGGTCATCTATGTACATTCACTACATTGGCATTCGAGGTATTTTTTCATACCACCGAACATCTCAGAAGGTTCTCAATAACAGTGATCCACTTTCTGGGCAGATCAATGTAATGACCTTTCCAGTATCTCAATTTTATGTCCAGGACACATCAAGAGGTTTTCAAAAAAGATGAACACATTCAATACAAGGACAGATCAATGTTCATTTACATTCCCTGTATCATAGCTATATGTCCACATACCATAAAAGAAGGTCTGCATGGAATTTTGTAGATGTGTGAGCATTAGTTGAGGAAAAGCCTATTCAGAAATTTCATCCGTTCAGACATTTTACTTTTTAAACCTCATCTGTGAATTCATTATTGCAAAATTTCATTTCACAACGAGAGTTAGAACCTGTAAATGTGGAACAGAATTTTAGAAAAATATAATTAAAATCATATAATTTAGAGCCAGTTTTTACGATAAAATACAGACTTGTTTTGATCCAGAATGTGTCCTCTGTCTCTAAACAAATTTAACATTTCTGTAGTTGCTATATTTTTTCTTTGAAGAAAATTACGAAATTTATTTCCATTAGTTTCTCCATATTCCATAGTTTTCTTCCGAAAATAATATTCCACTCATTGCTTGAACGTTCATACATCTTCAAATGCCTAAAAACTAAAAGAAGACGACAGTAGACAACTGTATTCAAACATGAAATTAGATACGTTGTTTCATTGGCTGCTCCCTATTGACATTACTACTCATTCTTCCCTAGAATGCAGCCGCAAAATAACTATACATTTTGTCTTTGCCAAGTATATTTAAACTCTGCCACGCATGAGAAGAACGAATGACTTTACATCGTTTTGCATTACATAGATGTGTTGAATTTCTCCTACATAGACGCAGAACATACATAAGTTTTTTTTTATACATAAGAATAATTGAGAAAATGAAAATCGAATAAGACGAAACCTACACTATCGATAAATTTGCAACGAGACTTTTTTTCACAAAAGTAATTAGAATACTGTGGGAAAAGATTTTGAAAATAAATACGTTTGAACTTGAAGATATTCAGAAAAAATCAATTTTAAATGGAAATTTTATCTCTTTCTATATCTGAGTATGATATCCGATAGCGACTTAATCTTCGTGGAAAAAATGAAATGGAATCAGTGATAGTAGGAAAACGAGCTAAAAGCTTGCCTCAATGTCACATCAGTACACGCAGTAACTTTCATAGGATTCATTTGAATAGTTTCTGCTGTACTCTCACACGGACAAACAAGTGGTGAATTATAATAAGATAATTTTGTTTTACATGAAGTAGTGGATATTGGCAGGGGATATGGACATTAATATATCAGGCAAAGATATTACAAGTTTAGTGGATTAGATCCATCTTCAACATTATCTCTTCTAATAGCTAACTCCTCTTAGAAAAAACAAACAAACTCCAATCTAACTAGATTAAGTGCTAACAAATATAGCCATGAATTGATTCCTCAAAAAGTATCATACATATAACAATTGAGTCCTCAAATCTAAAGTAAAAGCTGGTGGGCACATTTATAACTATCTCAGTTTTAGTGTGGAGAAATATTTGTCCCAGCATCTATCATTTGTTCTCGTGGACTAAATCACAAGGAACACGCAAAGGAATAAGTCGAATGTTCCTTTCAGAGGGGCTGATTATTAAGTCATCCCCTGCAATTAAAAAAAAAATGACTTCAAAGACATTTGTTTGGCTTTCCTGATCTTCATTTTAAATTCTTTCATCTACAGAGATATCTCGATCATATGGCTTGCTTGTTATCAGTTCATTCTTCAAATGTAAAATGCAAACTTAAGCTGAATCGTGTCCTAACTCTGAATTCATGCAAAAAGATGGTTATGATTTCTCCACGAAAAAACTATCCTTGACAGTAAAAATCAATGATGATGGAAGATCATAAGAATGGGGTACAGCTGTAGAATATTCATATTTACAAAAACAATGTATTCAGTACGTTTTGTGAGCAGCAAATCATGAAAGACATTTAGAATAGCCTAATTTACAAAAGCCAAATGCTCTATCGTGATAAAAGACAACCTAGATATACCGTAGTAGCACCAAAGAATGAATGCAAATTAAACCCTTGGTATGGTACGATCGAATATCGATACATATTAGTGCATGGAAGTTTATTCAAATATACATTTGCTCTTGTATGTTTAAACAGAAAAACTCAACACTTTGAAATTCAAGACTAAGGAATAAAACTATAAGTTGTTCTGGTTTCAAATGGAAGTTTTCATTGGAAGAAAAAGATGCAAAATTACACTTTTCATTGTCAGATAAATTTTCAAATACAAGAAAGAAGAAAAAGTAAAAAATCCTATCATATCAAACAAAAAATAATGTTCCCTGATAGTTTACATATGAAACCAATATCAAATTTCAGCAAAAAATCTCGATTATATTTAATAGTCTTCTTAGAAAATTTCTTTTTACATTCATGAAAAGATATGCATATCGAATATATTTTGTGGAAATATTTAGGTTGTGATAATATTTGAAAAAAAAAATCTATTATTATGATACCAACTATTCTCTATTACGTTTCACACATCTTTGGCCGGTCAAACAGCTCGACCCTGAGATCAGAAAATTTGTCTAGAAGAAAACTTGTTTTGACTGAGATAATTTGCGTTCACTAACGTCTTTGGATATGGATAACAATATATGATGTATTTGACTCAAATAGGGAATTCCTCACTTGAGAGAATTTGAACACAAAT
Organism: Thysanoteuthis rhombus; assembly: GCA_963457665.1. NCBI lineage: Eukaryota > Metazoa > Mollusca > Cephalopoda > Oegopsida > Thysanoteuthidae > Thysanoteuthis > Thysanoteuthis major. Next base: position 39,297,236 of record OY735203.1, on the reverse strand, counting down.
GTTTTCAATTAGTATAATATTTTGGAAAGATTTTATCCCGCGATTTCTTTTTATGTTGTAAGAATATAATGACATATTGCAATATTTGTGGAGTCAGAATTGAAATATTTCCATCAGAGCCACCATTTTGAAAATTTTAACATACTTTGGCCATCTGGAGACTTTTAGCACTTTTTGGGGCAGGTGACAAAAACTGAAGGAATTCATTACAAACGTCCTTTCAGCGCAATTGACAAGACGTTCAGACACGGCATCTCTTACATCTCATGTTTCTTTATGAGGAGATTGTTTAACAAAATGCAATTCAACGAACTCTTTTAAAGCCATATTTGAGCCAAATGGAAAACGAATCATTCGAACCTCTTGTCCTATCAAGTTAAATTTCCGTATTTAGGATTAGCATATTTACTTTCTGATAAGGTACGCTTCTGATGGTTTTGCGTATAGATTCATTCATAACTTTTATTTTCCACTGGGAAATCACCAGTTCTCAACCGCTTACCATTTCAACTTTACTTCTTGTGTTATCCTCTACGAGCCTCAGCCCTCCCCGAAGGGTTTTAAACAATTTTGTTGTGTTTTCAGCCGTATTCCAATGCCTAAGGCTACATCTACCAGTTGTTGAACACCTCAAAAATTGTCATAATCGTTAAGGCTATTTTTGCCCGGTAAATCTATACTATTTAGTTCGCAAGTGGATTATCGGTTCATGAAATAATATCATTGGAGTGACCTGGAATTCAAATCTCTTGAAATAATTTGCTTATTGTTTGCCTTTCAAAGGTACATGAAAAATCAGCTAAGAGGTTTCCTACAAACTGCAATGGGGGGCACTTTTACTGAAACTTTACTCACTGTGTGAAGTTGTTAGTTCTTAAAAGCTCATTAAGCCCTTTTTTGTGAATAAAACAACACGAGAATTCGTTTAAAGGTAATATTGTCTTGTTCTTTATTGTATTAATTGCATCTGAAATAGTTACAATTGTAGGAATCTTTTGAAAGGTTCCCCTTCTTGTCGAATTATGGGAACAGTAAACATTTCTTCTTCTGAGTAGTTGAAAATTTCCTACAAAATATATGTAACTGATAAGATTATATTGATTCTAGCTATTCAAAAATATTGGTAAGGCTGGGTAATAATACTAGTGTGAAAACAAATACATTGGCATAATTATGATAAAATATTTGTGTTGGACCAATTTTGTTGACATATTGAGCTGAAAATATGTAGAAATATCTAGCAAGAAACACTCATAGAATCATTCTTACTGTTATATTCACATCAAAATTTATCTGGGAGTTTTTATAAAGAAATATTCATGTAGAAATATTCATGCAGAAAAATATGAAATTCATTCATAAATATTAATGCATAAGTATCCACGAAAAATTATCAATATATTTTTGTAAAAATATTTTTGTCACTATGATTTATGTATAAATATTTTAATTTAATTTCCTTTCACAAATATCCTTCTTGAAATGTTTTATGTAGAAACATTACTGCAAAAATAGATAGAAATGTATTGCCAAAAATATTCTGACAAAATATGCAGATATATTTATGAAAAAAAAAATTATATAGAAATGAATTTTCGATTTTTATGGAAATGTATTTATGTCGAATATTCATTGAATGATATTACCCTAAAAATATTCATAAATAAAGGTTTTATCAAAAAATATCAACGTTGGAATAAAACAAATATAGCGACACTGCAGAGGAGAATCGTCAGAACGATGTCAGGCTTCCTTGTGCACACCGTTGTAATAACACAGCTGATTTGTGAAGCCAAAGAAAAGAATGGAAAAATTACTGTATTGTTGCTCCATGTGGCAAAGGTTTGTGCTATTTACACTGAATAAGCATCATGTCTCTAACTGGAACTAGGAGCTCATCAATGGTTATTACAGCAATTGCAGGCTGAGGGCATCTTCAAAAGCAATATTGTCAATCTGGCCCAAAGTAGACATTCACGTCCCTACTCTCTCTGACCATGAACATGCACACAGAATGCAGAAAACCCAGAATGAATTCCATTCAAAGGCAATCACAAATCAGAGCATACATAGATGACATCACAGTCATGACGGAATCGGTTCAAGGTTATCGGTGGATTAATAACGGACTGGAAATACTTACACATTGGAAGGGGCGAAGATCTGCAAGTTAGTGACGATGACACAACAGAGAACAATGACATGATTGGAGAGTATCGATGGAGGAGGCTGATATGTACCAAGCTTTGGGAAACCGAGCCTCACTACATCAATTTCCTCATCAGGGCAGTACATAGTGTATTTCCCAGCCCGTCCAATTTGCATATGCGGGGCAGAGAAGAGCCGCTCCCAACTCCATTGAACTGTAAGCAAGAATCACTAAAAGACATCTTCAGCTGTCCCAAAAGATCTCTTTGAGAGGGATGGTATCACTGGGGACATGACCAGGCCCTGGAGATCATTGCCGAATAAATATCAAAATAAAGTGTTGACCCATCAGGAGAACCATTGCCTTTCGGTAAAGAGAGCAACATTTGCAGGCATCCTGACCAGCAAAGGACTGTCAGATGTTAATGGCTGCTGTTCCTCAGCGACATTTGAACCACCACTCTGCAACCAGACATCGTGTTTGTGTCTGAGTCTTCCAAAGAAGCTATGTTGCTGGAGCAGACAGTTCTGTGGAACTTCGAAGAAAGATAGCTCTACAAGTACAGGAGCTGATCAACAACTATCAGCAGGCTGGATGGAGATCGAAATGTCTTCCGCTTTAAATTGGGTGTAGGGTATTTGCAGCTCCCTCTCTTATCAGTGCCTTAATCATGCCGGGCATTCACAACGAGGAATAAATTATTTGAAAATTCATGCACTATCCATCACCATTTGATTAACTCCCTTGAATCTAAATTATACAACGATACTAGATAATCTGCTATCTTATCATATAATGATGTTCTAAATTTTGGAATGATTATAATAGTCAGGCTGAATTTTTCGATTTTTTCCCATAAATCAGACATCAGCCGATGCACATGCTAATAATCTCCCCATAATATTTTATTGATGGGAAGAAATAAGGTTTAACAATTGGGTGAAACTAAACCTTTTTGTGTAACATGATTGTTTATGTACATACAAAGTATGTGGTTTTCCAAATTGCTTATGCCGACGCAGCTCGTTTGTGTCAATGCATCCATTTTGTTTTGAAAACCTTTTTTGATTTTGATTGGAACGACAAGTCTGTAAATGAAACTGGCACGCATAATCTGCTGAGAGGTGCAAACGTTTTCATTTATGATAAGAACAAAAAGAGAAAAAATACTTGTTTCCATTTGCATTTTTCCTCTGACCCAAAGTGTATGCATCACTCTTTCTATGGACGATCCGATATTTAAACTAGTTTGCATCGTGAGACATTTGATTTGCTCGTTTCTCTTTTTCACTTATCGTTTGGAGAACTGAAAAAAACAAAAACAAAAAAAGAAAAGACACATTTTGCATAGGTGCATATATACATTGGCACATGAAATAACTTGTTTTCACTGGCTCTTTAATTTAAATGAGTCAATTTCCTGACATTTTGAAAATTTTCCCAAGTAATTAATGCGACACTAACTAATGCAGTAAACCTACTAAAAAAGGAAAAATGAATAAACCAATTAACAACTCCAGCCATTTCCCTAATTTTGGTGGATGATTATTTTTAAAGGACTAACTAAATATCTTTATTGATATAATCAATGCTTTTTTGAATATAACTACATGTATGGAGACTTTATAGCAAAGGCTGCAATCGTTGTATATCTATATATTCTCCTGTATGTAATCGATGATAAATGCACTATGATTAAACAATGTGCGTGCACATGTATATTTTAATATTGATCTCTTTAGCTTGGTTCGAGAAACAATCACAAGTGGTTGCATCACTCCTCAGCCAAGAAGCACACTTTTTCTGGTAGGGTTTAGGAGAATTCCGAATCAGGAACTTCCAAATTTTACCTCCAAACCTTCTGTTACATGGCCTTTTGCTGAGTGACAAGTGCTGCTCTGAACATTTTGTTGAATTAGTTTGTGACCACAATTCGTTGTATTGAAGATATTTAGTTGAAGTCTGCTATATGTATTGATCACTCTGACCTTTCTTTTGTTGAAATGGGTCGCATTGAAGTTTGACCTTATGAAATCAAAACTTTGGAGGTTGTTCAAATGCACCAAGAAAGATTATATCCCTTTGACATTTAAGCGCAAAAAGAGTCATCCTTAAAGGATTGTATCGTATGAGACACTCACTGAAGATTCTCCGTGCAATATATATATATATATATATATATATATATATATATATATGTGTGTGTGTGTGTGTGTGCGTGTGCGTGTGCATGTGAGTGTGCTTACACACACACACACGCACATATATATATACACATACACACATATGGACACACACACACATGATTACATATGTATATATATCACACGCACACTGACAAACACACATACCCATGTGTATGTACACATATAACAGAGAGATACATCGAATCCTGTCTTAGAAAAAAATGATCGCCCCTCTTTAAACTGCATTGAATACATACGTGTTCCTGAATATATCAAAACAAGTCAGAAAGTGTCAATCTTTGAAATTAGAAACAGCATTGTCCTATATAAATCTAGTGATGATAAGAAAAGAAAACAACCACGTCCTTTGGTGAGTTATCCTCTTCAATTGGTAATTTTATATTTCAGCATCTGCTCATGACATGACTTTTTATGAAAGCTGCGATCATCACCGTCAAGAAAAAGCAGAAAAGAAAAACGAAACTGTCGAGATATTCTCATTATTAATTTCTTTCCAGAAGAACATTGAACTTTCTAAAAAAGTTTGAAAAGCTTATTAGTTCTTTTATTTTAGGGAATCTTGCAGATTTCAGGGAACCCAAGGTCGCAGTTCCCATTCATTTGAATGCAACAGAAATCAAACAACTGCAGTTCTGTACAATATAAGTTCAACAATTGTTTACTGCCTTGCAAATCGTCCCATTCCCCCTATTCGAATCCACTTATTTATAAAAAGATTGATGGCATCTGGAATACCTGTACAGAACAAATACAACTCAATAAATATCATTCAAGACATGAATTGATAAATCTATAATAATATCAAAAACAATACATATTGAAACAAAATAAAGGGTAAATGTGAAATTTAATGCATATTCAACATGTTGCAGCCATCCCTGATTTGTGGAACAACTGCCCTCATAGTTAGGGTCAGTTGCAAATCTGACTTTTTACATTTCAATACTCTGAATAATATGTCATATGCATTACATTTGAAATTGTATGGATAATAAGCTAACAGATGTAACTTTGATATATCAATATTTACTAAATCTAGTCCAAAAGATTTTCCAGTGACTGAGAGGAATACAAAAAGTTTTGCAATCATTTCCAGTCCTTTTATACATACTGTATATAACGGCCTATTTAAACTATATTGATCACCAGCTCTTATTAGTTCCCGAAGTAGTTTTAAAAAATCATACGAAATGAGAGTAGGTACCTAGTGCATATCAATGACTAAAGTATTGTCATATTATTTATAACGCATATATGTCGACAATGGATAGAGAATTATTAAAAATAGACTTTCAGAATATCATAATATTTTGATGAAAAGTTGCCATGAGTCGTTTATAATCTTTCTAATTTTCATCTTACGAATGGGAGAGGAATTTCGACAAAAAGATAACATCTATGATTTAGGTCCCTGTAGTAAGAACAGTAATAATAATGGTTACTTGAATCTTTATGGTGATGTCAAATTATAATTCCATTATGTTTTCCACTTTTTATTTCGCTTCTCTGAAAAAAAATCCAATACTCCTTACATTAATAAATGTGTCGCATCATTACCAAAGCCGGCCAATTTCAACTCAAATATACAGTTGGTGAAGGATATGAGGTATGTTTCTGCAATACCTCATTTTTGTGCCAAATATTAAGCATAGTTATGAAAGCAGAATAAGACGGTATTTATAAATTCGAAAAATTATCAAATTGCTCATAGAGTTAGAAGAGTTCAGGCAAGTTGTTAAAACTCATATACATGAAATACTGGAGCGAGTATGTTGACAGCATGCAGTTTAGGAAACAAAAACATTGATACAAACTATTTACTTTGAAACGGATCACAGATATTGATTCATCATCCATTGATTTCTTCAGCTGTGGTGAGGCCTGTTCTTGTCACAATAGTTCGCCATGAGTCTTTTCTGATTAAAAAAAATAGCTCATCTATATACACCTTTGTCTTGAGGATGTCCCAGAAATGTTCATTATGTTTAAAAATGAAAAATTTCATGAAAAATCTTTAGCACGAGCATTGAAACATCAGTTTAAGACGCACTATTGAAAAACTTTGCTAGTTCTCGTCTAGTAATCAATTATTCTTAAAATGCAGAACAATTACGGAAATGGCTCATTTGATTTCAAGGTTTATATATATATATATATATATATATATATATATGTATATGTGTGTGAGTGTGTGTGTGTGTGTGTGTGTGTGTGTACGCGCACATTTGTACGTGCGTGTATGCGTGTGCCTAAGGGAGTAAAACACAAAATCTGTATGTTTCACATGGTAAGTCAATTTTGGACGTACAAAGCTACTTTTTTTTCAAATCAGGTCACGTTTTCACGACAGAAGATATAGACTGGATGATTTTTTGAAGGTTCCATGATGGGGCCCTATTTAGTACTTTCCATGCAACATAACCAGGATCACATTCCTCCTCTACGTAGCAGGATTTTGACAGAAGTGTACATTCTCTCATAGTCAAGCAAGATAATTAATAACCATTATATGCTATATTTTCGCTTGTTTTGGGCTGGAATCCGGCATAGGGATATGCCAAGTAACATTGTAGGTTATGCACTATGTGAATCGAAGTCAGATGTTATCAGAAGTCATCAAAGGCCAACTATAATCCCTCGTAGCTGATCATAATTATTATAAAGCACAATCTTGCACATAGAAAGCTGATAGAGGCATATTCATTCACAGCAAAGGTAATTGGCTATATGGGGTTGGCTTTGGAGATCATTGAAAGCCATCATAGCTCATTTCTAATTTTTATTACGATGAATGTGAGAGAGGTAGTTTATCCTCTGCTAGAAAAAAAAGTTAAAAATTAAAAACAATCTTTACAGAATTGTCAGTCAAAAGACATTGTCGTATAACCATTTGGAAGACGTGTTTCCATCGTGGTACAAAAATTCAAAGAGAAGCTGCTTGCATCGTCACAAACATGCAGGTCCAGTGACAAGCTTTTAGGAATTAACAGCTTAAAAAGAAACAACAATGAATGGAAGCGATATTTGAAGACAGATTTTAAAGGAAGAAATGGGGAGCTCAAATAGGATGGCAAGAAAAAAAAATTCCTGCCTAAGCATGATTAAACGAGTATTGTTCGAATCCTCACGGGCCTGTTTTTAGCTTTGGTGTGTTTTCTCAATCTGTTCTATGATTTGAATTCACTGTCGGTTCAATTGTCAACGTACATCTTTAACAAGAGATTTCAGCAATGACGACAGAGGGAGAAAGATACTTTTGAGCTATATGCTGATTGGCTAGATGAGTCAATCTTATTCGTATGAGGAATTCAGATCAGCTAAACAATTTCAGCAACCGATATCCACTAGAACATATAGCCCACTCTTTCTGGTATATACATACACACACACACACACGCACGCACACACACACACACACACACATATATATATATATATACACACATATATATATTATATATATATATATATATATATATATATATATATATATATCGTTCATCTAAAATAGCTCCACAAACTAAGGTTAGTACATCACAGAGCCAAACAAAGATGTACGAGAAAATAGAAATGTTTATGTTGTTCATTTCAAAGTGTTAAGACCTGCCTTCTTTGAAAATCAACGTTCAGAATTGTGGATGTGGCAGAGGCATAAATACTGATCACTGACACTGGAAGAAAATACTCAACTGTCTCCGACACAAAATACTTATTTGAGGCATAATTATATTCACCGAAACAAGCAAAGAACGACTTAATGACAAGTCGGGGAATATGAGGCAATATCCAGATTGTATAGTTGAATTGAAGTGTTAAACTAAATTATACCACTTATTATATCACTTATATACACACACACGCACGTCTATCAATCCATCTTTCCATGAACACTTTCTCGAAGTTTGAATTTTAACAATTGGACCTAAGGTGGATTCTTGCTACGTCCCTTTGAAATCTCTAACCTTAGAAGTTGGTGTAGAGATGTTCAATATGCTCACTTCAAGGGAGCTGATGGCAACTACGGGCAACCTTTGAATGTAAGGTGCTCATATACCCGAAGAAAATGGAAGAGACGGTGACAGAAACAGACAGGTGCGTTTATCAAGGGTGAAGAAGTTGATTCATTTTGTCATTTTGTTAGAGCAAATTGGGCATTTTAAAAAAGGGGTGCAGATATAATTATCTTGATAGATATTTATATTATTAGATATTTACTAACCATAAAATTTGTTAATCTTCCAGATGAGAAACATTACCCTACTTGGAAAAACAGCAGTCGAAAACTTACTTTTTCAACTGAATTCGAACTCAGATCGATCTTTTCCTGATGGATACATGACTACTGCAACCAAAAACACGACCCTATCAGTTTGTATATCAAGTTGTTCTGATGTGATGGTGTGTATAGAAATATTATATATCACACTTGTACACGAACATGTACGAATGGTTTTGTCTGTGTTTGTAACATTTTATAAGTGAGTGCATGTTCCTATGTGTATGAATGTGTTTAACTGATGTATAGGAATGCGTTTGTGTGTACTTGCATGGAATATACGTTTGGTTTCACTCATCAGATCAAACTAAACATTCGATTTCTATTCTCACTTGAAACGAATATACTAACTGGTATTTTTTTTTACCTTCGTTGCATTGTTTACATTTATAATAAAGAATTCCTAAGAAGATCATATACGCGTTGACGAGAATTTGCAAATCAAAGTTCAGGATTCGGTCTTCAGGACAAAAACAAATTTTTGCAAAATATCAAACAAAATGAAAAAAAAAAACGTTGTTAATAAGCAGAAATACTTAACTAGTGAATGTTTATTAAGAAGCTGTTCCGTCAGCACTACGCACATGGGAAGTAAATTGAGCAGAGAGCAGATAGATATATGATCACATTTGCTTAATACTTACCTTTAACCAGCAAACATTTTGGTCGGATAGCATAGGACCTGAATGACTTGTTTGACTGGACTTGCCATTTTATTCTGTATAAAGAGGCGACTGCCCGTTGGTTGGAATTTAAAACACCATGAGCTCTAACTAGTATGTTATAAGAGGTGAAATACCTGAATATACAGAGGCTGTCAGGAAATAACCAACTTTTTGACGATCAAAAAATGCCAATGGCATCTTAGCGCTCTCAAAATGATACTTTTACGATTTTGCACATTCATTCCAGTGTCTATTCGACAAACCTGTCTGTAAAGTCCTCTGGCTGGGATACCATGAGATACCTCGCATTTCCCTTGATTCGGTATGAAATTTCTGTGAAGAAGACACCAAGAGTTTCTGGTAACACAACCTTGACCATGGGGAGATGACAGACGGGTTAATTTTTGAATTAGACGTTGTATACGCTTACTCAATAGAGTGATTTTCTGACTGAGTAACCCCATGGAAAAGTGTTTGCTTGCACATGGCCGTATGATCATTTATAAATTGTTGCGAATTCACATCGAGCCTTTGCCTTGATTTAATTTACGTCCGTCAAACTGCCACGCGATTGCAAGGATGAGTCAGTAATTAAACTATTATAGATTACAACCAGACACTACGAAGTGACACCTCATTCATTTCAAAGCTAGATACATTAATTGAATTTATCTTAGTCTGACATAGAAAGGGAAAGTATTAACTACAGTGTTAAGTTTTTTACAAAACCTCTTTGCACACGATTGTTCCATCACAAGATAACTTAATTTCAAAATGTTAAATTAAGTTTTGCTTGTTTAATCTTCATATAAGTCTAAAAAATATTTACATTCATTCAATACGTATGAAAATAGATTGCCATTAAGTTGCAATGATAACCAGCTATTTAGCAGACGTTAACACTTCCATAAAAAAGGTGAAGAAACAATGCACTAAATGTGCTATAGTCAAAACCGAACGGAGTAGAATCGGATCTTTAATTTCAGTGTGTAATACCAGTAAATATCAGCATTTCGTATCAGTATGCCTTTTCAGTTAATCTTATCGAGGAATAATCCCAATTTCAACCTCTCACTTTTTGGTGGCTATTTTGGGGAAGCTATCATCTGGAATACGGAGGATGATAAGGAACTTCATAAAACGATATGACCCACCTTCATCATCATCATAATCATCGATCATTTATCATCTATTGTTGGACATAGACCTTCCCCAAGATTAGCCAGACCTCTGTGGGCGTCTCAGAGCCAATACTATCTAAATTTGTCTGGTGCTTCTCTCCATGTAATGTTTTGCAGGTTTCAGTTATGCGTGTGATCTCTGTAGATCTATATTGTTGTCTTTTATGTGGTTCTCTGTCATCCTTGCAACATGATCAGCCCATTGCCATTCGAATTCTCACGTGGATTCTATGGTGTCTTGGGCTGTTTTTTTCTTTAACGGATTGTGCTATCTTATGGTCTCACTATGTAATGATGAACAAGATTCTTTCATGTGCATGTTGCACGTTTCCCAATTTGAGGGTCAGACCTTCGTTGATTTCCATGTTTCAGCTCCATAAGTGACAATCAGGAGGTCTATTGGTGGAATAAGTTTCTTTTCAGGACAAATGGGATTTTCTTGTTCTTGAAGATTGAACTTGCATTGCCAAAGGCTTACCATCTGAAAGTTCTTATTCGTTTGATACTTTTTTTATTTGTGTTAAGAGGTGCAGTTGAATGACCCCCAACAAATTGTGAATATTTCATCAGAGTATATTTAAACGGCACATCCACTCAAGAAAACGTTCTTATCAATTTCGGTCCATCATGAAAGAAGTGACTGACGAATGATTTGATCTGTAATAACCTATTGACCTTTAGAAAAAATGGGAGAATTAAGCATATTTCCTAAAGTTTGATTGAATGAATAAAGTGAGTTTATATATACATATGAAGTAGAAGTATCTTGCAATGCAGATCAATCTTTGGGGGCGATTGGATAGCAGTACAACTTGGGGAATACGACTTACGAGATAAAAAGTAAGCATTGCTTTAAAGTAGGAAACTTAAAAGAAATTCTATACCATACCATATATGTCAGGTCAGACTGAATTTCAATGCAATGTTCGCAAAAAAGGACTAGAGATTAACCCAACACATAAAATATCGCCCATGTTGCAAATGTTGAACAGAAGATTTGCATTCTAGATTTGTTTGATATTTTCGACATCACGCTTTTCTTCTTTTTCTATATTAACCTCATTTTTTACTTTGCAACTTAGACTAATTGGTGATCTGACTGCAATTTATGATCTTAAGATTAACAGTGGATGTGAAGAACACTTGGCGAGTGTTTCCCAATCGATTTTTATAATGGCTGAAAATTCAATAATACCTATCTAGCCGACATTTCAAACTAAAAGATGCAAAAGACAGGCCCTCGACCACGCTTTTTTGCTATTTGATTAGAATATTCATAAGACAAGTGTATATAGACGTTTCGAAATCCCCAAAGTTCGACTTGTGAAAATCTTAGACCATCAAACTATGATTCTTCAAATTTGGTCAGATAGAAATAGATGAGAAGTTACAGGAAATAAATTATGATCTTCGTGTAAGGCGAGGAATACAATCAATTTTGTCAAGTATGCTAAATCAATCGCTTAAGATCGGCTTTTGAAATTCAAATTAAGGTAAATGTCTGATGAAATCGTGAATATATGCTGTGAATTATTCAAGGACTTAGAGGGTTGTAATATCGGGACATAGTTGATTTGATTTTAGCAAATCCGTCAGAGCTCGAACGATACTCTAGAGGAAAGGGCTGTGAGGGATCTTACTGTCAATCGAGGGTTTTCTTTCTTTTGTGTATTTTCGGGAGATTGGCCACATTTACCAAGCAGATGAATAACTGACTTTTGATATTTTGCTTCATTCATCCTGTGCGTGGATTGGATTGAGAAGAAACCTGCTTCTGTCACTGCATTGTCGATGGTACACACATGCACTTGTAATATCATGTGATATCATTATTCGAAATGATCACCCATTTTGCATGATTAATGTACCATTTGGTCAGGATAACATGGATAGAATCAACTATTAAAGAAATTTGGGCTACTGTAGGAATTGAACCTGCAACCGATAGAAAAGCTGATTCTGATTCAACATAATGTTGTTCTTATCATTGAGCTATAAGCCTCTGACTGGATTCCAGCTGCAGCCCAATTGAGCACGTATAAATATAGTTTTACATTTGATGTTTACACATTTAGATGCAAGTTATGAAGAAAAGAAACCGTGTTTTCCACCAAATATATATATATATATATATATATATATATATATATATATATATATATGTATGTATATATATATATATATATATATATATATATATATATATATATATATATGTATGTATATATATATATATATATATATATATATATATATATATATATATATATATATATACGAGTATTTCTCGATGTGTTTTTACCTAGTGCGTGACATTACATCCTCTGATATATAGAAAATATTTACTTGAGTTTTACTGACTTTTGAGAACAATCTGCTTTATAACAGATATATACTTTGAAAAAATTCTCCTTATTCAAGAAATGATGGTTGTTGGTAAATTTTTTCGTTCGTATGAAATCCATGGTGCATCAAAATGGAGTGTCACGATTTGTTTGTTCAATATTCGTGAAAATTATTACTGAAAATCTAACAAGCTAACATACTATCACAATGGCAAAAAAATAAACCTTCCTTACTCTCTACCTAATTGGCTAATTTAGAAGGGATAGGATCGATATATAGCTGGACAATCTTCTGATGTTTTTCACAACTTTTACGATTGATATTCTTATCAATCCTACTACAGCTACCACCAAGCTCCGACAAGGGGAAAATCACGTGGATCTCAGCCTCAGAAAGATAAAAATGAAATGAAAATATATCTACATTCACACAGTTCGATAATGTTGATTTCCTTTAACCAGTTACAGCAGAACGTTCCGACAATAGATTCTACCAAAAGATACACAAGAATTATGGCACAAAACACTAATGTCCGTTGCTTGACTTAATAAAGCTGAGAAAAGTTACCTATTCATTGATCACCCCCTTGTTCAATCTTTTTAACTATCATCCCCAACAAAAAACGTTGTTAACGTGTCTAACTAGACCTGTTTATGTTTGAATCTTAATTTTGTCCCTTGTAATTTATCAAATCAACTAAGAATATGTCAGCAACTATTAAGCAAGGAGCACAAAAGCGGCAATAATGGAACCACTTCCGGAGATATGTAAACACACATTCTGTATGCTTAGGGGCCTGTCTGACATTAACAGGAACTTTTCAATTCAGCCCAAAAAGCTAAATAATGGATTAGATTTAGATTTAATCATATAGTTTGACTTCGTAAGCTAACTAAAAGGATGCTATCCGTGTTAGACAATCCTCTCAGGATAGAGGGTACAAGATCAACTCTCGTCACAACTTTTTTTCTCAGCCACGTTGCTTTCTCAAACGTTGCAGACAGTAAAACTTCTCAAACATCGCAAAAAAAAACATCAAAAAAAAGATGGAGGGATTAACTTCGAAAAAAAATTGAGAGTGCTTCATTTTAGAAATTCAAGCAATTTAAAGACTTACATAGACATGTCTTTTCGTGGAAGAAAACAGCTTTAATCTTAATGAGCCGATTCTCATTTTACGTCTACACACACAAACACATATTTCAACCTTTACGCATTCAATCAGTGATGGACGTAAACAAGTAGACATACTAACACAATGCACACGCAAAAACCAAGACACAAACTGGGTATGCATGCATATGCAATCATGCTCACACACTGTCACGCATAAACAAAATGAAGACGCTTAAAGACGCTCACGCATGCACATACAAACGCGCACATCAACATATAAAACAAGATTGAACACACGTAATCACACAGACAAACTGAATCAAATTGGAGCACATGCACGGAACAAAAACACATTCACATTCTACCATCGTTTAAATACGAATTTGCTTATATCCCAGTGATGTTACTCGAATAGAGGATTCTATTGAAAGTATTATCGTAATTGAAACCAGATATTGCACATCAGTGATTTCTGATGCAAGTGCCACTACCTCTTTGGGGAGTTTGACGACTCAAGGGGAAAAGCAGACAAGGCTTTGAGCATGCAGATGACAATGAATAAACATGGAGACCACCAACACATTATGTGTGTATCTGGAAAATTGATTTCACATCAGCAGAAATGTTAGGTATTCCTAAACATATTCCGTTTTTGTAATTGAAAAAACTATTAACTTATTCAAATAACTAAATTGCAACCAAATAAACATACATTGAGGAAAATATTGAAGTTTAAACTGATGTACTGTAAGATCAGCCTTTCATATGTACGACATTGAGCATCGGAGTTAGGAACTTGAACCCTCACTAATATTCAGTTTTGATATATCATTTCTAACTGACTTCATGAAATATATGCTGGTGAAATATATGCCCATAACAAGGATTTCGAGAACACTGATGTAAACCTCCAACAAGATTTGAAATCAGATAAAGGTAACTTTTAGAATTCCTGCTTATACAAATATCCATCAATAATACCTCGGTGCTCGTACAGCTTTACCTTAAAAATATATTTCTTTAAAGCTACGATGCTATTTTTTTGAATATTGATTTGGTAGTAGTCTGGCATAAAGTATGTCAAACTATTAGCGATGTTTGTTCAACATTCCATCATAATTGTAAGCAAAGGGAGAATTCAATTAAATATTTTCCTTTTGGTACTTTTTGGATTTCAATTTTTATTTGTTTTTTTTATTACGTTTCATGTCTTTATAATATTTATTCGAAACGTTTTCTCATCATTGTTTTCTCTCTTTGCACATCATGTCAGAAGTTAACCAGATGTACGTGGATTTGATTTTTTTTAATTATCAGACGTGACGTCATTGATTCCTAAAAAAGAAATTCATAAAAAGGTACGTAAATCCTTGATGCAATAGAATTCTATCCCAAATTGTTCAGTTCAATGTTTTTATTGATTCTTCCTGCATTTATGCTGTTTTATTTATCTCCAAGATTCGATTCATCTCCACATTCTTATTCGTGTCATCTTTTTATAATAGTTCAAGTTTTGCTCAATGTGTCTTTTTGTCCTTTGAATTTATGTTATATTGCTTATCCAATCGATTCCTAATAAACATAATTTTTGGTTTTGTTTTTGCAGTTTTATGGCTTTTAAAATTGGGAAATTGATTTTCTTGATATCCATTAGAATAACAATTGTTTACCGAATCAGTTAATTACTTTGCTTGCTTTTTCGTTGTCTTTCTCCCAAACTGAGACAAAACAAAACTGATTTCAAAGCAGAGGTCAATACATAGAAGATTTGAAATTGAATTGAATTTTTTTTACACTACCTCTCTTTCTATTTATTAACACACACACACGCACACACGCGCATATATATATATATATATATATATATTTATATATTGATATTTTCTTCCTGATATACTGTGCTGTCACTCCATGTAACACCAAGTATGTTTCTCTTATGTGCCCGTTGCATGCTTCTCAGTTTGCAAGTCTGTCTCTAGGTTAGGTTCCATGTTTCAGCTCCATAAGTGACTATCAGAATAATGCATTGGTTGCAAATTCTCCTTTTTAGAATTTTTGGGATCGTTTGTTTTTTTAAAAGTTGAGCTTACCCTGCTAAAGGTTTGCCATCCTAGAGTGATTTTTTGGTTTATTTCCTCTTCTCTCATGGAGATTTGTTTTCCTATGTAGAAGTAGTGGTCTACCTTGCCGAATTTTGCATCTTTTATCTTGGGAATTATGTTCTAATTCTCGATATCATTGTGGCATATAAATTTCATTTCACTGAAATTCATGTGTAGGCTGACTTTTTTGCTTTCTTCGTTTAGTTCATCAGTATTAGTTGGAGGTTGTGTAAGTTCTCTGCGAAAAAGTATGATGTTGTCTGCAATTCTAAGGTAGTTCAGATATTTGCTGTCCATTTTGAATTCTCTATTTTCCCAGTCTAGGTTTCGGGAGATCATCTCGAGGCAGGCTGTAAAGAGTTTTGATCACCTTGCGTTACTCCGTTTTGAAGCTTGAACGGTTCAGATTCTTTATGTAGCCTGATGAAGGAGTTGCTGTGATTGTATATATGTTGCAGTACTTTGACGTATACAGGGTCTACACCTTGTAGGGTGATAGCATCCATGACCATGGGGATTTCTACAGAGTCAAATGCCTTCTCAAATCTATGAATGCTACCACTAGAGGTATTTTGTATTCTGCTGCTTTCTCTTTCAGCTGATTTATTGTATGAAGATAGCCTGTGGTCGAGTAACATCTCAATCCAGCCTGTTCTCGTGGTTGGCTTTCATCTTGTGTTTTTGTAATGCGGTTGATGATGATTGTTGTGAAAAAGTTGTATATGCAGTTGAGTAGGCTTATAGGTCTGTATTGTTGAGGTTTTCGGAGTTTCCTTTTTGTGTAGAAGCTTTATTATAGCAGTGTTTCAGTCTTTCAGGACTATTTTAGATACAAATTGAATAAAACAGCTAGCTTTTTGTTGATGCTCTCACCAGCTTTTTGGGTAGATTGATGGTGATGTTATTTGGTCTGGGAGCTCTTCCTTTTTTTCCCTCTTTGATGGCTTACTTCACTTCCCATTGTGTAACTGGGGAAGTCTTCGAACTGATTGTCGGTATCTTGTGTATTATGATTGTTGTAATATTGTCCGTGTTTTAATGAGTAAAGTTCCTGGTGAAATTCTTAGGTGCTTTCAACAATTCTGTTTTTCAAATCTGATTTGAAGGATCATGCCACTTCTGGAATTTAAATATACCCGCTAACTTTGAAAAATAACTGAATAAAAATCCCTGGTGGAAGACAAGTAATTACGCACACACACACACACACACACACACAGACACACACACGCACGTGCACACACACACACAGATATATGTACACACACATGTGTATGATAATTATAAAGACATTATATCATATCCTGTTGGACATAAACTGTCCATTTATTGATATACATATATATGCGTATACATTCATATACACATATATAGTGGGGTGATGTAAAGGTCTCAACAGCGTATTTGCACAAAGTCAGGGGATTTCCATTGGCATTTGACTTTCATTAGTTGGAGTGCATACTTTCCAAAATTTGTTTGTTGAAAATATCAATTTTAATTTTTTCCCTAAAACTCATTGCTGAACACAGAATTCATTTTTGACTCTATTTACTCTTTATTTGTGATGTGAGAAATAATGCAGCAGAAACTATTCAATAATACAAAAAGTTTTAGCGCGGTTTAAAAATCAGATATGTTCCAAAACTCTGCTTCTACGTTGCCGATAAAGCAACAAAAAAGGCCTGCAGTTTCAGCGTTGGTCGTTCCATAGCTTATAAAATCACTCTGAAATTAGAAAAAGACGAGTGTAAATTTTGATGAAAAGATCAATCGCTTTTTGTTAATGATTTTTCAACTCCATTTTCTAGATACAATGACTTAAAATATTTTTTTTAGTTTACTTTCATTTGAAAAAAAGTAGTTTTACCATCAAGGCGTCTCATATTTTATGGTTGATAGCACATCATAACTATGATAATGGTGTGGCAGAATCATCGTTAAAGAGAGATTGATTCGTTTATTTGAATATCAAAAATGTTTGACAGAGTCGAGAAATTTAGCCATGGAAAATATCGTACATTATTGAATGAGTGAAATAGTATTGGGCTTCGAGGCAAACAAAGTGAACAGAACATTTGTTTTTTCTTGCCCATATTTATCAGGCCCGTTTGGAAAGAAAAGTGAAATTAACTTGATCAACATAGTAGTCATAAAATTATCATCAATGATTTTCAGAAGTTTCAAAGGAAAAATAGCAAACAACTTTCCTGTTAAACAAAGGGGGGAAATGGTGTTTTTTTTTTAAATGACTGACTTATACACTTGAATCAACATACAAAATCATCTGGACTAGAAAATTTGAAAAAAAAATAACAATAATAATAATCAGCAAGTTGAAGTCATCTGCCTTTAATTTCAACAGAATAATCAAATTGAAAAGTCTTATTAAATATCTTCTCTTCAAGTCTATAGTGTAGCCAAAACATAGTTGAGTACAGACATTAACTGAGACCTTCTAAACATTTTAAGAGACCCAATTTAGGCATTTGTAGAGGTTACAATTGAGAGGAAACATCGTCTTCTCGGAATAATGATTGATTACTGTCTGTATTCACACGCTAAATATACAATTGACATAATAAATGCATCCTTGCTTAAGTATGCTTCTTTTTGTTAATTACTGTGTCCTTACGAGTGCACATTAGAGCAAATGGAGTTTGGGGCATATTAGGTTAGTCTTTTCAGTTATAACAACGCAGATTACATTATTCTTCCCAATGCTTATTACAGCAGATCATTTATTTTGGGGTATATGAGATGTTGCCATTTTTTTAATGAAACAAAATATGTTTCCTTATCCAAACAAGTAAATGTTGATTCTGTCTAATCAGACAATCTTATGTAAAATGGAGTAACTGAAAATCTAAGTAAAACTTCTATTGTATTAAGAAAATAATAGATAAAGCAAATATTATAGGAAAAAGCTAATTGTGTGATGGTTATGTATGTATAGACACCAATTATTCCAGAAGAATCAACATATTATCAAGTGCAACAGTCAGCTAAAAATAAATTAAAACAAAAATAATTCTTTCGAAAACTATTTTCATTATATTTATTTTCACAGCATTTTATATATTCTATATATTTTCAAAAGATTGCGTATATTTTTCTTGTGGTATTATTTCTTATCAAACTGCAAAATTGATGATACTTTGTTTTTAAATATGGATGAAGAGA
This sequence comes from Thysanoteuthis rhombus, assembly GCA_963457665.1. Lineage (NCBI taxonomy): Eukaryota > Metazoa > Mollusca > Cephalopoda > Oegopsida > Thysanoteuthidae > Thysanoteuthis > Thysanoteuthis major. The sequence continues at coordinate 39,278,014 of OY735203.1, read as the reverse complement.
TTTGATTGTACAGTTATCAAAATTTCACAGCATCATTCCTAAATTTCAAATGCCATTTTAATGACTGCAAATATCGTTGCAAATTCGACTCAGGTTTCAACGGGAAATGTTAGAATTGCAAAAAAAGTCATCACTAAAATCCTTTGCTTTATGGTACTAAGATCCCATGCATGACCTTTCCAGTCAGTAAAAAAAATTTTTGTTGCATAATACGTGGGTGTCATTAAACCACTCTCATAAATATGGCTATCGCAGTATGTAGACACACACACACATATATACACACACACATTTCTTTGTAACTTTATGTTTTATAGACTACTCAACAGTGGCATCCTACGAAACAAAAAAAAGAAAAAGGCTCAGGTAAACTTTAGGATTTTCTGAGAAGGTCAATTTTGTCATTTACAAATATAACTAATACGGTAGCACCTTAATTGCTGCACATTTATGTACCACAGTTACTTTACCCCAAGATGAACATAGGATAAATGATAATGACCTTTTTGGTGTCCTTCTTGGAATCAGAAGTTTCGAGAATCCTACCTTGAGAAGGTCTCTAGTAGACAGTATTGATCACTCTTTCCTCGGGGAAAGGTAAGCTAGGATATATATATATATATATATATATATATATATATATATATATATATATATATATATATATATATATGTATATATACATATATGTGTGTGTGTGGGGATGCTAATATTTGAATTCTCATGCCAGTTTTGATTACAAAGGGGGAAGCCATATTACTATAGAATATTCCAAATCAGAAATCCTTTGGCATTAGCAGAAAAAGTATTTTCTTTCTTTTATCTGATGAGGTAAAGAATTTTTTCACATTATTCACATCAGAGATTTTAAAGAAATTCTTGCTATTTCCTCATTCAAAAATACATTCTATGTATATAAAAATGAAAAAAAAATTCATTGCAACTTTTCAGAACAATTGGTAAGGTCCTCTTTATTTCGCCATCTCTTTTCTTACATTCGTATTAATCTAACTTTATTACCTGAATTCTCTTCCGACACCTTTCCACAATCACTTACCAACTTCTATCTCCCTACTGAGTCATCGTTTGGTAGAAATTATAATATCTCAACCACAGAAATTCAGCAAATCTATGAAATATGATGAAGGTACTTATAATACCACAAATAATGATGACCTGTGGTCAGGAATGGCCCAATAGATAGGATGAGAAAAGTATGGTCGAGATGATAAAAAAAAAATAACGTATTGTGATCTAAAGAAGGGCTGGAAACCAGAGAACACTCACTGAATCAACATTCAAGAGCGGCTAGGTAACCGGTGTGAAACCACAAACCACAGCAAAACTGTGGATTGAATGTTTCGGGATGAGGTCTTGAATCTTTAGAAAACTTGCTGCAGCACACTCCAGCAAAGACCACTACGCAACTGGTGTGAGGAAGCAAAAAATAATGATATTTATAGACAATAAAAAGAAAATACCTTTGAAGAATGAAAAGAAAAGAAAACAATAAGCTAAATGATACGAATTTGACAAAATAGACGAATACATGGGCAGTAGGGGTATTTAGGAGCATCTCTTTGATCGACAAAAGATGAACACCAATCGATGGACCGTTGAACTAAGGAGGATAAGACGATGCCCAAACCCTACACTCTGCCAATAGCATGTATGTATGTATGTATGTATGTATGTATGTATGTATGTATGTATGTATGTATGTATGTATGTAAAAGAAAAGAGACTGGCAAGGCATTCCCCAGGATAGGAGACTGCATCCAAAAGGTCATTGTGAGATTGGAAAAGAACAATCGAGTGTATAGTAAAGATTTTCTGAAAAGCCATGAGAGCAATGCAACAAACAATGAAGAGACACAGAGAGAGAGAGAGAGAGAGAGAGAGAGAGAGAGAGAGAGAGAGGGGGGAGAGAGTGAGAGACAAGGAGGGGAGAGAGACAAGGGAGGTAAAAGAATAAGGAAAAAAATTGGAACTCAATGCACTCAATAGAGAATTCTATTGACAAAACATATTACAGACAAATATTATTGGTACTGTCACGCAAAGGTTACCTGGAGAAAGATGCATAATCTTTCTTCATAGCAGCCCAGAAAAAATTCACCAAGATAAACTATCAAAGCAAATCGGGGGAACAAAAACTTGGCTCGGGGTTGATAAAGATGAGGGACGCATTAATAGTGGGCATGCTTTCAACAGTACCATCAATTTCAAGATTGGAGGAGGTGAAAGTATGCAGAAGGATTGACACAATGCAGACCATAGCTTCATTTGGATCTACAAGAATATAGAGAAGGGTAAAAGGAAGATCAGACTTGTGACCTGCAACAATTAGCAATGGCAAAAACAACTGGAATAAATGTGGCATGTGTTAGGAAAGTGCCCTAGTGAAAAAAAGTAATGATTAAAATAATATTGGAACAGTACATATCACAACTATAGTGATATATTAGGATGCTTAGAGGAAGGCTACATACTTGAGCAGACTTACTGACACTCAACTGGAGTCAATGAACGATTGATAGAAAGGAAGAAGAACAGAAAAAGGTATTTCGGAAAATTTCATTTTTGACATCTGGAATTTAAAACAGATTTTCATTTCAATTTCGACCGAAGAAAGTTGGAAAAAAAAAAAAAAGTTCGCAAAGATTTCAAACCATATGAGTGAAAAAAGCAATCCTGGAATGAAAATAAAGTCTTAAATGCAATTCTGAACCCTCAGAGTGAAAAATATGCACTCTTGATTTTAACCCCTTGAGGAAAAAAAATCCATGTCGATTTCGACCATCAAAATGGAAGAAAAAATTCTCTTATCTTTCAGAACCCTAATAATGAGAAAATCCTCTCCTTGAATCCTCCCCTAAAAATGAAACATTTCCACTTTAGTTTTGGCACCTACATGTGAAAAGATGGTCCCTCATAATTTTGATTTGAGTGAATGAAAAAAACATCAGCTAAAATTTTGACTCTAGATATGGAACAAAATGCCCACTCTCTTTTGATAGCAGATATTGGAACTAACCCGTTCCCCTTGCTTTTGACTGTTGAAATTGAAAAAAAAAAAAACCTTGAATTCGAAATCTTGAACCGAAATGTTTCCCGTCACGACTTCGACACCTAAGTTAAAAAAAGGTCACCTATCAATTTAGATCCCTACAAAGGAGAAGAAAATGTGTAGAATTGTTTAATCATAATTTTTTCTTTTTGTCAGAAATACTATATTTGTTAATGAGGAAACGGACTGAAGTTTGGTAAGTCGTTGCTGAATAGCTTCAAAAATTAGAGAACAGTGACAAGAAACTTTCTTCAGACCCAGAATTATCTCCCCTAAATCACGATTTCGGTTGTCATTGTTCTTAAAAAAATATTTTGAGCACCTTACTGTTGTTCAGACACAATACTTAAAACTATAAGCTATTATGAAAACTTTTCAACACCTTTTATTTAATTACAGAATTTTTATTGAAAATGTATGAGTTTCAAAATATGCTATCATTCTTTCAACGATACAAATAAAAAAATATTACTTATTGTTATCGATCATTTTCTTTTCATGATGCCAATTCTATTGGGAATGTGATAAATATTTGGCCATGAAATTTTACGCTTTAATTAGCTGTAAATGATTACAGATCGATATCTCGTCATTGGTAGACAAATGGACGCCTTCTGTTCCCGAACAGCTCATCTTATATTAGAGATAAGAAGTCAGTACCTGATATGCATGTGATAATTGAACAGCCGGTGCCATCAAAGATGAAGAAGGTTCTAACCTGTTTGTATATGTGCGTGTGTTTGTTTGTTTGTTTGTTGCAACAAACTTGAAAATTGCCATCATTACTCATCAAAAGTATTTCTTATATTCATATTCCTCGAAAATTTGAACAGATCTGAAAAATCATGCTCATGATCATTAGAAATTGCTATAAAATTCTTTTTTCCCTTGTGGGTGATTTTTCGAACATTCCCATTTATCAATGTGTAGTTTTGTTAAACGCATTGCTGAGCATTGGGTAGTGTTTTGCCCTGCATTGTTGGCAATAAAGATCATTAAATTCAAATTCTTTTTGCTCAACACCTATTTTTAGGGATTATGTACTAGAATTAACTGGATGAAACATGATGATTACAACGAATGAGTTCAAGAATCAGATTTTTTCACAATCGTGTTAAGTTCTTCCACTGTTGCACAGTCATTATACATATGAATAATTAGAGTGAATTGACATTTTGATGTATTTGTTTCATAAATCCTACTTTTGAAATCACTTGATGCTTTAAAAGTACTCACAAGCTGACACAAACGCACACACTAGCACGTATGCGTGCGCACTCATAATCCTATTTATGTGTACTGGCTTAAAGTAACACTGGAGTAAATATTCCAGTCACTGCTAATAACCATTGGAATAAATTATACACAACTTGATGATTTCACGAAAGATTAGTGCTCGTTCTGTCATTTTATGAAAAAATGCCTCCAGCGTGAAAACGTCCAATCTAAGTTGCCAATCTAAATCAAAATTCAACTTTTCTTTCCCGGCAGCAATTTCCAGTTTTCAATCGCCTAATTTAATTAGAAATTTCACACAACTCTTGCAACTTTTATCCGTCAATTTTTGCTCTAGAATCGAGTTGTTAACAACGGCTTGAGGTACAAACAGTTCCTGGCGTTAGCCTGAGGATATGCTTTGCTGTCAACTCGGTTGATTTATCAAATCTTTTAGCTTACAACGCGTGTATTTTTGCTAGAAGCCATGCCAAGTGAACCATTTTTTAAAAATCATTTATCTTCATCTGATCTATCATTCCTTCTCCATATTTCTCCCTTTCTCATCCTTTTTATTCTTTTCTTCTGCAATCGTTACTTTTTTTCCCAAGAATTTTCTTCATCTTTCTCATCCTTTTGTTTGTGTTCTTTTTTTATCATTTCCCTCTTCTTTCCCTTATTCTATCGTTCGTGTTATTATTTTTAGTTTTATTTCAATATTTCTTCCAGTCCGTCTCCTTTATCTCTTGTTGTCTCTTTCTTATCCTTTTCAAAGCCTTTTTTTTGTTCTTCTCCGATATATTTTTGGTCTCTCTCTTTTTCTTATTTTCTCCATTTTTTAAATAATTCTCTTTTTTCTGTTCTTTTGCATTGTTACATCCAATTTTTAGATCGTTTTTCTTCTCTAATTTTTCTTTTCTTTTTCGTGTTTTTTCTCTTCTCATTTGTTTCCTGCATTCTTATTCATTCAAATTCATATTATCAAATAATTTTGATATAAACAATAGCAGTTGCCAAAAAATGGTATTTTTTTCGTTTTTATTCATTGTAAAATTGACTGTGGATACACGAAAGGGAATACAGTTAATTGTAAATGATCAAACATTAAAAGAATCTATTACTTGACGATATCTATCTCCATAAAAATCTTGTATACCCGCCTATCACAAAATACTCATGATATTCACTCATGCGATCATTTTTGCGGATCATTTGCATAGTGTGGGTTCAAGTTTAGACTTAATCGGTCTCTGAAGTCCACTTCAGGCTTTATTTCAGTAATCACTGCTAAACAAAGCACAAGAAAACTGACTCATTTGTTGATTAACATGTGTTTATTTCAATGTTAATGAAAAAAGACATTGTCATTGGACATTTCATATTGATTTATTGGTTTTTTTTCATCAAATAAAGTATTGCCAATCAATAATTTTTAACTAATGTTTTTTTTCATTCGATTCGATTTGAAAAAATCCACCACTAAATTTTGATATTTAAAGGGGAAAAATACAAGTCTATGTTGAGAGTTAAAGGCGGAAGAAAACTTCTGTTCCATTCTGACCCCAAAAAGTGGATCCCCCCCTCTATTTTACCCCTTGGAAGTTGAAGGAAAATCCTTGATTTTCACACTCAAAGTGGAAACAAATTCTACATCTATCTTGACATCTTAAAATGAAAAATCCTCATTGAATTTCCCCTTTGGAAACTGTATAAAAAATTCCGTTTTATATCTCAGTGGATAAAATCCTCTCTAGATTTTGACACTTAAAAATTTAAGAAAAAAATCACACTGCATTCTGATCCAAAGAAGTGGAAAAAATCCCGTTCTATTCCGACTCTCAGGAGTGAAGTAACATGCACCCACACCATTGATCCTAAAAGTGAAAGAAAGGACCCCATTTTGACCTCACAGAAGAGAAAGATTTCATCCTTTTTTTTACCTGTGAAGTGAACTAATAACTCCTCAAAGGAGAAAAGTAAATCTGCTTCGATTTCGAACGTTGAATATGGGAAGATTCTCCCGCTTAATCGGCCTCAAAAAAAGATATCTCCTCAACATTTTGTCCTCTGAAAGTGAGAAAAATCCCCCCTCATTTTGTTACGTGATATTTTATCTGAAATTGGGAAAAAATTTTCTTGATGTAGAAAAATAGTACCCTCTTGATCCATATTAGTGGAAAAAAGTAATTCATTTTAACTAATTGTTGTTGAAGTGACCATTGATGAAAAATTTGATTATAGTGTAGCTACTTCAACAACACAAGTTTAACTATTGGTGACATGTGAAATATGATCTGTTTGCCCCCCTCTGTTTCTGTCTCCCTATCGCTTCCTCTCCGTCTCACTTCTCAAGTTTACCATTTTTTCTTTCTTTCTTTCTTTCTTTCTTTCTTTCTTTCTTTCTTTCTTTCTTTCTTTTCTCTCATTCACTCCTTTTTCTCTCTCCTGTTCTTTTCCTCTTATCCCCTTTCTTTCTTTTTTGCCTTACATTCTTCCTTTCTTTTTTTTCTCTCCTCTTATCTTCCTTCGTATCAGTCTTTCTCTTTCCCCACTTTCATTCTTCTTTTTCCTGGTCACGAGTTGAAATGCCGCCATGAAAACATTCATTACCCACTCTCCTTGAAAACCATTCAGTAATTTGAATATCTCGATCTTGAAAGTCTGACTAATTGAAATAATAAACTCAACACTCAAGGAATTTGAAAATATTTATAAGTATTAATTCCAAGCATATTAGAATTTGATCGCCTTCCCCTAATTTTTCTTGCAGGGAGGGAATGATGAATTTGTTCTCGGTTTTTAGTTTGCTTATTTTTCAACAATCAAACGTGTTCTAAATAACCATTTTGGCCACACTGCCTCAGAGATCATAACATTGGTTCGGTATAATGTATAACCTTATCAAGAAAATAGGGGAATGACTGTCCTTTTTACTCTATATCATCCGTTGGTATGTCCTATATCCACGTTGATATATTTTCATAATTCTGTTCTGCAGATAATCTGTGCATCAATATGCATCAGACACCATTTTTTTTTATATGTATTGGCTTCTATCAATACCCAAGCTTTGCTTCATTTTAACTTTCATTATTTTGTTTTCAATCGTTGTATATACATTTTATATAATTTCCATTTTGTTTTTAAACACTGTATTCAAAGGTAAAACTCTGCATGCGCCGTTCGACATGAACTAAATTTCTCTTGCATACACGAATTCCTGTATGTTTTTCCCCACGAATCATTGTAATAGTGAAGGAACATTCTTATAATAAACAGTAAACCTTTTTGTGACAAGATCTGTACTTCAGTCTCAGATATCACACACACACACACACACACACACACATGCACACACACACACACACACACACACACACATATATATATAGAGAGAGAGACAGAGACAGAGACAGAGACAGAGAGAATGAGAATATGGCTTGCAACAAAGGGAAAATACTGAGAATCCAGAATAAGATGCCGTATGGAGGGGAATTAGATCATGTTGAAGAACATGTTGCTTGAAATCACCATAGTCTTACAGCAGGGGATCTCAGGCTCAGGCAGTAACGTCACTTTATATTACTGATGTATCTCTTACTAATCACTAAACAAGCTACTTATTGATATTGAATGGAGAGCTGATATTTCTGATATAACAAAATAATTCTTGGAAGTAAATCATAGGAGTAGATGGGACCGAACGTTTGGAATAACAGAAACACTGGCTCTAGTCTTGTATAAAAGGAACATCAAAAAGAGGTAACAAATCTTATGCTGCCAAATTCAACCCAAAGTCTGGTAATGGAAATAAAAATGATAATATCACTCTGTACAATTTAACAAATGGGGCAATGATATGTTTGACCAGAAGGCAGGGGAACATTACCTTTGATGATGGCAGTTTTTCAAACTGTCCTGAATATAACAAATTCATACTTGAAGTTGAATCGGATATTTATAAAAAAAAGTATGATGTGAATTGAACTGATACGAGGAAATATGATGTCTAACACAAGTGACAATCTAGTTTTATATCTAACCATCACCATGTTATAGAAATAAAACTCGTTATCAATAATCCTGCTCCCCTAAAACAAATATCCTGATCCTTTTGAATACATTCTCTGAATAATTTCACCAACAACCAATTTCACTAGAAAATGTCATTAACATGTACGTTACTGTATTTCCTTGCCGATAAGACATTACAACCCATGTGTAACATCTTATGATTCCATGAGTACCTCTAATCAAAAGTATTTGGGGATTTCAGGAAAATACATCTCATCAAACAGAAATATGGTAATATGATCAGTATGTTTGAGCAATGATTGAAAACATTTGAACGATCACTATTTTCAAACAATTAACAGATTTACATGATATTTTATGGAAGAGTAGATCATGGCGGGGGGAAAGTGTAGATCAAATGTCGGGGTAAATCCAGGCGTATTTTTCCAATTTAAGGATTTCAGTCAACTTTCAAAAAATACATTTTTGTGTTCACTCACGTTTGTTCACTCGATTTTTTGAAAAATTCACAACGAATTTAGATGTATTGTTGTGGGGGCTGCATTAATGGCTGAGGTAGAAATCATTATTTTTTGCGTGAATCTAGAGATATCATTCAAATAGAGATATATTTTCCTATCTTTAATACAGTTATGCATGTTTATTTACAAGTTATCTTCAAAAGTTTCAAATGGACCAATGAGCTAAGGGAAAAGTCCTTGTATTTGTCAATGGTTGCAGGAATAACTCACCAGTCCCAGGAGCTTTCTTTTGTCTTATGTGCGTCTGCTTTCAATTAAATTATACAAGAAAGTGGGCCATGAGCTCAAGGAAATGTGATGAGATCGCTGGGTGTGTCCAGAAATATTTGTTTGATTGTGAATTACTTCTTGATTTGAGATGTTTCAGCAACCCGTTGTACAGATGGCGTTCGAATATCCCATGGTACTAAATAAGCGCTACGGGTTTCATAACCTTTTTTTTTTTTTTGCATTTTTCCATTCGATTTTTCTCCGTCTGTTCGCGTTCCTTTTTTTTCCCATTGTGTACCTTTTCTTTTCATCTTCGTTCATCCTCTTATTTCCGCCCAATCACGTTTTTCCTAGATAACAATGCTAAAAATATGAATAATCTTCTTTTATAATTTGCTAAAAGTTTTTCTGTCTGTCTGTATATATCCACTTACCATTTAACTACTTGACCCCAGAATTTTCTATGATTAGAGGTTTGTTTGACTGGAAATGTTGATCACGAATTAGTTTTTGAAAATATGCTTTAGGGTGATTAGATTCAGAAGTGTGTCTATTTTTAGGCTAATGTAACTTGCTAAAATGATCTTTTCTTTCCATATTCAATGACTTAATGAAATAATATGTTGCTTTTTTTCAAAATCAATCCTCGAAACCGAAAGCATATTTTCTACGACATTTTTTGACACAACTGATATTGCAATGTTTATCAGTTTCCCATGAATACCCTTCTGGTGGCCCCTCGCAGGGTCAAGTGCACATGACTCTATCCACCAGAGTGGTAAACATACATAACATATTGGATTAGGAGAACACGCTTTATTTCCATGGTGTCGGATAAAGGCGAAATAATGAGTGAAGAGAAGCGATGTAAAACTCAAAGGAGATGTGTTGGCGACGGAGGAACAGTGGTTGCGATGAGGAGAGCGGAAGAGGAGGAAAGGAAAGTCATCATGGAGTTGGCAAAATCCATAGTTACGGTCAATGGCCCAGAGGCAGAAAGACTTTAAACATTGTTGGCATAACTGAAGGATTAATGGAAAATGCAGTGAGACTAGAACAAGTTCAAGCATTACTTGAAACTTAAAAATATTTAGGCTGCGTCAAAGGAGTTGATCTCTGATGGAGAAAATGATGGCCAACCTGAATTGCTTCGGACGGGAATTAATTAAGAGCAGATAGGCGAGTCAAGGATCTGATCCTTCAAGTGAAAAATAGACTGCACTGAATCGATATTATGAGGGATGGTATCTGAGGTGGAAAAGACGATTTTGGCGATCGATTCCTTAAATAACAATGAAAACAATAAGCAGAGTGGAGGATTCATGGCTGAATTGGGGGATGGTACGTATCCAGAAGTTTTGACAGGGTTCAATATGAATCTTTATCCAAGAATACAGATCCATTAGTTAACAGACGTTACCAAAGATATGATGATTCCAAAAACTTTAGTTTGAAGAATATCGAAATACCAATCGAACAACTGATGTTATTTCAGTTTTCTGATGGTCCATCTGGAGACTTAGTCTACAAAGATGAGTGCCCCTAACCGATCCCCCCCATTGCTGTCACTAGTTATACAGCTATTTCATACATCTAGTTCCTCTAGACTCCAAGAGATGGGATCTCAATACCCACCAAGGCAGCAAAGATAATTTCAGAGACAATGGAATGTGCTCAGAGAGACAATTAAAATCTACCACTATCCAGGCTACCAAGCAGAGGATGGAGGAAGAATTTCTTCATCTCTTTTTTTATAAAAGAACACAATGTATCAAATACCTTCGACGCATCAGTCCCCATGATATCGATAAATCAAGTGGCACTACAAGGTCTCTGACTCATGGAGGCAATTGCCTGGTGTAAAGTTGCGATATTAGGGGTCAAAAATCACTTTTTTTCAGTTTCAGTCCTTAATATTGAGAGGTAATTTTTTCCCACTGTCTGGTTCAAACCAAGAGTGAATTATTTTTTTTCTTTTATTCAAAATGATCAAAATCAAGAGCAAGTTTTTTCTCTTGGGTATCTCGAACGATGGGGAACTTTTCCACTTTATTCTGATTATCTTCTGTGCATTTGTCCCACTTCCTAAACATTAACACTCCTTTGATGCCTTTTTTTTCATTATTTGCCCAGTTTCTGAAGATCAACCCACCTTTCTAACCGCAAAAAAATAATGCTGTCCACAAATCAGAGGTCACTCATTTATTTGCTGTTTATTCTGATCTTTTCTTCCCAGTCTATGTTTAAGAATATTATTTAAGGGCAGGGTGTGAAGATTTATGATAAGCTGGTATTACCTTGTCACATTCCATTTTTATGTAACCTGATGTTTGTCTGTATTATGCTTTCAGGTCATATACATCCTTTGTTTGTTAACGACAAAATATCATATGAATGAGGGAAAGAAAATCTGCATGTTTTTGTTCAGCCAGCAGACGATTCTCTGCAGAGGAAACGATCTACTTATCTGTTAATCATCAGAGTTTGAGTGCCTATCTTCCAAGATTTACTGTTTAACTCGCTGTTGTCAGTCCGAAAACCGAATGTTAAACTGTACTGGGCGTATTTCTCTTTAAAGACTTTTGACAGGCTTGAGACGGTCTCTGGTGGCATATGTCAATTCTTGAGTTTGATTTTTCATACAATTTTTGAATATCAGAGTCCAATGATAATGATGAATAATAATGACAGCTAGTCAGCCCTGGATTTGAACATTCGTATTGATGCCAAAAAAATTGGAAGTACATTTTTTACTGAGTGAGTCCTTAAAAGCTAAGGAATTTTCTCTTTTTTTTTTACATGAAAATAATAGATTGATGTACTTTGAAGAAAAGTAAATATGATGACGGTGCTGGATGATCAAGCACATGAGAATTATTTTGCCTTGTATAAAGAACGCTCAAGGATAGATTTTTCTTCTTTGCAGCTGAATGTTTGCATCATAAAAAGACTGCATACTGCTCTTGATTGAACTGTACAATATTGAAAATTGGATTTTCCCAATATTTCTGACGGTAATCGTGCACATCACGCAAATTGTGTGCGGGTATAAATACTTCCCGTTTAATGAGTGGAGCATTGATGAATAAATAAATTGCATGTGTCACATTCAGAGCCACGAATAGGTTTGAAAAGCTTAATTTTTTTCTAGAAATAGGTAGACAGGATATTCACCCGACCTAAATATTACCAAGAATCTTTGAACAATCAATGATGGACGTGTGAAAAATGGCCTCTACACTTTATCCTTGCATCGATATAATGCTAAAAAGTTGGTCTAGTGTGACTTGAATGGCTCCATCTGATGTTAAAACACATATTTACACCATATTATACGTGCAATTATGTACATAAGCACTTCATATGCAATGTACAATGTTATTTTCAGTGATGTCCTTTAGTTTGGGAAGGAGGTATGTTCTAAGAACACTAGTGGATGCCTGAAACCCTGAATAATTTAGAATATACGATGTTTTTCTAAATGTGTATCTGTAGCTCAAACAGTCTGTCTTACAGTCTGTTGGTTTGTAATGTCTATGAAGCATCCCTCCGAATAGGTTGTGCAACCATTTTCTCACTGCTTCCTCAAGAGCACAGGTTTCAATTCTGACAGCAACGTGCTTATGCTCAGTTTTAGTCCTGGGAAAGAATGCAGCTTAACCAGAACTGTTCAAAGTAGTAGCAATTGACTTACAGGAATATCGATTCTGACCATCAAAAGGGATATTCGCCGTAATAAAGTGCAGGTAAGTCCTTCTAAACTTCTATAACTTGAAGGTTATTGAAGGCCCTAATAAACAGGATTGAGATGGAATGATGTGGCAACAATTAGGGGTCTGATTTTATCTGGGAATTTAGACACCAATTTGGAATAATAAAATGAAATAACTATGGAACAACGTGAGAGGGCATTGTCATCATAAATTGACTCTTCATTAAGTGGTTAGGTCTAGTTAAATAGGTCCTCGACTGTTATTGTGTCAAAGTATCATGATACTAGTTTTTGATAGAAAATTTGCATCTTTGTTCAGCGTTAAACTGTATTCCCTCATAATATCTATGAATCTATCCTGTTTGTATCAATTTTTTTTCCATTTTTTTGCCGCAAAAATAAATGATATCATTGATAATTTTCTGGGAGCTTACTGCACCATTAGTTATCCAAAATTGTATTTGACTAAAACGTCCTATGCGTCGAATCGTTGGTCAAGTAGCAAAAAAAAAAAAAGAAAAAATCCCTGAATGTGCACCAATTCCGTATATTCCAAAGAACCCTAAATCCCCCCCCCGAAATTAACCATAAATCTATAAGGAAAAAAAAAAAGAAAGAACCCTCCCCCAAATGCCGAAATCTAAATATCTAAAAGCTAAACTGACCCCATACTCTCCCCCCCCCACTACCTCGACCTAACTTTGACTTGCCATAAAAAACAAACGAATGTAGTGTTGGATATGTCCAGGCTGTATCTATTATCAGTAGTAAATTCTTGCTGGGAGACGGGCACGAATTATTTAGCAAGGAACGATGGAAAAAATTGAAACTTTTTCAACTGCTAAAATGAAGTCCCCAGACTAACTAAAATTGCCGCAAATTTAGATGAGTACATAATTTTCTTGATTTATTATTCATTTCCTCATTGTTCTGTGACAATCCTTAATGCCTGCCTATTCATCCAACTCTGTATTACATGCTTGTAAATGTCCTATGCGTCGAATCGTTGGTCAAGTAGCAAAAAAAAAAAAAAAAAAGAAAAAATCCCTGAATGTGCACCAATTCCGTATATTCCAAAGAACCCTAAATCCCCCCCCCCCACGAAATTAACCATAAATCTATAAGGAAAAAAAAAGAAAGAACCCTCCCCCAAATGCCGAAATCTAAATATCTAAAAGCTAAACTGACCCCATACTCTCCCCCCCCACTACCTCGACCTAACTTTGACTTGCCATAAAAAACAAACGAATGTAGTGTTGGATATGTCCAGGCTGTATCTATTATCAGTAGTAAATTCTTGCTGGGAGACGGGCACGAATTATTTAGCAAGGAACGATGGAAAAAATTGAAACTTTTTCAACTGCTAAAATGAAGTCCCCAGACTAATGATGCTGTTGCAACCTTTTTTATAAACTTAACCCTCTGTGGACTTTATCTAAGTTAAAAACTTAATATATAAGGGAGAGTTATCTTCCAAGTCGTCCCCACCGGAATCTGCGTCCAACTTTTTCCTTTTTTTTTTTTTTTTTTTTTTCAACCTTGGTGCTCCGAACATCCACTCTTGTCTTCACAAGAACAGTTTGGATGTGTATCAAGAGCCGGTGGAGCTCTTTTGCCACTGACCCGCAGTGGACAATCCACTAGACCCCCTGCCAACACGTCTTGGGCCAGCGTGGCAGGGCATGGCCCATTACTCCCCATGATTTGCACACCAAATATTATATCGGCCGTTCCTGCTGGGACCTCGGTACCAAAAGGCCCAGCCATATCACTTGCTTTGGGTGGGGGTGATATGCTCCAAGGGCGACTACCCAAAAACTACACCAAGAGTACGTCAGTTCCTGCTGGGTCATCGGCCCCAAAAGACTCAGCCACATCACTTACTTTGGGTAGGGGTGATGTGCTCCGAAAGCGACTACCCAAATCCTTCACCAAGGGACCCTCTGTCCCTACTGAGTCACCGCTCAAACAACGACCATTTCAACAGAACTCTAAGACTGTCAACAAGAAGACAAATTTATACATAGGCACATACAACGTCAGAACACTGTCAACTGACATGCACCTAACTGATCTAGAAAGTGAAATCAGAAATGTCAAATGGGACATCATAGGCATTAGTGAGGTAAGAAGACCCGGAGAAGAACTAATCGAACTGAGAAGCAAGCATCTTCTTTACAGCTACGGTAAAGAGAAAGCAAAACAAAGTGGAGTTGGCTTTCTCATCAATAAGAACCTGAAAGACAATGTAACTGGCTTCAAAGCCGTCTCTGACCGGGTAGCTAGCGTCACCATACAACTTTCAAAACGATACAAACTCAATATAATCCAAGTCTACGCTCCCACTTCGCAATCAACCCAACAAGAAATAGACAACTTCTATGATGACTTGAACTCTCTACTCCAAGGCACCAGAAAACACTTCAATGTTATCATGGGAGACTTCAACGCACAAGTAGGACAAGGAAATGAAAATTGCGTCGGCAAATTTGGATACAAAATACGCAACGAGAGAGGAGAAGATCTTGTAAACTTTGCGACGGCTAATGGGTTCAAAATCATGAACACCTTCTTCAAGAAGGGACCCAGTAGGAAATGGACTTGGAGGAGCCCCAATCACGAAACAAGAAACGAAATAGACTACATCCTAACGGACAAAAACGATATCGTCAAGGACATCCAAGTCCTAAATCAAGTCAATGTAGGCAGCGACCACAGAATGGTACGATGTAAAGTACAAATAAACACCAATAAAGAACGCAGGAAAATGTTCCATACAAAACCGCAGCCTCTAAACATACCAAAAGAGCACGTTCAATCTTTCAAGCTCGAATTGAAGAACAGATTCAGAATTCTTACTGAACAAGACAGCACCAACATCAACGAACTAAGCAGCAAAATGACAACGTCAATAATTGAAGTAGCCTCTACATTCAAGCCAATGGGCAAACAACCCATTAGCAAAATCTCGGATGAGACTAAAAATCTCATGGAAAAACGCAGAAACCTCAAGCCACCGACAACAACGAGGGAGAAAATTGAAGAGGCTGAACTAAACAAATTAATCAAGAAGAAACGAAGAGAAGACAGAAGGAGATACACAACGGCAGTCATTGAATCAACTCTTGAAAAAGGTCGGGGCTTCAAAGCTATAAACAAACTCCTCAACTCGGGACGAAGGCAAATAACTAGCATACTCGAGGAAAATGGAAACCTAACAACAGACAGAGACAGGATTGTCGAACGCGCCAAAGAATTCTACCAAAAACTTTATTCGTCCAAACAAGGACTGCAAAACAATGAGCAAGATACGCAAGACACGGGCAAACAACTAGAGGACTTCCCAAAAGTAACCCCGTGGGAGGTGAAGGAAGCCATTAAACAGACAAAGAAAGGAACTGCCCCTGGACCAGACAACATCACCATCGACCTACTCCGAAAAGCAGGTAAAACCATCAATAGGAAACTGGCCGTCCTCTTCAACCTGTGTCTAAAACACAGTAAAGTCCCAGACGATTGGAATACTGCTATCATAATGCTTTTATATAAAAAAGGAAACCCGAAAGACCTCAACAACTATAGGCCTATAAGCCTACTCAACTGTGTATATAAACTTTTCACAAAGATCATCACCAACCGAATCACAAAAACACTCGACGACAACCAGCCACGTGAACAGGCTGGCTTTAGAAGAAGCTACTCGACCATGGACCACCTGCACTCGATAAATCAACTGAAAGAAAAAGCAGCAGAGTATAGACTACCACTTGCCGTAGCATTTATCGACTTCAAAAAGGCGTTCGACTCAGTAGAAATCCCTAAGGTCATGGAGGCCATCAGTCGCCAAGGTGTAGATCCAGTATATGTTGAAGTGTTGAAACATATATACAATCACGGCAGCTCATTTATCAGGCTACATAAAGACTCGGACCCCTTCCAGCTCCAGAAAGGAGTAAGACAAGGTGATACCAGCTCACCTAAACTCTTCACAGCCTGCCTCGAGATGATCTTCAGAAGGCTAGACTGGGAGAGTAAAGGAATTAAAATAGACGGCGAGTATCTGAGCAACCTCAGATTCGCAGACGACATAGCCCTTTTCGCAGAGAACCTACATGACCTCCAACTAATGATAGATGAACTAAATGAGGAGAGCAAGAAAGTCGGCCTACACATGAACTTCAGCAAGACGAAGATCATGTGCAACAACCACATTGGAGATAAGAACACTAAGATCGAAATCGAGGACACAGAACTCGAGAAAGTAGACCACTACATCTACCTAGGGCAACGAATCTCCATGAGACCCTCAAAAGAAGAAGAAATCAAGCGAAGAATCACACTAGGATGGCAAGCCTTTGGCAGAGCTAGCTCAACCTTCAAAAATAATAAGATCCCATTAATCCTAAAGAGAAGGGTGTATAACCAATGCATCCTCCCAATAGTCACTTATGGAGCTGAAACATTGAACTTAACCAAGAAACAGACCCGTAAGCTGAGAACCATGCAACGTGCACATGAAAGAATAATGCTGGGCCTCACATGGAGAGACCACAAAACAGCACAACACATCCGGGAAAAGACAAGAGTTAGAGACATCATAGAATCCATAAAAAATCTCAAATGGCGGTGGGCTGGCCATGTTGCAAGAATGGCTGACAATCGATGGACATCACGACTCACAACATGGATTCCCCGAGACCATATGCGCAACCGAGGCCGGCAAAATATTAGATGGAGGGATGAACTAGATAAGTTCAGGAAGTACTGGCTCCGTGACGCCCATGATAGAGAAGTGTGGCAAATCCTGGGGAAGGTCTATGTCCAACGACGGACGCTAAAAGACTGATGATGATGATGATGATGATGAAACCGTACGGAATGGTTGCTGGCCTCAGAAGGAGATTATTACCGGAGCAGTTACTTCATATCAGCTGCAATGGAGACGCAGAGTCAGTGTGTGCAGTGCAGAATGAGGAGCGTAAACAGGGAGATAAGTTTCGCAGCCATGACAGCCAGGTTGCATGCAATTGACCTTGGCAAAAGTCTTTCAGATGATGAGAGGGGGAATTCAATTGTAGGATGTCCTGAACCAAAATAACATTGCAGCATAGGTCACGACATATAGCAAGTTTTACATTTGGGTAGATTTTCTCTCCCGATGGAAATTTCCCCAAGGAAGAAGCAAAACCCCTGAGAGAGAAACCACACCGAAAAACCCATTGGCAGGTTCACTCTTAATCTATATTGTTCTTGTTTTTATTCGGTCCGACCACCATTGCATTCGTAGATGTCGATACTGCATAAGAGTTAGACTGTTTCATCGCTGACTCCTGGCGATAACCTGATCGTAGGCAATATTCAAGCTGAATGAAATAATCCTGTGTGTATTCCGTGCAAATCTTTTCCGTCGTAACATATCTGAAGTTGCAGTTAATGCATAGAAGCAGTAGAGACTGTAAAATCAATTTGAATTCTTGTTTGGTTGATGTTAACGGGTAGCACATATCGAACAAGATATGTATGTATTCAGATCTACAAATCTTTTTCACACAATCAATTTCATAAGTGAAGGGGAGGTGGTCTTCGATGACACTTCTGGGGAGCCATTCTTAATATAACTGTTTTCTTTTTGAATCCCTAAAATGGCCACACGGAGAACAACTGATGATCCTGCAAGGGACAAATCTACACATAGTACCATCATATTAAAGTCTTTGTAAAATAGAAAAACACTGGACAAAATGACATAAATCTCATTTACAGATATAAGTTACTTAAGTGACACGAGGATTAAAAAAAGATATTTAATGTGTTTAGCGTTCAAAACTGTACAGCATTCAGGACTATATATATATATATATATATATATATTGATAGATTTATAGATTTATGGATAGATGAATAGATAGATAGATACGCACGTTTGCATGTAATTATTAACTGCCTTATATTAGATCTAAACTTTCATTTGAAATGTTATCCCGTCCACAGTAAATGTATCATTTGGCTTAGACAACGTAAATAAAATAATCGATTAGAGAAAATACGGTTGCAAGTAAGATCGAATCTGCAACGGATAGGGTAGCTGCTTCAATATAATGCAACTTTTTTGATTCTCATATCATTCATTCCCAATCTATTTGAAATATTGTCATCTGAATATAAAGTCATACAAAAATCCATAATTGTTAAATGAGGAGGCAAACATAAACATAAACTATCACGGGTATAAGTATAAAATATGAAAAATGAAAAAAAACGTTTCGCATAATTAAACAACAGGAAATTCCACCAAAGTTCAAATTTTACTTCATGTATGTGTTGAATGTATGTTTATGAACAAAGATACTACTTACAGGCATGTATTGCATATTGTCATGTACACGTGCACACACATGCCACATATACGCGTACACCATATATATACATCGCATATACATACATATGCATGATATGCACATATGCACGCACATACACATACATATGCATTAGGAATGTTTTGACACTTTCACAAGTACGCACACATATGCACACACGCAAACTCTCCACCCATCAGACTTACCACAAACTTGCATTTGTATACTCACATGCTTGCCCTACATTACTCTCTCTCTCTTTCTCTCTCTCTTTCTCTCTTTCTCTCTCTCTCTCTCTCTCTCTCTCTCTATATATATATATATATACAGATAAATAGCAAAAAATTAGTCATATAAGAAAAAAAACCCTTATGAAAATGCCTATAAACTGCATGATATAAATACAAGTAAGTTAAATTTGTTATAGTGTAGTCAGAATATGAGTAGATATCTACTTTATTTTATAACCAAGTTAAATTTTTAGATCTTACATTCAATCCTTGTTTTGTTTATAATGAATTGAATTCTATACGTTGTAATCTGAAAATTTGCACTTTTTTGTATGTGTTTTGGATTTTACATTTGATCCATCATGAAAATCAAGTTTCTCATCTTGCAACAATTGTAAGCTGACCACAACAGGATATGTGCTGAATGCGAATGGCAAGTTGGTGTGTGTCGAAGCTCCACTCTGCATTTTGTACCGTCCTAGGCTGAATAAATTATTCAAAGCCTTATGCCGCAGCATTGCCAGTAACATGAAAAACAACACCAGTGAATTACTACTGATAATAATCAACAGCAGCTGTTATCTGGATGGCAGTGAATTAATTTTTGGGGGCATATTCGGTCGATAGCAATATATAAAACAAATATAATCTGACGGAAAGACCTGAACAAATAATTACATCCAGCCAGACACGTGATGTTCCCTTTATACAGTACTTGGTTAATGGTTACCTTTAATTCAGCTCGATCTCACCAAAATATCAACTTCACAAGTTCAGCTATATAGCAGAACGGATCATCATCATCTTCTGCAGCAGCAGCAGTAGCAGCAGCAGGTGATATAAACCCACTGTTAGACAATGGCTTTCTCTGTCTCCTTCTATGGCGTTTGTGATCATGCTGATATCAGTTATGTCTTTGCAGCAAATTTTTCAGTTTTGATTCTCCATCTTGTGTTTGGTACATTACTACTGTGTGTTTGCCGCCGGATAGGCTCCGATTAGTCATCCCTTTGTTTCATATATTGTTCCTATCTCGCTATTTGTCTTGCCAATCTCAATTTTCTTTGCGTAATTACTTGCACAATATCTTTCATATATCTAGCCAACTTCCAATTTTCTGGAGTCTCAACAAAATATATTTTGCATGAAAAAGATGTGAAGATGAGTCCCCGGAGACATTGTATTCAACTCTGAATAAAACTGAAATTGTTCCTTTTATGTAAACTATTTTGTAATTAAGATAGAAAATGATCCGTACAATTTCTGTTTTTAAACTTTTTCTGGATTTTCTTTAATGGTTTTGTGAATTTGGATGACCTTTTCTTGAAAAGTTGGCAATAGACAAAAGAAAGTGCAATTCATTTTTTGAACGGATTCATGCATAAGATTATCACTTAAATACAGCTATTTGTCCACACCAAAAACATATCTTCAACATTTCTCTCTGGTCCACGTGATATCCGAATGGTCAACATGAATTTTGTTGAAATTTCGTCGAAGTGTGAACAATAGTCACGGAGAAAATTTTGGAGCAGTTCTATAGACTATTATCTGCTCTGAATACATAGGAAACTGTTTGAAACCACAAAGTATTCCCTGAAATTGATATATTTATCCATACATTCTGTAGAATATCTCAATGTATTTCAATGTGATCATATGGGAAGGCATCCATCAGGCACTGAAAATGTCATGATATTTTTTGGCAGATCCATACATAATTATTCCCCCTACATCGTAGCTATCTATATGTTTCAGTCCAAACGATGTCAAAATTCATCAATTTATTTTGTAGGCAATGGACTACGGAAGGAGTGATAAAATTCTGGAAGTGATCCATCGACAATGTCTTCCCTTATATCAATCTACGGGGATGTTTCATCCAATAGAAAGCACAACAACTACAATGTAAATCTGGCACATTATAGCAAATAAAAGAAACCCCACTTTGAAAAAATGAGTTCTGAAGAAGGGCAACTTTGTCTTTCCTACTGTACCAAATTGATTTTAAGAGATTTGTTTTGCGGGTCAAAACTAATTTTGTCTTGACTATTTGGTGTATTTTTCATTCTATCTATCGATGTGTCTATCAATCTACTTATTATTATAATTGATTTTTAATTCTCACCTGTGGAATATTAGTTTCCATTGATGATCAACATACCAGAAACATTATTTTATATAAATTCACTGACGTAATGTTGTGAATAATTGGGCAAACTTTTATTCAATGACTCTATTGCAAGATGAGAGATTACTTGAAAAAAAAATCAATTCATTTGTTATTATGTTCTGTTCTACAACTCCTAACTTGAAAATGGGTTTTCAATTCAAACATTACATGACTTTATCACTAATTGATTTGTTTGCGTTCCAACATTATTCATTCAAAATTTGAAACCATAAAAATAGGATATCTCTTCCCAGATGATTGAAACAAAAAGCTTGATTTTCTGGGTGAATGTGTGATAACAATCATTCTTGAATTCTACGAATCTGAAAAAAACATTTCTACTCATTGAACTCTCTTTAGATTGAAATATTGAAGTTTTGTGTGGATTTAGTAACAGTTTTAATGGAGATCTATCCATGAATCAATTTCTCATAACCAGTGGCTATATCACTAAAAGATTATTTACCTTATGTATCGGACAATATAATGAGTAAAAGGTAAGCGTTCGAATGATGACTGATGTCACTCTTGGAAAGTTGATGCAAAAGCCATTTCATGAGCTTTAGAATCTTTCTCAATGTATTGAGACGATGCACAAAAAAAAACGGAAAGAAAAATGGTTATTTCAGTCGTAAGATTTCCAAGATAATCCAAAGGTGTCATTGGGAATTCTTGCATCAGACACATATAATTAGACACACATACACGTGCATTCACACACATACACATTTTCTCTTAGTGCCCCCTACGCACACCCACTATGTACGTGAGTGTCTTTGAGTTGTGTGTGCTCATTAAATATTGATGATCCTTGCGAGCTCTGCATATGTAAACATATAGAAAAAAAACCCTCAATAACAGCTCACAAATCTGAAAAAAGATGCATAATGCATTGTGTGTCGTCATTTGATAACAAGTTTTTACATGAAATATTAACAACATTTCATTCAATGCAGATAAAAAGATACATTTCTTTAATGACTGTTATCGACTCGCATAATTCTCGGAATATTTACATCTCTTGTCAAAATAAAATCACTTAATTCTCCCGTCACATTCCCAGTTATCCTTCTTGTTTTTCCCGTACATACACACACAGACACGTATATCTACAAAACATTAATTCATCAATGTATGAGAATGTCTTTATTGGGAAAGTCAATACATGAAATCTAATCAAAATGCTAAATGTTCACATTTGAGTGATTATTATGAGTAATTAGATTGAAAATTATATTCGTATATAATTGACAGTATGGAGCTCGAGGAATTAGTTCAGTACTTCTATGCACTTACAATTTGAGATGTTCCTGTCAAGACTCGTCTTTTTCAGGTCAAAATTGTGGCTGTATTTGTTCCAAAGGTCCACTTAAACGTTCAGGATTAGAACTCTCTAATGTCCATGTAGCCTTTTATCGAGAAGTATCGGTTCCACTTTTGAACATCATGCGGGGTCTTTTGCAGGGTATTATAAAATCGCATGCTTCAGAGAGGATCTCTCCTGAGGTTTCATGTTTGTTGTGCATGTACTGGTTAGGATATGCACATCAAGTTTTTATAGATGTTACTGTGTTATTCTTCCGTGAGAAGCGACTCTCAGTGCTTTTGTCGTGTACGTTTTTTTACTGTGTACTGTCGTAGCTCAATGAACATGGTATGCCCCTATTCAAAGGTTCTATATGAGGAGTAGGGTTGAAGGAATGAAATAAATACCAAAACAACCTTGTTCCTCTCACGTATCATCTGCTGGGACCAAATTAATCTAAAAACGTTGAATTGCAGTCAATGTGAGTCGCAGTAATACGTAGGCATAGGATAAACATCCAAAAAACAACCTCATACACACAAATGTTCATCCTATACTAAAACACCTATCCATTTCACTAAACCAATTTACACTTACAAATGTATATACTTATATTTACATACCCAAACACGGCGCCAAGTGTCAACAATCATACATCACATACAAACGTACACACAAAATACAAACCCATGTAAATAAAAAACCACAGAGAAAAATCCTCACATGACTCTCAAATAAGACAGGCATATACATCAAAAAGCTACGAATGGCCTATTCTCCTTACCACAACCATGAGGGTCGACTCCACTGATCCTTTTCAACCAACATCCGGCTTCCACATGCCAGTTATGAATAGACCTTCTGACAAACATCTGGTTGATTTAGTGCATTTACTCGTATCTTTAAATGTATCATTTGATGATATTTTGCGTATTGTGATCTATAAATACGGTGATTGTGCTAAGTTTACCCTGGGAGCCCTGCATCATCTTCGAACCCCCTCTCTCATTCTCTGTCTCTTTCTCTCTCTTATACACGCATACACCAAATTTTCGTGTTTGTATGCATCGAGTATCGATGGCCCCTGCAAGCTTGGTGTGAACATTTAGGATACCATAAGCAATTTGTGAATCTCTACTAATCAGTGTTCAGCTGTGAAAATGAGTTTATGAAGGGGAAATTGTACATAACACCACAGTGGCCATTTATACGACGGTAATCAGATTTGTAAGTATTGCCACGATGAAAAGCACTTTCCACCCCACTGTCAAAATGAGAAACAAGCTGATTTCACCAATTCACAGAGCTAAATTGGTAACACTGACAATGTCTTCCTTTTTGGAGATTTAGAAATAGCCACCCTTCCCACCAACTGAATGTTGAGAACCCTGATGCTGAATATACTTCTTCTATTGTACGTAGGGATATGGACCCCCTAAACACAACGTGTACCAACTTAAAATGCATTGAAGATTTATTTAAACAAACCTAGGTTCTGGCGTACCCAAACCTAGTGATCTAACCGGGATGATCCTACATTGAAAATTAGACGCTCTCTAAAAACCTATTCAGGTAGGGAATGTTAAGAAAAAAATTCCCGGGCTAAGAATGTGCGCAAAATTTCAAGTCTCGTCAAGATAAATTGATAGAACCTTATCTCAGTGGCCTCTGTGCCAAGTCAAGATACATAAAACACTGTGAAGATTACGACTTCGATAAAAGATAGTATCTACCGTTGTGTTATTCATTTGTACAAATAGGAATGGATTCTGTGGGACTCGAACTATGGGATCAATGTAGGATAGACGTACATTGCAGTTGAATCCCCACTGGAGAAAAACGATGTAGGCTTCAAAAGAAACACAATTCTTTCCTTCTCCAAAGAAATGTACATTGCAAAATTTCAAGTGTCCTCAATGTACCGTGAGATCTATGCCTGAGGTGTGATACATCGCATGTATTGAATATAAGAATTTCAACAAACTAAGCAGATTGCTGACCCTCGTTGACTCTGGCCTGGTTGAAATTATCAAATTCGATAACTGCAATCAAATCAAAGAATTATCCATGATGTTTTTATCGCTTTTATGTGAACCACATAAGTTACGTGAAGTCTCACAGTCAATGTGAATAGTAGTGATCCCTACGTGATAAATTACATATCCTACAGACGATCCCCGAACTCTGTCCTCAATCACAAGACCTTCAAGCAAACCATTCAAAGTTCCTTATGCCCAATTTACACATTAAACGTGCATACCCATACTTAAATAACTACGCACACAGTTATTTGATTATAACAACACACACACCTGCATAACCCTATACACCAATAATTGTCAATAACCACACCTAACAAACAATCCCACTCAAACATACCATAGCGTGATTCTCAAATACACAAAATTGAGACCGGGATAAATACTGAATGAATACAAATGACACCCTCCCCGACTGTGTGAATGGACGTAAAACCATTACCTATTGATCTAAGTAGAAATTCTCTCTATATAGGGTAGGGATTTTTTAATAAAAAATCTCGAAATCTGGAAAAATTTATAGTAAAGATTCGATAATCTTATAAATCATTATGTGGATTAACTCATATCTCTAAATATATCATTTGGAATGTATGTTATGAAATGCAGACATTTTACTCTGAAATAAATGGATAAGTAAATAGATATTTAAATTGTAGATGTATATATATGTTCTTATGTACGTGGGAAGAGAACGAGAAAAAAAGAGGTAAAAAGACAACAGAAAAACGTAGACATCCCGAGGAAGATGCAAGTCGATAATAGTCATCAAACAAATGTATCTTTTATAACTTGAATGCATTACATATGCAATGAGACAAAGAAACTTTGTTGGCTCATATATATCATATATAATTTTGCATTTAATTACTTTGAACTGTGATAAATAAATGATATCTTGAATGAAATGTCATGTTTTATGTTGTCATACCTCTCGCGTATTAACAACGTACTCTTTTTATATTCATATTCTCGAGTCGTATGCAGTATTTGCATGACTTTTATGATTGATACCATTTGCTGGTTGGTCGTTCCAAAACCGTAATCCTGCAATTTAGTTACGGGTAAGATAGTTATTGAACTACCTACTTGAAAACCGGAAAACTGCGTCACTGATATGAGACAGTAATATGGATTGGAAATGTGTCATAGTTTAATTGGGTTCAATTGATTTTTCACTTAAACGACTTGCATCGAACGATTAGGAGGAAGGCACTGAATATTATCAAAGATATGCTCGTAATGCATTGGCAAATATGCGTGGTAAAGGGACTTTTAGAAAAAAAAAACCCAACAATATTAATACTCAATGTTCCTAATAGGAAACTCTATTCCGAGGTCGTTTTATCCTTTAGAGTGAGAAAGAAAATAAGGAAATGCTCTGCTTAGATTGAAGCCATTAACATCGTGACACTAAACCTTGGCCATATTTATTCCATTTCGAAGTCATATGGATAAGGATATTTACTGAGTTTATCCTAGTCTGTAACAAGTCCAGTAGTGGACAGCTCAATGAGATACGAACGCATATCTCCACTAATTATAAGCTGTCTATTGATCTACGAGACAATTTATAAAGTAAAGTTTACATTAGTCCGGGACAAAGACGCCAGAGTACAGCCAAATGTGAATTGATCTCAAAATTCAAGAAATGTTTAACAAAAAAATGCCGAACATTACAAGTTTAACAAAGCATTTTTATTTACTGTAATTTATTTTGATGCAATTGAAACTCAATTAGGATCGAACTCACTATTCTATCCATTGTCTTTGAGATTGATTAATTTCCTAAATTAGCATTACTTGATTTCACACAAAAGGTGCGGAGCAATCTTACTGATAGAACTCTTGGTGATAAATTTGCTACACTGAGTAGCACAGTTGGCACCCAGTGGTTATTTACTGAGATGAATTTTTTTGTCCAGCACAATCTACAAGTGTTGAGCAATCACGTAGGGATAAAATTCATCATACGATCAAAATTGCATTGAGATTGACTTTAGAAATGCTTTATAGTCTAGGTATTGAACGTAGCTTGGATTGGTACAAAGTCAAAATGCTCGGCCACTTGAGAAGATCAATAGCTACAACAGTGTTGGCAAGTGAAGCCAGCTTGCTGAACACCACATACTGTATATGTAGATCCATAGAGTTAAGTTTAATCTGTTGCAGGACAATTAATGTTGGCCACGCAGTTAATAATTACTTTTACCACATTTCTTCCCTTCTATTTCTTTTGTGCACTATCCACTCAATGATATATCTTAAATTAAGATGTATACTCATCCTTTTGAGTTAGCCTTCCTGTGCAGATGGTTATTGGTTTAGCTAATAAGATCATCCAGTATGAGCCATTTGGATTTAGACATGAGCCTCATCCTCTGCATCACCAAACGCCAATACGCCACAATCTAGTATATGTACAAGTTCCTCTATTAGTATTTGATTTGATAGTATGAGAATTCCTTGAATCAAACATTATTTATTACGAACAACCTCCAATTGCTTTTTATCGAAAATGGTCATTCCACGACTGTCACGAAGCAGTGAAGATAAAAAAAAAAAAACAGAGAAATGAAATAAGGGCATTAGAAATAGTTCTGAATGTTAGAAGACACATTCCGATGAATTCATGAGGTCCCAATGGGAGTACTTTGAAAGGTATTTAATGAATCATTGCCCTTATAGACTACTTTTTCGTTACTAATCAATGAATGAGTACTTTGCTGACATATCTTTTACAAATATAGTTGTGTATATAAATGCATTCATAATCGATGTACATGCGTGTACACCAATACATGACAGATGTAGATACACATTTGCATAAGAGTTTCCATTGAATTACTCAAAAGATTTGAAAATATTTTGTAAAGCATATTAAAAATTACAGGACCTAATATGAGTGAATATAATAGATTTATCTCTCAGAAATTGAATCATTACAATCTGAAAATCTTTTATGTGCGAACAGATTTAAACAGGGTAATTAGTCCATACGGACATATAAGTCAGAACAACATTCTGATTACGCATCTATATTTTTCGACGTAACACCCAATGGAATGACAACATTTTGAGAAATAGCCAGCAGTCAAATGATTGATGACATTATCAAAAGTGTGTGTGTGTGTGTGTGTGTATTTGTTCATATTGTCGTGTGTGTCGTGGACACTTGATCTTCCCAGTCATTTGCATTATTTTTTTTTAATCAAAAATAGGAACTTGATCCTTGCCGATATTTTTTTTTACATTTTGCAAATACAAAACAAACATTAAAAAAATTCATTCTGACTCAATGGAAGAGCATATACATTGGCCATGTCCTTGTTATTCATAAAATTGGAGATAGTATGTACACATTATTTTTCTTTTCATTACCAATTCACCATTTTATTTACCCCATAAACATCCTGGAGTCAAGACAAGTTTTACTTGTAGATTCTGTAGATTTTATCGTCATGCATTCTGTTTTTCCATTTACTTCTATTTTATATCCTTCAAACCATCTAATCAAGTTTGAAAAAATAATTCAGCAGAAAAGATGCTTATGTCATAATCTGGAAAATGGATATACTGCTGCATTTTTATCCAATTTCTTTATATTTGAAAGTAGTACTGTTTTTAGATAATTGAAATTCATCCGATTGTGACTATATGTGGTGTGACTTCCAATAATTCAACAAAATATTATCATTTAATAGCTCAAATTAGGTGTACAGTTTATATCTGATTATATTTCATATGTCCAGCGATATGGATAATCTAAACAAAACTTAGGCTCATTCTATTAATCAAAATATTGATATTTGATTCTTTGCTCAATCTGAATATGCAAATTGTATCGAATTGTTACTTACATGCCTGAAGATATCAAAGAAAATGTATGCACCTTTGATGACATCATCAATCAGGTGACTTCCGGTAGTTATGTCGAAATGTGGTCTGGAATTGATTTTCATCACTTCAAGTTCACATTTCTGCTTCAAAAAGTTAGTTTAGGCAATTTCTGCGATGGTTGGGAAATCAACCCCATCTATTGCTTTCATGATATATAGCAACTCTCTTGGAAGATTCCCTTGATATTTTCCGTATTGGAAGATCCAGTATTGCTCTGAACTGTTCAGGGCTAATGACATTGAGACATTCAACTAACATTAAGAGTCTCTCAATGGATTTTAGGGCGTGGTATTCGTTGTACTTCTTTTCAAAAAAACACATGGTATTTGCTCCCCCACAAAAGGCATTGCCTTTGTCTAAATTGCCATCTGTCACTTTTGGAGGAACAACCATGTCCAGAGTCGATTGGTATTTTTCAGAATTATTTTTTGTTCTTCAGATTATCCACTTGGCATAAATGTTCACAGGAAAAAAGTGTAAAATTAAGGATGTGAAAAGCTGATTTGAAAGTGTTTAGATTTTTGTTGTTGTAAAGAGGAATCTGAGGACCAGACACAGAATAGATATTCATCATTTTTTTTACATTCTGACTCTCTTCTAAGTTCCCTCCATCTTGTCATGTTCAGTCTTAGATCCTTGGTTCTCCAACTTGACCTGCTTCACTTATCATATTGCACTATGTTTCTTTAATCCTCTGTTTTTTGCAACCTACCCGAACCACAGCTTCTACAACCGAAGACCTTGAATCTGGAATTGTGAAATTGGTCAGCAATGGGCACTGACACCATCACCTGCGTTCATTATAGAGACACCAGTGGAGCCATAGAAAAATCCCCCGGACAACAAAATCCCTGTTGTAGAATTCTTCGGTATTAACAACCATGTAAAGCTCTGAGGTATGGCTGCTGAACAGCATTCTTGTGGTCTATATCAACAGCTTTGACAGCAGAACAACCATGATGATCAGAGACATTAAATGGTTCCAGCATGTTACCAATGAGAAGTTAACTGAACAGCTTGAAAGTACGACCTTTATCCTGAACCCAGAATGTACACCATCCTGAACTTTAACCTCAAATACGGTGACTGGAGGCGACCAAGGGGCGCTCCCAGCACCAGTTGGCAATGCCAAACCTCAGGATTTCGGATCGTGCAGTGTAACCCTGGTACATGTGTAACACCTGAAAACAATCGGTGCGAAAGATGTAAGTAATATTTCGGTATCTCAGCTGGTCAGTAAGTCGATTCCAACCATCGATTCTAGTGATGTTAGTGGGACAAAAATACGTCTAATATGGTTAAATTTGAAAAGTAGTTCGATTCTGGTAAACACAATATCATCACCCACTGACACGCTTTGGTGCACGTGAACCAAATACAGCCAAGACCCCCAGAATAATCATAAATACATGGTTTAATGCATACACGTCCTCGAGTTAATAGAAATATATGATCAAACAGAAGGTAAACTTGCTATGGGGCAAGTTTTAGCAAACTAGTGTAGCACACCAATATTATTGTACATTGAATTTGATAATTACCTCGTGCCTAGTATTTTCGTAGTGAAGTTGTTGAGACCCTGTTCCCTTATTGATGAGCCCTTTGTTGGTTCTCTGGTATGTGTCATCTTCGTTGAGTAATGATGTGTTCTTGTAGATGTAAGTGTGCGCCTGTTCATGATGACAACATTGATTCCCTTGTCAGTGAATGTGATGAGCATTTTTTTGGCCTTTCTTAAATTTCTATTGCCTGTAAGTATCTATGTAGTAATGCCTATTGGTTGTTTGATTATGGAGGCTTGAATGATACCATGCAAAAGTTCTAAGGTTAGATTCCGTCAGATCATCTGTAATTCCTTGTTTTTGTGTCTATGGTGTTTTTCTTACGTATACCAGTTGATCTACGGATTACAAGTTCAAAACCCTATGCTCGACCAACAAACAGAACCATATCAGACACCAGAACCTCATTGAGAATTGAGACGCTCATATGGGTGTTGATATATATTTTTGTATCTAAGCATATATATATATATATATGTGTGTTTGTGTGTGTGTGTGTGTGTGTGTTTGTGTATTCATGTGTGACCATGCACGTTTTTGTATGTCTATGTAATTTTGTACAATGATATAACAAAAGTATTCTGTGAATTTTTGTTTCAGACAAGATACGTTATTCAACCACAAAAATCCCCCCAAATATTTATGAGAAATATATCAGGTGGTCTGGCCATGATATTCCAAAATTTCATTCCATCACGTATTGAATGCATCAGATATACTCAATCTAGTAGGATAGCAGATCAAAACATGAAGTAAAAATCTGTTTTTAATAATATCCGCACTACTTCTTTTATTTTCACAAAATCGTCTGGCCTGTTGATCATGATTTCAGTAAATAAATTGACTTAAGAGGTCTTCAAAAAACTTTTTTCTCTGCCAGAAAAAATGTTTTTTTTTCAAATTTTATTTTCAAATTGTTGTAAAAATTCTAGACAGTGGCTATTATTCCCATTAAACTTTGCCTCTCCTACCAGGATAGGGATCATTTGATATTAACTTTTTTTTTCTAAATGGACAAAACACAACTTTGCACCATTTCACTCACCTGATTGATGAAAAATGATTGCATATCACTATCACTATCCGGATCACAAAGCATTTTTTAAAAATAATCAGTTAACAAGACAGAAATTGATGATGCATCACGGGGATACATAGGCTTGAAGCGTATATCCACTTCTCAATTCTAGGTTTTTCATAGTTTTATGACTTGGTAATCCATAGGATGCAGAAGAAAAGAAGGGAAAGTTTATTGGTGGTTGATCAAGACCAAGCCTTGGGTACTAACTATGATGAAGCCTGTCCCAATTTGCACTGCACACTCTTGAATCCTGAAAAACAGCAAAGGATACCATTCTCCAAGGCAAAGAGTAAAGTCAATCACCAAATGTATATGGGCGAGGTAAAACTATTTGCAAAAAAACTGGGGAGATCTCGAAATGCGGTTTCACGAAATGAAGGAATATTGTGATGACATTGAGATGGAGTTTGGAATAAAATAATGTGCATTGATGGTAATGCACAAAGGAAGATTCGCGGCAGCAGAAGGAATCGAACTCCCGGACTGCAAACGCATGAGAGCATTGACCACACAAGACCGATAAAAATACGTGGGGGTTTCCGAATGTGACACAATCAAACAGGGATAAATGAAAGGGATAATAAGAAAAGGTGGATACAGAAAATATCTAAAGCCAAACTATAAAGCAGGAACTTGATAAAAGAAATTAATACATGGGCTGTATTAGATGTAAGGTATACAGGACCATTCCTTAAACGGACAAAGAAAGACTAATAATCAATGGACCGATGAACAAGAAAACTTATGACAATGCACAAGGCCTTACATCCCAGATATGAAACGGATACCCTGTACGCGAAAAGACAAGAAGGCGACAGAGGACTCATCAGCATCGGAGACTGTATCCTGAGGGCCAAAATTTGTCTAGAAAAGTATGTCCAAACAAACAGTGAAAACCTAATAGAGAGTACCCGAAGTAACGCAACACACGATTGAGAAGCAAAACAAACAAGGAAAGACAACTGGGAACAGAAAAAGCTATTCGGAGAATCTAAATGACAGATGTTGCAGGTGAGATATCATCGACATGGCTACGAAAGACTACCAAGATATAAAGAAACAGAATTACTCATCGAGGCAGCCAAAGTACAAGTTATATCAAAGCAAAAATCGACGGAATACAAAAAGCAAATGCTGCCAAGTGGGGCAAGGGCTAAGTCTGTAAACCTCGTAGTCAGTGTTAATAGTCAACTAGCCCAGATGACGTATGAATCCAAATACGTTAGAGTAGCAAAAGTGATACAGTGGGAACTGAGCAATCGGATTGGATTCAACCATGCAAAAAAGTCGTACCAACACAAACCATGGACAGTCTTGGAGAATGAAAGTCACAAATCATTCTGGGGCTTTAACATACAAAGTGATCCGCCCATCCAAACAGAAAGAACCGACCTAGTAATCATTGACTATAGATTATAGAGATGGTCGTACCAGGAGACAACAGAGTAAATAGAAAAGAGAGTGAAAAGCTCGGAAAATACCGGGCAAGTGAGCAGGAGACAGTGCAGAACATGAAAGTCATTGTAATACCAGTTAGTGTAGGTGCACTCGGATTCGTACTAAAGGTATGGAAAGCAAGATGAGAAAAAGCAGGGATAATAGAAAAGGATCAAGTCTATACAGACCACAGCGTTGCTGAGGGCAGCACAAATACTGGTGGGGTGCTATAAATATAGGATTTATGACCCAAACTGTTAATTGTGGCCTGAAGGAGAGAAGATAAGAGAGGAAGAATGAAAAAAAAAAACAAAAAAAAAACAAACAAACACCACAAGTGGTTGTTGGGTTACAGATCAGAGTGCTATGAGAGGTGGGGCTGAAGACTGGAGTAAGCTTATTGTCACTCAGCCTTCATTGAGAACCACCGAGCAACCGCTGTGAAACAATAAACCATAGCATTACTATCGACCGTTGTTATTATTATTATTATTATTATTATTATTATTATTATTATTATTATTATTATTATTATTATTATTCAAAGGAAAAAGGGTACAGCGGAAATGAACGGGTGATTGCTACGAAGGTAGCAACCACCATTAATGCGTGTTGATAATTAAGATTCACAGTGGTAAAATTTATCTATCTATCCATCTATCTATTTATTTCTGTCCGTCTGTCTGTATGTATGTCGTTGTCTGTCTGTTTATCTCTTTCAATATATATATATACATATATATATGTGTGTGTGTGTGTGTATTTCTGTAGAATATTCTATATGTATGAACTATATGTGTGGGAGGAATCAGATCAATACCAAGAAACATTAACAAGCGTGATGTTAATGTGGTGTGGGGATTGGTAATTATATCAGCAAGGATACTAATAGCGATATCGATAACTATGCATACATAATGAGGTGAAACGAGGTGAAACGAGGAAGACCTTGAGATCATTATTATCATCATCATCATCATCATCATCGTCATCATCATGTCTTTTGACATCCGTTGTTGGACTCAGCACCTCTCTTTTTTGGCTCCTGTAAAAATAACAATTTCTAGCCCAATCAATAAGAATTACTTTTTATAGCCACTTTTATGTGTTTCATCCAAATCAGAAATATAAAAATAGAGATGCTTCAGATCAAAAATAGGAAGTGACTTTCTATCAATCCGTAAATTGTTATTTACTAAGCGTAACTTAGCCTGTTGCAAGGCCAAAAAAAAAAAAAAAAAAGCCATGCTAGTAATTTGGACGTATTTAATAGAAGCTGTAGGGTGTTTTCTGATGGTTAAAAATAACCGAAAAAAAGTATGCTGATGTTTCCGGAGATCTGCCTTAAGAACGTAAAATTGTGAATGTATATTGGTCTTTGCCTTTACTTACATAATAACATATGCACACACATGCATGGTTGAGTTTGTACGTGTCTATATACTCCAGCCCATCCCTGGGTATGTATAAATATGTCTGCATATAAATATTTCGATAACGTTAAATATTTACGAGAGCAAAGTGGTGGTCATTTTTACCCCATTGGCTGAAAACTGTGGCTGGAGCTGAGATGGCGCAAGAAATAAGCCAATAAAAATTGAGGATGTCTGCCTTATCTGATGCAGACAATAATCAAATGAGAGAGCAGTTTTATAGCAGGTGTCGGAATATATTAATAGGAATGTATTGAATTATTCTGGCTTTGAAATATTTGTGGCTATTGCTTCCGAACAATATACCGAGAAAGCATCCTATTCTCTCCTTTTTTTCTCCTTGATATTTGCGATGACTGATATAACGGTTTCGATATATACTACGTACTTCATAGTCTGGTATGAGGCGAGTCATACCGTAAAGATATTACTCATTCTAACAGGAATGGTTCATAAAACTAATTCGCTAGCCACTATTCTAAAGTGAGGTTCCTAATCTACAGGTAGTTAAAAAATTCAGCTCAGTCTTGCACAAGGCCTGCAAAAGTAGAGGTTAATATTCATTGTATTTATATTAGAAGGTAAATAAACATGTTCGGAACGACCAGTGAGGATCATGTTAATCCGTAATCCAAGACAAAGCATCCCAATAGGATCAAACTCATCACACTACTGAATTTTGAGACAAATCTTGGATTTTTTTACAGTCAACCCATCAGTATCGCAGCTACATGTGTAAAACACAATATCTCCAAAAGTCTACAGTGAACTGCAAATACATCTTTGAGAAATAGCCCCATATTGGTTAAGAAAAAAGTGATTGAATTTCAGAGTGGTTCCAGGAACTTTACGGTCATCCATCTGCATCTCGGTTTCATATACACAACACAATATCTTCAAATTCTTATTTGTTTAGTCAAATTCTAGATGGATGGGACATTGGCTACAGACAAAATGATTCAGTTTCACAGTGAATACTGGAATTTTATTTATAATCATCTTCCCTGCATTGTATCTATATGTAGAAAAAGCAGTATTTCCACAATGCTCGATCCAAATCCAATAATTCATTCAAAAGATAGTTAATGGGCTTTGGAAGAAGAAATCAAATCCTCGGTCACCTCGACCGTATCACGCTGGTGGAGTGATCTCATTTTGGGGGCGAACAAAGTATTTCTCAGTCACGTATTATGCTTGCTCCATATGCAAATAAAACAATGATTCTAAAAAAATCCTGTAGCTGTCGAACATTGATTGATTTATAAACAGATGATTTGTTGCCGTCAAAAATCAGGAAGAGCAGGGAAGAGTTACTTAGCAAATAGCATTTCAAGAATCATTTTAAAAATCTCTATCATGTAGTTGTGAGAAAATCTTTTAACTGGCAAAAGATTCAGTAAAACAGTGAATTCAAAAATTGAAAGAAAAGGAAACAGAATAATTATCACTTTTGGAAATGACGATAAGTTAAGGAGATTACTTAACCACTCTGAGTCTATAAGAGGCTTATTCTATGTTTCATGGGAAGAAGTGAGTCATTTTGTACATTTGATTTGAATTGGCTTTCAGTTTACTTGATAAACAATTTGGAATATAACTGCTGTACTGAATAACATTATTGCAAAGTACTTTTCAACGGAACCTGCATATCTTGGGAGCCAAATTAAAGAAAGACAATTATTTTTATCCATCTTAGGATTTATTTCAAAAACTTATTCATTTAGTATTCAATCATAGGTTTCTGTGGAATTTCCCATCAATAAGAGTTCCCACTCTGTTCATGATAATAATCGACAAAAAGCAAAAATAGATCTTGTTTCTGGTAATCCGATAGTCTGAATCTGCAAAGATAATTTTCTCGAATGTTTCTGCAAATTTCAAAGATACAACAATAACAATCAAAAACACATAGATCATCATGATTTCAATGAGAGCTATACCACATAAAGCTGATCTACTCACTGCCAGCTGTTAGTATTGCTTTTGAAGAAAATCAGACAGAAAAAGGACATTCAGCAAATGATGATGAATACTTTATTCCAACCTGTTGGACTGATTAGCTGCAGCCAGTTTCTCAAGATTAAAGCATTCAGTTAGGGAGAGACCATAATATACCAAAAAATGCTACAGCACACATAGTGTTTTGATAAAAAAAAAACAGATATTCCAGACACAACTCCCTCACAAAATGGAGAACATGAGTTTGCACCAGAATACAAGGGAGAAGTTTGGTTTATCACACCAGCATAAGTTGCCCAGTTAAAATGCTTTGCTTATATTTCTATGCAAAAGATTGGAGACGATATATAAATTCATCTAAAAGAAGGTAAAAGGGTTACTTTTTCATAGCAGTAAAATAACTACCAAGATATTCAAACATGGACATACGTCAACCTGGCAAATTCTCTTGAATAAACCAACTACAATGAACATTGTGTGTTCATATATTGAGTGGTGGGTGCTGTGAGTTCCTGTGAGATGGACAGCAATGCTGGCTTTACATTTGGTTTACAATTAATGACCAATCAATGAACTATATTTCCCCCAGGGAAATTCCTGGAACCACATCATAAAGGCAAACGAAGCGAATGGAGAAGTGAGTGAAAAGAAAGTCTCGCCTGAGTGTGTGGACAACAGCAGGGAAGCTGAGAAAAAGTCATTAGGAAGGATTGCTAAGGATAATTAAAGGCCAAAGACATAGAAAATCATAAGTTAACCCTTGAAGCCACATTCTAGTAAAAGTGACTTGGGAAGAGAGAGAAAAGTTGGGGGGAAT
This sequence comes from Thysanoteuthis rhombus, assembly GCA_963457665.1. Classification (NCBI taxonomy): domain Eukaryota; kingdom Metazoa; phylum Mollusca; class Cephalopoda; order Oegopsida; family Thysanoteuthidae; genus Thysanoteuthis; species Thysanoteuthis major. Next base: position 39,240,958 of record OY735203.1, on the reverse strand, counting down.
TCAGAAGGTTGCTGATGAAACTTCCATCTGGTTTCATGAGAAGACTTCCAGTGTGCAAGTTCTGATGGATTCCAAAAATGAAAGGGTTTATGCAACTGATACAGGGAACATATTTGGAGGTAGCAGAGTCTGTTTGTTTTGCCGGGGGGCATTTGGTCAAGGGGAACAAAATCACCTTTGTTTGTCATTATAAGAATGTAAATATTATTGGCGAAATTTACCTTCCAATGCTTGAATAGAAATGTTACCCTTTGGCACTAAAGACTTTGGAGATTGCTACGTCTTCGACCAATATGGTGTCCCTGCTTACTTATCAAATTTCACTCAGGTGTGGTGAAAAGAAAATATCTACAGGTTCTTGTATGAAGTCATCAGGCGTCTATCAATGAGGCTTATCAATACAACGGATTCCATCATTCTGTAACTCTGGTGCAATCTCCCGTGGAATACTTCTGCGGTTTAGGCGTAGACACTGTGCAGCCTCTGTGCAAATTTGTTACCTCAAGGAGAAATGTGGTCATATCGACAAATTACTGTCTGTGTTGACTCTGTAACGATAGTAGAGTAATATGTCAAATTCAGTTTTCAATAACTTGGAAGAACAGATGGGTAAATCTATTTGGTGCTTTTCATACATGTTTTTGGGGAAATAGTATATACAGTATGATGTATCCATTCATATATATTCATATACATACATACATACATACATATATATATATATATACATATATATATATATATATATATATATATATATATATATATATGTGTGTGTGTGTGTACATGTGCGCGTGAGTATGCACATATTGGTGCGTAACACATTCCAGTGAGAACTCACTAACGTATAACTGAACATGAGCAGAAGGCCCAGGGAGCACCATCTTGATCTTGAGTAGGGCACACAGATTTCTCAATGATTTTTGGTGAAGGGCCAGAGAGTCACATTTGATTCTTGGAGAGAGTGCATGTATTATGCAATATTCAGCAAAAGTGCCGATCTCTACAAAAAAAATTATTCCCACATAATGATGTTAGTTTCTCAAAATCCCCTAATTTTCCTTTAAAAGATTTGGTCTGAATAAGTTTTCAGACTTTAAAAGATTGTATGCTTTTCCAACAAGAATATCCTCTATCTAAAATGTGCCATCTCCATTTAGACGTAGATACTGACCCATGAACAATTTTGTCTCTCTCTGAAATCATAGAAGAATTCAAGTGATTTCTCTTCAAAAGATTTTGATGTACATTGTGCTTCACTTAAAACATAATTATTCAACCACTGTATTTGACTTAATAACGTCTTTGCAAGACAATCGAATATTTGAGTTTGGATATCTATGGGTTTTTTCAAAATTGCTTTTGGTTGCGAGCATTGTTGACTTTTACATTTAGTGTGATCCACAAATACTCCTTCAATCGGATACAATTTATAAATAGAGATGGCCAGGATAAAAGTTGATTAAACATTTGAGAAAAAGAAACAGAAACACATTGATCGTACAAATGACTGATCTTACAAAGTCAAAAATATCTATCTGTCTTATTGGCGCCTGGCTGGATAAGTAAATATGAGAATGTTTTGCTGAATGAGTACTAAATTACTGATATATCCGTTAATCATCGTAGTATTCTAGTGACAACGAACATTCTCAAAATATCCGTCGATTGGGCATAGTGCATTGTGGATTCAGTTCTTCCAGCTAGTTATTCTTGGATATTTGAACATTTTTTGATTGCTTTTCCCATGTTGACTATTATTCATTTTCTGGAACTTATTAATTCATCTTGATAGATGGATTCTAAGGCATATCCATGATGCAAGCAACTGAATATATTCAATAAATAATAAATCCTTTCTTTAGTTATGAATCATCCAGGAGTAGTTTTCCATTCTACTGATAACTTGACGTACATGGTATCTTTTTTTTATGTCCATATAAACCATAAATCTAGTTCATCTCTCCTTCTTTTGTGATATTTTTTTAGTTTTATTACTTCCTTTCCGGGCAATGAATGCTCCTTTTGTTGCAATCACGTATGTTCATTCTTAGGGACAGGGCAAAAATGTTATCAATGAGGGAAGAAGTGAAGGCAGTAATCATTATTTGTGAATTATCAAACTACCCAAGGATCATTATAATGGGAATTGACGTATTAAATCTGCTAAGCTTAATAAAGTCTTCTTTTACAAGAAGTATATAATGAGCTATCGGATATATGATATATTCCTTGCAATTTTGTATTGATTCCGATGATATATAAATATCTTCGCCACTAACGATCAAGATGACTCTCTTGTGTTTATGAATAAAACATAGAAGTGGAAGAAAATGTCAGAATGATTATTATCGTGAAACCCAAGGTCCCTTGATTGGTATTCTATTCTGGAATGTTGTCAAATCCATTCCTGAAAAAGCATGTGCATTCCTTTTCATTTGCATCATGGCCTGTCGTTTCGTCTGTATATTCTTGGGATTCAAACATGCAACCTTCTCACCATTCATTCAAAACATTCTGCCCCATCAAGAGGATATTCACCAGAGTAAATTCAAACAACTATACAGTCAAAAATAGGAGACACGCAAGGAAAACACAAAAACTGATGCATCAAAATAAAACTTTGATGGATTTTCTTCTAATCATGCTTCTTTTTCCGCATTCATTCTCCAACTTTCGGCATGTGTACAAGCCGCATGGAAAGACATCATCTTGAGGAGACCATACCGTTTTATCTCCTTTTACTGTTTCGAGAGAGAAGGAGAGAAGAGAAGATTTGTAGGTATTACATTGAAATGACACACTCCTTCCCATAGGGATCGCACAACTAAGGTAGACTGGATAATGTTTGGGCCAAAATATTATAGAGACAAGAAAACAAAATCAATGAGATCATTAATCCGAACCGAAGTCTTGTCGAGATGAATTGTGATTTTTTGCCTGTTGTGACAAAAGAACGAAAAAACAAAACGTCGTGCAAAAACTTTCAAACAACATGGAAATTTATCTCGCAGTATACAACACTAGGCCAACCAGGTTTCGCTGTTCCTCGGGCACCAACGGGGTAGCCTTTGTGTATCCATCTGTTGCTTCTTCTCGTTTTGTGCCCAGCAAATATCTATCCCGTTGTTTGATTTCTTGTACAATATCATTTACCTAGTTTTTTCTTGGGTCCATGATAATCTTCATTAATTTGCAAAAAAATATTCTTAACAAAGCTCTTTACAAATGCCCTCTGCGCTATTCTGAGTTTGTTTTCAATTGGCTTTGTACGTTTCAAGATTTATCAATTGCCTTGGCTGACATCATGGATCGATTGAAGGCTGTATGTTTTCACCATATTGCCATTTTACTTTTTAGAATGTCTATATTTATACGAAAAGCTTTACAACCACACTTTATGTACAGTTTTATTTGATTTGCCTTGACTTTCTCAGAGGGTTATCATCTTTCTTTTGTATTTGCTTTGTTTACCTTTAACTCTCTCTTTCTCTCTCTTTATGTATCCATCTCTCTCACCAATGCACATGTGTGTTTATTAGTGTGAAAGACACTACTACAGGAATAGATGACCACAATTTGAATGAATGATATAATAAAGACAGTTTTGTTACAAGCCTGTGATACTTGCCTACATAATGAATACTGCAGTTATAATGTGTATTCTCAACTTATTCTTATTCAGAATATTTATGAATTGATTTTAAAGATTGACTATTTAATTTCTTAATGAATATGTTTTAGAGTAAATTCTGAATATTTACTTTGGCCCATGGACAGTTGTCCCAGCTAAACCATAGAAATATTTATAATGATCAACTGTCTACCATAAATGTTCATTTCTCGGATAATTTGCTTATGTTGTTATTTCTTCATTGACTCTCCTTTCTACTGTGACTGTTTTAGTTTCATTTTTGATGATTCTGTTATTCAAGTACCGGTCACGTTTTCGGTGAATGGTCACAAAAAACGACTTTTTTAATAATATATCTATGGAGAATAGCGCCTTTGATAAAATATGATTTAAAAATCAAAAATATCAATAAAGATGGGGCAATAGAAGAAGTTACCACAACTGTATTGAATTTTTGTTGCTGAGTTCCAGAACACAGTTGCTTTATGAGAAAGATGATTACGAGTACATATCAATACTACACAGACATTATTTAAGCCACCACCCATTATGTTCATATAGTCCATTACTTTGTCTTTTAGTGTCGGAAACAATGTTCCGTACATATATATCGATCAGGAAAAAAAGTATTTAAAAAATACCAAAAATCCTTGAGACACAATCGCACATTCTTTTCAAATTCACTCTCTGAATGTTAATTAACAAATCCTAATCATCTCAGTGCAATGTATGTTTGATACCATAGAAGACTGGATTGAAAGTCGGTTAAATGCATTACTAGACATATTAAATCCAACCAATCAAACAGATTTAAATTCATATCCGCAAAATTTGTTACCCAGGGTATTTATATTGATTTTTCTAAGACTTTAGATTGCATATATTTAGGAAACACTGCTCCATCATGGCCATCAGAACTCTAAAATGTTGTGTGCATCATTTAAGGTCTTCCTAAACTTTATTCAAAAGATTTGGTCGACACTTGGATTTGGAATTTGTCCTCGAAAGTATGTTAAAATATCAATAGTTACTCTCAGAACTCTTCTTCAAGCAAAACATCAACACATTTTCTGAAAATTTTGGATGTAATATTAAGTCTATCCCGATGCAAACAAATATTCACAAAAACGAAAACTTCACTGAGCCAAACAAAATCATTCAGCGAAGGGGAAATTACCCTCCATCCTTTTCATGTCTAAAACAATCTGATTTCACTTATGCAAATCGTTCAAGTATCCAACTGCGACTCAACGTTATTGTACATTAGCAAATCACTGAATGATGATTAAACTTCATCCAAATAAACGAAAATTTTCTTCATTCAAAGCCTGGGCAGCCATCAAATTGATTATCTTTGTCACGGTTCTCACTTCATAATCGAACTTTTTATCTACAACTTTTGCACAAAGTGCTCTCTAGTGTAAAATACAATGAGATGGGACGAGAGGAAGACCACCTTCCGTAAATTGGTTTCTAAAATCAATATACTGGACACTCAAATTAGAGGCATCATCAGTCAAAATCCAAACTATTCTTGATAGGTATGTTTGTCATTTGCCAAAAGTTTTAACTTCACAGTGGATTACGTTTTTTCCGGTGCGTTTCGAAGCAAATCCTTTGACTGAATCAGCTCCTCACAAATAGAATCTCTGTAGCAATATTGTGAAATATTGAACAAAAAATACTGGCGCTGATGACATTATATCAGTGGAATCATCAAGACAAATAGGAAAAGGCTGCACTGTGCTCGAACATGATCTTCCATGTCAGTTGTATGAACGTTTCTGCTAATTTCTAACTGATTCACACAATTAATTGCGTTCCTATAACGAAAATCACCAAATAAAATGATGCAGTTTCAGCAACAGTTGTCATCAAAATCAAGTTACACATTGTGATTTGCAATGATAACACAAGTATGTAAAAGACAAAAACTTGCAGTTAATTTGAAAGGTTCTCCGATTGAGAATGCAATGGGAGTGTGGTAACCTTGGTCGTCGTAATATTTGCGTCCCTTAATTGATTGTTTTGATCAGCATGTTGAGTGTTAAAAAAGGAAAGAAACAAAGATGAAAAGATTGAAATTGTAAAACAATGATCATCAGCATACAAATTCAATGATGAAAAATAAAATAAAGACATAGAAATGAAGCATGAATTGATTGTTTATAGACATTGCTTTCAAATTTGCAGGATTTGCACCTAGCAAACAAAGAACAAAAAAATGAAGTAAGGTGACTGAGTTAAAGGGATTTTGATGATTAGCCTCTCTTACAGGACTGAATGGGCAAACGTAAGTGTTTTCCTCCAGTTTAATTTCGACTCTTTGTCACTGAAAATTTGGACAAGGACCCTCTCTGAGACAAACATATCTACACAATATGAGAATTGAAATCGAAATTTCTCCCCTCCGTCGGCAAGGATAATTCTGAAAACAAACTTTCCAATGAAGATTTATTTGTGGTGTTTTTTCTGTTACATAAATCAAACTATTGTTCTATAAGAAGATCAACGTTGTCGTCTGCTTAAATATGTCTGATCAGTTTTGTCTGGAAATTTTGGTTTCTGCAGTTGCTGATGCCCGCATACACATTTACTTTCAGATTTCATCTCGTGTAACGTTATAAAGGGTGAGAATTCCCCTACTGATTTTTCAGGTGGTCAACTGGTGAATAAAAAAATTTTCCCTGGCAAAAAATAATGGGGCCCAATTCCATACATTGAGACTCTATTTATCAATAAAAACGTATGAACAAGAAGACTGCATGTTGGGCTAGGGAAGTTTTGAAAAGAATTGACTGAATAATGATTTAAAACATGATTGAGATGGGATTATTCGCCATCACAGGAATGGGGATGTAGGGAACAGAGAAAGGAGGAAAGATGCATGTTTCAAGACAAGAATAATGCAGAAGTGATCGGGAGAAAGTAGGAATGTACTCATTGACAGAAGAGGGAGGGAGCTGAAAGAAAAAAAACATTGAAGATAGAAGTTCAAGACAGGGAGAGACGCAGGTGATATGGACAAAATCTGATAGTTGAAAATGACACACGAAGGAAAAGCAGAAATCAAATAGAAAGACAAAGGGTTTATTCATATAGTTTTGAGTTTTGTGTGAAGATGAGGATATAACATCGATTAGTGAAATTCACCAACAGCTGGTTAACCACCTAATCTAACTCTCCCTTCTCTTTTTTTCTTTGGGTGACACCTTTTCTTTCCCTCTTGGATTATTGATACCACCTGCATTCAGTTTGATACGTAGACCGACTCAGTATTACTGCTAACTGATGTACCAATATAAACAGCTATAAAGCCAATACCCATTGATGGTGTTGTCTTTGCTTTATTTGGAAATCCATTGCATCCCTGGTCTAATGTAAGGCATGGAATACGTTATACAAAAGCCGTTTGGTTTTTAATAACGCAAAGCGATTATAAACGTCATATGTTTGACTCTTTATAACAGGGATAGTTTCTATCCTAATTATGGGGATATATACTATTTCATATTTTACAAAATGGTTAGTGTAAAATGATCGCTTGAATTCCAAGTTCTACAACTAACTACCCACATAATGAATAATTAATGTTATGATCCCTATCGTCAACGCAGCATTGTTCAAGCCACTAAGTTTGAAAGTTTCATTCACATCGTTTTTGCGATAAATTGTTTTTAACGATCAATTGATATCATTATGATTAGGTTTCAAGCTGTTCACTGATGACTCCATTCTAAAGTCATCATCAGCAGCAACTTTTTAGAGTCTGCTCTTGTACATAGACCATCCAATTGTAAATTCCAAGCTGCCATTCAAACACTTAATAGCTGCATCTAATGTGGTTCAAAGATAGTCAAAATGGATAATATTGATCTATGTGGACAGCAACCAATTTCTGTGATGAGTACATTTTAAGCGGACTCTTATCAATATAGTAAAAAAATTTGATCAACGTAATTTAAGTTTCAATTTTTGATAAAACGTGAAAGTTTTTTATATGATATTTGACAAAGATTCCTTTTGTTTCATGTTGCACGTCACTTGAAAAATCAGCGACATGTCAGTAGATACACATGTATCATGGATCCATTGTTACTTGACTAATCTAAGCTAACTTAAAGAAGATTAATTGTATCACAGTGGATAATTCTGCAACAGAGCTAAACTCTCGCTCAAATGGAAACGTTGGTCTCGTCTAGACTAAGTTAAGTTTAATAAGTCGATATTAAATGCGATGAAATATTCTGAGCATCCCATTTGAAATTTGAGCGATACCGTATTTACCACGGGAGATAATCAAATTTTCACGGAATGTTCGAATGGTATTCTATATCTAATTCGTAGGGTTTCAAATTATCACGAGTAATTGCTTCCCCACAGGCCAGTTGATAATGATCGAACCTTGTTTTCTGGAAACCCAGTTATCTTGAAATTTCCAACCAAAAAAACTTTTCCATGTAGGTAGTACAAGGAATTAGTGCTATTATTAATCTCCTATCAAGAACAAAGTACTTTTCTAAAAAAAAGTGATTATTCAATTTAAAAACTAATTCTATTTCTAAAATGAAGTCCCTGAAGTACATATCCATTTCATTATAATAATTATTTTGAAATTGGTGGATACTGTGACACTCTTAAGTAATTAAAATACTCACAATCTTCACATACGGAGCACATGATCTTTTCTTCTTCTTTAAACGTGTTCGTAGAGGGGTGTGTTAATACATAGCACTTCATATATAAATACATATATTTTAAAATGGAAGTGGTATCAGCGTTTCTAGTCAAATATTGGCTGTAGTTACTTATGTTCACTGAGCAGTAAGATATACATGGTTTTCGTGTGCTTAATGATATAGAAACGCCGTAATATATATATATATATATATATATATATATATATATATATATATATATATATATATATATATATATATATATATATATATATATATATATATATATATATGTAGTGGCAAGCAAAGAGAATGTGTTGTACTTTATTGTATCACTGCCTGTATTATAAATGAATTTTTGAAAATATATCAAACTCCCTCACATAACTGTCAAAATTGGTGTGGTGAAATTTTTTAAAGGTTTGTTCAATTTTTCTAAAGTGAAAGAATCAAAAGGGGTTCGTGCAAAAGTATTTGTACCCTTTTCAATGGGCCCATAAATCTGATAAATTGCAACTAATAGCCTCAAAAGTGTATTATTGGTTATTTAAAGGCCACATTCGTGCAATCTGAGTGCCACGTGATCATCCTTTGAGTCTCAGATGATCCGTTAACATAACTTGCTACAAAAGGTACATAATACTGTGACACTAATAAGTGATGGACACTGTGAAGAATACGAAATTTTCCAATCAGGCGAGGAACAATGTTGTCGGTGAGGTTATGGGTTTGGTTCACAGGAGGAATAAAATCCAAACTCTGAGAATCCAACGGAGCATTATTGAATCCATAATTCCAGAATAGAAAGACGATGACATGACAACACAGATAACGGATATTTTTTAAAAATCATGTCATACACTTACTCAAAATAATCCAGATTAGTGAAGTGAAATTTTCAGAAAAAAAAATATCTTCTTGATATTTTCAATCAATCAGAAAACAAACACACTGGAAAATGGTGCGCGCATAAAAATTTCGACTCTTTTTGCTATCATCATCATCATCATTGCTCTTTTATCGTCCGTCATTGGACATGGACCTCTCACAAGATTCGCCACAGATCTCTATCATGGGCATCGTTGAGCCAATACTTTCTGAACTTGTATAGTTTTTCCATCCATCTCGTATTCTATCAGGTGCAGTTACTCATGTGATAACTGGGAATTCATGCTGTAAGTTTTGATGTTCATTTGTTGCCTTTCATTCTAGCAACATGACCACCTAATTGCAATTCGAGTTTCCCAGTGTATTTTATGATGGCTTGGACCCCTTTCTTTTGATCCATTGTGCTGCCTAGTGATTTGTCCATGTGAATATGATTCTTATGTGTGCATGTTGCATGATTTTCAGCTCTATATGTGACTATGGGAGGATACATTGGTTGTATATACTTTTTTTAAATTTTGATATCAGTGTTTCTTGGAGGTTAAGCTTGCTCTGCCATTCTGATGATTCTTTTCTCGATTTCCCTCTTTTTTGATGATTTCATGGGGAGTAATTGTCCTTGGTAGATGTAATTGTCTACTTTTCCCTGTTCTGCGTTTCCGATTCTTATTATTATGCATTTATTTCTGACGTGATTGCTTTATATGACTTTCGTTTGCTATGAATAGAGACCCTGGAGAAATGTAAGATGCTACAAATGACCCCCATAAATCACATAGTTATTCATATAAAGTCCACTTGTATGAAGTTAGAGTATCACATGATTAGTCACACGATCTCACTTTATTTAAATATATATGTATGTGCATTGAAAGGCCGGAGAGTCTGCAATGCCATTAAACAAGGGACATCATCGGAGAAGTATCAACATCAATTCAAGGTAATGTCCACAATAAAAGTCAGAGACGAAGTTGTGGAGGAGCATAGATCAGAGTTGGGTCATACAAACACATTCCAAACTTTTGGCCTAGCATGGTTTTAAAAACAGAGGTTTTCCTATGACTTTGTAAATAATCAGAACTTTTTGCGTAGGTCAATGGAATATTCTCTTTTGTAATCCATTAGAATTACCGACAGAAACGCCAAAAAATTCTAAGATCAAATATTTTCTATTAGCATTGTATATATTATGGTTAGTATCTTCTTACTAATTTTTTTAAAGCTTTTGTTGCGTAACTGTGATGGGCTATAGGTCAATTCTTTGTTTAGCCTTTTGTTGGTTTCGATCGTAGATTGCGAATGGAAAAAAGTCTTGTCACTAGTGTTGTATGGTGATTAAGAAAATATGTTTGGTTCATAAAAATTGTAATCCCGTTTTGTTTTTCATCATTTATTCGATAGACACTTTTTTCTTCAAGGAATCAATGGAACAGACATACATCTCAATGTAAGTCTTTTGAATTCAACATATCTCAATTGCATTCTGTTAAGTTGTCAGGGGTCAGATGAAGCTGAAGACGATGAAGAGATTAGATCGAATGAATTTACTCGTGGTTGATGCTTGTTTTTACTACAATGGAGTAACTACATGCCTGATCGATGGAGTTGAAGTCTACCAGCTGTTTAGTGAACTGGTTTCGATGCATTACCACCCACAGGGAGTGGCAAGACCATACTGACACATACCTATGAATGTTCCGGTAGAACTACTTTTTAGTTATTACATTTATCTCCTGTTTAAAACTAGAAAGTAACATGTGAATCTTATCATAAGGCATGCTTTGTACCATGTGACAAAAAAGATCGCGTAAACATCGCATGATTCTATAAACTGTTATGCAACCAAAGTACATCTTACTATTGAAAAAGACCTGTTTGGTTCACAATTCAATTCCAGTATTTCTTCTAAGTACTTTTCAAAATTAAAACGTACATTTTACTCATTACTGATCTCAAGACAAAAAAAGATATACTTTTATTTGTTTTTACTAGCCAATTATTATTTTTAGTTTAACAATACCATTGTATTCCAAGTATACTTTCTAAATTGATAGAAAATCATTTTTATTTTGATATATTTATCTGTCTATCCACATATTCTTTCATTTATCCACCCCTACTACAGGGTACGATGATACAATCTAATTTGAAGTGTGTACTCGCTGAATGCATTCCTTTGCTGAATAAAATCAACATCACAGTTATTTATATTTATCAACCTTGGCAACCATCTGTCCTTGGCACGTATCCGGGTTCGTTATTATTTCATAATATCGTACGTAATTGTTTCCCTGTTTTTCTATCTATGAAGTAGCAAACATCGGTATATAAATAGATATCGTTCATAATGTATTTTTCAATTTGTAAGAATATATAATGAAAGAAACTGAAAATAAATTTCACATTTTGTTGATTATACTTGATTAGAGTTTTCCATATCTAACGCAGTAAATAGAGTTCCTCATGGATACAGATCATATCAACATATTTATGTATATTGTTGGTTGCCGATAAGTGCCTCAGGCATAACATTTAGACATTCTCCGGGTGCATATCTTTGCAATTATTTCATGCATACATTCATGAAAAAGTCTTTCTCCCTGTATCCATGAATATGTGTGCATGAAAACTCATTGCTTCTATTGATTTATATAATCGTATTTACACTCAAAGGATTATGAACGTCCATCACATAACCAGCATGTGCTCATTTTTTGATACATTGAACTCTAAATCTGTACACAAATCAAGCAATCTGAGTAGAAGTGTGTTAGTGTGTGTAGAAGTGCATATCATTAAACTATACAGGTACTCCCACCGGTATAGAGGTGTGTATTCGAACCTCTTACGTATTCATATTTGGATTCACCATGTTTTTTGTGCTTGGCACTCAACTCATAAATTTGCAGTTTCTTGAAAAGATCGATAGGTTCAAATCATTTGTTATCATTGTATCGATCTGTTTACTTTCCATTTCCCTTTCCAATGGATCCGTTCTTACCATTCTTGCATTGGTTTCTTCTTATTGATTTCTTTTACATTGCGCCCTATGTCTTGATTCCTTCCACATAAGATATATATATATATATATATATATATATATATGTATATATATATATATATATATGTGTGTTTATATATATATATATATATACATATATATATATATATGTATATATTATATATATATATATATATATATATATATATATATATATATATATATATATATATATATATATATATATAAGGGGGCTACGAAATATGTTCCCAAAGTATCTCAATACTCGTTTTTATTTTGGGTGGGTAAAAATAAATTCTGAAAAAAAATTGTTTATTAGGTCATCATATCTCATACGGATGCATTATTGATCCATCAATCAAATTTCATTAGAATGTACATCAGAGGATTTAATTTGAATATAAAGGCTGACTACAAACAAAAGGGACTGGGAAAGTTATATATTGTAATGAGTTCCATCAACGGTAGATTTTGTTATGTCAGTATAATGTAGTGGTTCACAAACTTTTTTGAATGGCGTGAAACTTATTGATTTAGATTAATTTGACTTTGAGGCACACCGTTTGTATAGATAAAATAAACTACAAAAAGAGTTCCAGTTGTCAATAAACGAAATCTCATGTCGTATTTTGATATACGTACTCATCACCCATTTTTCATTTCAGCGGGCTCTAAAAAAGTTGAGATATCACAGAATCTAGTAATGAAACCACCGGATTGGTACTTCTGTTGCATAGTAAAAGCAGGACGGATACAAAACATGTACAGACCATGTTCAAGACGACAAAGATATTTATGCAGCACGCTTTGGATATTGTTGCAACAAATTATTGTGCCCTGACACATAGTTTGAAAATGGCTGATTTATTGGAGATGTTACTTGGTTCTGCGTTGACCCTAGCAGCCCCAGTTTTCCACTTGAAAAACACGATAACTGTCATTGAAAGTGACATGCATACCGAAATAACACGTTGCTCCAAAGATCACAGATTCTGCTCTGAAACTGACGCCAAGTACTATTTGTGCCTTGCGATTTGGGAAGTCATGGACATTACCAATCAATCAACTTCATACTGTAAGTCCTATAAAAACTCAAAATTTCACACCGATGATTACATTCATTAAACCAATCGTGGTGTATTGTAAATTGTAATAAATCTGGAGAGTATTTATTTTATCGTGATTTGGCTTCCAATCAAATACCATGTTGCATCTGTTCACATTTTCAGATGTTCCTTGTGGATAAAGCTTATGAGAAATTTTGCTTTAAGCAACTCCGATCTTCATGAACGACCTCGAGAGTCATCTTGAAAACTGATCTGGTAGCACAGAGAGTTTTATCATCACTGAGTGTCAGTATATTTGGCATTACGCTATTATCAGTATTCTGTAATCACAGAATAAATACTAACATTCGAGCTTTGTTGACCAGTTCTTTGGTATTGTATGTTTCATCCTCATGGGTGACTCATCAATGCAGCCTTGAGTCAGACAAATGAATACTTACAAAATGATCATGCATTTGCATTCTTTTTGATGTTGCAACTATTTTTCGCTTTCCCTCACTCTGAAACACAAAAAACATTACTCCCTTTAAGCTCATACACCGATGAAACTCAGCGTATGAAAATAGACAGACCAATTCTGAATCACGATAACATATTCAGTAAAATTAGTAATATAAATCAACGTGAACATTGAAATAGCAAATAGCAAGTCTAAGTCTGATTACATTGTATTTTTATTCTATTGAACCGCCATGGAAAATAGATTATTTTTGGCATCCTGAAATGATTTTTTCCGAAAGAGATTATAAGTGAATAGCCAGACGTTTGATTTGATACCGGATCTAGATGAAGCCAAATCTGTTCTGTCGCCATGGGAAGGAAGTGCCTGTCATTAATGTCCGATCCGTGAATAATTTCGGTCAAAACTTTTACTTAATAGTAGTTTAATATCCATGTTAACTGATTGCCTGATATTTTAAGAGATTATACAATTTAAGAGAAGTTATGATAATAAATTGATTAAAAATGTGTTCTATTTTTACAGCTTTATTCGCAGTCGAGAAAAAAACATTCATTTAGTATTCGATTTTAGCTAGACAACATGTTAACAGTTATTTCTCTAAGAGTTCAAGCGATTTCGAAACGGGTATAAATGTCTTGGAATATTTAGTTCTGACAATTACCACCTCTGCCAGGTTGACATTGAATGTCATGTTTCGAATCATTCTGTTTTTATATTTGAATACACTATTCTATGGACCACCACTTGACCTTGGCATATCTACAAAATATCTGAAAGTCTCGCATCATTATTAATGGTGATCTATTTAATATCTTTTAACTAATTTATTTCTATTCTGGTTTCCCTCTGTCATAATTGCGTCATTCTCACATGGAATGCAAATCCTGCAATGTCATCAACGAGCATGGACTACGATTTTATTTGTCAGGATTGAATTATGAGGAAGAAAGTATATCTATATATATTCTCAATTAAGATCAATGGATTAAATGAAATTCTATCAAAACTGTGCTCCCAAAACTCACTTTCACCAATGCGTACTCGACACTCCCTAATTCTGTAGACTTCATTGATACTGACCAGGCCAGGATATGTAAGAACTATCTACGAATGACGGATTTTTTACCATTTTCTTAAGGACACTCATATCTCTTTTGATAATTCCATTGAAAGTGGTCAGAGATATACTGTGGACTGTGGAATATAATTACTAACATGCATTTTTTTTTTTATAAAATATCTAAGTGATATTCAAATAATCTCTGACTTGTATGGCCTATTCAATAATCAAGCATTCATCGAATCCTGGATAGCATATATATATATATCATTATTATTATCATTATTATTATTATTATTATTATTATTATTATTATTATTATTATTATTATTATACAATAATGAAATCCAAACAGATTTGGTGAGGTATTATCATCAAACTCTTCATTATTTCTATTATTATTCGGACTATCCTCGTCTTGGTTGTTTTTCATACAACGTTTCGGCTGTTGTACTCTATGGCCTTCAGGTATCATCTGGTAGGTGTGGGGAAGTAACGAACCGAACCCTTTATTTTAACCGACGGGGGTATATTGACTGCACTCTCCTCTTAGTAGTAGTAGTAGTCGTAGTATTGTCTCACACTGGGATTGAACCAAGAACCAGAACCAGACAGAATTCCTGCAAGTAATCTTATGGTCCTAGGTTCAATTCCAGTGTGAGACAATACTACTACTATTACAACTGAGAGTGGAGTGAGGTCAATGAACCCCCATCCGTTGAAATGAAGGATTCAGTTTGTTACTTCCCAACACCTACCAGATGATATCTGATGAAGGCTGTAGAGTACAACAGCTGAAATGTTGTATGAAAAATAACAGAGATGAGGATAGCCCGAATAATAATAATAATAATAATAATAATAATCGTGTACCCTTAATGGCCTTCAGGAGGGACACAGTCGTCACACAGCTACTGTTGGCCCAAACTCGTATACCACTAGCGATATCCAGGGGAAGCGCAGTCCTCATGGGGCGACTGCTATAAAGAACAAGAGAAAGAGATGGACAAGGGAAGAGAATAGACTAGTTATGTACTGTTACTACAAAAGCAAGCCTTCAGTGCGATCTTATAGGGAGCGTATGCTCCAAATATGGAGGGAAAAATCTGCTGTGGAAGTATCGAACCAACGCCTTGCTGACCAAGTAAAGCAAATTCAAAAGAAGAAATGGTTGTCTGAGACTGAACTACTAGAGATTCGCATTAATGTAGAGAGAGATTCAGGTGACACATCTGAAAAATGCCCCCCCAGCACAACTAGTACCAATAACAAAACTAGAATAATCCCCCATGAGACCCCCACAGTAAGCTACGCACCAGAGGGTGATGCCGAGGCACCAACGGAAGAAGAGAAAAGCAAAATACAAGCTTTGAAAGAGATCATGCGAGGAGAGAAAACAACACTCCCCTCCCTAAGAGACAAAGATAGAAAGAAAGTCGGAGAAGTGACCGAACAGGTCAACTGCCTCTTACAGCACATAGAAACAGACACCCTCCTAGAACTCAACAACCTAATTTATGCAGGGGCGAAAATGGTAGCACAAAGCTTCACAACACAAGATAGGAACCTGGGTACTAATAGGGAAGGGAAACCCAACTGGGAGAGAAGGTTACAAAGGCAGATCTCCCAACTACAGAGAGACGAAGTACTGCTTAGAAATACACCACACACAGACAGACCACGAGTAAGACTTTATAACAAATATAAGGTAGCGCAAAAAGGCATCGCAACTGTAGTTGAAGAGTTACACCAGAAAAGACTAGCTAAAGAGGCAAGACTAAAAAGATACAGACTAAGATCGGCCCAATACACACAAAACCGCACATTCCAAAACAATGAGAAAAAGTTTTACCAAGATTTAAATGGGGAAAGAAGGCAGGACATAAAACCAGATGCCACAGAGGCCAAGAACTACTGGAATAGCATATGGGGGCACCCAAAAAGACACAATGTAACACCGCAATGGTTAGGAAACATGAGAAAAGAACTAGAAAATATAGACAAGGGAGAACCAATAGTACTGAATGAAACCACATTGAAACATACTCTTAGGAAAGTAGCCAACTGGAAAGCACCGGGTCCCGACGGGATCCATGGGTATTGGTTCAAAAAGTTCACCACGTTACACGGCAGACTCACCCACCTACTCCAAAATTGTCTAAATGAAGGCAAAGCACCAGAATGGATGACTAAAGGCAGAACCACCCTCATCCAAAAAGACCTGGGGAAGGGGAACATAGCAAGCAACTATAGACCAATCACTTGCCTACCACTTATGTGGAAAATCCTGACTGGGCAAATAGCAGAGAGAATATACATGTCAATGGATAGAAGGGGGCTACTACCAGAAGAACAGAAAGGGTGTAGGATAGGAACCAAAGGGGCAAACGATTTACTCTACATAGACCAGATGATCTTAAAAGAAGTAAGGAAAAGGAGAAAGAATATCGCAATGGGATGGATAGATTACAAAAAGGCATACGATATGATTCCACATAGCTGGATACTCGAATGCCTTAGAATGTTCAAAATTAGCGAACCGGTGGTTAAATTTATTGGTAATTCAATGAAAGACTGGAAAGTAGATTTGACAGCCGCAGGGGACAAACTAGCCGAGGTAGGGATAAAAAGGGGAATCTTCCAAGGAGACTCGTTGTCCCCACTATTATTTGTTCTAACAATGATACCGCTTAACAGAATCCTGAGAAACAGCAAAGGATACCACTTCTCTAAAACAAAAGGAAAGGTCAACCACTTAATGTACATGGACGATATTAAATTGTTTGCAAAAAACAGGGGAGAGCTTGAGACTCTGTTCAACGAAGTAAGGGAATATAGTGAGGACATAGGAATGGAGTTTGGGATAGAAAAATGCGCAATCATGGTGATGCATAAAGGAAGGCTTTCAATGACTGAGGGAATTGAACTTCCGGACAACAGCAAGATTAGGGCATTAACTGCACAAGACCGATACAAGTACCTAGGTGTCCTTGAATGTGACACGATAAAACGGGAAGAGATGAAGGAGAAAATTAAGAGAGAATACCTCAGAAGGATAAGGAAAATATTAGAAACCAAATTAAATAGCAGAAATCTAATAAAAGGAATGAACACCTGGGCTGTGTCAGTAGTTAGGTATACAGGACCATTCCTAGGATGGACAAAGGAAGAGCTCCAATCAATGGATAGGCGAACAAGGAAACTTATGACGATGCATAAAGCATTACATCCTAGGGATGATACAGATAGGCTATACGTTAAGAGAAAAGAAGGTGGTAGGGGGCTCATCAGCATAGAAGATTGTGTCCAGAGAGCTAAGGTAGTCCTAGATAGATATGTGCAAACAAATAATGAAGAAATCATAAAGAACGCGAGGGATAGTGCGACAAACAATAAAGTAGAAAACAATGGAACAGTACAGCAAACTAGAAAAGAAAAGTGGGAAGGGAAAAAATTGTACGGCGAGTTTAAAAGACAGATAAAAGATATAGCAGACGAGAAATCATGGACGTGGTTACGAAAGGGAAACCTTAAGAGAGAAACAGAATCGCTCATCATGGCAGCCCAAAACAAAAGCATAAGGACAAACTACATAAAAGCAAAAATCGATAGAACACAGACAAACAGCAAATGCCGCATGTGCGGTGAAAGAGATGAGACAGTAAACCACATAACTAGTGAATGTAGCCAACTCGCCCAGAAGGAGTATAAGCATAGACACGATAGAGTAGCAACGATGATACACTGGGAACTAAGTAAACAAATGGGATTCAACCATGGGGAAAAGTGGTATCAGCACAAGCCAGAGGCAGTTTTGGAGAATGACAACCACAAACTACTGTGGGACTTCGACATCCAAACTGACCACCTCATCCAGGCAAGAAGGCCGGACTTAGTAATAGTAGACAAAAAAAGGAGGGCCTGCCAAATAGTAGACGTTGCTGTACCTGCAGACCATAGAGTAAAAAAGAAGGAGGGTGAGAAAAGGGAAAAATACCAGGACCTAGCAAGGGAGTTAAAGAAAATGTGGAACATGAAAACCAGGGTAGTACCGGTCATAGTGGGAGCACTAGGAACTGTCCCCAAAACGCTGAGGGAGAGACTGGAGGAGATCGGGATTAGGGGGAGGATAGAGACCGTACAGACCACAGCACTGCTGGGCACTGGACGGATACTGAGGAAGGTGCTAGAGATATAAGGACTGCAACGAATCGTAGCTCTGTCATGATATGCGAAAGAGAGAGGAGACGTTAGCTGAAGACCTGAGGAGACTTATTGTCACTCAGCCTTCAGCGATAACCACTGGGCAACCGGTGTGAAACTGTAAGTCGCAAAATTACTGCGATCTATGAGTACGAGGAGAGGAGGGCTGGAGACTTGAGGAGACTTGCTGTCACTCAAACTCCAGCGGTTACCACCAGGCAACTGGTGTGAGATTCCTAATAATAATAATAATAATAATAATAATAATATCTAAAAAAATAAGAAAAACCCTTCATTATTCAATTTCTGTAACCTTAACTATGAGTATGTAACGATTAAAAAAAAAGAAGTACATACCTGTGCAACAAACAGTTTTGTTTGCAGTTGTAGACTATGCATTCCTTGTGCAAGAGACATTTGATCGTTGTCTAAATATTCACTACCCACACGTTTTTCAACTTTATTAAGAACATCGACAATCGATTATTGAGGGTCTTATATATATATATATATATATATATATATATATATATATATATATATATATATATTACCATGAGTATATTTTTTGTTGACGAATTATACATCGTGCTGTCTATTTCAATTGAACAGTTGAAACATATTCTCTTCAACATTTATCATCATCATCATCATCATCATCATTATAAATCTTTTATTGTCTGTGGTTCAACATAGACATTCTCCAGGATCCACCACATTTCTCTATCAAGGGCGTGATATTTTCTGAATTTTCCTCGTTCATCCCAGCCCATCTTATGTTATATTAGCCTCGGTTTTACATGTGATATTTAAGGATCCATCTTGTGATTCGTGGTGTCGATCAGTTGTCTGTAATTCTTGCAACATGACCAGCCCATTGCCATTCATATTTTTCAGTGGATTTTATGATATCTCAGATTCCTGTTTCCTTTCCTGATATACTGTGCTGTCTTGTGATCAGTCCATGTGATGTTGAGCATGATCCTCTCATGCACAAGTAGCATACTTCTCAGTATGCAAGTCTGTCTCTTGGTACTGTTCCATGTTTTTGCTCAATAAGTGACTACCAGGACGATACATCGGTTGTATACTCCCTCTTCTAAGATAATTTCGATCATTTTGCTTTTGAAGGTTTATCTTGCTCTGCAAAAGGATTACCAACATAGAGAGATTCTTTGCTTGATTTCTCTCTCTTTTTTAGGTTCCATAGAGATTTGTTGGTATATGTTACCAACATTATATATGTCTACATTCTTCAGTTTGGTATCTTCGATTTTTTCAGTTGTTCTTATTCTCTCTGTGGTTGTTGCACATGACCTTTGCTTTACTAAAGTTCATGTGTAGGCCAACTTTTCTGCATTCTTTGTTTTGTTCATCTACCATTAGTTGGAGGTGGTGTAGCTTTCAAAAAGGACGATGTAGTCTGCATATCTGAATTTGATCAGATATTCGCTGTCTATCCTGATCCCTCTGTTCTCCTGATCCAGGTTTTGAAAGATCATCTCAAGGCAGGCTGCAGAGAGTTTGGGTAAATTGGTATCACCTTGTCTCACTCCTTTTTGGAACTGGAAATGTCTTTATATAGTCTGACTAAAAAGTCGCTGGGACTATATGTATGATGCAGTAAACTTTGTAGAATGATGGCCTTCATGATCATGAGGATTCCCACTGAGTTGAATGCCCTCTTGAAGTCTGTAAATACTATAGCGAGTCGCATTTTGTATTCCGCTGCTTTCACTTCAAGATGATTTATTGAGTGGAGATGGTCAATCGTCGAAAAATACTTCTAGATCCAGCCTGTTCCCATGGTCAGTTTTCATCTAGTAATTTAGTCATCTGGTTGGTGATGATTTTTGCGATGCATTTGAGTGGATTTATTGGCCTGTAGTTGTTGAAGTCTTTGACTTGCTTTTCTATTATTGAATATCTTACCTTTTTTTGAGTTGATCGATGGTGATACAATCCGGTTCAGGGACTTTCCCTATTTTTGTTTGTCCGATGACTTGTTTCACCTTCCATGATGTAACGTTTGGATAGTCCTCCAACTGATAGTCAGCATCTTGAGTATCCTTGTTGTTTTTTGTCGTCCAATCTTGATGACTAGGGGCTTGGTGCCCTTAAGGATTTATAATTCCACTCACCCCTTGCGAAGAAGGAGTGTGCAAATGACCGACGTTGATATACTGTTGATCGGTCTAATCTTCCTGTCCAGTGGCATGCCATGAGATTTAGAATAGGGGAAAGGGATTATATTTTCTTTTGTACTGAGAATACAGTTAGAGATATTTTATTTTTCTCAATTAATACGATTTTCATTCTGACGGGAATTCAAAAGTTCATGTGTGTTATCTTCTGTTTCTTAAAGGGACTTAATCAGTTATTCATGTTCTCTGAAATTATCCCTATATATTTGTATTTTTTTTCAATTTTTCTATTATATATTCTTTGAAAATTAGTGGTTGTTTTTCCAATTTCCTAATTTTTTAGTAATTCAAGAATTTAGTTCCCATGATTGTTATCTTATTTTTATTCAAGTCTGTACGTAAATATCACTTCCAGTCAGAATGACATGAATGTGAAGTATGTAAAACATGCCAGAAATAGCAGAGTTTGTGAAGAACATCCGACTAACACAAATCACAACGCAAATAATTCATACGTTTCTGTCCCATCGTGGAAAGTTTATAAAGTTGAACCATAGCACCATAACCAATACTAATCACAATTCAATGTTGACTGTAGATATTGTTCTCAAATTATCTTCTTTTAGTAAAACACATTTTACGTATACATTTCACATAAATTTAAATTCATATTTCTATTTTCATTTTTTCTTTTTCTCTATCATTATATATTTATGTTTCCATATGTTCAGATTTATTTCTATATGACTTGACCTTTGACACAAAAGATATTTATCATTTTTCCTAACATGGCTTTGTGCTAGACATACCTAAAATAGGTAAAAAAAAACACTCTTGGCGTTGTTTCGTCGTAGGTTTAGTTCTGAATCTTCTGGCTGGTCCGATCCCAAATAAGAGTGAATATATGGAATAACAATTTTCCCAATTTTGAGAGTATCATTCGATTAACTAATTATGTTATATTCACAGCAATTTCAATGTCTCTGCGCAATAAAATTCAACATTGGCTTTTTATCTTCCTTGACAAGACATTTCTATTCTACTGCACTGATTTGTGATCTTTTCATGGATCCCTCAGATTCAGGTTGCGTGGATTCCAGCTTGAAGATCAATATATATGCACCTAGGGTTGTACACCCTCATTGATTTTTTTGAGGGTTTCGTTCAGGCTCGTTGTCTAAGTGGTGCTGGTCTACTTTATTCAGGCCTGCAATTTGTGTTCGTCTTGAACATGTTTGTTGTACATAATATCAGTTCCACTTAAGGTCATTTATAGCCCAATTTTTCTGCTGTCTTTGTTCATTTTGTTTATTATTACTAAGAGATAATGGACCTCTTTTTGCAAAAAAAAAAGAAAATGTCTCCAGCAAATAGTGGTTGAATTAAATATTCATCGCCTGTTAGATTCCTCTAGATCCCCAGTCCAGATTTCGAAAAATCTTCCGGTTGCAGGCTGCTTGTTTCAGTGATACCGTATTATTTCGTCTTTCTACCTTTTCAAGCTGAAAAGGCTCAGAATCTTTCCGACGCCTAATAAATGAAGAGCTGCCTATCCACGGAGTCGAAAGCCTCCTGATGTCACTAAATGCTACAGCGAGTGGCAATTTATATTCTACCACTTTCTCTTTTAGTTGATTCACTGAATGGAACTTTCTCCGAATCCAACCTCTTTTCATCTTTGATTCCCATATAGCTGTTTGTTGATTCAGGTTTGTAGATGCAGTTGAGTAGGCTGATTGGACTGTGGTTGATTTGAATTTTAAGGTGCGTTTTCTTGTGTGATAGAACTATCTTAGCAGCGTTGCAAAGTTCTGAAAGTTCACTCTGTTATAGACATAATTGGAATAGGATTGTATAGTTTTCTGGTAATGATTTACACTAGCTAAAAAAATCGATCGATAGTGAAGTTATCTGTCCCTCTTACATCTCTTTTTTATTTGTTGGCTTGTCTTACTTCCTATGGCATAACTTCTGGGAAGTCTTCAGACTGGTTTCTCGTACCTCTTATATCCTGTTCGTTGTCTTGTGCCTCTCACTTGGAGTGATAGGAGATTTTGTGGAATTCTTGAGAATGCTCAACAATCCATGGTAAGTTTAGATTTTCTCTGAACACTGGCTATCTGCTTTTTCCTGCACTGAGAGAATTTTGAATAGTTCTAAAACCTCAGCTTCTTTCGAGATTGCTTTCGGGTATCTCGTTCTACTCTCTTCGCCTTTGTTTTCGATATTTTTGTTCAATTAGGTTGCTTTAATCTTTTTCTGTCGTTGTCGTCGGAGGCTTATTGCAAGTTCGCAATTCCAATCCAGTTATCCTGCACTTGATCATTTACTATAGCAACATTATGCTTTGAACATTTATCAACGACCTGTGTCTTTTAGGTTCGCTGGATTTTGAACTCTGATCATCAAGATCAGGGGCTCCACTGATTGGTGTAAGGCAATCTTTTTACTTATGACTGGAGTTTAGCATAGTACCGAACAATGCCTAACTTTATATTTCTGAATCCCTTAAATAAAACATTGACAGTTATTATAGAATATCGATCAACATTCCTTTCAGCATGAGTTCTGTGCGTCGAAGATTCAAAAAAATGAGCCAAGTTTGCTGATAAATTTATCAAAATGTCATTTCAAAGATCCCTTTTATCCGAGTTAAATGAATTTTTAGCGCTGTTTTTCATTATTTTAACTCATTATTATTATAATTAATTATATTACATGTGAGATTGGCAAAAAGCATACATTTCTTTTTCCAACATCACATAAGAACCGACTGAATTTAAATTTTATTTAAATACGTTGAGCTTTCGATTATTTCATACTAAAATATTTTTCGAAAAAATCCAACATTTCATTCAACGAATTTCTGTTGTCTGAAACATTTTAATCTATTTCATATGAATGAAGGAAATTTAAGGGAAGAGAAGTTGTAAGAATGAATCTGAGATTATATATTTTCAAAATTATGATCAAAATAATATGATTCATCCTTTACGCAAAGGATATCTATTCCACTTCAAGTTTTTTTCAAGATCTCTTTCCACGATTCAGTTAACCATCGAATATTTTCAATAATCTAAAACTAACTTAAAATATGTGGATTAGGAGCTGAAATGTCTTTCTTTGCGTGAATCATTCTGTCATTACATCTTGTCTTACATTTTACTCCAATCTGAATGAATTATTCATGAAGATATTTGTGAAAAAAAACATAGTTAGCGCCATTTCTACCGCCATAAAAATCGAAAAATCAACACTCAATAGAAATCAACACATAGATAGCAACCCTTTTAGAAACAAATTGGGAAGTGATAATGAAAATTTGATGGTTGTCCCTGAAAAGACTGAGACACAATCCATTCATGGGAACATTTCTGGATACGCATACACATGAGAAATATCGAAAAATTAGTTAAATACAATGGTTGTGGCATATATATGTATATATATATGTATATATATATATATATATATATATATATATATATATATATATATATATATATATGTGTGTGTGTATGTGTGTGTGTGTATATATATATATATATATATATATATATATATATATATATATATATATATATATATAAAGTTTGTGTTCCAATACAGCTCTAGACATAGGGTAATGCATATATATATATATATATATATATATATATATATATATATATATATATATATATATGTGTGTGTGTGTGTGTGTGTGTGTGTGTGTGTGTATATATGAAATACGAATAATTTTCAGGAAATGATCCCTTCACAAAAAAGTAATATCTTGAATTCAGTAATTCCCATCAAATTTAGATAAAAAATATGCTCCGTGTATATGTCATATAATGGTGATGTCTCAGATCAAAAGAAGTTTAGTAGAGTCCCTGTCGCCTTTGATTTACCCAAGCTGCACCTCTTACAATTGGATAATCATAGTAAGAAGTTTCGGAAAGTGTCCTACTTTTAACATGATTACCCTGACTAATACCATAGCCAATGCCTTAGTCAGGTCGACTTGTTTTTTCACATTATTTCTCTTCGACCAATTTTAGGACAGTAACAATGCTCATGGATTCAGTTAGCTCTGAAACCATATTAGCCCCTTCGGAGGTTAAACTGGGTTTTGAGATTCCAGTCCTTTTCAGAGTATTTTTCAAATGTCCTGCCTGTGATCAAGAGCAGGGATATACCCCAGTTTTTAGAGCAGTGGGATTTCCTTCCTTTGTTTTGTAGTGGTTTGTAAACACAAGATCTCTAAAGTCCTGTCGTAGTTAAGGCCTTCCACAGTAAGATCAAGAAAGATTATTTCGAGCTTCCCATTCAAAGCAGAGCCACTGTGTATTTAGATCTTTGAAGCCATTCTCTCAGTGCCTCAGATTCCCCCAAATATTATTGCTGATTTTATGCGTATAAATACTTTAACAGTTTAGTTCTTCCTCAGGTTTCCGAATTCATTATATTGTTTTGTTGGGCTCTCCTCAGCGCTGTTGCAAGCGTGCTGATAACATTGGGTGCAGTCATCCTTTTCAGATTTTGTATTTTTAAGTCTTCTCAAAAGCTCTATATATTCACCAAGCTTCTTATTTAGCATTAGTTTTGTTTACGATCTGAATTTCCCAAGGAATTTAGCAAAAATTGTCCGTAACATATCCTCTGTGCCTATATCTGTTGACTCTCTGATCAAAGTCACCAATTTCCTATCCTCGAGGTAATCTTCTGTACCCACTCCATATATTGGTCCTCAACTGTCTCTGCACAGACATCCAAGCTACCATGCAATGTTTTGTTTCCGTTAGCATGGCTGAAATTTCTTTAATTAATTGTAATAAGAGGCGATAAAAAGTGGATCCTCTAAAACAACTTGAAATGTAAAGGTTGTGTTGCAAGTTAAAACACCATACCAACAGTTAGTCTTCATTTCTGGATGTTGAGATTGAAACAGATTCCTCTACTTACAGAGAAATGAACAATTGATGTAAACAGATAATTTCCTAATTTGACCAACTGAATGGAGCAATTAAATTAAGATTTTAGGGATTTCTTTTAGATGAATGCGTATCATTTTATCCATATAACCCTATAGTACGTGCTCTTTGGTGATAAGCTAACAGTGTTACAGCTTGGCTAGGAAGTTTGTGCTCATCGCATTTGGGATATTATTTGTTACAGTCTTCCAAGAATTATCTTATCATGAAATAATCAATTGAAGTTCTGAGATTTTATGATCATGAACTCGTCTGAAATATGAGACATGATCTAAATTAAGTTCCTGTCGAGAATGAAATAATAGCTTTATATCGAATTGACTTCGTTAATTAGGGTTTCTCCTAGGTTCGCTCTAAATGCGTTTCCAGCAGTATATATAAATGCTAATATATGACATTGTTTGAAAATGTAATTTCAGGAGGAAATTGATTTTATAGTATCCTAGTTAAATCGACATTTTACTTGATTAATTCAATGAAAACGTGTAAAAACAATGGATCAAATCCAAGTAATTTTCAATACATCTTCCAAAGTAGTGTACACAATTTTTTTACAATATCCCCCGACCATTTAACAAGTGGGTTGAAATAATAAGAAAATGCTCTAAGCGATTCACTGGTGTATATAATACCAGTTCAAATTTTATATAGGACTAGTTTTTTTCTTACGTTTTGAGGGTATTTTACCCGGAAAGTTAAGAGGAGATCAACAATAAAATGAAGGAAACATTTGCATAATTGAATTCAGATTTCTATGATTACCACAAAACGGAATTTTCAAGTGAAGTAAATAGAAATAATTGAAAAGATCAATACATACAGAAAAATATCGAACTGGGGGTGGGGGTAACTATTCCGGAATTTTTATTAGAAATCATTCATTGGAAGAAGTCATGCTGTGTACATACTCAAATACTCATCGTGAAATATTTAGAAAAAAAAACTACTTTAGATTTCTAAAAAAATTGTTATAAAACGAATTGTCTTTGATGCACGCATCTGGATGATTCTATTCCCTCTGACAATTTTGAAGTCCTCGAAGCAAAGGACTCTTTTTTTATTTATCAAGTTAGTTGATTTAAAAAAAAAGTATTTTTGTCACCTACATATGAGAAGAAACCTTGGCTATTCCGAGTAATTGTAAAAAAGAAATGACAGCAGCACTAAAATCACGAATCTAACTTGATTAAGAAAGAGTTATTGGATCACTCAAGTGAACCGCCTTTAAAACTATTGCCAGGTTCAGTACAACCACAAGTGCAACATTCACTAGTTTTCATTCTGACTGCTTCCGTAAGTTTAGTTTTCTTTTTTGACATTGTCATTTGCCAGCAGAGTTAAGTTGGAAGCAGACACTGAAGAAACGAACTCTCACACTGAATTAATGATTCTAAATAATTGCAACAAGCTTTATATGTACGTTATCCTCAGCTGACCCAATGGCAATACAGAAGGTAACAATAGGCTGATAACACTTGTATCGTAGCTCTCTTGGTAGACGACTTCCTTGGTACTAGGAGTTTCGGAGAAAGGCACAGATTTAATTTTTTCTTTTTATCGAATTTTCTTTTGTAGATGAACTGTTGGGAAATGGAAATTGGATTTTAAGATGCAAAGAAGTCTGCTTATATATATTGACGGACGGCAGTTGATATAATTTCACACGCACACACATCCCCCCAGATCTTTTGTTGCAATTGTCTGCACAGATAAAATGGTTACGGGAAATTGATACAAATATTGAGCATATGGTAATGGGTGTGGTTACACTGTGAAATAAACATCTGATAAATTATTTTTATACTTCGATAATGCTGGAATATTTAGGTCATTCCACGCTAAAATTGAATCACCTCATGAGCGGGATTGTTGTTGAATTTTCTCTTGTAGAAGGCAAAAGAGGCTTTACGATTAATTCACAAAAAGCTGCAGTTATTTTTGACCTAAAATTTGTCAAAACAGTTTAAGATCCTAATCGTTCCGGCAGATTGGTTAAAATATACGATGACCTCTCCAATGGAATCAGTAAAATGGAAGATATTCCGGTATTATCACTCATAAGAATGTTCAACTAATCTCCTAGTGTTCTCTCTCATTTCTTGAAAAAACTAACATCAGTGAAAAAGTTGATGGAAATTACTGTTCATTGCCATATCCTTCTGAAGGATAGAGTACCTTGTGATGAACAATACGGTGGGTTTCCCGAGCTTTATATCGCTAAGGATTTTATCAGGAGAGGCGGCATCGATTTTCAGAAATGTGGAAGTACTAATTTCTGATATTCTTCTCCATCATCATCATCATCATAATCATCATCATCACTCTGTTAGCATCCGTTGTGGGACTTCCCCCAAGATTCGCTTTACCTCTCTATCATGCGCATTGGAGGGCCAATACTTTCTGAAATTATGTAGGTAGTCACGTCATCCTACATTTTGTCATCCCCAACTTCGCACCTGATCTCCAGGGACACCCCCCCCTGTTTCCGGCTGTTTTCGGATATTTTTGTAACTTGTCCAACCTATTGCTATTTGAGTTTCTAATGCTTCAGATTCCTGTCTTCTTACTCATATACTGCGTTGTCATTTTTTCTCCGTGTGAGATTACGCATGATTCTCATATGTGCACGTTGTATCGTTCTAAATTTGAAGGTCAATCTCTTGTTTCGGTTCCGTGTTTTAGTTCCGTATGTGACTAGAAGTAGGATACATTGGTTGTACACACTTCTTTCTAGCAGAAGCTTGCCAACCTTGACTGATTCTCCACCTTATTCCCTTTTTATGAGATCTAGGAGTCTTGCAGTTCTAGGTTAATGTAATGGTTACCTTTTCCAACAGTGCATTTTCTATTCCTATCGCTGAGTATTTGTCTCTAACAATATCATTCTACATGGCATTTGTTTTGCTGGAGTTGTGTTAAAGCCATTTCGAGACAGAAAATATATTATAGGAACCTTTGAGATTTCAAACGTCTGATCGTACAAAAGAATAACTTGAGTTGAGACTTTAAAAATGACTTGAAATTATGTCACTTGAATTATTGATAAGGAAATCACCCAAAAGTTTTAAAATCCTTATTGCGTCGATAAGTTTTGCCTTTTGGACGGGTATATTCTATTTTCTTATATTGATAGTAACACTTTTCGACAGAAATCTTCCTCCAAATTAGATAGCACATCGCATGTCAATGTTAAATAATCTATCTCTTTAGGTTGTTACTGCATCAATAAATACTTTCGAACACTTCACTCTCCCATTCCATGTTTTTTCTATTTTAATATTCATTTCTTCAAATTATCATTTTATTTTTATCTTCACAGCCTCGTAAGAATTTTTGTACATGTGAACACATTCATTTCCATATTTTTCTCATGATATTTACTTTCCTTGAATTAAGTGTACGAGTTATATGAATAACTTCATCATATGATTATAGGTTTATGGAGAAATAATGATATCAAAGAGAAAACGTCTTACGATTATGCCCAAAATATATTTACGGTCATTCTCGTACAAAATTATTGGCAGTCCAAGTGCGATGCCCAGAATGCCAGGGTTCAAGAATTGACGCTAGCACGTGCTCACGTTGTTTCTTGATACATGGCATCTGTATATTGTGAATGCGCCTTCTGTGAATTTGCTCTGTATTTTAAAGCCGTTCTTTCATGATGTATGAGTTGATGTTTTCATTCAGATGTATCAATTTATCATTCCCTGTGGATATTTCATTTTCATTGATTTATCCACGTATTTATCCACAAGAGAACTTCATAATTTGTATTTTCAAACTTCAATCGTGGTCTCATCGGCTTATTCGCAAGTTATTTATAGTCAGTCTCCTACCAAATTAAAAAGAGTCGACATGCGACCACTGGAAGGTTGCGTTGTACAAAATCCAGTGCTATCACATGCTTACATTGTGTGTTGATGCATGGTGCCTGAATCGCATCAAAAGGAAAGGCAAAGATTTCTTTCCCACATATCAATGCATTATTATTCCATAATTTTTGTCTTGCACAATATTTTGAAACGTCTTCAATGAATTTCAGTGAAATTTTGTTGAAGGTTGGGCAATGATTGAGGAAGCAATGTTTTCGACGGTCATCTCCCTTATATTGTCGTTATATTTACATAGCTCAATATCAGTGAAGGTTTTCAGTTAATCTTGATGAACTTTTGTGAAATTCTGGGCAATCAACAAAGGAAGAAGTGTTTACATTTTGAGACGGATCCTAGAATAGTTAGTCACCTTTTTGCATCGTAGCTATATGTTCACAACACAATATCCCCGGATGAATTTTGATGACATTTTTGTCCATAATTTGCAAAGGGGAAACTGTTTGCATTATTCACAGTCCCCCCTTTGCATTGCGTTTACATTTTGGGGCAGACCTTTTCAATTATTTTATTAAAAGTAAGTTCATTCAAGGGATCGTTTTTCTAAAAAACGAATTTGAAAAGGAACAAAATTGTTCTAGTGAGGGATTTTACTTACAATGTATATCCTGCAAAATTCTATATTCTATACGGTTTCAAAGTATAGTTTCCTTTGACTCTATTAAAACATTGATATCCTATTACATGTATTTTGGGAGCAAACTGTGTTTAATGTATGAGTTACGAATTCTAGAGAACTGGTCGCTTCTAAGGATTTCGAATACTTATTTTTACTTCAGTTGATTCAGTTGAAGTTTTTTTAACGATTTATCCCACTTCACACACACACACGCACACAAACACACACACACACACACACACAAATACACACGCAGCCCCCATATATATATATATATATATATATATATATATATATATATATATATATATATATATATATATATATATATTGCACAAAATATATTAAATACATTGGCACAGGCGTTCCCTTATATAACATGGTTTGTTATCTCGAGGTTTGAGTTCCCTGATATAGCGTGGTTATACAAAAGAAATGACGTGACATCGAGCATAATAGCCTGTGAAAAAGGCCTACAAGCGACAGGCAAATCGACATAATTATATCCCTCCGATTTGTTTAAAAGGAATATCACTCGAGGAATACAGGAATCGCAAGGTTTTGAAAAGAGGTGTTCTGATGGTTAAGCCTAGATTGGAATGAATGATTATCAAATTGCAGCAGAAGTGGCAATTTAACCTCCAACTTTGTGCTTCGTAATGGTACACTTTATTAATGAATGAAAATCACTGCTTCTCTTTCAGATTGACACAGCTCCTCTAGTGAATTGTGTCCAAGCAACAAGATATTCAAAGAAATCAATTTGAATGGCAGTACGGTATAGTAATTGTGAGAGAATCATCATACACAACTACAAGAAAGTCAGTTCTTCAAGCATTAAGTATCCAGCAGAGAAACCAATTCTTTGGAGCCAGTTATATCCTCTTCAGTCTCTTAATTTCCGTCGTTAAACACAGACCTTCGCCAGGAATCACCAAGCTCCTCTATTGTGGGCCTTGCAGAGCCAGTTTTTTCTGGATTTGTCTTGCTCGTCTCTCCCTCTAATACTATGCCAGCTACAGTGATCCCTTAGGATCCATGTCGTGAGTTGCAATGTGCATAGGTTGTTTGCTATTTAAAAAAAAATAGCCAGCCCATTACCATTTAAGTTTTTTAGTGGATGTCTCTGACTCTTGTCTCTTCCCGGATGTATTTAGCTGTCTCGTGGTCTCTCAATGTGAAGTTGAGCATAATTCTTTCACGTGTACGTTGCATGGTTCTCAATTTGCAGGTCTGTTTCTTTGTTAAGTTCTATGTTCCAGCTCGATAAGTGACTATATGGCAAATGCATTGGTTGTTCATCTTTCTTTCTCGGAATCTTTTTGTTTTATAAGTTTGAGCTTGCTCTGCCAAAGGCTTGCTATCTTAGGGTAATTCTTCGCTTTATTTCCCTTCTTTTGAGGGTTTCACAGATATTCGTTGGCCAAAGTAGATGTAGCGGTCTACTTTCTCCAATTTTCTGTCGTCAATTTTGATGTTAGTATTTTATTTCCGACGTGGTTGTTGCACATGATTTTTATGTTGCTGAAGTCCATGTGTTGGCTGACTTTCTTGCTTTCTTCAATTTGTTCATGTAGCATTCTTAGTGGTGATCAAATGGCATTTTTTTCTGAACAAAATAATTTGATTACTCTCCGTTATTATCATTGATTATTCAATCCGAACCCTGTACAATTTAATTTTTTTTATCAAAACTGGCAGTTTGTTATTTCCATTGAATTAGAATTCAAAACATTCCATCGTATTTATTCAATTAAATGCACTTGTTTCCTAAAAAGAGATTTTCATTGGCAATCAGATATGATTTTTGAAAAATTTTCTAGATTATCATGAACAAAATATTAACATCATATTGGCTCGATGAAATAGCAGAAAAATATCAGCATTGATTTCAGCTGCCTAAATCATTTTTGCAACATTTTGTACAATTTGTGATTCTGTATTCATGTGTTGCAAATGTCACTCCTGAAGTTACATCAGATAAGATTAGCCATTACACACATACACGCTCCACATATACTCCCGCATATACGTCTGCCGATACCTTATAATTTTGACTTGGGAAGTAAAATAATCTGCAAAATCAATCCCGGTAATGCAAGAGTTAAAATAACCGTTGTCGCACTAAATTCTCAATTTGAGTTCAAGGAAGGTGCACAGTTCTTAGATTTAGGATTGGAGCTAAGAGAAGTAAACCAGTTCAAGATAAATAAAAGCCATACATTTGGCTACAATATCAACAACAATTAGGCGGGGTTTAAACATATTTGTGCCGACTACTGTGTTTTTTTTTTAGTATTCTTTGGCTTGTTAGAACCTCTTATAAATCTGAAAGAAAGTGTGCTCGTCTTCAATGAGATTCTGAGTGTCTAGAAAACTTGATATTTGAGTCAACAACACTTGCTACCCGGGCAAAATTAGGGAATATGAACAGTACACTGACGCGTGCGATTTTGCAATCGCTGCGTGCCAAATACAAATGATATTTGACAAGACAAAACATAGGGAATCAAAAGACCCAATGACTTCCAAACAAACTAAGCAACATTCAGATATGATGTTCTACAACGGAAAAAGTAGCTTATGCCAACCATTACACACTACAAAGATCACAATTAGAATATTCTTAGAGGAATATGCACGATGTACACTGATCATAAATCTTTAGAAAAGTTACTGAATTGCCCCATGAAAAATAAAAGGATCCAGTTTTGGGTTTTAAGCATAACAAGGTTTAAGTGTAGAATAGGGCACCTTTAAAGAATAATTAAGATAAGATTAGATTTACCATCCTATTCTATACACATATGAAAGGGAGCGAAGAACGAGTAGAGATGTCGGGACATATTGAGTTGGCGTGATTAACTGCAATCGCTTTGAACCCCGGTTGATTGCAACTACCAAAGAGCAGTTTATCTAGGAACGGCATAAGAACAAGGCTTATTACCCAAAATAGATATGATTAGGGAACAGGAAGTTGATAAGAACAAGTGAAAGATCGGGGAGGTAAAAGCATCTAAGATGGAGCAGAAGTACATTCTGATGGATGATATGTATTATTTGTAGCAACCTGATGACAAGCCAATAATCAAGCTTCATGTTCAGTCACACCTAAGGGTGAGTTTTATCGTACAGTATCATGATGACAGTAGTCACATGGGCTTTAAAAAACGTTTCGGACTAAAAAACAAAATTATTTTTGGTTCTTTTTATTGAGTGATATCATAAACTTTATACGTGAATGCATATCATATCAGACGAGAAACTTGGCAAAATAACTTGGACATGAATGCAATAGTTTTATTTTCCAGCCTTCCTCTTGGCCAATTAGCTTTCGGTGTGTCTGGTCTTCACCTAAAAACCCCGTCAAAAAAAAAAAGTTCATAGTAACGTTCATAAACCTTTGTTCATGTTGACCACGTGTGTTTGCAGTCCTAAATAATTCAGTTGTGAAAGTTGCAGAAAGTTTCTGCGTGGCAAATATTGAAAAATTGGATATTCCAGATGGATATAGGCCAATACACGAAGTAGTCTTAGCCTCATCTGTAGACTGTAAATCCAAGGAGGGGCAGAATGCCATCCAATATAAGAAAAGTGATGTCAGCAGCAGGAATCTCATACTGAATAAGACATTGCAACAATGGAACAAGCCGTCGTCATTCGCTGATCAGAGACAAAGTTGACGAAATCCACTAAGGTGAAAATAGAAAAAAGGTAGTTTAATAATTAGGATCCCAAGAACAGGGAAAATAGTGATAGTTTTTTTTTCTAATTTGAATAGCATGGAAGGCAAGATGTATGATATACAGGAAGAAACAGACATAAGGCGTGCGCACAAACATTTAAGTCTGAAAGCTGTTATTTTTTCAAACGTATATAAGACAAAGAGAAGAGAACGACACAAATCTGTTGACAGACACCATGTTGACTGTTAAGTCCAAAATGAAACACAATAAAACAAAAGTCTCAAAAGTTAGCAGTATCAAAATTAAGTATCGAACAAGGGATTTCTCAAGAATGAATTAACCAAAAATATAGGATGGGAGAAGAATAAACAACTTAACGATTTGTCAAACGAGTTGGTCATTTTGTTCTGCAACGAGAGGTTATTGAAACTGAACGGATGAAATGAAATAAAATGGCACTGTTAAACAGGCACCCATCGAATTCCCTTTATCGCAGTCAATTCCTTACCGCCAAATCTAATGAAGTTTTTTTTTCGTTACAGCAAGTGTCAGCAAAGTACAGTCATGAAATGTAATTTCACTAATTGATTTCTCATAAGATTGTTGCTAATGAAGGATAGTGTGAAGCAACAGTCATAGCCAATGATATAAAAAATTGCCGGTATCCAGTTTAATACGATGGGTGTGTTTATAGCTCAAAGGATTACTTGCCCTGTGTCGGAGAGAGGCGTGTCAATAATGGATAATAACATCTTTGAGACCAAATTTGGAGGAAGCGATGGAAATAATGGATAATAGATTATAAGTTTTTTTTTCTTTCTTTAAATTTTTGTTTCTTGCAATGATAAATTCGGAAAACATTGAGAGATAGCCGACGGAATACTATTCACATGTTATCATGGCCCCTTTTTATTTACAGATAAATTGTATACAAAAAGGATTAAGTATTAGCTTCAAGTACAAAAATAATTTACCCACACATGCTTACGTCACTTCCTTTAAATCATGCCAATAAAAGCACTCACGTTCAGTCGATCCTTGCTTTCGCCCTGCTCTTTCTTTAGACTGGATACTCTCTCTTTCTATTCTGATTTCATCTCTTTCTACGATCGATTATTTCGCCTCATCTCCTAACTGAAGCAAACTGTGCCGTTTTTATCGTGACCAATCACTGTTCAGGATCTTACTGCGTTCATTGCACAGATGTTGACAAACATGTGTCTTTTTTCTCTCCCTTTCCTCCAACTCGTATCCACGTCTTCAACCCATGTAGGTGGCCCAGCCATTTGTTTTTTTTACATAACAATCAGGAATATCTTCTATTCAATCGAGTTGCTAACTATTAGAATATCTTTCTGTCATTTGTCTTTAGTGGCATCAGAGAGCAGCTTAAAATTACATTTGACAATCTAATACAATATGGCTCATTGGCCTAAGAATCTGCTGGTTGGTTAATACTCTGAAACTTGTTTCTTTGCTTAAAAAAAAAAAATATATATATATAATTACTGCGGTCACTGGAATGATCCAACATGGTTGATTAAAGCATTTCAGAATCATTCTTTTGTAAATATATTCGGGCAGCACTTATAACTGCCGGTTTTTCTACATCACGGAGACATAGGGAAAATGGTATCCTCACAAGGTCAGCCTGGAGTATTCATGGCCTTTGTATAACCTTGCATTTCCTTTCAGGCTTGAATTCGCCATGGTTTGAATATATGTGTATGTACATACATTCGATATACCGACTGGGAACTCATGAGTGAATACTGAGATAAAATTTACTTTTGTACATATACCAGACCTGAAACAGTGGAAAATTATCCAAGGTACTTTATCAACAACCGTAAAAGATATGGATAGCGAGCACTCGACTATATTCGGAACAATGTAAGGCCGTTACATAAATCCACAAGATTTTCCTAGTAAATGATCACATTGACAACTTGGAAGTCAGTAAAGCACCGTTAGGCCACAGTGTTACCGATGCAATTTAGTTACTGAACCCCTAGCTTATACCCGAACCTCCTGAGAAATAGCTGATGAAACCAAGAACCTTATAGGAAAAAATCATAAATTGCAGACCACCGACAACAGTGAGAGAGAAAATTGGATTAACGGAACCGAATAAAATCATTGGAAAGAAATTAAGAATAAACAAAAGAAGATACACAACAACAATCACCGGGAAAATTCTCAGGAAGTCGGGCCTTCAAAGCTATCAACAAAAATCTCAATACAAAACAGTAACAAATAATCAAAGTACTTCCAAAAATGGACGCTTAATAACAGCCAGGGACCAGATCGTTGAACAAAACCTAAAAAAATTTTCAAAGATTCGACTCCTCCAAACAAAGAACACAAAACAATGCACAAGGTGTGCATGAGAGTTGAAAATGAGCAATGAGAACCCCCCCTAAAAAAAAACAAACAGAAAAGGGAACAGCTTCTGAACCAGAGAACATTATCATCGACTTACTGAAAAGACTAGTACAGTAATCTCAAGGAAATTCGCCATCCTATCAAATATTGGAACACTGCAATCATAATGCTGTTAAATTAAAAAGAGAAACCTGAACAACTCAATAACTTCAGATCAATAAGTCTACTCAGCTGCAGCTATAAATATTTTGCAAAGATAATCACGAACCAAATCAACAAAACGCTAGACGAAAACCAACCATGGGAACAACGTGGATTTATTTGAAGCAACTCAACCATACGATAAATCAATTAAAAGAGAAATAAAAAGAATATGAAATACCATTCGCATTAGGATCCATACACTTCAATAAGATCTTTCAAGTGAAAGGTTTCATGGTCATTTATGCTATCACTCTACAAGGTGTAGATCCTGTATATGTCAGTGAATTACAACATACACACCTTCACAGCAGCTCCACTAACAGGGTACATAAAGACTCGGAACCATTCAACCTGATTAAAAGGTAAGAGAAGAAGAAATCAGCTCACTAAGACTCTTTACAGCCTGCCCTGAGATAATCTTAAGAAACTCAAACTAGGGAAATAAAGGAATCAAAATGAACAGTGAATATCGAAGTGATCTGAGATTTGCAGACAGCATTGTCTTTCGTTGCAGAGAATACTCGGAGCTGGAAGCAAGACGAATTGAGTGAAGAAATCAAGGAAAAGTGAGTTTCACAATAACTTCAGCGAAACAGATGCTCTGCACTTGTCGAAAAGAAAAAAACGCAAAAAGATCAAAATAAAAAAATACAGCGCTTGACATGGTTGACCACTACATCTACCTAAGATAGATAACCTCCATGGAACCCTCAAAACAGGAAAAGATTGAGCAGGAAAAAAAAATACTCTACGATGGTGAACTTTCTGTAAAGCAAGGTTAACCTCCGAGACTGACAAATTCTACTTAGTTCTCAAAAAACAAACTAACAACAACGAACTTCCCAGTAATCACATAAGGAGCTGAAACATCATTAAACTGAGAACAGTGCAACATGCACGTGAGAGAATCATGCTCAATATCACAGGGAGGAATAACAAGACAGTACAGTATATTAGGGGAAACAGGAGTCCGTGTTATCATGGAATCCATTATGAAACTCAAATGGCAGGGGGGTTGTTATGTTGCAAGAATGGCAAGCACTCGTTGG
Source organism: Thysanoteuthis rhombus (assembly GCA_963457665.1). Taxonomy (NCBI): domain Eukaryota; kingdom Metazoa; phylum Mollusca; class Cephalopoda; order Oegopsida; family Thysanoteuthidae; genus Thysanoteuthis; species Thysanoteuthis major. The sequence goes on along the minus strand of OY735203.1, from coordinate 39,202,983 downwards.
AGGCCGATCGAATTGAGATTGGATGACGAACTGGACATGTTTACATGGTATTTGCTCCGCGAAACCAATGAGAGGTTTGGTGAATCCTGGGGATAGTCCATGTCCAAGGACGAAGAATAAAAGATTGATGATCATGATGATTATTATGATGATGATGATTATTGAGCCCATGTCACCAAACTGCAACCCACTAGTATATATATTCGTATGTGTGAGCGTGCGTGTGTGTGTGTGTGTGTGTGTGTTTCCATTTTGCTGATATCATGTATTCAACTTAAGATACCATTCTTCATTTCAGACAGAACGTTCAAGTCCTGCTCGATGCTCATTTTTTTCATTCATTTGCGCGGTGGGCTATCGATTTATTACTTGGTTTATTCAAGTGCAGGACGAAATATGTTTCAAAATAAATCTTCTCTTCAAATACCACACGCACACACGCAAACACACGCATAGGCACACATAATACGAGTGGGAACAATTTCTATTTAATTCATGTTTTATTACATATGACAAGGAATAATAATCAATTTCTTGGTTCAGTCCCGGTGCGTGTGAGTATCATCCAAAATTCAAAGCAGTTCAGCAGTAAAACCTGTTATTCTCAATCATCAAGGAATAATTGCATTGTTTACCGGAAAATAATTTCACATCTTGTTTCATTCTCGAGGTCGTCGATCTCAGATTGTTGATGGTAGTTAAGGCTTGAATATATATATATATATATATATATATATATATATATATATATATATATATATATAGTGATAGATTGATAAATAAATAGATCGATAGATATAGATATATAGATATATATATATAGAGAGAGAAAGACAAACACAGAAAAAGAGAGAGAGAGAGAGAGAAAGAGAGAGAAAGACACACACGGAAAGAGAAAGAGAAAGAACTGTACCGTACTGTGTTGATGGATGAAGAATTGTACTGTACTGTATTGATGGTGATCACTGTCCTGGGAAACTGGTTACTGGCTTATGTGATTAGGGGTCATTTAGATGTCCTATTTTGCCATCAGGAAATTCCGAATAGGGATAGAAAATATATCATAGAATAACGCGGTACATTTAAGATAGGGGTAATGATTAAGGATCTTGGTTGAAAAAACAACATTTGAGAAAAAATAGTGGAAAGTTTTTATTATCAGAAAAAGTGCAAGTGATTAAAGGTTCTGAATTTGATGCAGAAACTGTCAGTTTGAATTGAATTGAATCTTTTACTTGAGAAAAGTGATTGATTCATTTTTACGTCATTTTTGTTATTATTATTCTTTTTACGTGATTACAATCGCCAATCCAGAATGTGGAGGTGGGTGGTTTCCCTTGGATTGTTATGAAGATTTATTTTAGATTTTTGGTCCGTATAATAAAATGACACAACTTTGCACCAGGGAAACTGATATCTATCATCTTACAGCAAGAGCGAACAGCCATGTATGGTTGCTCTCAGAATTAATTCAAGGGCTTCACCGATCATTACTAATTTTTTATAAGATAAATGTGGTGAGGACAAGTCATGGTCTTAGAAAAATCACAAAGAGTGGAATAGAAAAACAGAACCAACCACCATATATATATATATATATATATATATATATATATATATATATATATATATATATATATATATATATATATATATATATATATATATATATATATATGTATATATATATATATATATATATATATATATATATATATATGTATATATATATATATATATATATATATATATATATGTATATATATATATATATATATATATATATATATATATATATGTATATATATATATATATATATATATATATATATATATATATATATATATACATATATAGGTCGGGTAGGATTTTAATAATTTTTAAACTGTTTTTTTCTGGCAAATTCCCTCTCTAATATTAACTTTTTCATTTTTTTCACACTTTTCTGGTTTATTCGTGTATTTTTTCTTGAGTTTCACAGATTTTAGAAGCATGTGAAATATACGTTACATCTTCTGTTAAAGATAATTCATCCCTTGAAACTTGACATTTTGGTTTCAAAATTAATACATTTGTCATATCAACTTCAAAAAACAACTATAAATAATGTATACGGTAACTTGTCAATTAAAGTGATTTCACGGGTAAATTACAGGCAGTCACAGCGTGTCGTTTGGGTGCAAAATAATGACAGCAGACAATTTGTTGATTAATCAAATTTTTCCATGTTGACAAAAAGTTAAGTACATTTCATATTGCAACATTTGATATGAAAGAATATTCGTCAAAGTTTTGTCGTCTCAAGTTTTGGTGATCAGAAAATAATTGACAGTATCGTAACCAGAATCACGACGAACGGCGGTAGGCCCTGATTTTGGCCACATATAAGCGGATTCAAACTGGTATTTTGTTCCCTCAACACCCAAATTCTTTTAATCGGGAGAACAACTGCATTGTAAAGATATAAATGTCCATTTACTCCCCGAGAAAGTATGTTACTAATGTTTCACCACCAAACATTCTCTCCATCTTCGAAGCTGATAATGATATTTGCAACTTTGTTTTTTGACTGGACCAGCTCAGCATTGTATTACGACTTCGGGGTAGAAGGTGTTGAAATGGCGGGAATGCTGGAGTGAACATAAAATAATGTCCTACAAATATTTAAAGATATTTTGACTTCTTTGTTCGCGGCGATTTGACAACATAAGAAAGAAATATGGCCTTGAATATTCGTTTTCTTACACTGCAAAAGGCAGAGCAGAAATCTTTCGTGAGTGGTCACGAAAGGGGATAATTCAGTAATTTTACATATTTCTACCCCATGCTGGTCAATACCTACTCCTAGACAAACGCCTGGGCCAATGTCCATTTAGTTGATTATGAACATACCCTCCATAAATATAGATGTACGTATGCGTGTGTGTGTGTGTGTGAGTATAAAATAGATGTAGATATATGTGTACAGAAGAGATGATTAAGAATAAACTGTGAAGTGAAGTAATCAATAAATGTGTTTTGCCAGTCATGACATACGGCTGCGAGATTTGGATAATTAACAACAACTAAGCAAAGATAATTGTCTTTGCCCAGAAGAAAAAGGAATGAATAATCTTCTTTCATTCTCTGACATAGAAAGCACAAAAGCCGGATAACTCCTCAGACACGTTTAACTAAGATGATTGAATGTATCCAGCATCGAAAACACAGATTGGCAAGACACATAGCCGACAGCCAGACAGCTGGTAAACTGTCAGTCATCGAATTGATACCGAATGACAAAGACAGTCAGAGAATCGACACAATCAGACGAGACCAGAATCTGACGCCGATTGAAGATAATGTGGAGCAATTACCTGGTGTGCCAAAGAAGTCAAACTAGGTTGCAGACTGAGAAGAATGGACACCTGTATGATGAGATAGAGGGGGGCATCCTCTTTCAGGTTTGAAAAGAGTCTTATCTTTTGGTTGCAGTTAATGTGCATATGTGTATTTACATATAATTGAGGCTTATGTATGATTGAAATTAGGTATGGAATTTTCAGTGTATAATGTTGGATCGATGTGATTAATATTTATCACTAAAATAAGTGCATTGGCGAGAAAATTGGATTGAAAAATGGATATTTACTGTATAAAACAGACGTGTTCCTTCACCAGGCTCTAGAGTTATTGATATTCCCACGAGTTAAAAAAAATAACTATCACTTGTTCTGCAATAATTTTTTAAATCCCTTTAGGATTTCTCTTTGAGAAAATATCGTGTCCCAGAGCTAAATTGAGAAGCCTCAATTCACAATACTCCATAAAAAATATCAGTTAATGAATAGTTTTTAAAAATTTCGTTGGAAAATGAGAAGGCATGTGGGCATGCATCCATTTGTGTATGACTTTGCTATTATAACTACTATTTTATCTGATAAAGAGATATTTTTATTTATGAACTGCATTTTTTGCAGAGAAAAAACGACAATAATATTTCTGGTAAGTGTTTATAAGTGTACATATGTGCATTTTGGAGGTTTTTTAAAATTTTTTACTGAAATATTTATCCTATAGTGTTGAGACAAATTGAAGATCAAATAGGTTTTCAAAAGATGTCTAGTATCTATGCAAATCTGGAACGTTCTCTGCCAACTGACGTGTTCAATTGCAAGATCAAAGGATTTTAGAAACTGTTTTTCTTGAGTTCATCAGAAAAACAAGAACTAATTAAACATTACTTCGAACAGAATGTTAAATGGAGTAACGATGTGAATATTCCAGTCTAAAGCCAAATGGTAATTCAAGCTGATATTCATGTTATTTAAGCCAAACTTTGAGTGTAGTAGCACTGACAGATTTTTTTAATCCATCGAAAATCTTTACGAAAAAAAAGAAAAATAGAAAAGTATCTTCAGACCATGTCTTGTAAAAATTGGCAGGATCCTTTGCTAGAATGTTCAAATGGCCCTAACACAAGATTTTAGAATAAAATGTCTGAAAAAAAAACAAATCAAACAAAAACAAAAGATCTATTGGAAAAATACTTTTTAAAAATTAAAACGAAAAACAAACAAATTAAGAACATATTCACTAAGGTAGTTATTCAAATTTGCAATGTTCCAGACCAATTAGTTTTTTAGGTATCACTGACAGAAAATCGTTCCAAAAGTATTTCAACCAGCATAACCAGGCACGACAAAACAGCCTTACCCCTAAGCATGTTTTGCTGAGTCAATGATGCAGATAGAAGGAGAGAGAGAGGGGAGACAGAGGGAGGGAGAAAGAAAGAGAGAAAGAGAGAGAGAGTGTAAAAGACAGAGCAAGAGAAACATTTCGATAGCTTTTTACTCCTCCCTCGATGAAATATATGTGTTGACTAATGGCTACTTTGTAAGGGATATAATTCTGTTTGGATCGACTCATGAATCGAATCACTTCTTTCATAGTACATTGGCGATCCTTCTACAAAGTTCTTATTGATATAAGAAATTGAAGGGCAATGAAAGCAACACAATATCTGTAAAAGTTTGCAATGATTAGAGAAAGATTGTTGTGATAGTCAGGTAAAAAAACTACGGAATAGGCAAGTAAATCCATACACAACTACCTTACAACAACCTAGTTAATTTTCCTCCCAGTATCCATAGAAGTTCTCAAAAAAAACTCAATACTAACCCTTGGGTTGAAGAATCATAAATACTTTACAAACGAAGTTTGGGAATTTTTTGAGCGGATCCATGCATGATTATTCGTCCTGTGTCCTACCAAAATCTCGGCAACAACAGAATATCTATCGATGTTCTCAAAAGAATTTTATGTTTGGATGGATGATGAACTACAAAAGTTGAGATTGAATTTGGTGGCAGGTCAATGAACAATTACACACACACATAACAAGCTAGGCAAATAAAGAAAGTATTAGCTACGCAGTGCCCATGATAGGGAGGTCAGGCAAATCTTCGGAAAGGTGTATCTCAAACGAATGATGATGATGATGATGATGATGATGATGATGATGATGATGATGATGATGATGATGAAATCCAGATCTGAATGCCGAGACATTTCTCCCAGTTACTCATTTTCTGATAATTCAAGCTCATTAATGAATAATGAATCAGTAAATTTAATCGGGTTCCATCCTTGCTGATGGAAATATTTGATATCTGACCAACTGATTATTTACATGTATTCAGTGCATGCCATATCATTATGCAAAAGGAGTATATCATTGAAAATTTAGTTTCACAAAAGGAGGAGAATGATTAGACACAAACATTGGCAATATCACGCCAACGTAGAAAAAAGACGACATTCCATGCTTTGTGAACAAACAGAATCCATTTTTGTTAAAGCCTTACATCTCCAGAGAGACAAATCATCAGGTAAGCACTACAAAATCAATGGAATAAGTGTGGTAAAAGTGTTTTTCCGCAGTCTAGGGAGATTTCTATCATAACACTGTTTGCATAAGACTGTATAACCCTTGAAATAGCAAAAATGCCCAACAGGGACCGTAGAACAGCGGTGCAATACGTTGGTGATGATTGGATTGAAGTAAAACAAAGCAGATGGTTCAAATTGATTGTACCATCAAAAAAGTAGTCAGGACCAGAAAAAATATATTCAAGTTCATTGATTCTGGTAATTTATCAAAAGTATATCAATGCCAGATTGTCTGTCCTGTTGCAGAATGTGTTCAATCTGATATTCAAATCTGAATCGACTTCAATGTTATTATCTCCATTTGATGAACGGGAAAGATTGGATGCAGGCTGATTCGCAAAGAAGGAGCAACACTTTGTACATCTGAAGTGTTAATAAGACTGAAATTGTAGGATACGAGTTGGTCATACCTTGCGTGTACCAAATATTGTAAAAATTGCTTCCCTGGATTATCTTGAATATTTGAGGGACAATTTCCTACATTGGTTGAGAAATAAGTCCCTCTGTTTATGTACGAAACCTATTTGGAAGTAATTCTATGAAGCATCCTAAAGACTAACGTGTTTTATGATGGACGTGTGTTTGCTACTGAAGACAACTCATGGAAAATTATTATGACAAGAACTGAAGAAATTCGACATTTAGCAAATTCAATGGATGATTGACTGAAATTTATCATTCAATGTCATTCAATGATAGGGATCTCACAATTTTGAATATTACATCACGTTAATTTATAAATTCAATATCTCATGTATATGATTTCTTATAGTTTGCTTGGGCTATTCCAGTTATGTTTGCCTATTGTTCGATAATTTGATATAATAAACATTGACGAAATTGCATGAAAACGCGTCGTATGTTCCACCTCACAAATCAACCGACGAGGAGAACACTTCTACGATGACTTGAATTCTATACCCCAAAATACCGAAAAATATTTCACCATCGTCATGCGAGACATCAATGTCCAAGTAAGTCTAGTACAGATACAAAATATGGGGCGAAATTTTGTAGATTTTGCAACGGCAATCGAGTTCATGATAACTTTCTTTAAAAAGAAAGCCTGTATGAAGTCGACTTGGAAAAGCCCAGATCATAAAACAAAAAAACGGAATAGACTGCATCCTAGCAGGCAAGGGCAAAACTATTTAAGACATGCTGGTCCTGAATCATGTTCATGTAGGAAGTGACCACAGAATGATAAGATGCAAATAAAAGACAAAAAGCTTGAAAACAGAGGAAAAATGGTCAATACTAAACTACAACAACTTATATTTCAAGAAAACTCACTCAATCATTCCAACATGAACTGAAGAATAGATACAGAATCTTCATTGGAATAGAAAGAAAAAAAAATCAACGAGCTCGGACATAATATAACAACTTCGTTAATTGAAGTTGCCAGTATGTTGAGGCCGAGGAACTCAAAAGCACATGCAATCTCTTGATAAAAAAGAAAAACTCATGGAAAAAAAACAACATAAGAACTTCGAGCTGCCGCAAAAACATTAGAAAAGACAGAGGCAACAGAGTTGCACAAAACCATATAAGGTGAAGAAAAAATGAAAGAAGATACACAACAGCAGTTACTAAAAAATTCTCAAAAAAAGCATGGCATTCAAAACTATTAGAACATTTCTCAGTGTAGGAAGAAAGTTGACGATTAAGAAAATGTGCCACTGATAACTAATTGGGACCGAATCGTTGAACGTGGTCATGAATTCCACGAAGACCGCCTATTAACCAGATAAATGGAGCAAAAACATAACTAAAGAGTAATCAATTCGAACATTTTCCAGAAGTTACTCCGTAGGAAGTGAATCAATCTTTCAAACAAACAAACAAACAAACAAACAAAGGAAATGCCCCTGGTCTCAATAAAGTCACTTTCAACATATTTCAAAAAGCTATCCCATTCAACTTATACTTCAAACAGAAGAGAGGAACAGCATTCGTAATACAGTTATACAAAGAAGGAAACCACGAAAGCCCCAGAACTATAGGCCAATTATGCTACTCTACTGCATCAACAAACCCTTTACTAAAGTGATCGCTAACCGAATCAGTGGAACTCTAGATGGAAAACAAACACGGTCCCAAGCTGGTTTCAGAGGGAGCTACTCAACTATTGATCCACTCCATTCAGTGATCCAACAATAAGAGAAAGCAGCAGAGTATAGAATGCCACAAGCAGCAGCATTATTTGATTTTTAAAAATGCCATGTTCAACAAACAAAAGACACAAAAGCTTTCCCCCAGTGTATATTTGGTGGGGGAAAAAAGATAAAAATATACGGATGGAATAAGATACTCTCAGCAACGGTATATTATTTACCTTAGAAAAAGCTATTATTGTAACAACATTCATTTGTCCTGACGCAGTCTGGAGCAGCAGCATATGTATTTGGCACGTAAAACATGACAATTTATTCTGCAAACCCCAGTCGCGTACAACTCTATATACTGGAGTTCAACAACAGAAGTAGAAATAGCACTTTGTCTAAGAAAATATTAAATGCATAAATTCATTTTTTCAACTAAGAGATAGGAAGTTCAAATGTCACATAGGAGGGATTTGTTCTAGAAGAAAATTATTTTACTGAGTTCTGATATTTGCCATGAAGCAAAAATGATTTTTTTTATGATTCTTCAACGATGAGTTCTTGTAGAAATGTCAAAGACAATGTTATTGAGATCACAGTGGATGAGATCTCTTTTTTTCTTTTTCTCTACGATTCAATGGAATTCATAGAAAAATAGAAAAAAAAACAATGTTCAGAACTAATTTAATTTCAAACTCAATTTGCTCTAGGTGTTTTGTTCCGAAAAAAAAATTACCCGAGTTTCCTATATGAGATATACCCGAAGCTATTCAAATATCAATAGGTAACTAACGCTCTATTGCAAAACTGCTTATTTAAGTTCAATAATTGGTCATGTATGTCGAAAACTGTTTTAGATCATTTTGCGTTTAGGCTATGTTATATGAAATTCAGAATATATACTGGTCCGTCTGTATGGCGCAAAGCCAAAATATTCTCACTGTTCTTAACCAATCATCAATCTAAATACTGATTGCGTTTGATGCAGTTAAGCTTTGGTCATGAAACTAGAACCAGCGCTTTCAACGTAACTTAACTTTAAGCAAAAAAGTGCGGATATATTTGTTCTACTTTGTTGATATAAACACACATATGGCCAGGGAAGTTTATTCAGGCCAGGAAAGTTTCACCATAAAGTTTATTCACTGATATATATACATATATATTTATATATATTTATATGTATTTAGTCTTGTAAAACACCTTGCTTTTATCACCTGCTGTTCATGAGCGGCCACTGATCTGAGTACTGAATCATTTACAAGTATTAGGTGCTTTGACACTGGTCATGGCATCAGCCTTCCATTCCCTCCTTGAATTATTCGATATTTTTGCGAGAGAGGCGGAAAGTACCCAAATTGACATCAGCCAATTCACCATACGCTATTTTACTCATAATTTGGCGATGAGTTATGCATCTCCTCAATGCCTTAGTGCCAGTCTTCGTTTCTGTTGGAATTTGAACTCAGCTCGCCGCGTCCAGATTCTGGCATTCTTAACGGACTGCCCCTGGTATTTCTCTCTTATTTACTACGCTTTGCTCATATCTAGCAGATGGCTGCAAGGTTGTCATATGATTACCGATCGAATTATTGACGAGGTTGCACACTATACATCAGTATCAATGCAAATACTCGTACTTTCAGACTGAATTGATAGTTATCAAGTTGCAAGTACTTTAGAGATTAGAAAATAATCTCTAAAATTGTTCATTAAATTCTCTTGGTCATTGGAGAAATCGTTTGAATATATCACTACAGATTGTTTACTTTTATAGAACATTGTGAGGTCTACTATATCTCTTTTAGCTTCATACTTAAAAATTGAACTTAAATCTAAAAGAGCCGAAAGTAAATTCAAGAAATATGAACTTCGAATTGAAGAAACTTGTATTTCAAATTAAAAAGGAAATTTCAAAGTAAAACTTAGTACTTATTAAAGTGAGTTATATCGTATAGAGCGTATAGAGCGGCAGATAATGTAAAAACCTTAACACACACACACACACACACACACACACAGACACACACACACACACACACACACACACACAGAGGGCACACCCTGGTCTACTATGGGACCAATCAAAAGCAACACAACGTCAGGATATCACACAGCCCGCAGATGAAATGCAGAGTCATGCATTAAATCAGTCACCGATATAATTGCAGCGAGTTCAATTTTCCATCAATATCTGACAAAACTGCTGAACTGTGGCAATATTTAAATGGCTAAGTGCATGGTGTACTACCGATGCTACTGTGGTGAAAAATCTAGCAAACTTTAGTGATATCATTAGGTACTGTTTGGGATCCCTGTGTAGAGTTAATGATGCCTCAGCACCGGAATAAGGCCAGTAATAACAGTTTTGTTGGAGCAACTTATGCAGTTATGACACCTCCAACTACCACATTCAGCAGATGGTCCAGTTGTTGGGAACCATATAGAAGAGAGTGACTCATGTAGCCCATCAAACTCTGCAAAGTAAAAGGGTTACCGTCCAGGAACTCAGCAGAGCAACTTTAACAGCAAACATAATGCTAATAAAAAAAATGGTTACAGCAATGGGCAACACAGTGAAAAATCACTTTCTTTAGAGATACATAAATAAAAAATCCATTCATTCTTGACAGGTCAATATGAATTGCAGGGGTATTTTCAAGCAGCAAAAATAGATTGTTACATAACGATGGTTAATCAGCTAGACGAGCTGCCACCTTGTTATATGTTGGAATGTTGTCTTTTCTCTTTGAGTTCTCTCTTTTACCGAAGCTTAATCAAAGAGTAGCCCATCATGCCATAGGGGTAAAGGCAAGGAACTTCCTGAGATATTTGGGTTGGGGGGCAGGGGTGCACTACGACTCACCGTGGGTAACCTGAAACTATTAAAAGCAGGGGAATTCGGTTCCATAATGTATTTTACCATATCTGCATATTTCCGGATGAAGAGTATAAATAAATCCAACAAAATATAATCTAACGAATGTAATTTTTGAAAAACTTAATGGATCACTATGTAAGTGCTGCATATACTACCTTTAAAATCAGATTTAATAATCAAAAAACGAATCAATAGATAGATGCTGACGAAAATTACATCTTATCAAACTATATAACCATACATCAGAAGATTTTGATGGTTGAAAAATGAACAAGGCTGTATATGAATTGAAGTAAATTTTTAGTCACATTTATATATTTCATATTTTATTTCTATCATAAATGTGTAACTTTCTGACTCTGACTTACCAATATTAACTTATTAGGATTGTATAGAACCAGTCTTCCTCGACAGTTTTGTAATAACTTTAATATCTAATTCACAAAAAGACAAATCCAGAAGGCAGAACACAATAGTCGCAGATTTTGTTGAGATGTATGTATATCAGTCATATGATAGTATTTTAATGCTGAAAATATACGTTTACGATGATATCAAAATATACTATAATAGTCTTCTACTTAGACATCTTAATGTTTTCGATGATCTTTCTTAATTCCAGAATGTGAACACAAATTCCTTTCTGGAAACGATTCTGAGAGGGTCAAATAATTTGATTCAGGAAAGGTGTAAGCCTGCTTAGCTGTATAGTAACTCCTTGACTTTTAGTTAAAATTAAACATGAATATAAACAAGTGATAGCTTTATATCCGAAACCTCAAATCTAGTCACAAATACAAAACGTCATTTCCTTTGTGTACTGTCACAAAAGCTCCAAACACACGTGTTCACTCACGTATTTGCTCCAAATTTTTCAGTTGGTTACTTTACACTCTTCGTCTCTTACTTCCCTTGTTTCGAAGCCTGGTATTATTTTGTTGGCCTCTCAGTCAATTTGGAACTCACAGTTTTACCACCTTCAACTAACCAATGCTCTAAACGTTCCCTTTTTTTCCGAATGCATATTCTCTTTTTCACTTACCAAAAATGAAAATGACAATGCACTTACCACGAAAGAGTATGATCACCTTTTGTCTTTAAATTCTCCTTACTTCAGGATGTGCTCGAGGGTTAAATCCCATAAATTGTCTCAGTTATATATGTAATATCTGGAGATCCATGTTATGAGTTGAGATGCCTATCAGTTGTTTGTCATTCTTGCAAAATTGGCATTTGAGTTTTCAATACATTCTATGATGTGTTTTCTCAGTGATGTGTCGTGCTGTCCTGTGAGATCGCTATATGTAGTTGAGCATAATTGTTACTTCTCAGTCTGCGGTTTAGCTAGTCAACGTAGGGTAATTTTCTCGTTTGATTTCTTCTTTTAAGCATTTTATGGACATTTGTTGTTTAGAGACGAGCTAGACAAGTTCAGGAAGTACTGGCTCCGTGACGCCCATGATAGAGAAGGTTGGAAAATCCCGGGGAAGGTCTGTCCAACGACGGACGCTAAAAGACTGATGATGATGATGATGATGTTGTTTAAGCAGATATAGTGGTTTGCTCTCTCCAGTTTTACATCCTTGATTTCAATCGTTTAGTCCATATTTTCGACGTGTAAATATAGCATCACTGATTATTTGTCCATTTTCCAGGCGCACAGTTATAAGGCAAATTTTGATCAGAAATGCTCATTATATAATGCACAACCGATTTGATTAATATTCACCTCTAATTTTGACGCACCAACATCGACGAAATTAAAGAAAGAATACGTAATATTTGCTTTAGAATTACGCTTTTTCTCCAAATCATGTTTTTCCAGTGTCTTCTGTGGCACCAGTAACGATTAAAGGCACATTTTTTAAACTCAAAGTCGGAAGATGATGCGTAAAATATGTAATTTATGTAGAAACCGGAGAATCAGGAGAACACAACAATCTTGAAAAGAGGAAAGGGCCGGAATGTATCAGTAGATAAAGGCCATAATTTTTTCATATAAGTAGAAATTCCAAATCAGGAGAGAAATGATTGTTTTCAGGGAAAGTTATTCGAAATAATTATTCGTTGTTTTTATCAAATCAAAGCTTTAAGAGAGAGAGAGAGAGAGAGAGAGAGAGAGAGAGAGAGAGAAAGAGAGAGAGAGAGAGAGAGAGAGAGAGTTCAAAACATCTTTCTTAGAACGTTTCATGATCTCGGGGTGTATTTCCATTTCTTTACTTTCCAAAGAAAAAAAAAAGAGGGTTACCCAAGGATTGCAATTTTTCTTTCGAGACTGAGAGTATAACATGATGAAAAAAAACGTACTCATGAGAGAGCAGCATTGATTTCTGCGTTTATGTAGCTATTGACTTTGCTTTATCCAGTGATTTACATCGTTCACAATAATGCATCATCATCATCAGTCTTTTAGCGTCCGTCCATGGACATAGACTTCCCCAAGGATTTGCCATGCTTCCCTATCATGGGCGTCGCAGAGCCAGTACTTCCTGAACTTGTCTAGCTTGTCTCTCCATCTAGCATTTTGCTGGCCTCGGTTGCGCATGTGGTCTCGGGGGATCCATTTCGTGAGTCGTGACGTCCATCGATTGTCTGCCATTCTTGCAACATGGCCAGCCCACTGCCATTTGAGATTTTTAATGGATTCTATGATGTCCCTAAATCTTCTCTTTTCTTGGATGTACTGTGCTGTCTTGTGGTCTCTCCATGTGAGGCCAGGCATTATTTTTCCATGTGCATGTTGCATGGTTCTCAATTTCGGGTCTGTCTCTTGGTTAGGTTCCATGTTTTAGCTCCATAAGTAACTATTGGGAGGATGCATTGGTTATACACCCTTTTCTTTAGAAATAATGGGATCTTCTTATTTTTGAAGGTTGAGCTAGCTCTGCCAAAGGCTTTCCATCCTAGTGTGATTCTTTGCTTGATTTCTTCTTCTTTTGAGGGTCTCATGGAGATTCGTTGTCCTAGGTAGATGTAGTGATCTACTTCCTCCAGTTGTGTGTCCTCGATTTTGATCTAAGTGTTTTTATCCCCGATGTGGTTGTTGCACATGATCTTTGTTTCTTCAAATTAAGCCTTTTTAAATAAATCGAAATATATTCCTATGTATGACCATGTACATAATAATGCAACCATTGCTCTTCCTCTTTGCTTGATGTCATCGGATGTAATAGGGAAGACTATGGCAGTTGCAACACTTTTTGCATTCCTCTCAGTTACTAAGAAACGTTTTGGACTAGCCTAATTATTTTTTACTTATTAAACTTACATCTACCTGTTAATCACCCTTGCAATTCAGAGAACATTACATATGGCATATCGTTCTCGGTATTTATTTGAATGGATGGTCATGTATTGCAATTGACTTTTATCCTGGAGACATTTGCAACACTAATCAGTAGTAGTTGCTCCATGTTGAAATACATTCAAGTTCAATAATTAAAGGTTTATTTTCTTCATCGATGAGCTTGATATTCTGAACATATTTATTGTTTAATAATGGTATCATAGTACTGGTTATCTCTCAATCAAATAATACTTAATTAGTTTAGTTTATTTATGCATAGAATATAGGCATTTATTCAATATGCAAATATCACAAACTCTAATCAATCTCCCCATATTTGAGAGTAAAACAATTTAAGTGGAACATTTTGCTATGCAAAACTACAAACTATATTGAACATTCAGTTATCGTAGAAAACTGATTTTTGTCACACTTCAGTAAGTGTGACTTTGGGTTTCCTGAAAAGCACACAGACATCCAAGAATGACACAAATGATAAGATTCTTCATAACTTCATTCACAGTCATCCTAACATGACACTGCTAGTGAACTTTTTATAACTTATTGCAACTGTCCCCAAACCTATCAGTCATGACAAAACACTATGCAGTAACTAGACACACTGACTTTGATGCAAGCTTATCAAGTAACTCAAAAGCCTACAAAACAATGATTCAAATAAGTAAGTATTTGTTGATACTGTGGCAATTAAGGAAAAATACTTACGTACCACAAAAAAATAGTATTTTCAATGAGTGCAGAAGGTGTTGTAAGTTTCCTCCCGATGTGGGAATGGTCTAACTAAGCAGGTGTAATGGACTTTCAAGGCACAGCCCCAGTAAGCAAAAGTGTTTCAATAGCTAAGAACGGGAGATCATTGGCTGGAACCCCCTTCACACACACGCACTTTGGGCTAATAAAGTTGGTTGATCTCTGTTATGATGTGTGAAATGCAAGAATATCAACAGCTAGGATAATTCGAGTCGAAAAACGTTACAAAAGTTACGTCAGTAATTGTGAGATGTAAGACGTTGCGTCTGTGAAACAGTGTCAATTAATTGAACTGGATGTAATCAGGGAAAAAACAACACGAACAGACATACCAGGGGATTAGAAAGATACTGGCAATTGTCATCTCTGACAGCGTATGTCATACCTTGACCTCTGAGACGATGATTCTTGATGGGGAAGATCCTGATAATCAGATAATATATTCGACCAACCTCTTTCTGATAAGGAAAAGAGCCATCCTCAAAGTCGGCCTCGGCTATCCACGACCCACATATAACGCCTCATCTCCTCCCAGGGTCGAATTCCCCATGCTGTGATTATATGTATATGCATAAGTGTAGTTATACCGGCTGGAAACTCCTGCAGGGGTCACTGATACTCATCACTCAAGCTATTGGATCCCTGCAACCCTGTTGTGCTACTCACCAGTCATTTGAAAGGGCCGTAACCGCAGGGCGATGCTTAACATGTGCAGTATCTGTTATCATTCTAGCATGTTTCTGATTGAAGGAGTAAGACCTTCTTTTGTTGAGTAAAAACCTGAAAGCATTTTGATTTTTATGGAGCAATAAATTATCAGATGAATTAAGAAAAGTATTTACATTATAGAAATTTCTTTTTATCAATTTAATATGTATTGTAGAATAGATCCAACAATTTTATAATCACTACTGAGACGATGCAAGCAAGGTATTCGTAAAAGAAAAGCTGAAGTTACCTTGAAAAAACTTTAAACTCGTAAGATAGTGGTTTTATCATAATCATCTCACGTCATTCGAAAGAATTATACTGTCTGTAATTGGAGGGTATAGAAAAGGAGATATCAACGTTTGATTTTTTAGAGGTTTCAATAGGTTTAGGAAAAATGTTTCAGAAGTTTTTTTTAATATTCATGAAAAAAACAACAACGTGAATTCCCGTTTTTGATAGGTGTTGAAAGGAACATAAATACATTATTTAATACGAAATACTGTTCCTTTGTATTTAAATTTTTTTCTCCAATCATTCCTTTTGGATAAGAAGATCTTTGACAGCCTGTGAACTATCGCCCTCTTTGTCATCCCACCTTGATAGCATTATTTTCTTTATATTCTGCTTTATAAAGTCCCAACAAGAATATTACTTGATAAAAATAATAAATACATACGTATGTTTTGTAAATAACTACACATTGTTTCATGATATATTCTGTACTGCGAAAGACAGACTCAAATAAGAATAATGTGGGACCTAAAACTAAAAACTATAAACCTATTGCTCAAAGAAGACTCAATTATTCAAACAGGAGCTTACGTATTGATACGAACTACTTTAGGAACCAGAAGAGAACGTCAACGAACTCAGCATTAACACAACGACTTCTGTAATTGATGTCAGCAGAATGTTTAAGCCAAAAAAGCCAAAAAACAGAAGAAATCTCTCAGGAGAAACCAGAAATCTCATGAAAAAAACACCTGAAGCCATCCCCCAAAACAACAGAAAAGATAGAGGCAACTAAGTCGAGACAAGAAAAAAAATTAAAAAAAAAAAACGACGAGAAGACAAAAGAAGATACACTACAGCAATCATTGAAAACATTCTCGAAAAAAGTATAAAATTCGAAACTATTGAAAATCATATCAGTACAAGAACGAAGCTAAAAACCAGTGTGCCCGCAGAAGATGGAAAACAGACAACGGGGAGGACCGATTTGTCGAATGCCCCAAGGAATTTTTTCAAAGATCTATATTTAACCAAATAGAAGACGCAGAAAAATGAACAGAGAACATTAACTGAGAGCAATTAAAACGAGGACATACCAGAATTTACTCTGCAAGAAGTGATGCAAGCCATCAAAGAAAGACACGAAAGGCCCCTGGAACCAATAATATCATCATTGACCAACTAGAAAAAGCGGGAAAAGTCACCACTAGAAAACAAACCATCCTATTCAACGTATGCCTCAAACAAAGTTGGGTCCCTGAAGAGCGGAACACTGCAATAATAAAGCAGTTATACATAAAAGGAAACCCGGAAGATCTTAGTAACTACTGGCCAATAAGTCTACTCAACTGCATCTACAAACACTTCATCAACGTGATCATCAACTAAGTCAGCAAAGTGTTAGATAAAAACCAACAACGGGAACAAGCTGGCTTCCGAAGAAGGTACTCAACCATAGACGATCTCCATTCAGAACACCAAGTAAAATAAAAAAGCAGCAAAAAATAGAATGCCACTAGCAGTAGCATTATTTGACTTTAAAAAGGACATCCATTCAGTGGAAATCCCAAAACGAAATAATACAATACGGTTTAGACCCTGTATACGTCAGAGTACTGCAACATATTTACTGACACAGCAGGTTTTTCATCAAGTTACGTAAAGACTCTGACCTCTTTCAACTAGAAATAGGAGTAATAAAACATGATATCAGCTTTTTTTGTGGATATGGCGATGGGGAAGATCATCGCATCTTTTTTCTATCTCTGTTTTTCTTACAAAGCTCTCCATTTACTAATCCACAGTAAAACATCATTCAGCTGAAGTTGCGCTGAAAAGAGAAAGTATGTAAACTTATCCAAGCTTCGCAATTTTTAATATCAGCATTGATGGGTAATACAGAAAAATCTAATTCATCATTGTAAACCCCTACACATCTGGGAAGTTTTGTTCTGAAATGCCTTGAAACTAGAATTATTTGAGCTTTTGGAAATTTATTTCATCCCAATACGCATATGATACATAATTTTCGAACGGCTTTTTATCGTTAACATTCAGTGAGGGTTCCTCAGTAATTGGGATGGTGCATACAATTTGTCATCAAATGTTCGTCGTAGGTCAATGACAAATGGCTGGAAACGTTCCATAGGATATTTATTGTTCCACATATTGTTGGCGGGATTTTTTGATGTAATAACTGACCTATTTGGGAGTAAGATGGCGTGAAATAGATGTCAGAATATACATTTTTACCAATGTAATGTTGTTAACTCCTTCGTTTATTTAGGTAAAGACCACATAATATGAAAATAGACACTATAGAACCGATGGATTATTCTCAATGACAATTATAGGTTGAGGGGATTTCGATTTTAAATCAGTTAATGATTTGTATGCTTCAAAATAAACCCCAATGAAGTTTTAATAATTTTGAATTGTGTTAAAAATGCACACAGTATTTTTACTAAACATTCGTTAAGGTTCTTGCGAAGAATTGATCTATTGACTGCAAAAAAAAAAAAAACACTACTGTTTTTAAAAAGATGCTGAGGAGGATATATTTTCTCAGTGTATGGGAATAAAAGTAAGATCATCATCATTAGACTTTTATAGTTGTACCAAATTATTGCAGCTTAATACAAATGATCCCGGATTTATTTAGGAAAAGACCAGACAATTGTGTGAGATGTCTTCACAAAAAAAAGGAAACAACTCAGAATCTGATAATCCCAAATCCTTCCTGGCAGCTGAGCAAAATAGTTCGTAATATCCACTTGTCAAGATCTCGTTCCATTATACAATAATTGGTCAAATGGCAGAATAAATGGCCAATGAAGAGAGAAAGTTTTCGAATGCAAAAATTCAAAAAAGTGAGAAGTAGATTATCTTTGTTCGGTGTTTTGCAATGTTATTAATATTCAAAGGAAATATCTGATGCAGTCTGGCATATTTATGGCAACTATTTTCCATTGATGGTCGTAATCCACTCTACTAGTTTTTCCTCCGCCATCTGAAAGAAGACATATCCCATAAAAAAGACGAACATTTCAAATATGTGAATTACTTGTAGTTAAATTCTATTAGACGATAGTTCCTCGAGAAAAGAAACTGAAACACCTCGTATAAGTAGATGATTCCGAAAAACACCTCACCCATGAAAAGGGGTTTCTCAGCAATTTTGGTGTCGGCACAGGTGGATTCGATAACATACTAACAGTTTATCAGAGCCAGATCATCAAATCTGGAAAGGCCAATTACTTGTTTAATATTCGTAGAAGACAAGTTTCTCGTAAAATAAAATATGATATCATATCAAAATACTGCAAGATTATGACCACTCAGAAGGCATAATTTCTAAGATAGCAGCCAAATATATGTAACTCCCATTACTTGTTTATTATCATCTCTAAGTGAGATCACTTATGTGTCCTTTTTAGTTTCAAGAATGCTTTAAAACATCGAACATCTACCACAGTCTGACAACTGCGAGGATATCATTTCCAAGATGGCATCTAAGATGCCTGTTAAATATTTGAAATGCTCCTTACTCGTTCATCTTCTATTGCACACCACTTTCCTCAGTGATATGAGGTATACCCAATCACTGAAAAAAAGTAATCTCTTCAAAATGGCGTCGAAGATGACGGTCAAACATTTTAAATGTCGATTGCTTGATCATAATCATCCCTAAGCTTGTTTTGTCCATACTTTCATGCCGTGTCAAGTGTGCTGAATAACACATGAAAATTCTACGATAGTCTTAACACTGGAAAGGTAAAATTTTCAAGATAGTGCTTAAGTTGATAGACACATTATTTATTTCTATGAAAAGAAGACCAACCCTACTTTCAAATGAGTCACAACAAAAAATACCTGAACAGTACAGTAGTTGAATTTATAGATGTACTCGATGATAGAACAGTCTTCAATAATCAGGACCACTGGATAAAAGGTCACTAAAATATCTAGTTTTAAAGACAAATAATTGATGTATAATGTGTGCGCAGTAGTATATTGAAGATCTACCACAGTCTGACCACAGGAAACGTATAATTCTTTTGGGTGACGACCAAATCTTTGAAATACTCATCAATCGTCAATCATCAACCTTAGTTTATTCATTTCGTAGTTCCTTGTATTTTCAAGCGTCCAGGATAGATGCCAGGTCTTTCAAATCCCCGTTTGTAGTTAATTCTTAATCCTAGACAAGTGATTTTTGTATTAAACCATTGCTTTGAGGATGTAGTAATCTAATTACCTTATTAAAATTATAATGGCGTCATTTCAATTACATGTGCAGTTGACAATCTCATATTCATGAGATTAAATAAAAAAACAGAAATGAGCTCAGTTTTCATTTTGCAAGGATGAGAGATATAATTTCATCACAAAATTGAAGGACGGAAGATCACGGGAACAGGTTATCATGGAAGTAAAAATCTGATCCCCAAAAAAAAGAAAAGAAAAAAGTTGCTCAAACTCGATTCTGAATCCTGTTTGTTTCTGACACCCCGAGGACATTCATGATTTTTTTTAATGATACAAGACAAATGACATTCCTTCATGTCAAATTTCCTCCTTTGTTGATGTCACAGTTAATTTGGCATCTTTTTTTTCTTTTGCAAATTTCCATTGAGAACGAACTAAGGTTGCACAATCAATTAAATATTCAAAAAGCCGACGATTTTTCTCATGAGAGCAATTTTAGAAAATAGGATTCTGTGTTAAAACAACATGAATGGATCGTAAAGAATTAATTTTTAAATTCTCAATCAAAAAACGACCAGTATGTTCAGCAGACACATATATTGATTTTTCTTTCAAATTTAGGTAGTGTTTGTTTGAGTAGACATCACTGAAGACGAATGCAGACAATCGAAAAAAAAAAAGAAAAGAAAAAAGAAACCTTTCTTTCACGCTGGTTTGTATTAACGTCACTGAACAACGTTTGCTTCTTTTTTTGGCCCATTGCCTATTTTTATCAAAGCCAATCGTACTGTCTCTGATGAACAAAGGCACGATATAATCTAAAGTTATTGCCAGCATTTCTGCACGGCGCCAGCACGACGTAAACTTGTGGCTCTCCCCAGGAACTGATAAAGTGGACAAATCTATATCAAGCCAGTTCAGAGGAGCACAAATGGGAAAATCACTGCAGTTAACCGAAACAGCTCAGTTTAGCAACTCATAATTGAAAAAAAGATCAAGAGGCCGTCGTTCTTTTGAACCTGGAAGTATTTGCCT
This sequence comes from Thysanoteuthis rhombus, assembly GCA_963457665.1. NCBI lineage: Eukaryota > Metazoa > Mollusca > Cephalopoda > Oegopsida > Thysanoteuthidae > Thysanoteuthis > Thysanoteuthis major. The sequence continues at coordinate 39,181,822 of OY735203.1, read as the reverse complement.
GGTTCTTGATTATGTCTGATGAATTCAACAGTGCCGATGCAGTCTGTGCATTCCATCATTGAGAAGAAAAAAAGAAAGAAAAAAGACAGCTTTCTTTCACGCTGGTTTGTATTAACGTCATTGAACAATGTTCCCTCTTTTTTTTGGCCTATGCATTTCATCATTAACTTAGCATAACTAATGGAGATATTTTTTTCTATTTATTCTGACTGATAGTGTCCTTTTCACTATTTGAGGTTCAGATTAGGGACATGAAATAACACATTCGAGCAATTTTCAAGAATGAGTTCGAAATGGGACTTTAATCACCGACAACTGCTCAAATTAATCCAGTACTGATCCTGAACCCAACTAGGGACATCGTCTAAAAGCAAACCCAACATTGACTTCAGTTATTCCGAAACAGAAGCAACAACATTGAAGACGTAAATGTGTATGTCCTACTGTGATCAGCGAAATGCAAATGAAAGCTGTTATTGTGGCACCTCCAAGCAAAACAATTTGAAAAAATACAGAGAAACTAAACATCTACCAATAAACAGTGGTTCAACATTTGTACCAAAATTGTAAAGCAAACAGACTGGGCTGGGCAAGCGAATGACCTTGAATGGAAAGGTAAAACTCTCACATGTTGAGTGATTTACTCTTAGGAAATTGAAGCTACGAAGCTCTTTTTCGCCGACATTAGAGCACACAACTTTCTCCACTTTTTCGGACTTTTTTTTATCACATCCTGCAAAGGAAGGTTTTCAAGAATCAAGTAGCAACGTCCTCTAAAGAATTATTCAGTTTCCGGATCTAAAGATTATATCCCTCCACTATAATTGGAACTGTTCCTAGTTTTCAGAAATGTGTAGATTCTAAGGGTTCTTATTTTGATTGATAACTTTCATCAAGTTGACATATCTTCATACATACTGCTTTAAACGTAATGTTGAAAAACTGCAATGATATTTCACCAACCAAATAAAACAAGTAAACCCGTGGGAGGTGAAACAAGCCATTAAACTGGCGAAGAGACGAACGGCCCCAGGACCAGACAACATTACCATAGACCTACTGCAAAAGCGGGTAAAATCATTACCAAGAAACACAGTAAAGTCCCAGACGATTGGAAGACAGCTATCATAATGGTTTTATATTACAAAGGAAACACAAAAGACCTCAACAACTACAGGCCTATTAGCTTACTCAACTGTGTATACAGACTTTTTACAAAAATTATCAACAACCGAATCACAAAAACACTGGCTTTAGAAAAAGCTACTCAAACATAGACCACCTGCATTCAATAAATCAACTGAAAAAAAAGCAGTAGAATATGAACCACAACTCGCTGTAAAATTCATCGACTTCAAAGGCGTTTGGCTCGGTAGGAATCCCTAAGGTCATGGAGGCCATCAATCGACAAGGCGTACATCAAGTATATGTTGAAGTGCTGAACGTATATACAATCACAGCAGCTCTTTTATCAGGCTACATAAAGATTTGGACCCCTTTCAGCTCCAGGAAGGAGTAAGACAAGGTGATACAAGCTCACTAAAACTCTTCACAGCCTACGTAGAGATGATCTTCAGAAGACTATACTGGGAGAGTGAAGGGAATAAGAAAGACGGCGAGTATTTGAGCAACCTCAGATTTGTAGACGACATTGCCCTATTTGCAGAGAACCTGCACGACCTCCAACTAATGATAGATTAATTAAATGAAAAGAGCAAGATAGTCGGCCTACACATGAACTTCATCAAAGCAAAGATAATGTACAACAACTAAATCGGAGATAAAAACACCGAGATCAAAATCAAAGACATCGAACTGGAGAAAGTAGATCATTACATCTACCTAGGACAACGAATCTCCATGAGACCCTCAAAAGGAGAAGAAATCAAGCGAATAATCACACTAGGATGGCAAGCCTTATGCAGAGCTAGCTCAACCTTCAAAAACAAGATCACATTAATCCTAAAAAGAAGGGTGTATAACCAATGCATCCTCCCAATAGTCACTAATGTAGCTGAAACATTGGACTTAACCAAGCGACGGATACGCAAATTGAGAACGATGCAAAGTGTACTTGAAAAAATATGCTGGGCCTCACGAAGAGAGACCACAGGACAGCACAATACATCCGAGAAAAGACAAGAGTCAGAGACATCATTGAATCCATTAAAAAACTCAAATGGCAAAGGGCTGGCCATGTTGTACGATTGGCGGACAACCGATGGACATCTCGACTCACAACATGGATCCCCTGAGATCAAATGTTGGCAGAATATCAGATGGAGGGACGAGCTAGACAAGTTCAGGAAGTACTGGCTCTGCAACGCTCATGATAGAGAAGTGTGACGAATCCTGAGGAAGCTCTATGTCCAACGACGGACGTTGTAAGACTGATGAAGAAACCTTTGCTTAATCACTTCTTCTAATCTCATATTTACAAAAAGCAAATTTTCCTGAATATGATTAGCGCGTACTTGGGTCTTCGTTTCTAATGTTTCGTAATAGATTCAACTAATCACAAATGCATTTATTAAAAAAATCCATGAGCTATGACATGATATTTTTTGGATAGAAATGTACACGGATCAAATCTCGAACATAATCATCCGAAAAAAATAGACAAACCAACTCTGTCCATCCCATTCCCGCTGATCATCAATACAACAAGTCGTTTTTTCCCTGGAATCAAATCCATGAAAAAGCGACATTTTTTAAGTTTATAACAACATTCGACATGTTCTCTCTCTTAAAATATCGGTTGCGTAGTAAATATATGTAGTAATCAGTAACAATGATCTTGATTTAATTCTCAGTATTAGGAAAGTGCATAGAAAAATCTTCATTTGGACTAATTCCCCAGTGATCTCAGTAGCAAACTGAATACATCCTAAATTGTGTGATTTACATGAGAAAATGAATGGAGTCAATCGACGCACGCCGGCCCCTATTCGAAAAGTAGTAGCAAACGTAAGAGGAGCCTTTGAGTCACTTCTGACTCCCAGCGCGGCACAACACCTTTATTTGGGTTTGAATGCATCTACCGGCACAAATGCATCACTTGGATATCAAAAGCATTGTGTAAATTATACATTGCAAATACATTTTTTCAATCACGTTGCAAGATATTTTGATAAAATGTATCATCGATCTCATGCCAAGATCGTAAATGAAAAAGAGAGATGTTTGCGAAAATATTACGAAGTATGTATCCCATGAGTAACATACTTCTTCAGGCAGTAGTAATAAATACATTTCCCCCAACAGGCAATCTTGACAAAGACTACTATCGCTACTAGTAATAAGAATTAAAAGGAATAATTTAGATGAGTGTTTTAGACGAGTAAAGGCGATATTATGGGCTGAATACACAAAACATGTTTGAAACTATTGACACTTAAGCAGTACTTATGGTTTCATACTGTGAGACATTGGAATCTTGAAGAGAGAGAGAGAGAGAGAGAGAGAGAGAGAGAGAGAGAGAGAGAGAGAGAGTGAGATCAGGAAACTTCTAAACATGTAAAGTATACCCCATGCCTAAACTGACACAGATCACTTATACCTGCCTAGCACAGAAAGTGGGTGTAAGCCTGATTCTACTGGAGATTACATAAAAGACCACACCCCATAAAAGAGATATTTATTGTTGAAAAGTGACTGGATACTAAAACGTATCTACCAGCACGAATCAACTAGAAAGTAACACTTAGCTAAATAAGGTGTGCATGATCTCGATCAGAGAAGGGAATGACAATAAAGGAGGTAGAAGCATCATACAAAAAACAGAAAAAAGTTCTAACTAAGCTGAAAATCAACTGGAAAGAAAGGGTTTGCAACCATTGAAAGCGGGGGACTCTGATGTTGGTCGGTTGCAGTTGCAAAGCTCTAGTTTGGAACCATGAACAGGGTTTTTTCTAGTCGCGCAAAACTGAAGCCTGCGCACAACGTCTCACTAGGCACCCATTTTAAGGGATAAGACAAACCCAAAATGTCACTTCTATACATGCATTGAAGATAGTATAACTTGCTTCTCTATCGTAGCTTCGAATAGATTTAAAAATAGGTATGATTTTAACAAAATGAAAACTCAGGAAAATACTAGGACCAGTTTTTGGAGAGAGTATGGAACATGAAGGTTTAAATCGTACCAGTAATAGTAGATGCTATGAAAAAGTGTACGAAAGTATCGATAACAATGCTTGGGTGTGGATGAATACTGATCGGAATACTAAAAATATGAGACAACCTCCAGTTGTCAACAATGACCCAACATCTGGGAGGGAATGGTATGTGTAAGTGAGTAAGGATGACTTCAAGTGACAGAACTGTTCCAATACGTGAGGACGATGAGAAGAAGATTCATTATTACTTCTATTCAGCCCATAGTAACCTGGTTTTCTTTTGCTTAGCTCTTAGTGCTGGTTTCTCTCGAACTTTTTGCCAGTGAATTCCATCACAATCAACATGGTTCTGTCTTGAACATTGACCACTGATTAGCTCTGTTGTTTTTCATTTGTTTTGTTGAGTAATTTTTTTTTATTTTCATGGTTTATTGCTTTGGCTTTTCTATTCTGGTTTCTTGACGTCTTCAGGGCTGCACCAATGCGTTCTCCTCTATTACCTTCATTTTGTTTATTCTACACAGAATTTTGCCATACCATTTTGTTTTCCATCCTGAGGGGGTTTAATAATATTTCCCATTATCTAAATTCTGTGCTGACTCGTTGGAGCCATGTTTCTTTTCAAATAATCCAATCCAACAATAACCTTAAAGGAGGGTTAGGATCTTCAAGTGCTCATGTTTAACAGTACACTGATTTGCATATCTACACATGTATTTGTTTTAGAAATTGATTGCATGTTGATATCTGATCGATATGTTTTATCGTCATAGTCCTTGAATACGTTGTATAGTTTTGGTTCCTTTGTATGTTGTAATCAATGACCTTATTTTGCAGCTGTCAGACCGATGTTTATCACAATTTTTACTTAATAACGTTCCAAAGCATAGAAACATGAAATTTACTCCAAACACTGTAGGAAGATGGAAATTTACGACTACTACCTTAGAACATAATTTCTTTAATTTTTTTCAGAATTTAATCACGTGAACTTTTTTTACATTATGTAAAATGCAATTAATGAACAAAAAATTCACCTCCAAAGCGTGGTGGATTACAATAATGAGTTATTATAGGGCCAATCAAACAATCTTAAAAGCTGATCAACATTCTATTCAGAGTAAAGAACAAAACAAAAAATGATAATCTTCAGAAAGTATCTTTGGTGTTGTGCTCTCATTTTCAGCCATACAGGAAGGGCAACAGTTTAATGTCATATACGTAAGCATTTTGCATCAAGCATTTGCTAGCTGTATTGTAAATCGTGGAGCATCGGGCATGTCAGAGTAAAGCGCTTAGAAATACTACGATTAAAATGCTTACATGGTCACATGACATAGCTAGCGCTTCGGAATTCAAAACAAAGTCAAATTGACGGATGAACAAAATGCTGGAAAAAACAAAGAAAGGCTTTTTAATATTTTATTATTATGTGACATGTTTGAGCAGAATACAATATAATATATTTGTATTTCATTAGAATACACGATACCCAATCAAAAAAAGTCAGATTTTATGATTCATTTAAATCTATACATATTCATTTTTCAAAGAATCACGCTCATCATACAAACGTATCTTTATTCGATCAAATTGGTATGCGAATAATTTTGGAAAATCAAGTCCTAGTAAACCAACTTCTCCTTATGTCCAGACAAGAGGAATCTAGCCTATTTCTCTCCAGTCAATGTAAGCAGTATGTAACAAAAGAAGAGGAATGTTAAACTTTTTTAAAATATCATAAGTTTAGGGAAATGTGAATAAATTGTCACAAAAAAAGAAGGAAATGTATGACAAATGTTTCTTTTTAGAATACGGTACGTTCTTTGAAAATATATAATTAGAGTATTAATCAAGAGAGAAATTGTTTTAGATGTATTTTCTGAAATCGTAAAAGTTTTCAAAAAAATGGTTGAAAGATGGGGGGGGATATATTTTATGTTCTGAATATTTTCTCTGTTCTTCATTGTAAATAAACTGACAAAAGGTTAGAGAAACGTTATAAGGAAAAAGTTTAATTACCCAGTATCTACTCTTGAAATGTTTCTTGTGCGTTCCTTTTTGGGGATTGGATCGGAATAATCCAGTTCACATTATTCTTTGAGGGAAAAATTGACTTAATATACGGACAATCCGATACCAAACAATCTGTAAGAACAGAGAAGGTTCGTATAATGAGGTTCCGCCTTTTGTAAACGCCCAAGTTATCATTCTATCCTAGTATAGCTTAATGTTTAATCACTTTCTGTTTTTCCTCAATAATTTTCATGTATGTAAAGAGACGTTTGATGACTTGGGATTTTTATAGAGTTTTCCTGTCTGTTTGGATTCTGACAAATCAATTTGATCAATACAGCAGTTTCTGATTTATAAAATCATATACAAACACGTTTTTAACGTTATATTATCCCCCGTTTGGGTATTATCAGGGGCCAATCGTAAGGTGCCTTATTGTTCTCATGAAATACCTTATCAAGTTCTTTACTGCTATCTGAAATCATGGATAGGGGCGAGCTATCGGTAACCATAATACTTTTGAACTTTTTTGGATCGATTTGTAGCTTGCTTACTGGTTCCTGTTCTAAGGAGCAAACTTGCCTACAACCGTAGCTGAATTTTCAATAGACTATCAAACTTTTTGAGGGCGCAAATGACTTGTCAGAATCAACGTAGAGTGGCCGAATATGAAGCTTCTCTCCTTGTATACTTCCTCGAATATTAGACGATTCATCATTGAAGGATGCTTACTACCTTGAGGTAACTTCTTCCTGTCTCTGTGTCATTGTCTATTTTGCTTTTTTAAATGATAGCGATCATGAGAGTCGATTTCACTGCTAAATTCTACTCGGATAATTTCTTTGATAGCCAAAATCTTAGGATCATTTCCATCGAGTCAAAAATTCTGACACAATATCGAGGTATCTTGTAGCAATTTTTTTGATGTTTCATTATCAGAAGATTTGGAATAATGGTCTCTATATGCTTCTGAACGATTTGGATGATTGAAAAGGTGTTAGCTGATGGCGTGAAAAACTGAGATAAGATTAGTCCTAAAATAGGATTGGGGTTCAACTATCATGTTTTATCGTAGTGGTTGTTTATTCCTAACATCAGATCAAGGATTACCAATCAGGTGCTGCGATGAAAAAGTGCTCTGTAGTCCCCAAACAAACCTAAAATTGCTTTCAAATATAGTTACCAAAACTGCAGATGCAGATTCTTGATATTTGACTATGTATTACATTCAAGTTCTAAAGGGCAGTTTTGATTCCGAGAACCGGAATTGGATTTTTGTACAGAGCTATGCATTAGGCTCATCTAGAGATGATCGAACTCATTACACTGCAGTGTCATCCATGCATTTTACCCAAATTTCTTTTTCTCGCAAAAGACCTTAACTATGAAGTATACAATGAAGATGGAATTTGTTAAGGGTCTGCTAGCTTAGCTTGTTAACTATAATACCACGCTAATGCACTTCTCCAGATAGTCTGACCTCTAATATATAAGTTGATTCCTTCTTATGTTTCAAGCAATTTATTTTTCATTTGGGCAACGAAAATTGTGAAAGGAAATCAGATCCTACCGTCCTCTGTGAGGGGTAACAAGAACTGTAACTGCTTATCTGATGCCATTGCCTTGTAAAGTAAGATTATAATGGGAACATGGTTTTCCATCGAGTTCATTTAGTGAGTTTCTTCTGCAACAGCATCCATAGCATACTAGTGATGACTCATTCTGTTGAAATATCTAATTGTGCAAGAAAGGAGAAGTAGAGTTTTACTTTTTAGGACAAAGTGGACAAAAATAGCCTTATATTGAATTAAAAAATGGAGCAGTAACCATAACGGTTGTCTTCATCCTTTTCTGTCAATTTATTGGACTCAATACCTATAAGAATCCACACGGAAATAGACCTCAATAGAAGTATACGTGACAAGGTAGGTTACTGTATTAGAACGTGTATATATATAGTTTGGTTTATATCTTTAAATATGATTTTTTTTCTGTTTTCTTTTTACACCATGTATTTGCTGTAGAGTTAACTTTCTTCTTAAATCTGGCAAAGGTCCATTAGCAAGCCTATTTCAATACGTTGTAAAATATATTCATTGCAATTTGTGTCGCATATAAAGAAGGGATTCAGCTAGGGACAAGTTTTCTTAAATCAAGTTGATCGCAGAAGCTACTCTGTCTAAATTCATATAAATCAAACATCACAGATTCTTTTTTGCATTTCATACAATTAGTGAATAACTTTTTTCCAGTAGATTCTGTATATCTAGTCACCATTGTTATCGTTCTAAATTCTGGTATTAAATCAATCTTTCAACATCAGTGACCATTTTGTCAAGGGGCAACGATAGGAAGACAAATCTTAAAACGCTTATCAATGTTCAATTCTGCAAATTCATTTGAAACCCGTCTTTCAACCAACTGAATTTTTTCTCTGACAAGTAAATGACTGACTACAGTTGAGCACTTGCACTGGAAAATGAGCAGACCAAAATTCATGGTCATCCCTTTAATTTCTCTAGCACTATGCAAAACAGAACATTAGACGGATTTCCCTCAAGCTAAAATGATCTTTTTATGGTGATAATTTCATACCACGATCTCTCCTGTTACTACATTTAAGTATTTCCAATCTGAACCGTAGAAAAAGATCTGTAATTGATAACTGTTAGTTGAAATAACAAAATTACATATTAAAATTACTTGAACGTCTGAGCCATGGCACGTAAAGCGTTTGTCCGATGATATCAGGGAAAAACTGGTTGGTCATTTCACTGTGCAACATGCTTTTTGTTGTGGAGCTATTGTTATTTCCTAATCCTTTATATGTGAAAATATAGATAATGGCTATTCCGCCCAACATTTGTTTCAATGACCTCGACAGTAATATTTGAAAATATACCTTTTACCGATTGTACAACGGATGGATTTGGATAATTCTATTCGCCTTAAGAAAATAACATTTTCCCATAAATGCAACATATGAATCTTAAATTGCATGAATGTACAGTGATGTTAAATGACAGAACAAAAGATTTTCAAATAAGGAGTCTTCCATAAACCAGACCACAAAATATAGTTTTCCATTAATCTTTTGTTAGGTAGCAGAATCTATCTTATTGTATTGGGTCTCATATCATGCTCCTTTGAATATGGTTTCACGTTATCCAAGAATAGATTAAGACAAGTGTCAATGATGAAATTTTTCAAAGCAGACAACACGTGTTATCTTTTTTTTCCGGTTCTGTGATCACCCTGGAAGTTCTGAACAATTATGACAAAGCTGTGTCAAGTTTTATTCCTTCCTAGTGAACTTCTTGAAGAATTCCTTGCACGCTTGAAGCTTCTATCCGTGGTTTGACAAATATGTTTGCTAGTTCCTTTTCCTAAAGTGATACCTTATTGCAGCATCTATTAAGATGTATGAAGCCTACAAGAAATATTTGGACACCCTACTCGTAGTCAGTTCATTTCACTAAAATACAACTGGCTCTTTGAAGTACGATGAGTACTGTTGGGAGTTGACAGGGAGACTTGGTACTTTAATCATGGTGCCCTAGGATAGTTTCACCAAATGTCCTGCTATAATGATCAATTTTGAATTTCAAAAATAGTTGTCAAGTGTATGGACTGTCTGCAGCTCATGTTACCAGTGTTTTTCACCATAACCACACCAATCCTGATATGCCTGCTAGGGAAGACCTGGCCAGCAGTAATAATGCTTTTCAAAGCTATTTCATCCTTTCTTTGTTGGCTTCGTCGAGAGTAGTCTGCACTTCATGATTCTCTCTATCTATAGTCCGAAGATGACACTAACTTCAACTTTTGCCGCAGGGTAGTCTGGTGAGATGTTGGAGCTCTAAAGGAATTCTAATAGGACGGAAGAAATACTAGTCACTTCACGTCATCTGCACTACAACTGTGTAAAGACCATACTTAAAACATTGAAGTATGGTGAGTAAAGAAGGGAAGACATCGGGTGCTTTGCTTTGAGGTCAGCAGGGATACCTTAAACATCGTGACATAACATTGTTCTTACACGCTTGCTCATTGCAGCTGTAGTGAGGGAGGGAACAAAATATACATATCAGAATCGAACCTTTATTTTCATCCTTTAGCCAACTGAAAATACATCGTCTTCGACAGACGACTAAACTAAATCCAGACTAAAATTGAAAAAGAGAGACCGTGAGAGAGAGAGAGGGGGAGGGAGATTTCAAGCTTGTTGAGAGTGAGACGGAGACAGGTAGTGAGAGATCAATGTCTTCCTCTCAGCAGCCAGGCGTGCTAGCCAGCCAGCCAGCCAGCCAAGGGCTCGTCCGTCCACCTGGTAGTTTGGTATCCGTCATTTTGCTTCATGCTCAATCTGCTCACGTAACTTTGGTCTCCTTTTCAAAAGCAAGGTTTTTATTGTATCCCTTTTAACAAATTAACTTACTCTCTTTTTTACTAGATACCAGAAGTAAATTATCTTCTATCTTTTTCCTATCTATTTTTCTCTGCTTTTGTTTGTTTCTTCAACTAAACTTACCACCTATCTTTTTTACTTCCTCCATTATATACACCGTCCCTTTTCTTTCAACTTCGTTTCACTTTCTTTCTTCTAATGTATTTTCAATGAGGTGGCTGTGACTGGCTATCTATCCGTAGGGGTTCCAAGTGACCACGTTTTGTCTTGTCAATAAATATACTTACGATATCTTATTGTCTTTTTGGCGTCTTAGGAGGGAATTTTAATTCTTCGACCTAGTATTTGAGTATAACTCCACTTATACCCACGTCAAGACTACTATTTATAAAAAAAGAGTCCCATCAGACCTTATATTGCAACAACATTATGAATAATGGTGTTTGCCTCTGCAGCCGAAATTCGGTGGAACTGGATGTCCCCACCACATTAGGACTTTAGATACGGTGTTTGCAGCTTTTAGTATCTCCTTTAAGCTGCCTGGAGCACAATACGTACAGTGAAATTAGTAATATTCTCATTGCAAATTCAAACTTCTGAGGGAATAATGGCCATCGTCTTAACCAATCACACAAGAATACTTTTTCAATATCTGTAGTATTACTAATTGCATTAATCATAATTTTCAATTCATGTGGTATTGTTTGCTCCGAATTTGGTCCACTGAGGAGAACAAGAGACTTTTTTCAAGCAATGGTTGTGTGGCAGAAAGAATTGCTGTCATCACTGTCTGGATTATTTAGATGATCGTATAATTCCATCATAAATATAGAGCATGATTCAGAAATGAATCATTATCATTGTGAGCAGTAATTGGCACACCTCACGCGGTTTCTAATCTTCCTATCGATTCACATCAAATCTATTTCCAGTAATTCGCCTTTTCCATTGCAATCAAGTGACGATGTTAGAGCCTAGATGTCCAATTTACAAGACATAATTCATTTCACACAGAACCAATTAAATTCATTTTGATAGCACCTAATCATAAATTGTCCTGAATCTGACACTTAATGTGGCACGAACCCTTTAAAGGGAAGTAGCCAGACTCACATTATCAAATCATACCATGTAATAGATACTTAATCATATCTATTTTGACTTCAACATGTCAGGAGTCATTGTAAATCTGACACTTAACCAAGTAATATTACATCTATCTAGACGTCATCAGGTCAGGAGTCATCGTGATTCCGACACTTAACATGATACTTTGAAATATCTAAGATTTGATCTGATTTAAACGATACACAATTAAGTTTACTTTGACTGCACCAAATCAAGAATTGACTGTTGTCAGACGAAACTTTGAATGAAATATAATATATAGCACGACTTCTTATACAGCGTTGACATGTCCATGCAAAATCATTTCACTATGATTAATACCTTCAAATGCCGCCTCTCTGGAGTGATATCCCTTGAAAAAAACTTTTATTCCATGTTGCCCTGACTTGAAATCTATAAACAGTAAATTTAAGTGATGTTTTTTCAATATTTCGTTTTTATATTTCTTGATATACATTTAAAATTTCTGATATTCATTTTATTACATTTTTCTTTCAAAGTTTCCAAAGTTTGGGTCCAACCCACACACCCAAGCAAAATTATTTTTGTAAGATTATCATAAATTAGATATGGATGGAAAGACAAAATGATGTATTCAAAAGGAGATTCTTTGACATATTACTGAAAAACCGAATTGAAAAAACTTCACAATGCAAATATTCCATCATTAGCAGCAGTAGCCTTAAATGTTCATAGAGCCTCTGGAAGAATCTAAAGACCTCTTCATCATGGCCAGGACTATCTGAATTTGTCTAGCTTGTCACGCCATCAAACTCTATGTCGGCGTCAATTTAACTTATAATTTCTTGGGATTAATATTATGAGTCGTAATATCCAGCTGTTGTCCGTAATTTTTGCCACACGTCCAGCCCATTGCCATTTGAATATTTTAACGATTTCCATAAATCCTGTCTTTTCTGTGATATTCTGTGCTGTCGTATGGTGTGGGGTTGAGCATGAATTTCTTTTGAGCAAGTTATCTCTTTAAGGGCCAAACTGTCTATTCCATTGGTGACTATAGGGAAAATGTATTGGTGAGAAAACTTTTTTTAAGGACTACTGTTTTTTTTTCTTCTTGTACTCAAAAGCCGAACTGGTTCAACTGAATGCATGCTAACCTAGGATGATTTTTCGCTCCATGTCTTCTTTTTAGAAAATTCCATGAAAATTTGTTGTAGTGGCCTACGTTCTTCAGCACTGCATTTTGGAGTTTTCGATGGTTGTGTCAAGTCGACTTTGAAGTTGGGAGTTGCATATAATTTTTGTTTTGCTGAGATGTGGAAGCCAACTTTCTTGCTGTTTTCATTTAATCCATCTCGTATTAAATGGAGATCATGAAGTTTCTTAGCAAACACGACGATCTTGTCAGCAAGTCTGTCGCCTTCCATTCTGATTTGGAGTTGGCTTATTGACCTGGAGTTGTAGGGGTGTTTGGGGTTTTATTTTGTTTTTATGATAACATTATGATTTTGGTGCTCCAATCATCAGAGACTTCACTTTGTTTGAGGCATAAGGTAAGAGGAATGGCTAATTTCTTAAAGTTGACTTTCCAAGCATTTTTGAATAAATTGATAGTGATGGCATCTGATCAAGGGCTTCTCTTTTCTTGGTCAGATGATTTGCTCTACTTCCTACGGAGCAGTCCCAAACTTAATTAGTTCCGGTTTGTGCTTCCTGATCATTCATCTGAGTTTTTGTTTGATGGAATACGGATCTTGGAGAGTTTACTCATGGTTTGTGAACCCTTTGGTTTATACATACTTGCTAATTCAATTAAGGAGCTTGCTATATTCTTACTTGGTTCGATGATGTTCTGTTCTACTTCGTTGAGCTTATGTTTGTTTTCTAGTTTCAGCTTAAATCATCGAGTGAGCTTATTTTGTACGCTAAGTAGTTAAAATTTTGTGAAGAGTATTTACCTATATGTTATGTTGGTGTTAATCTGAATTTTGTATCTTACCGGTACGTTGTGCCCTCCCACATTCACTTGAATCAAGAACTGAATATCTTTGACAGTGTTAAGTTGTTGTTACTTTCGTTTTTTGTCTCATAATACAGACTCTTTTCTGATGACTTTGATGCTGACATGGATGATTTTGAGGCCCTTTGCTGTTGTATTCTTCACCCCTGTCGTCAGCATTTCGTGTCAACACTTGCAAATGCAGTTCTTGTTACCTCGTCTCACTTAGGTGTTTGAGTTTCCCATTTGACGTTTTTCTTGGCGTATAGAATTCAAGTCGTCGTATAAGTTGTTTATCTTTTCGTCAGTCAACCGTGAAGTTGGGGGCGTAAACTTACATAATGCGTAATTCATACCTATTTTAGTGTCGTAGTACCTCCTTCCCTCCTCCCAAAGTGGTCGAGTTAAAAGAAGGATGATATAGCACACCATCGCATTACCGATGTCGTTGAGGGCCACCCTAGCAGGGAATTCCCCATTGCTCATTAGATCAGGAATTTACCAGCTGTACTTTCTGGGTCATTAGTTTCATTGCCCAGCCACATCACATGCTTTGCATAGGAAGGATGTTTCCCATTTGCATCTATCCAAACACCATTTCTAAAGGAACAACTCAAGGGAATAGCACTTACAATTTCAAGTCACTGTTTACATACATACATCCGATTATTCTAAAATCAGAAGCATCCAATTGGTAATTATCAATATTAGCAAAATGAGATTACCTGGGTAGGAACATGACCAACAGCCGACATCCATACAACTATGGAAAGGAACCCCCCCCCCCGAAAAAAACAAAAAAAAATTCATAGATAATGTTGAGTGATTAAACCCATCTCTGACTGTGTTGTCAACACGAACTTGAACAAGAAAGAAAACTACAGTATCAATAGTGAAATGCTCACACCGAAAAAAAAAAATCACATATTATCTCATTCATTTAATGAATCTATTTCCCTGGACAAAGGCCACATGTCATTTGCAGTTGCAACTATTCCTAAGCAGTCATTTTTTGAGTATTGATGAGAATGTAATGTAAATTATCTTCGGTGATCAGATGAGTAACATTGATTTCAACATGATTTGATCAAAAGCTGCCTATCAAACCTCTAATTAATGAAGTTAGATCTAATCAAATAAACATAATATTTAACGTAATGTTTATCTTTTTTCATGAAACTAATTTCTTTCAGGGCTCTAATATCGATGTAAAGCAATGCATGATCTTATCTTTATTGTATTTCGTCATATGTCAGTTTCTCTGTCACACATTTGTCAAAAAAACCTTGTCATCGATCGATCTTTTTCATTTGATAAACAGGGCTTGATTCAAATCAAAGTTCATGCTAAGCCCATAAATCACAAAATGGCAGGGGATTGTTTCAGCAAAAACGTGAATCAATTATCGATTTTCGTATGTAAAGATTTGTAGGGTTCTATGCAACACCAGGAAGATGTCTACAAAACAGGAATATACTAGATTTTTCATACCAAAAAGAGTGACAATGTATTTCAAAGAACTTCTAGAGCATGTTTCCATCATCATGTAATACATTAACTCCCAGTATTTCTAAGGGGAGACTCATCACTAATTGATCCTTTTCTCATAATAAAATGATTTTACAGTTGTCTTATCTTGTCTGATTGCCTTGAAAATAAGTATGTCCATATTTTCTTGTATTTTTTAATGATTTTGGGGTAGTTTCCATTGGAAATATTTGGGACATTGTCTGTATTCGTCGGGCATATATATGTAGGTTATTTCTCTACGGATAGATTAAGATGAGTTTTTAGTGATGGTTTTTAGTGATATATGTATTGGGGTATTGGAGGACGGTAATTGTACAGCGACTTGAATTAAATAATTATTATGCCATAAATGTGTCAGGATTGGGTTCTCATTCCCATGTACTAATCAAAGCCTTCGGAATATGTACATTGACCATTAAGGGTGTATTTTGCTTGGAAAAATAGCGTTGTGTTTGCCATTTAGTGGTTGAAATATTTCCGTAGGAAACGATTCAGCAGCACGTTTTTGACTTTGAAAGCCAAAATTGAAATCAAGAGTGATTATTTTTGAGAGATCATGATGGTGTGTTCGGACTGTATCTTGCCTGTGACGGATCGGTTAGATATTCTTTGGAAAATAGTAACATCAGTTTTTGGTATTTTATTGGTTGTGCTGGTCATAAGGGGTTAGGCATTCTGATGAATCGATTGTAATGGATATTTGGGGCTAAGTCGTAGTTAAGTCTTGATAAATTCTGGATGATGTTCTTTAGTGCTATTCAACGTAGTGGGCTGAGGGCAGAGATGTTCCTTGTTATGTAAGATGAGTATCAGTTGGGAGAGTATGTTCTGCACCCTTAGTGATCAATGTACATATTCTGAAAAATCAGAAGACTTTGATTCGTACAAGGGAATGGACCATATATCGGTGTGTTTATTTCGGGGTCTGTGTGACTATGTAAAGTTCCTAATATTGAATTCACATAGAAGAGAATTTGGTATTGATATGGTAATCATATGTGACAGAGCTGGGTATGAGTTGTGGAAAGTGGTTATTGGTATATGCTGTCAGGTTCATTTTCGTTAGAGAGTGTAAGGTTTCCTTTTCTGGGTAAAGTTGTGGCTTTTTATTGGGTTTTCTAATTTGTATCTTCTGGTACACACGCACACACACACATATATATTTATACTAATATTTTTTTGAATACTGTACACAAATTCAACAATATGTCAATGACTAAATAAGGCCTCTTCTCTTAAAAAAAAAAACAACTTCGTTGCACAGGTATGAGGAACTTACCAACTCAATTGTAAAATATATTGAAATATTGATCCTTTGGATAGTTTCTTTCATTTACTATAACTTATTGCTTCTTGTGTAAAAATGAAAGAATATTATCATCGAATATTTCCATAGAGTATTTATTTTCAAATCTTGTTATAATTTTTCATTAATTGAGGAAAATCAAAATTCTGCCATTATAACATATCAAGTCTGAATAATTAGAATGAAAAATAAAAAAAGACTCTGTACCCTGATTCTTTTATATATTTACTGTTGTTTTCTTGATAATTTCAATTAGATGATATTTTTGTATGTTTGGCTACAAGTTTGATACGGTTTTGCCAATTAGGTGGCTCTCTTTCATCTGGTAGTCACTGAATAGAAGGCAACCTCGGTTGTTATCCTTCCATGTTGAATCACTTCTTGTACTTTTTTGTTGTCAATGCTACTGCTCCTAATTGGCAGTATTTTATCTGAGTGTGGACTTTTAACAATTTTGTTCATTAGTGAAAGAAATTACTATTGGTGATCAAATTATTTTCATCATACGATGTTTCTCGTAGAATTTTTGATATATATATTTTTGTGATTTCAGGGTCGATTGACAAAATGGTTTTAAAATAATAGTTGTATCGATAAAAAATAAATATTGATCCAAAAACCAAAATTCTACGTTGTAATTTATTGGAATATGTTTTCTCGAGCAAAAAAAGAAAAAATAATATTTTCATATTTATGAATTTTGATGTCAATTTCAATATCTGTGTGCAATAGTAGCAGAAAGATTTAAGATCATTTTGATTTAGCATTTGGATTTGAACTTGCAAACTACCTGCTGACAGTTGAACTCTCTACCAGTACACAGATTTTTTTTCAAACAGAAAAGTTCCGAAAAATGGAAGTCATGTTGGGTATTCCGTGAAAGTGTCTCTGTGTAGCCTGTGATTATTTTTGTGTTGTACCTATGGTGCTGAAATAGACTGTTGTTTTCTGTCTGCAAATACCATGTAGGAAATTGTATTTATGATTATGAATATTGGTTTTCTCGATATAATACTAGTTTTGAAATGAAAATCAAAGATTTCACTAGAGTAGGCGACCAATTATTAATAACGGTAAACCCTGCATATTTTGAAAAAAATGATCCTCATTTACTGACTGCTAAGGGGAGGAGAAAGTTGGGTTGTCTACCCCGGCAGAAATATCAGGCTTGACTTTCAATCATCAGGAAGTGCCTAAACAAAACGGAATGTCAGTTGTTATCCTTTCTCCTGTAATTCGCAGATGTTTCACCAGTGGAATGTGGGATACTGTGTGCTTAGATGTTTGCTCAATGACTATTAGCTCACCAGGCCCTGTGAACTTGGGTAAGGCATAAAGCCATTTGCCAGCACCAGAAAATATCGACTTGACAGATGGGACGTTATAATTTGACGAATATCTTTCGTCTTGGGTGTGTGAGTGTGTGATTGTTATTTCATTTTGCCTGAGCAATCAGAGTGTGGACTTGTTGGTTGACAATTTAGGTAAAATGTTTCCTTTCTGAGTGAGATTGCATTTGGACTATACAAAGAACGGTCGTCCTTTCCTTATGTCCCTGATCCTCTCAATTGGGTGGAGATTTGTGGAACTTACAAGAATTTCTAACTCATGGATTGTCTCTTATGACATAATTCAATGTGGGATAAGACAGCTGCATGTGAGGTAGGCGTTCTAACTGTTAATATATCTAAGTTGATTAAATAGAGGGGCCCAAAATAGTGTCAACTATTCCGAAATGGATGAATACAATTGGAAAAAGACGGGAACGGAGAGTAACTACGCAGTTTAACTGAAAAAATCATTTAGAGGGACGTTGATCAAGTAAAGTCTGTGCTAATTACTAAAAAAAGCGGACAGCGTCAACCGGCTAAAGAATTGATAACCCCCCCCCCCCATTCCAATACATCCCGTTTTCATCGGGTGAAAATATCCAAAAATGTATCAGGGATTGTAAGTCAATCCAGGATATCTTGCTCTCGATCTTTCCCCTCACTCTATCTTTCTCTCTCTCTCATTCTCCGTTATGAGGGCAGCCAGCTCACAAATGATGTTTCAAAGTTTGATAAAAAGAAATACTTTTTTTAGAAGAATCAAAAACCAGCTGATGACTGAAAATATGCCAATGTCGAACCACACCAAGAATTCCAAGTCTCTTTACGATTTCATATCACTTCATACCACGCAAGGTAACATTAAGAAAGATCTCTCTTCATCCTTCATAAAACCAATTTCTCATCATGTCAAGCAAAATTTGTCGTCTCTATGAATCCCCAATACTACTTTCCTCCTGGCAATGGCCACTCCCTGTCAAGTCAGAAGGCTGCATTACTTATACAAATTCTGCAGGAGTTTTTTTCTCTTCCAACGACCTCTATTGACAAATCATATACTCCAATCAATAAAAGACTGTGGTATAACCCATATATTGTGGCTAATTTTTTTTGAATGCCTTCAAATTTTCGGATCATATTCAGCCCATGATTTGAAATTACTATTCCTGAAATTGAAATTCAATCAGATACCAATTAGCAATCGACGAAATAACCCTAAAATGCTGATGCTGGATACTGAACATACACAAATACTTTAAAATATGATACTTCTTTTTTCAAGAGTGTGTATGTGTGCGTCTGGGCGGGTGTGAATGTATAAATCAAACATACACGTCCAAACACACACATGCATGCATGTATACACACACATATATGTCATAAAGAAGTTCACGGAGCAGGTTTTTCATTCAATACAACACAATCATTATTGTACGTAAATATGTATAGCAAGCAGAATCATACCATGTGAAATACAATTAATCCTAAAATACAACTGTATCAGATTTTTCCTTGCAGAATTTGCTGCGTCACCGTAAATGTATTGATCGCAGTTCATGAATGTTTTAGCATATTAGTGCAATGATTTATACCAGTGATATTAAGATCAGTGATCTAAAGAGAAAACTATAAAAATTAGTCTACAAGCTGGAATCTATAGGTATGTATGTCACAGAATGCATCTGCTTAACCTTAAGCTGAACAATAAAAAATAGATACTCAGGCATAAACTTTGGCTTGGATTCGAGTTTGGGTGCTGATTATTTTACAGTCTGTAATGGACCATTTTTACCATCTTACTCACATTGGATGTAAAAGCTATCAACGTAATTTCTGTGGAAACTTTCCAAGAAAATCGTGCTATTATTGAATCCGTACAAACGAAATATTTTAGCCGATGATCAAATTTTCCAACAGGTTTTCTTCTCGTCTGCTGCAAAATGAGCGAAGGGAATCCATAACGCCGACGATCTTTAATCAATATGTCATCTTTCTCTCAAATAAAAACGAGGAAATTTATAGAACAACGGATCAAATTCAAAATGAAAAGAATTATTGTATTCCCACTGTTCACACCATCACCTTTCCTAATAGCTACGGCAGTTCTCAATATCATCTTGCGAAATTGCAAAATGAGGGAATAAGCAGATGAATCATTGCAAAACTCGACCATTTGATGGTGATGTATGTTGTAAAATAGGGAAATATCAAGAAAGGAGACACAAAACAATAAACATAATTCAGTTGTCAATAAGCATCGCCATAAGGGCAGTGCATGAAAAAAAAACTTTCAAGTTAGGAGTATATCAGACAAAAAATGAAAAATGTATCTACGAGCAAATGCACCCGAATTAAGCAATGCCCCAAGAAACTTTTTCATAAGAGGGATAAACTCGAGAGTAGAATCTTTAGTAAGATATCTAGGCCCTGCCTGAACTGGACAGTAGAAGACGCCAAAGGGTCTGATAAAAAAAATGATCAGTTCTCAAATATGAATTTTTCATACTGAATATGATATTAAGTATGAGAGCAAGAAATAGGAAGATACAAACTCTACAATAAAGTGTTTAATTATTGAATGGCTGGTAGACAAAATGCAGCTGATTTGAAAAAATAATATGATTAGCAGAACAATGACCAACATATAATAGGCTTTATGTCAGACATTTCAAACTACAGAAACTAGAAGCTGGAACAAATCCGATGAATCAAATACTGTCAACAATTTGGAATAGTTCAAGCCTTATTTAGATGCCAGTTGAATCGGTTTATCTCGTAACAACCAATGATCGTCAAAGAGAAGTTGCAAACAATAATTAAAGTGTCCCTTTCCTACGAATACAGTCTTCAAAATATCCCAACACTCCACTAAGAATAGGTCAGAGTTATCAAGTCCTATAGCGATGAGCACTGTAACTCACGGAATGAATCAAGATCATTTTGATAGAAATACCCTTACTTAACCAATTATGACGTACATAGGAGTTGTAAATTATCGTGAAATAACTCCCTGCCTTGATAATTAAAACACTATATCATGGCGTCTCATTTTATCTTGGCTCTGAATCCTGTTATTAGTCAGAAAGATGAAAATTTATCAGCCACAAGGGTTATGTTGGTAGTAGTGAGAATAGTAATGGACTACGAGTGAATTGGCCCACGAAAAAATTCGTTTATGATCATTATAAGGTTGCTTCATTATCGTTGTTACTTACAAAACATCTGGGCATCCAGTCAAGATGAAACTCATTATATTCCAAATAGTTTCTACAACAAAATCTCGCCATTCCTCAAGATTCGGTCGTGCTGTAAAATATTTAATAACCTAAGCTCAATTTAGTACGAGGAAATGAACTGATGGGAACCTTTCAATTAAGTCGGACAAAGACCTGATTTGCTAAAAATTATACGCGTTTTTTTCCCGAATTGCAATGATTTGCCTGAGTTTAGGCAACTTTTCACCTGAAATTGTCCTCCTAGCTCATGAGTCGATGTACGAAGCCTCGAGTGTAATGCATCCGGGATTTGGATTCACTATAGTGCCAAATTAAATTTTGAATAAACTCGCTAACCAATGCACCATGGAAAGTGATTTTAACAGTTTTTTTTCAAGAGGGAGATATTTTTACCTATTAAAAAGTTATGTGTTTCATTGAACTTGCCAATTTTTTCAATATCCTATAGATTTTTGAAGAGTAGATGTAACTGAGTGTCTTTCAAGGTGGATTTACTTTTTATTTCCGACCTCGTCTTGGCACATATTCCCTCGTCATGTTGTTTCCTCACTTCCTGTTTCCTGTTTGCCCCACCGGACTCACACTTGTTTGCTTCAGTCGACCACCTCATCCATTTCACTCAAAACTCTAATAACGGTTACAATAACAATTCACCGTGCGTTTTGGATCGATTTCTTGGTGGCCTGCCATGCAATCTTTGTTTTTTAAGTTGAGATTGTTTGTTTTTCAAACGCAAAGCGCGTGGCAAAAAAAATCAGAACAAAAACAACTTTAGTTTCAAAGCAGGTGGCAAGTGTGTATGTGTGAGCGTGTATCTGAATGTGCAAGGGAGTGTGTTTTCGTATGTGTGTGTGCGCAAAGGTTCCAAGGGCATAATTTTCTTACTGATCCTAAACATCTTCAGACAGTATTTATGTCTTGAATCTGAGGTAGTCGTCTTGTTTTTTGAAGATTCCTGACCAAAATAGGTTTACAGCTATTCAGTTCTAATTGCAGTGATAGATTGTACTAAATTGGTCCAAATTCTTTGTGTTTGGCAGCGTTCAAGTTTGTTTTTCGACGATTTGAACGTTTTTTTAATGATTGCCTCCCTAAAGATACTGATAGAAGTAACTAATTCATTGATCAGACTTTTTTACTGGTTATTTATGCGGGCTGTACGGAAAAACGTACTGTAAATCGATATCTTGTGAAAGGAAACCCCAGAATTGTGCAAAAATCTAGTTTTATTGTCACAATCTTTGGGTCATTGAACAGATGAAAAGATTGAAGAAAGTTTTGATAGAAGAATATTGTATGCACTTTACAGCATGGGTGATATTTTGGAAACAGATGACATAAAAATAAGTTGTTGTAATATAAACAATAATCCAGACATGATAATCTGCATTAGAAAAGTTCACAAAATCTCTCGTTGATTAGTACAACTAGAGTATCGATTTTTACCAAAAATCACCTCATGATCGGACTTTTGATACTTTCCCTACGTCAAATATAATTTCTTTTTTTAATCATCCTATTCGGAATATTGGGGAAAATATACCTTCATTCAATGACTTCTCCTCCATATGATTTCGGTACGACAATTACGTTTGCAAATATCAAACCATTCATCCAAGGCAAAATGTATTTTTTTCTGAAAGCAGCTACTTGGGTTTAGCACGGTAAATTTACTCAAGAATTTATCTTAAGCATTTTTTATATCATGTTTTACGGCTGATTTACGCAAAATAGAAAAAGGAAATATTTACAATAGCAATGTTAACCTCTACTACTATATTTTATCATGCAAAATGCTTGGAAGGTGTTTAACGAGATCCAAAATTTCACGGTTATTATTTTCATTTCTTATAATTTCAAATATGTTAATGCTACAACAACAAAAGCATATATAACATGAAAGGAAAAAAACAACAAAAAAAACGAGGTTGCACACGTAGTATAGTAAGTTAAGATATGAAGTATAGAATGTAGAAGAAAAGGATGAGAAAAAAACCCACTAACGCATCAGATATAAATAATCATGACAAGACGCTGGTTTGTTTGTAAATGAGCGCACAAAATATTTCATGTATGTTGCTGTGATGATCCTTATGTCATTAGAGGGGGGGATCAGTCATGCTTGAAGTTAGTGTTGTACGTTGTGTGTGTGTACCTGTATGTGTGTGTTCCTTATGCGTGTCTAAGTAATCATGTGCTGATGTGACTTGTGTGGACGTAGACATACGCGTACGTAGCAGAAGTTTATGATGTATGTATGTATAAATAACCAAAGCAAAACTTTAATAACGGAGTTGGATAAGAAATATGAACGACACCACATAGATGAAGCAAAACGACATTCACAGAAATGATTCAAATGGTCCTTGAGGATGGTATGAGGCATGTTTAAGCATACGTGTACCTCGCATGTAAGATGTGCGTTTATATGAATAAATTGTCTCTTTTCCAACTGGACTTTCGATGATTGAACTTTATTGCATAGTGTTACATAATTGGGCATTTGAGAGAGACCGACAGTCGATTTTTAATGTCCATTTGGTAAATCTTTGAATTCATTGGTTTAATATTTTTATGATAATCCTGATGTGGTAGGTAATGAAGGTGAATTCTTGTTGGTGTTTTTGTGCATCCATACACGTATGTTTGTTCAAACAGGTGCTCATTGCTTGTGACAAGCATTGTAGTTAATCGTCGTATGGTAAAAGAAGTCAGATGATAAATGTACCCATTACACATTCTCCCAGAGCGACCACATTACGACCAAAAAAAAAAAAAAATCAATCAAAACACTTGACTTGGCACATGGTGATTCTTGCTGGAAAGAGTTATGGTCGCATGATCCTGCTAAACCAAAATAAATCGCAACAAAAAAAAAAAAAGAAATAAACTCCAAATATCTTGAGTTCTGAATTTTGCTTTCAGCCAAAAGGATCATAAATTTAATTCCTGGACATGTCTGCTATATTGGACCTTATTGCATTGGCAGTTTTTCCCAGGACTGATATTGGACGTTTTGAATTCATTGTATTAGAAGGACATCAGAAAATTTCAATCACAGGAACGTTCCACCTTTTTTTGGACGTGTCTGTGTGCCTACAAACATGAATTCACTTTTCCCACGCACAAACACACACACACGTATATATATGTGTGTGTATATATATATATATATATATATATATATATATATATATATATATATATATATATATATATATATATATGTATATATATATATATTTATATATATATATAAATATATATATATATATATATATATATACATATATACATATATATATATATATATATATCCATAAATATATGGTTATTTTTGTATGTGGTATTCTATGAGACTTTCAGGTTGCAGATGTTTGGCTGGTGTCTGCAAAAATGTTTAAATAAATGAGGTGGAATCGTTGTGTATAGCATGAACGTGCTGCATGTATACGTGTCTATGACATGTTTATGCAAGTATTATGTGTAAGTATTAATTTTAAAGATATCATACCAATAGTCACATATAGAGCTGAACACACGGAATTCAACCAAAAGATTGACCCTCAAACTGAGAAACATGCAACGTGAACTTGAAAAGATCATATGCAACCTTACATGGAGAGACTGGGAGAAAGCACAGTAAATAAAACAAAAAATGGGGGTCAAAAACATAATATAAACTGTTAGACAACTCAAATGGTAATAGGCTGGAAATGTCGCAAGAATGGCAGACAACCACTCGACAGCAGGTCTCAACGTGAATCCACAGAAATCAGATGCAAGGCTGTGGATGATGTGACAGGTTTAATAAATTCAGTAAGTATTGGCTCCGTACAGCCCATGATAGAAAGGTCTGGCGAATCTTTTGGACGCTAACAGACCGATGATTATGATATACAGTATGAATATATGTATTGGTGTTTGCGAATAATTCCCATGTTTACGTATGTTCAAGTATGTCATGTGTATATGTAATATATGTGTACGTATTCAGTATTTGTTTGGCATGAAAAGCACATCTATGTTCATATGTGTTAGTTCATGTCTGCAAGTGTACATATGTACATACATGACGTACGTGTGGACGTGTACTCATGTGTATGTAGCATGCAGACATCTGATATGTGTATATAAATTGACCCTTTTTGAATTAGCTCTTCTTGCATTTGAAATGCTTGCATCATTGGTCCACATAGAATCGGGCATTTCAAGTAGATTAAGCGACAACACGTAACTAAACATTTGAAAATATAAATATCAGTTAAAAAATGAACAATTAATGATAGCAGTAACTGTTAAAACGATACTAGATGAATAGATCAACATCAGATTTATGGGAGCAGTTTTAGTGAATATGTCTTGGGGATAGTGTGATGAGCGTTTCCATATACGTGTACGTGAACATATGTGTAGTGTTCATATGTTTACGTTATTTCTACTTATGTCTAAATCGGCCTTTTATTTTTTTTTATGTCTTTGTTTTTGACCCGTTGCATTGAACATATTTTGCATTGAACGGTTGGTTCATTCGACGTTATGTTCTCTTTTACCTTTTGCTCAATCAGCATTTCAGAAATTAAACTTTTTCATAAAAAGAATGAAGGTATGCATAATTTTATACTTTAATCAGTTAATTCTGTCACTGATATCTAAATGTAAAAAACAACTCCAAACTTTGCATATTTTAACATTTTTTATAAAGCATACCTGGTCCATTTTGAAAAAAAATTTGGTTCGGCATTTGTCGACATCTGGTATTAAATATAGGTCAATAGTCTGCTAAAAACTTGGTCAGCATATACATACAGTTTTTCTTTTTTAGGTTTCATGTTTAAATGAATTTAATCACGCAACATTTCATTATACAAACACAAACCGCTTTTATCACGGAAGGAATCGACGATTTTTTGTCTGAAGTAAGATAGACAGATAGGGAGGATCATCCATTATTGATCCTCGTGTGTAGGTTTGAGATCAGATGATATTTTGAATTGCACAGGATGTCAATGATATCATATCTTTCGATGATAATCTTGAGGTATTCACAAATAACGAATATATTTGGCTTTAATTTGGATATTGATTAATGATTTCCTTGTGTAATTATGGTTGATAAATCGAAAGGCCTTACAATCTCATTTTTCCAACCTCTGCTGGGGGAAAACATTAGGTATCAAAATCAAAACTTCAAAAAGTCTGTCAGTCGCTTCAAAAGAGGTAAAAACAATACCAGACAGTTTGAAAAAGTTTAAAAGTTTAAGATAAGATGTGCCATGACGGGAACATTTTATTTTTATATGATTTATTCATCTTTTCAATAAAATAAAATATTATATTATAAATCTCATAACTTGTGATAAGTTGACTTCAATGGCTTCTAAAACGTACTCATGAATTTTATCACCAAGATAAGAGATTAAATTTGAATAGAGTCTAAAGCGATGTTTTGTATTACATTTGAATTAAAATGAAAGAAAATTGGCGCGTTAGCCCGAGTAAGGAATAACAATGTTTTTTGAAGACCATACATCAACTGAAATTAGCATTTTATCCTCTAGCGTTGTGGTGAGATATGTGTAAAACTTATACATTTTTTAAAATAATATAGCTGACTTGTGATCTCATTGGGATCTGATTGGTTATTTATGAATGAAATGAGGACAACAATGCACTTTTTGAATCATAAATAGCAAATGTTGGTGTTGATGTGGACCAAAAAAAAAAAAGTATCGATGAATTTTTGGATGTTTTTTCTGCAAATAAATAGTACCGGATGGAGATGATGTACACTATTCCAAATGTTAGAATTGGGCACTATACATTTCTCAAACCCTAAATTATTGCATTGATATGCATATTTACCCCCACTTTACCACTAACCTCTATAACTGTAGAAACTTTTTTTTTTGCTTTTATTCAAATTTTAATTTTGCATCATATCTTAATCATAGCTTTCTTTTGAAATGGAATGATATTAATTGATCTAAAAAATGTATTCATAATTGTATGTTTCATATAGTGTAAAAATGTACCCGGGATAACAAAAAAAATCAATATTTTAAGAAGTTAATATAGTGGTATAGTTTTGGGTTGCGAAACAAGGAGTATCGTTGGACGGTTCCTTTTATTTTCGAGAAGTAAGAAGTAAATGATAGAATATTTGAGAAACTTTAGCGCCATGTTGAGCCAAAAATTTAGGATTGAAGTTTCACACATTATCTGGAAGTATGAATGGAGAAATAAGACTAGATTCTGTAGAAAAGAAATTGCTACAAACGAGGACGATTGTTTTTTAGTTTTCGACCTCAAATCCTGGTCAAGTTTTGACCTAGTTTTTATCCAGTTTAAATTAAAAACAAAAAAAGGCAGGAGCAAGTTACGTGCACAAAATCTGCATACAATGTCAAAACTAAGTCATCTAGGTTAGGTACTAATCGAAGACGGGCAATTGGATAGAGATAACATTTCTCTTTTAAATGTATAAGAAATTATGTCACCTGAATAATCCCAATTTTGTGATTGATTTCCTATCGTAGAAATAGCGCGTTAGAATAATTGAGGCCTGAATTTGCAAATGGAATTTTACGAATGTGTTTCATGCTACATCATGATATTCCATATAATGTATATGTTTTTTGAATATTCAACAAAAGAAATTCTTTGAAGAGAGAAATATTCGATTATTAAAAATGTGAAACTACTAATAAGATACCTTGTATTAGGAATCGATTTTTCAGGTTACTGCTTAAATTTTTTCCATATCTTTCGCAATAACCCAATCCACACATACCAACACACACATAAAGACACAGACATAAATACACACAAACACATACACACTCATACACACACACATATATATATTAATTATTGATGGTGCTATACATATATATGTGTGTATTGAGATACAAAACTTTGGGATATAGATATTCATAATTAGAGGAAAGTAGTTCTCTCATGCATGTTTTGTGTGGCTGTTTTTTCTCATTTTCAAATGTCAACTGGGTGAAATGATAACATTTTGCAAAGAAAAAAGTTGTAGAGGAGGGTTGATAAAGATGATGGTCGGTGATTACTGTTCTTGTTCTAAATTTTCATTTTGGCGGAAA
Source organism: Thysanoteuthis rhombus (assembly GCA_963457665.1). Lineage (NCBI taxonomy): Eukaryota > Metazoa > Mollusca > Cephalopoda > Oegopsida > Thysanoteuthidae > Thysanoteuthis > Thysanoteuthis major. The sequence goes on along the minus strand of OY735203.1, from coordinate 39,153,677 downwards.
AGGAAAATGTCTTTGCGTCAATTTTCAAATGGTTTGTGAATTGGGAGTGAAAACGAGGAGGTTTTGTGAGAAGTGTGTGTTGTAGTGATTTTGATGTTCGAGGGGGGATATGTCCACATTGGTATTTTGTCACGTGAATATGGGTGTGAGTAAACAAGATTTTATGAGGGCATATGAAGTGTATTCTTTGTACTAGTCGGTTGAAGAGGAGAACGTGTCCATGATGCTGTGCGAAAAAGTGTGTGAGTAATCGAAAATTTTAAAACAATGCATGTAGCGCCGTTTTATTTGAAATGTTAAGATGTGTCAATTGCTATATATTAATTTTTGTACTGACTTGTTCGAGAAGAGAAGGTATCCTCATTGATATTTTGCTGTGTATATGTGTGTGAGTGATAAAGGTTGTAGAATTGTGTATGCAGGGATTATCTATTTGGAAGTGTGTCAGGCGTATAATTAGAGATTTTGATCTAATCATCGTCTATGGATAATCTGTGTATTTAGTGTTGTATGTGCCAAGATGGTTTTTAATCGATTTTATCCTTGTAATGTGTCTACTTATATGATAGAAACTAGGACATTGTTCAATAGCATTCTTCGTGGTGATAAGTACTGCTTCTATGATCTGGCGTGTCACCATTTGATAGACAGTCAATAGTTTTTTTATTTTGAGATCAAAAGTGTAGTTTGTTTTGTAGTGGTCTTGTAACAAGGCGTTTCTTTTTATGATTGTCTATCATTTGAGCACGCTAGTGTTCATATTTTTTTTTTATACTTCTTGATGTCTCAACGATGTAATTTACGTAGCAATTATTATACTGCATTTCGTATATTCCCGTCTTGGCTGTTAAGGTGTTTGATGGTTTGCTAACTTTGTCATCGATAGTTTCTGATGTTCCTCTCATGATGCGTACGTTTAGCTTTATCAGACATTTTCTAAGTTCTGTTGCTGTCAAATTTGTTGGGATGCGTTTATGTATTCAGATGTGATTTGGTATGATTTTGTCTGTTTTATTTTGGCTTTAATGCAGTGAAATATGTGTGTCTCTCTCCTGGTGTCTCTATAAAATATCGTTGATATTGGAGGTTTTACAAAGGTCGTTGAAAAATTAGTATTTTCGACTCGGGTAAAAACTCAACCTACTCAAGTTAAGGGCAGAGCGCTAAAATTGGCTGCCTGTTTAGCTGACTGATATACATACATACATACATACATACATACATACATACATACATGCATACATACATACATACGTACATACATACATACATACATACGTAGATATATATATATATATATATATATATATATATATATATATATATATATATATATATATATATGAACTACGTAGGAAGACAGGATGGATATGTAGGTGGAAGGATGGATAACTTCATGTAGTTCTTAGATACGTAACGGCCTTCAAATGTAGAACTCATTATATCCCTTATAATGCGTTTGTATAGACAGAACTTTATTTGAAAGGCAGAATGATAGAAATATAGATAGATGAGTCAGACATTGACATAGACATAGACGGAGAGGAAGAGAGAGTATCTATTCAAACATTGCTTCAAATTATCTAATCATTGTCATATCTTCTTCATCTTGTTTATTTCTTCCTTTCACATTTCTCTCCTTTTCTCCCCCAACCATATTGCATACATATCCATACGTATAAAAATGTCATACAAGTAGAAATTCTCACACTCACAGATATGCAAAAAGAGAGGGGATTTGTGCGTATTTTTTAAAAAAATTCGTCTTGTAAAACGTTTATGTGGAGGTTATCTTTCACTCAAGTGGATGATTCCAGTGTTTTTGCACATGAGAAATTCAAATTCTTTTTTCATGATTGAAATCGTTTAAAACATCTGATAACACTTTCATTTACAATTCTATCCGTGTATCAATAATTATTTTACCGTAACTATTTTGAGACATTATCACAGAGAGGAATGGAAGGTAATCAGGAAAATCCATCGATGACATCCTCATCTCGCCCTGGTGAATTCAATTTTGAGCCGAACCACGGTGCAGTCATCTCTGAATTATCTCACTTCGACTAAAATAAGCGCAATGATTGAGTGAATATAATTTTTTTGACAGCCCGAATTGCACATTTATCAAAAATCATTATTACTAGCGATAAATTTTACAAGAAAAGAATTGAGAAATTCGATTCAAATAACTGGCAAATTAAGCACTGTTAAGAACAGTAAGATCAAAATCGAGGGCACAGAACTGAAGAAAGTAGACCACTACATTGACCTAGGAAAACAAATTCAATGAGACCCTCAGAAGTAAGGATTATATCAATTCAGGATGATAAACTTTTGGCAAAGCAAGGTCAACAATCAAAGATAAAAAGATTCCGTTAACCCTAGAGAGAAAGGTATACAACCAATGCATCCTTCCAATAGTCACTTATGGAGCTGAAACATGGAACTTAACCAAGAGACTGACCCACAAATTGAGAACCATGCAACTTGCACCTGAAAGAGTTATTCTCATAGAGAGACAAAAAGATAGCACTGTACATCGGAGATGACAGGAGTCAGGGACATCATAGAATCCATGGAAAAACTCAAATTGTAATGGGCTGAACATGTCGCGAGGATGGCAAACAACCAATGGACATCACAACTCACGACATGGATCCCTTGTGATAAAATGCACAACCGAGACCGGAAGAGTACCCGAAGAAGAGACTAGCTTGACAAATTCAGGAAATACTGACTCTGCGATGCCCATAGCAGAGAAGTGTGGCGAAACCTGGGGAATGTTATGTTCAGCGGCTGGCGTTGAGAGACTGATGATGAAAAACGCAAGTCACTTCTTATGGTGATTGACTTAATGTGAAAAGCAAACAGACTCCTGGATATTATACACTGATTTATTCTAAAACTTAGTTTTCCTTGATCTTTTTTTTCAACCATAAACCTCTGACTGTTGCATCTTTAGGCCTTTTCCGTGTATCTGCTGATTGGAAAACATATCTGAGGCCATGCCTGAACTTTATGTTCAATCTTTGTAGTTAAGAAAAAATATCCTCCAGTCGATGCAAGGGGTCATCTTGTGAAGGTAAGGTTACTTAATATATGTAATAGAATTGGCCGAAATATAGTACACAAATATACATGTTTTGGCAGTAATTGTGATTTCTGTGAATCGTACGAATGGGAGGGATCTTACTATACGAATTAAGGTATTTGCACGAAAGGGGAAACTGATCTAAAAATCGCGAAGACATGTATTTATCTTAGAAATGTGGACAGGATACTCAGTTTAAGTGAATAAATCAGATCAAGTCATCATTGGAATGCAGATCAGATGGATAAATGCTATCAGTGTTCTGATCGGTTGAAGGCCAAACCTGAAAATCACAGAATATAATCAGAGAACAATATACAATATTAAACATTGCATGTCAAAATTTAGCTCATTTGTTTTCAACTGAACCCTCTAACAAAAAACAAAAAGATCAAAAGAGGTAGCACTGTTATTGAAATACTAGATAACCTTTAGAATCTACATTGATCTAGTTGGTTATATCTGGCCTGAAAGTTTCTTGGATCATCGATGAAATTAATTTGGAAAAGACATGCACGAAAACTAAACAGAACAATGATCAGAGTATGTTTCTTGGGCGATAGATCAAGTGACTGGTGTTCTGTATAAATCTCTTTGCAATGAACTAACCCCCAAATCACTCAAAAAAACACCATTTCCCCAGAGTAAATGATCTTTCTCGGGAAGAATCACAATAAACCTGTTTTTTAAAAGTGAATTAGGCTAAAATGGTTGTCAACCAGAAATTACAGACTGAACATATTTCATATCATCTGAAAGCTCTGTGTAGGTTAACATACGTAAATCATTAAATTCATTAACGCTTGAACACAACAAGCATCAAAAAACTCATATTGAATAGCCTCTGCGAATGGCATATCAGGGGTAGTAATTGAACATGGATCCGCTCAAAAATTCAGTCAGTCCTCCCATAGCCTAATGTTCATCGTTCCATGATGTATTACTAGAATTTTTTGAGAACTTTTGGAATTGCATGTGGACAAAGATGAATTTCAGAGTCATTATGCGGATGGGTCATATAATTATGACGATAATTAGGGATGGATCCGCTCCAATAGACCTTATTTGTTTACCCTTCATCAAATGTCATTGGAATTTATTTTCCAGATATTGTGTGGAGAGTTATGTACATAAACATTAATGTCATAAAAAAATAGAGAAAAATTTGGGTCCATTAGAAAAAAAAATGATTGGATCCTCCCCAACATTCTACCTCTTCTGTTTCCCCTCATTGCCAATTCTTCCGTTCATTACTTTTGGATATATTGTGTGGACTGGCTGGACATCTTGGTGATATCCGGAGAGGTAACTGTGTATGGACCAGTTCCAAAATCTAATCACTTATGAAACTGAAGTTTATTTAGGACTCCCCCTTGGGAGTTATGTTGCATACAGGAAAATATCGACGGTATTATGCGATTTTGACAGTGTTACATCGAGGGAAATAATTTTACACGGATCCACTCCAAAATTCTATCAGTTCTTTCATACCCTATTGTCCACCCATCCTCAAAATATACAAATTCGTTGAGATTCCTTGGAGATATCATGTAATCTATCATAAACTTATGCCATTATGATTTTGTTTTGACGCATGGCTATTATGTAAAGGAGATAATTGTGAATGGGTCTGCTCAAAAATTCAACCAGTTCTCCTGCATCCCATTGTCCACAGCACTACGGAAATTCCTGGAAATTCCTGAAATACTTGAGATATCATCAATATTCATAAATGAATGGGAAGAAGCCCAGTAACTTACGTCTCACATGGGACTTTTTTGATCAATCCAATACATTTACCACCTCTTTTTTTCCTACATAGTCATCCTCCAACAAGATTTAAATGGTGTTCATTCAGCAGTTCAGGAGACAGACGAATGAACGCACGAACAGTTGGATCAAAAATCTCATACTATCTTTCAACTATATTGAGCGAAGTAAATAAATTTCTTCAACTTAGTTGTGAGGAAATTAAATCAATCTGATATTCGATATGGTTACATTTTCGGGGTATATATAAACTAACTTCTTGTTTACATATAAATGATGAGCAGATCCTTCAATTGACTTCATACTGCAATATTGGCCAAGAATCCAGATATAATATATCCTCTTAGGGAACTCTTTGTCCGACTGTCTGTCTGTCTGTCTGTCTGTCTGTTTCTCTCTCTCTCTTTCTTTCTCTCTGTCTGTCTGTCTGTCTGTCTCTGTCTCTGTCTCTCTCTCTCTCTCTCTCTCTATATATATATATATATATATACATATATATATATATATATATGTATATATCATCATGAATTGTATGAATGTCATAAGGGAGTATTATGATATTGCAAAATCGAGGATGCTTCCACTTGGAACAATGACTTTCTTTTACAATGTCAATGTAAGTTGAATCTAACTGTTGTCTCTTACAACTTGGGGAGAAGGTCTCATTGTTATATTTCCCGAAAACACTTTAAAAATCCGAGTGATTGAAAATTGATTTGTCCTTATTTGGTCAAAAAAAGGACTTCTTCAGGCCATTTTGTTTCGCAAAGAAAAGAACAAAAAAAAGAACAAAAAAAAACCAACGTATGTGCACACTAAACATCATAAAAATGTTCCTTTTTGTCTCATTAGGTTCAACCCTCACTACTCCAGTTTTTTTTCTCGAATACAGATAAACGTGACAGAGGCATCCTGAATTCAATTGAGGACAATGACAGATACTGAAGGGTAAATGCAGATATGGAAAAGACCTGTTCTTGACATAAAGTTCACAACGATTGGTAGAAGTATTCAGACGTCAGTGAACTATGCCAAGATGCTAAACGATAGCAGCTTGGAAAAGTACCTGTTGGAAGCCTAAACCAGGGACCTTCGAGTATGGATTCACTACGCCCATCGGAAAAGTGCATATAACGGGCTGACGAGACCATAGACGGCCAAAGGCCAGTGAAACAGTGGCAATCACGTAGTATATATATATATATATATATATATATTATATATATATATATATATATATATATCGTTGGCTTTGTTTGGTGCAGAAAAGTCAAGAAATGTGTAGCATTAATTGAACTGAAACTACAACCTCGAATAATTGATCTTGTTGATATACTTTTATGTAGCTTTTCCAATTATATATATCATGTCCACACTTTGTGATATCAAGATTCTTGCCAATAAAGACGGACTCCAAAATCCTCTATTTTGAATTTCACCATGTTTGAGATGTATTAGGCCATTTTAGACAATTTTGTTCTATTTTTTGTGATCCGACGTCAGAAACGGTAATTTTGAGTAGGTGAAATTGACATTATTTCTTACATAGAACAACATTTTGTATTATAGTTTATGGTAGCAATTTTTGAATTAAGTTCAATGTTTTCTATTTCCATTTCTAAAGATTTTTAGCAGTAGAAGTTGTGTCTGCTAAAACATTATCTCCTTTGCAAAATATTGACTTGATGAGTATCAATTTAATAATCATTTCATTTGACGTAAGAACAATGGCAATATGAATCCCAATAAATGCAGCCTAATGAATTAAATAATTCAAGAGGCATGTTGTGAAACAAATGAAATTGTTCAATACAAGAAATGGGTAATCTTTGATTTGACGCAGATGGACTTATGGCTGTGTTGGCAAGGATTTACGTGTTGGAAGTTGCGAATCCTTCAAGGAAAAAATGTATTTTCATTCACTTTAAGTGGATATCGAATCATCAAACCCTTCAACCATTCGAGAATTTGCTATATTCTGAGAAAAATATCAGCTCACATTTCACGAAGGGTTATAATCACAATGGGACGGTAATACAACATTCAGTATAAAGTTTCTGTCAATTAACTGGAAGTACAGGGGTAGATAAAAACGTGTAGATGAAAAACACTAATAATTGACAAGTTAAAAAACGCTAACCCTACCTACTAACCCTAATCGTAAACGTACTTAATAACCCTACCTAAGAATCCAGATAATCGTTATATCAAATAACAATAAGCCTATCTACTAACCCTACCTAAAAAGTTCAATGCATTTATTGATCCTAAGTCTAACCCTACCTAATAACCCTGAAAAATCTTACTAACCTTAACCCTAAACCTACTTACTAAACCTAATGTACCTGATAACCATAACCTACCTACATATGTATTCGATTTAGACAATGGATGTTACTTGGACACAAAATGAAAGAATGCTTTTTTTTTAGCAAATTATGTTTTTTTTTTACTGAAATCTCATGACAATGACCTAAAAAAGTGCAATGGGATAGAGACGACGGTCGTTCAAAAAGGTATACTACACGATATTTAAAGAATCAATCAATTTTTTCTCTCTGTCCTACAGCTATTGGAGTTTTATTTGATGATGGTACAAACAAGCATAAATTTGTCAGTTTTCAATAACCTTTGAAATAGTTAACTTGGGCTGTGAATATTAGAAGTACATCTGAGTTTTAACATCGAAGATATTCTTGTGATTAGGTTCGGTATACTTAAATATAGGGAGGGGGAAAACGTATTTGATATTTTGTTTTAGTTGCAAATTTCATCGCCATAATGAAGAATCAAATCTGAAATAAATTGAATATCGAGTTGTATTATCATATCTTGTCTAATCTTTGTTAGACGGGTTGTTCTAATCATTATATTTTGTATAGTCGAACTATTTTCCTATTGCTGGTTGTTCATTATTGGCGAATAAAAATAATAGAATTCAAATCAAAGGAATCATTTTTTCAGATGAATAGATTGGGTATCATTGGGCATCCACAGAAATCTTCTTTAGTGAACAAAATTTAAAAAAAAAGGGCTACATTGCTTTTTGGTTTTCGATGGGTATATTTTTACATTCCTGAGAAGGAAAGAATCAGAGTAGTTGTTCAGGTACCAAGGTAAGATGGTAAATCTGGAACAAAATGTAAACATGCAACTGCTTGGGGATGCAAGTCAGAGTCCAGTTGGCGGAAGACATGAAAATAACCAAACAGAATACTGTAAAGATATATTATTTTGAGAGCTCATTATTTCATAATCATCGATAGCAGAAGAAGCTTCTTAATCAAGGCGACTTCAGCTTCGACATATTTGATGACAATGCGCTTATACGAATTGGAAATGATACCTGAATAACTAATCAAGTTGGAGTGCCCATCATGACAGAAGAGTATCCGTCCGGACCTTATTCTCCATTCCAAAAAGTGCAATTACTGGAAGGGTTACAGACATTTGCCTGGTCAGGCACTGTAAAGTTTGAAAAGATTCACTCCAATTGAAACGGGCATCATTTAGCCTTTCCACCTGTTATTCAGATCTACAAAATAGGCTCAAATTGCATAAAAAACTCGTGGTCACCATCTTTCACTTCACTGTGGGAGAATTAGCTACTCACTTCCCATGTACCCATTGGATCTTCCTATACGTGATATGAAAAGATAGGGTGAGACGATTGAATATTAAAGATTCCATTTGATAGAGCAGCGTTAGCTGCAAATGATAAGTTCACTGGGGAAACATCATGAAATGTTGACATGCCAACGCCTGGCAAAAGTATTAGAAAATAATTTGAATGATGTGCCTGGTGGGGAACAGAAAAAAGGAATTTAATAAGGACACAGCTTAATCCTAGGTTCAAAGGCCATTAGGGAAAAATGCTGATTCCGTTGATACACACCCGCATTGTAATTTACGTGTCACAGTTGGAGATGTCTCACCAATCTTTAGTTACACAGCCCACATGATCAGATTCAAGTTTCATTTTCGAGATACAATCACTTCACAGGAGCATACTTGTTAGTTTAATCATATCATTCATTCTAATTCTGGTATGTTCTAGTACATCGAAGACAATAATAATAAGGGCTTCGGGTTCTTATGGCGCCATGGGTTATGAGATAATATTAGTTCATAGTAATGTCATTACTACTATTTGTGATAATAACTTGGAGAATAATATTGCAAAGGTTGTCATTTCTTGTGCACATGTAAGTTGGACGTTGAATTGCTGGCACTTCAATGACACTTCTTTTTTTTATTTAATATTTTTTTCGTTATATTGGTAGAGGTGGGGATTCCCAATTCTTCATTTAAGCATATATCTTGAGGGGGGCTCAAAGATCTGGCAAAAGTACGTTTGTTTCAATATTTTCCTTTTTACAGTGGCTGTGGGGTTGCTATCTGTTAGTGTCCAGTAGTGTATTAACAGTGATGTACTTTTTCGCATTCTTTCTTTGTGCATGATACTTTATGTCTGGATAATAGTTTGAGGGATGTTTTAGATATTCCTACATAGTATTTTGCTTGTAAAGGTTTTTCTCTGCAGGTGGGGTTGATATCTTTTGTTTTTCTTGGTAAGGGCATCTATTGCCATTTGTGCAATTGCACTACTTGTATAATTTCTTATTACTCTATCTTTGTGCTTTGCAATTTTGAGGGATATATTTCCAATGTTGGTTTTAAGTCGTACGTTGAATACCAGATGGTTTTTCTACCACTATTTTCCTTGTTGTTCTATGATTTACTCTAGGGGATTTTACTTTTTCATCCTATTCAAAGGTAATTTTGGTAAAAAGCTTTTCTTTACAGCTTTAGAGAATTCATTTCTAACATTGTTGAACAATGCTTTATTTGCAGAACACCCTTAAACACCACAGGAAAGACAATTCTGAAATACCTACGTTGAAATTAACACAAGATGTAAACACCCAAACAAGATCATCGTAAGGAATATCAAAGAAATGTCCAAATCAATAGAAGTTACGCTGACTTAAAATTACTCATCATCTGTTATAAACCATCATCCAACCGATGTGTAAAAACTGATATAGGGAAAATATACTTGCAACTGATAGAAGGACATTCCTTCGAGCGAACCTTTCAGTAAAGTATTTTACAAAAACAAACTGAAAATTAGTTTTAGTTTTACAGAAAATTTTCATAAAAAGAAATGAAATAGCATTAAAATGCTAGTACTGCTCAATTTTTTTGTTGGAAAAAAAACACACTAAAAAACAACCAATTAACACACCACATACATATATAAGAAGAGTAACCACCGTCGGTATTCCATTTCCCCGAATAGTTTTAATAATAAAGGTTATAGCATTACTATGAACAATAACATTATTTTAAGAACAACAAATACATTTTTTCAGATTGATACATATATATATATATATATATATATATATATATATATATATATATATATATATATATACCGAACGTAGAATAGATAAAAGAATTGACATGACAACTAAGGTCACGTGACCTCTGAGCAATAAAAAATACATCCATAACGAAACATACCACAAATAGCTGATGTTTGAACAACACACTGATAAAGAAAGTGTGTACATTATTCCACGCTAATTCTCAGCTACAAGACGGTAGAATATCCCCACTATGTGGAAAAAGAGACAAAAAAAAAGTCCATAAATAGAATAAAAAAAAAAAGTTCACCATCAAGGAAAAATAAACACATCCCACAAAAAAAAAAACGCTCTGAATAGGGATCTTGTAGAGATGGAATCATTCGCCTACACAAGATTGAACATAAACGTGTTAATGCAGCAAATCCTTTATTTCGTTATATTTCAAGTTCTACTCTAACATTTAACATTGAGTAAATAAACACATCGCACAACAGATATTGCGTTATATTATATATTATATGGTGTTCTTGATTCGTGTGTATATATATATATATATATATATATATATATATATATATATATATATATGTGTGTGTGTGTGTGTGTGTATGTTTGCATGTGAGCGAGGTCTGGACAACTTCACAGCTTTAAACACCGATTATATAAATACATATTGGACAAAATATCATTTCAGTCACTCCTCTGTTTATATATATATATATATATATATATATATATATATATATATATATATATATATATATACATTTATATATGTATATATGTATATATATATATATATATATATATATATATTTATGTATATATATATATATATATGTGTGTGTGTGTGTGTGTGTGTGTGTGTGTGTGTGTGTGTGTGTGTGTGTGTGTGTGTGTGTGTGTGTGTGCAAATGCGACCAAAGCCTTCACATGATATTCCCCGATGAAACTGAGGGATGAAACAAAACAAAAGTATTGACTTTCAAACTGGGAATCATGCAACGTGCACGGGAGAGAATCATACTTAACATGGGCAGATCACAAAACAGCATAGTATTTTACAGAGAAACATGAATCACAGATATAAAAAGTATCGGAAAATTCAAAAGGCAGTGGACTGGCCAAGTTGCAAAAATGTCAGACAACCGTTGAGTATAACAATTGGCAAATCATTAGGACGTTCCATGGTGAAAGGCTGATGATAATGCAGAATAAGTAATGATTATATGGACTGGTCTTGAACGAGCTTCAGCGATAAGCCCCAAGGTCTTACTGATAATCTTTTACAGAAATGTTCGTATCTTCCTCTGGAATGTCTTAAATGAATTGATTGTACCAAGAGTTACAAAGAAAAAACAAAACAAAAAAACGAGTTCAAGATGTTGGTAGATGTTATGTTTATCGTTTTTTTTCTTCTGCAGCGCATCGATTTTCCAAAGAATAGTTTTCCTCAATCTAACGAATACAACAAAGGGAAGATATTGATGCACTTGCCTTCATAGAAACACGTCGGCATTATTATCTCAGTACCCCAGGGGGAACTTCTGTGGATATCGGAAATGCTATTACTTCAATTGAGTCGCCTGATAAACAAGACGTTCAATAAATGAATAAATAAATGATTCTAATACCATAATGACGATGAATGTTTGTTTGCTTCAACTCTTGATCCCACAGACTTCCAAACAGCTGCACCTTACAGGTGGTTGCAAAGTTGTATACACATGTAACCTGACCACATACAAACATGTGAGAGGTGCCATGACGGATGATTTCTGAATGTCAATGAGAGCACAAATTTCTTATGCTTATATCTGGGGGAAGCAAGTCAGTTTTTCTATTTTCTGATTGAGGGTGTGTTGTTACATTTATAGGTCAGTTTTTTATGCCCAATCTGCTTTATTCAATGTTTAATATTGCTACAAAATATGATTTGCTTCCCTCTGTTTCTGTAACTGTAGTGTTTTTGTGTTTGTACTGGTCAGACTTATGTTAATGATGCAAGCTCAACAGGAGAGGGTGCAAGCGACTCGAAAACCCACTTGAATGGTTTTTTGAAACAACTATGAAATGTATTGCTATCAAGCTTTGTTGTATTTGACGTTTTTTCTTTGTAGGACCCAACGGTAATATTATGAAATCCTTAAGAAATAGAATCTGCTTTCCAGTATTGTTATATTTAATTTTCTTCGGGAAACACCAAATCCTCGAGCTAATGAACAAATTAGTGTGACATAATGAATTGTCGGCTGCCGTAATGTTGAACTCCACTCCTCCTCTTATTCCGACGGAATTAGATTACTGCAATTTGGCAGTATTTTATAGTTAATAAATAATGTGTAAATAGATTCTTTTGATAAAAATGTACTCGTGAAGTCAGTAAGAGACATGAATACCAATGTTAATTGTTATTTTAAATCACAATCAGGAAATATTAATTTTTATTAAATTCATTTGTATTTGTATCCCAGTTTGGAATAGAATTCAACTATATTTTCTTGTTTAGACCTAATTTACTCTTGACATTATCCTAAAAGAGGTTACACCGCCCCTTTAACAAGAAAGGGATCCAGTGTTATCATATATTGAGTTACAATACAGAATCATCTATTGAAATTAAAAAAAAGTTCCTTAGAATTGTATCTTCAGTGCATTAAGAAGCCCGGCATTCTCTCTTGAAGCCAACAATATATTTTCACTATATCTCCTCCCAAGCTAATTGAAAACTGAAGCAAATAATTCACAAAATACAGTGAGCAAGTTGAATATATGAAATACAAACTTTGAAATACAGCATGCGTATAGAAAATATTTTGCAATTTGTTTTGTCGTATTTTTTTGATTTGCTGGCGGTATTTTTTTTGCCTGCCGTATTTTTCGAATTGATTATCCTATGCTTTTTCATTTCCTACTTTAGTCTTTCATCTACCCTTGGAAAGTCGTCCAAACACTTATTCAGACCACAGACATAGTCTACTCTCAGTTAATATATGTTTTAGCTTTGTTTTGATACACATTGTAAAATCAATAAGTATGCAGCCTAATGCTGGAACAAAAGATACCTTTTACTCATATCATTTTTCAGTTTGATTACTTTTTTCGTCAATGCATCAAATTAAGTCGAGAATGTTGACCACATAGACTGAATGATATTGATTTCGATTTAAACAAGCATGAATTGAAGGATCTCCAAAACTAATCAAAGGGGAGACCATGGATAGTTTGGTTCAGGGTCAGGTTAAATCATTTGCTCTCATTATTGTTTATACCAATCGATGGCATCATTTTTAGCCTCACATTGAGCAGGAAAGGTTCATTTTTTGTTGGGTTTGAGTCATTAGTGTTGTAAGCACGAAAGTCTCGGCATGAACATCATGGTAACTCACTTTGCCACTTATTGTAACTTTTGGTCATTTTAACGTTTCAAAAATCAATTTCATAGGAAGCCACAACCATCCATGTGAAAAATGTACCAACAAGCAAGGGTCTGCCGTATTCCATTATTCCATTCATGCTGTATGTTCAGTTGATGATCCCGTAGTTTATGTTTACGAAAAGTGTAAATAAACAGTATATATACAACATTCAATTTGTTTCCGTCGGAACCTTTCCTTAAAAAAGAAAGTAAAATAAACCATGTTTCTGGTCTGATTTGTGCTCATTAATTGTATGCAAATGATATAAAAACATCTTCAAAATAACAAAACCATTTCAAACAAGTTATTGGTGTCGTCATTGTTTTCTTATTGTGCTATTCTAATCTCTCACCTTAGTACAATGCAATACCCTTTATCCTACTAGGTGGTCATTACATTCGTAAGATATTACCTCTCTATCAAATACATTAATTTTTTGCCTGGTTTCAAAAATTATAGTAGTAAAATTGGATCTGCACCTTCTTGCAAATAACTGGCTCCGATCAAACCAACCATCCCAAAGGGGATGATATGTCGACGTACTTTATTTTGGTCATTTTTGTCGTTTTTGAGTTTTTATGAATTAATTTCAAAGGAAGCTACAGCCATCCGAGTAAAAAATGTACAAACAAGCTTTGGTCCCCCGTATTCCATGCGTAAAGTATCATCTATTTTACTCCAAGCAACATCCTGTCTTGCTTTGAAAATTAGTTTTCATATTCTTGGCCTCTAGTGCAGCTCAAACACCGACGAATTGTTCTGCTGTGAAAGTCACATTAATCACAGACACCAATAGATTAAGTTTGGGGAATTTAGGGGGAGTTATTCTGCCCTTTGGAATGCAATTTTTGGCAATCATGTTGTTAGAAACGATGTTCTTATATGATTGCTTTAACCTTGTTCAACTGTGTTTCAATACCGGAAGATTCAACCTCAGAAAAAAAAGGAAGATGGTTCCATATGTTTAATGATTTCAAAATCTTTCTATTTGATAACATAAAAGAAAAATGAATATTCTATCCATCTAAATATTCATGCACTTCCCTTTATTTTGTAACTCACACACACACACACGCAGATATATATATATATACATACATATATATATATATATATATATATATATATATATATATATATATATATATATATATATACATTTTTCTGAAGTATGCTTCACACTAAACAATGTCCGAAGAATCTTTGCAACAAAATCATCTGCACTTTAGACAAATGTTCATGTCCAAGCATGGAATAAATTAGGATACTTACTCTCAACATTGTGATCAAATATTTGAGGCAATACTATATTCTTACAGACCAATTCAGCTTGGTACCAGAATAAGATAAGTATTCTAATTATCCATGGTTTTACTGTGGCTGCAGCCTCGACAGAGGTTGTTAAGCATTCCATTACTAGAAAAACAGGTCCAAATGCATATTTCAACAGCAGGCTTGACATCTTCATTTCAATGTGCTGCGTAACTCAAATGATTGTGACCACTACTTCTTATACCCTTTAGTTTGTGTAAATCGAATCAGAGATACGCAAAAATCTATTATTGTTCTAGGATGTACAATAAGTATCATACATTTCGTATATTTCTGGTGTCTATATGTAAGTAGATCGTGTCGACTAAGTTAATCACGTTCAGACTTTGCTTAATTGAACGAATATTTACTATTGATGGATTTCAGTTCCACTTATACAATGTGCTGTTTTGTTAAATTTAATTAGTTAGCGCTAAAGAGTGTTGTGTACAAGGTGGCTGCATGGATATTCATTAAGAATTGTTGACTAATACACACAGCCACATATGCATGGAATCCAGTGGTGGTCGGTACAAAAACAGTAGCAATTGTATGCAAGTATAGAGTTTTCAATTTTTGCTACACTGCAAAGCCCTCAGAATTATCTCCAATTTATCATGTGAACAATGAAGAGAGTTTAAAAGGTAATCTTATTCTGGTATTGAGCACTCAGTGAGGATTGTCAAACTACAGCAATAAAAGCCTTTGATATAAAATGATCACCGCTCATAAGTGAAGTGTATAAACACTATTTGATACATGGAATTGGTAAACTGAAGTTTGGAAAGTTAGCAAATGAAGTTAGGCCATGGAAACAAATGACTTGCTGTTTCCAGTGCAAAATAACAAACTTGAGTTAGTGAACCTACCATACCGTTTATGTTAGTAATACATACTCATGGTAGATTCCACAAGGTGAATGCATTGTACTTAAGCCAAAAGTAAGCTATTTTGCAAGAGGGCCCCACTCTTAAACAATGCCTCTCTGATTTACTAAAACTGCATGATTGGTAAAGGAATCGACGGGATAAGCCTTGAAGAATAATCGTTTATGTGGTAATTCTCAAAGATATTGAACACTTAATTAAATCGAAATATAAAATAGACTTTAATAAAAGTTCATGGTCTGAATTCCTGAGAATATGTGCTCTCACTATTCCATAGTTTGTAACGAGTTTCAGTTTCACAATCATTTGTGCTGGAACTGAAAAACAAATATGGACTCCTAATCGAACCAGAAGAAAACATCAACAAGCTTCTCTCTCTCTCTCTCTCTCTCTCTCTCTCTATATATATATATATATATATATATATATATGTGTGTGTGTGTGTGTGTGTGTGTGTGTGTGTGTGTGTGTGTGTGTTATTTGACCGCACGGTCAGAAAGACGACAGCACCTCTATATTCACGTGTATATGTGTTCATTTAGCTAGTTAAAGTTCTGATTTGGATGAAATATACAGCTAATAAAATGTTTTTATCCCTCTTTTTCCCAACCCTCTTCTCTCCATGTAAATAGATATATATCTGTCTGTTTATTAAGCCTTATTTACACTGTTTGAGTCACACTATCCAGTTGATAAAGCAATCGTTTTAAAAAAAAATTATGCCAGTTCAAAGCATAGTATCCCTCAAACGTCTCTCCCATGATTGAACCCCCCGACTTCCTCGGCAAAATTCCTCATTTAAAAAATTCTCCAACTTGGAACCGAGTGGCTAAAAATATCTTTTCCTGTTTTTTATGACTTCATGCCAATTTCAAAGTAAATTATGCACTCGATCATAAAAAGACTATGTCAGAACGATTAATTTCTATGGTAATTATCGATATTTTGACATTGTTTGAACTACTGAGAAGATAAAAACATGTGATAGCCTCATTGTTACAGGTGTGGTCAAACATTAGGGCTACATTATCAGATGCAAACATGTACATGTGTTGCACCGTTTCCCGAGTTAAAAAATGGTAGATTTTATTTTCTCCAATTTAATTTTCATTATGTCACCAAAAACATATGAATACGTACTTCTTCCTAACGACGCTACATCTATGTACATATTCATTAAATTTCTATACCTGGATTTCCTTTCAGGTGTCTGTCACAAGATACATTGCACTCAGTCAATTTTGCCCTTAGTGTCCTTTCATCACTCGCAAATCAACTTCCTACACCATTTACAGAAGAATCCTTGCTTGTACCCTTTCCTCATTATTTAAAAAGAAACATATTATTATGAAAATTCAAGAATAAAAATCCTGTAATAACATTAAATCAGTTGAATTATTGTTTGCTGCATCACATTTGAAACGTTTTTTGGCGTTTTTTTTGGCAGTGAAACCTACTTGTAACATTGACTTGATTAAGTGCCAGGGAAATAATTTGAATCAGAAGTCACCCCATCGTTTTGACATTCATTAGTATAAATTTCAGTGTTGAAGTAATAACCAGAGCTACAATTACCAAAATAAACCTGTTTATATATTCTTTCAAGCCGTTTTCCGCCCCACCGAATAGAATAAGCAGATTACAAATCTGCTCAATTGGATTTAGCATAAGCTTGCAAGAAAAAAAATTAATACCTTGGAAATATTTGGTCAATGATTATTGCACAAAAATTTGGAGATTTCTTAAAAATTTCTGAGCATTGGAAAGATTAAAAGAAGAGAAAAATAATTCGATCACTATATATCCCAATCCTCAAAAAACATGATAAAAGGTACTGACCTTGTCAGCACATGACTCATCAATTCAGAAAAGAAACAACGGAAAATCATAAATGGACATTTGTTCTATACTAATAACTTTGCTGCCTTACATGTTCAACCCCATAAATGCATAACACACGATTGTTTGAAAATGCTTCTTTTAAAGCAAAAAATGGAGCAGAATCAACTAAACTAGTTTCGTAATTATATAACAGCATCATGAATTTGGTTCTCATTTGATGTCTGATTTTGGTTGTCTGGCGCCAAACTGAGTTAAGTCATGGAAGTATGTTGGGCTATTTGAGTTCAATGTTTATCATCATTTTTTCATAGGTAACATTTTGTTGTCAATAGAGAATTAGAGATTTCTGTGCCATTGGTCGAAGTAAGAAAACCCATTCTCTTACGGAATTATTAAATATAGGCTGTCATGAACCACGCTATAAGAATTAAAGATATTATGGAATTTGGACTGGATATTAATTGAGCCCATTTTAGAGTAGACAGATGCCAAGTAGTGCCTAAATCCACTAAATGAGAATTGCTAGCGTGACAACAGCTTCAGTATTCGAAGTCCTGATGTATGACTCATGTTAAATGTTTATCAATATATATATATATATATATATATATATATATATATATATATATATATGTATATATATATATATATATATGTATATACATACATAAATATATATATATGTATATGTATATATATATATATATATATATATATATATATATATATATATATATATATATATATATATATATATATATATATATATATTAGTAATGAACTAAGCAAATTACGGAAAAAAAAGATAAGACTGACACGCTTATCTTACTAAAAAAAAGGGCCTAGCTGTCTAAAAAGTCAGTGTTTAGAATCATGTTGTGTGACCTCCCCAGAAACACAAACTTTCGGAGTCAGTGGGAAATACTCAGCTATGTCGGAATTTATTTGACTTAGCTTAGTTTCCAATATGATTATATGACAATAGGAGTTTTGCTCATCTTACAGATAAAGAGGACCTGCCCGTATAGAAGATCAGTGTCAGACATTATTTCACTTCATCTGAACTGAAACACTGATCTCTCATGCCAATGTGAACTATAATTAGTCTTTACTGAGGTGCCTTTCATCTGAGGAAATACTTATTTTGAGTGATAGCTCCTGCATAGGCCTCGACATCAACCATTTATCCATGAGAAAAGCACACAACTATTTGAGCAACAATGCAGTCCCTCCTCCAAATTGCTGACCGATCATTAATTCAGTTTAAAAGTTTAAATACAGACCATTTCAGTGCTGTAATGTATTGAAAAAATGAAGTTTTCATTGATTTCAATATTGTTCTTTTCTATTTCTATATCACGAATGAATGTTGACTACGTTTATCGCAATATGGAAAGATCTACCACATAGTTTGTTAAGATTTATGCATGTTTCTGCTAATTTACAGACAAAAAGTTATTAAAAACATCCAACTAATAATATGTGGGCTACAAGAATATGTTTGTAACACACACACACACACACACACACACACACACACACATATATATGTATATATATATATATATATATATATATATATATATATATATATATATATATATATATATATATATGAATTACCAGGGGAATTTATATCATTTCTCATGAATTTCTCTCGAACACAACGAATGATAGACTATAACACATTTTTGAGCATACTGTGATTCCTGTCAAATTAGATTAGAAACGAAAATATTAAGTAGATAAGACGTAATATTTGCGGCGAATAAGTACACATGATCAATTTTCCTGTACCACGTTGATCATTTTAAGGTCTTATCAGTTATTTTCTACTTTTTTTAAAGTAGATACTATCATTTAAAAAATATCAAAGCTTATGGAGGTAACAAAGATACACTATTCATGCTCAATCGTTCAAAGAGGGGTAAAAACATTTTCGTGGTCTCATGATATTTTGAAACATATATGTCAAGTTCATTTCGAGCTCAGAGCAAGGGAACATCTTGAAGACGGTGCTCACTAAAATATCAAATATGTAGAGGGATTAGCTTACTGAATCTAACTCTACTGCAGTCACTCGGGGAAAAAGTCCATATATAGATAGTTCTTCGGCATATGATCACTTCAGAGGATCATTTGCGGGGATTAACTCACAGCATTAACTATGAACCAGTAAGACTGAATTCCTCAACTTAATCCAACTTTAAGAGTCTTGTAATTGTTCACAGTAGATATAATTCGCTTGGTGCAAAAAAAGTTTCAAACAAAATGCCTCTGTGACTATAATATTCTGCTGGATATAAATAGTCCAGTTACTTATATTTCATATTATTTGTATTCAATATAAAAAAGTAATTGTGCCAAGGATGGTAAAATTAAGAAGTGAGTAATACACCTATGTTTTTGGACTCATGAGACTACATGACAGTGTAGTTAGCCCTGTTGGAAAAAACAGAGCTTGTGCATGAGGCTGCCTCTAAAGTAGACGCAGGGTGAAATCCGGACAACGCTCATTTCTTCATTCATTCTTACGATCTATAGTTGCACAACATGCTACTGAATGATATCGGTACTTAGTAAAAAGGTTTTTTACAGAAATGTCTTTATAAATATAACACACTCACATGCACACAAACACACACATATTTATATTTGCTTTTTATCCTGTTATTTTTATGAATGAAAATGTATAATTACTTTTTATATTTACACTTTTAAGAACAAATACCCATCACTCGGAAGTCCATTACAATCGGCTTTAAATAATCCTCTTACAAAAATGAAATTTATTTCAGGGAAAATATTCGTGGTTCACATTTTGTTCTGAATGGGAAACTTTCAGATGAATGCAGGCATCCACAAACTGTACCCCATCACTTTCTCTCCACCTGTCCCAACATGCACGCACGTACACACATACACACACGAACAAACACAAACGTAAGTAAACACAGGTGTATTTTGGGTTAATCCTGAAGATTCAAAAAGAATTTACGATCATTTTGTTTTTATTCTTGCACAATCGCCTTCAATCGAAAGGAGATAATTCATATACCAGTGGCTGTATAACATTGAAAATGGTTGAATGTAGGCTTCTACTTCTATCATATTATTGTAAATAAAAGCCTTTGTAAAACATTTTTCAAAAGATTAACAAATTTCCGGATCGTTGTGAAGTCTAATGGAATGAAGACACTTAATATTGAATAATAAGAAATAAAAAAAATTTCAGAAGAACTGCGAGGTCAACAAAAAAGTTCTCAAATCATTTTTTCAATGTCTGAAGGGCAAAATCATGGAAGCAGATATATGATTTGTTCCAGTCTGGAAATGATGTTTGGCCCCAGGAGCGTCATTCGATGGAGCTTTCATCGAAGCACTGATGTTTCTGATGTTTAGTCTGTGAAATTGCACCTTCGTTTGAGCAGGTGTTGCATCGATTTTCCAATAACTATTGAAAGGGTTGGGTTTTTTTAAAGATTCTACTAAAAAATGAACATTTGCGACTTGATTGAAGCAGAAACCATAATCTTTATATTGATCTATTTGAACAACTCACAGCAAGGAAATCCAATAGCATCCCCAAAATAAGGTTAACCAAATGAGCATCCTAACATACCCCATGAGTTTAACACAAATCACACACAACAAGATATTCTTGACATCAGAGAGCAGCCTTAAAAAAACTTTGATAAGTGTGATCAAATAGACGGACGGACAGACATCATCCCCGCCAGAAAAAAAGTCCTACCGCTGGGCTTTTATTTTTCATCGAGCGAACCATGGGGATTGTTTGGCCATGCCACACCAACCCATGTTTTGCTGAATAGGGGTCGGTGGATCAATTGCATCTGATTTCGATTAGAATAACCACAGAGCTCCTCTGGCTCTAAGAACCCATTGTATTCCCTCTTGTTGTCAGGGTAGATGAGTGTGGGGTGTGTTTTTGATGGTAACAGGATGAGCATTTAACATTTTCAAGTTATGCAAGTTGATTCCATATATTTTGTACAAACCATCACGTTTTGAATTACGAAAAATCAACTTTTTTCAGGATTAAGATTCAGTAGTATTATGTTATACAGAATTCAAAAGTTCCATCAAACGAATGATACATCAGTAAAATATATTTCAGAGATTCACCCGTACATAAAGATCATGAAATTAATTATAAAATAACACATCATAGTAACATTGATTGGATTTGGATTACCAATGACTTACATAACAATTACAATATTCTTGTTGTAATGGCATTTTTTTCACTGAAGTTCACATGGAGCCAACTTTTTGGCTCCATTTAGATCTTCTCACATTATTTGGAGATTATAAAAGTTCTTGACGAAGGAGATGATTCCGTCAGCAAATCTAAAGTTACTTAAGTATTCTTAGCCTGATTCCGTTGTGTTCCCATTCTAAATCTTGGAAGTTTATCCCAAGGTTGGCTGTGAAAAATTCGGTTGAGCTGTTATCACTCTTCTTTCAGGGCTGAGAGTCTTTATGTTGCCTATTAAAGGAACAGCTGCGATGGTAGATATGTTGCTGCACTCTGACATATACGGGGTATTCACTTTGTACTATTGCGTCATGACTTCCATGGAATCGAACGCTTTCTTTTTTTTTCTTTTTTGGTTTATCGGATAAAGATGATCGACAGTTGAATATCTAATATCTAATTATTGGAGAGAATCACGTATCATTTGCCACTTGTTAAACTCTTTGAATGAAGATGAAGAATGAAGGCCGAAGGTGGTCAATCAGCAACTGTCAGCTCACATCAATTTCTTTAAACAAAACGCCTGCGCTTTAAAAACATTGAATGACAAAGAATATGGCATTTGGTGTTTTTAATCATTTGCGATATACTCAATTTCTAATTTGCAAGATTTTATCTTATTCTATATGTATCCAAAAGGCTGAAAATTGTACCATAAACATGCTATTTTCTTTTCTTGCATAGAGCTTGCACAGGGGTAGATTTACCACCTTTATTTTCAGATTAAAAACTGAAATTAAGCCAAAAATATCTTGAAACATCTGGAAATATATCAATTCTCTGAGTATTTCTCTAAAATTTGGGGGAATATTACACGTCATGAATGAAAAAAAAGTGAGTTTATTTTCATTATTCATCGTAATAAAATATCCTTCATTTGGAAACGATATTACCCATTTTATTGCAATAGATTAAATAGAAATATTTCTGATTCAATTCATCATCCAAAAACAAAATTTCAGATATCTAGACAGCACCCAAAACGTCATGACTTATCATCTCTAGCATCAATTGCCATCACTGACTGACTAACGAGCTGACGTACCAAAATGTTTTAATACTCGCAAGTAGAAAAAAACTTTTTAGAGCTGTAAATTTTATTTAGTTAGCAGTTAGTACATAGATAATAATCTGGTTTACAACAGAATGTACCAGAGAAAAGATACTCATATTTTTATGAAACTCCAGCTATAAACGTGCCATATGTCATGATCAAAATAAAATATCAAGCCAAGTTCAAATAATCATGATGCTTACGAGTTTTGTTTTGCATCGATAAAAATTTAAAATGCATGCATTTGCAGGAAAATATACACATTAGATATAAACAAAACTTTAGCTCAGATAGTATGCCATTCTGAGAGGCTAATGATTCTATTGGAAAACATCCCCAAGATAAATATTGTAATATGTTATTTCAGAAATTGGGTTTATAGACTTTTATAGTTCATTCTACATGCCTATTAAGTTTGGATAACATCTTGATTTGATTTTTCATGACGTTTTCATTAGTCTATCTCAGTAACCATGAACAGTTTCTGATTATTACCCCCAGCTGTATGAAAACACAAAAGAATTGATTATTGTCAATTTAACAAAAGAAACGAAACTCATTCTAATGTCTATGTCCTCGTACATTGATTGAATATGCTTTTGTGGAAAATATCGTATGAACTCATGAGCGTATGCCTGGAAAATATAATGTTGTGTGGAAGTGCTGCTGGTGTATGACTGGATAACAAAACTCTATCCATCAAAGTGTGATGTTGATGCCTCAGAACAAACTCCATTTTGCATAAATAGATAAATTCAGTATTATGTCTACATCGGAAAGAACAGTGTCAAAGATCAAAAGAAACTTGAATTGCATGGATCTTGCATTTGAACATGGTAAGGGAGAACCAAACTCCTGCTGATCCTTTTAGGATCATCTCAGACTAATGATCTTCAAGTCCATGGGTCCAATTTCATATGGATTTTGTTGGAGTAAACACTGATAGTAGTAGTAGTAGTAGTAGTAGTAGTAGTAGTAGTAGTATTTATGAAAGTACCTAAAATTGCATAATTAGTCAGCTAACTAGCTTGATAGATAGTGTATTCTATACAACAGGTTGGCTTGACCTTGGAAGTTCATGATCGTACTTATTGAATATTGAAAGTATTTCTTCCCTTATTTGACCTCTCATAATCTGTCTCTAACAATCAAATCGATCAGAGCTGGAAGTCAACAGCACAAATGAAAGAGTCATGATTCGACGGCCCTACGGATGAGATGACGATCACCGGCGAAAATTTCCCGTTACGATGGTGTGGTGCCAAAGTTGTTCCTTACAAAAGATAGATAAGTAGTGGGTGGATAAATATTAATATCGTGAATACTGAAATTTGTATATTTTACAAGATGGCAAATTTATTCCTCGGTCACCTTTCATCGGATTAATTTCGACTGCAGAATCATACACTGTCCAGCATTCAGTTAACATTGGATGATCGTGCACTGGTCCTCGCTGCCTAGCTAAAAAAGACGCAATATAGTAAAACAAAATGAATTTTACTTGTGAAGTTTCACGATAAATGCAGCTGTTAAATAAGTTGGCAAAAAATATTTATACCATAAGCGTAGATTATGTTCTTGGAGAGAAAAAAAGTAAATCCATCCATACTTGCTATCTTGACTTGAAAATAATGGTGAAGGTATGCAGAGTAGATAATTGAATAACAAGAATGATAAATTAAACTTTTAAAGAATAAAACATTTAAAGATTGAAGTGAAAAAAGAAGGCGAATATGCGTTTAACATCACATGATCTTCTTTCTAATAAAAGAGTTAAAGACGAAAACATTACCAATCATGCATATAATAGTCACATAGCACTTGTATTGTTTTCTGAGCACTGATATCACTTTTCCAAGGGATGTTACCCACGAATTGCACGATGGAGGTTCTTCTAAAACATACCGAGAAAGGATTCGGATTTTAGGAGCTTGGTATTCATCACTTTTGTAATCCTGAAACCATTCTAGTATAACTCGTGCAGTGTGGAAAGTTATATTGTCCCGGTGAAGATTCTAATTCTATCGTAGAAGACTTTTACAATCAAGGGGTGTACCAGATTATCAATAGTGCTGAAAAGGTGGTATTGGACGGAGTGCCTCCTGCATGAAAGATAGAACCGAGTACTCCTCAGCAGATGTTGCTCTAATAATCATAATTGCTTCTACTGACTCAATTTTTTCTTATACTGCATCCTAGTACAATCGGTTTCCTACGATATAGACGCACAGGTATCTTGCCAATCGCCGTATTCAAGAGAAAGTGGGACATTGTACCAGGTGACTCAATCCCATTGATACAAATTCCAGTTCTGATAACATTTAATCCATTGAAAAGCGCTTTTGGTGATGGACATCCTTTTATGCAGCAATAATTGACAATAACTTCTCGCTTCAATACCTCTCCTCTGGAAATTTTGTTAGCAGATGTTTTCCGTCCCCGATCAACTGTCTATAGGTACACATCACAACTTGATCAAAACACTCAGCATCTCATGCTATTTCAGAGAAACTCAGACCTGGACGCGTAGCCAAATCGATTTGAAGCTTAGCAAAATCACTCAAAGTAACTTTTGTGGCGTACAGCATATCGAAATGAGCAATTCCATGTGTACTAAGCAGCTTGAATGCTGAAAACATTTGTAGTTCATTCAGGACAGTAGATGTCGTTTTACACTATCAACATGCATTTCCTAACCATAGCCTTATTCTAAGGTAGATAAGGTTAGTAAATAAGAATGGGGGTGGGGATTTTTACTTCAAAGTTTTGCAGGCCTCTCAAAAAAAAAACAAAACAAATTAGTGGTATTTTTATTTCGATCTCAATTCTGAATTGGCATACCATTTGTGTTGCTTTGTGACAGATTAAACTAAATGCAGCTGATAACTGATAAATGTTCTGTCATGAAAAGCCAATAGAAAATACTGTATCCCTCGCAAATCCCATAAATGCGAAACACAATGTAATAAACGCACACAACTCTTCAAAATCGAGCGTACTTTCAGTAGCATATCAAATATGCTGCAGGGATAGTAATATTGAGTCCTATACCAATTTTCAATTTGTCGATGAAATGATAAGATTTAATCATACTTATGACTACCAACAGGTATGCTCATGTGTGTGATACTCGAATTTGGTATTTTTTCCTCGGAAATGTTAATCCAACCATAGCACACGGGTATGCATCGGTTCACCTGCAAGGGATTTAAAACCCGCCTTGTTTACAAATGTTGGACACGGGTCAATAACTTGGATAATATTCCTCCTTTTTTGTACAAAGACAAAACATACTACGTTCCCTAAATTTGGAGACATTATCCAGGTTACAAAAGAGTGTATCAGAGCATTCATGTTTGGTAAAGATCAAACTCATGACATCGACAGTTCAGACCAAGAATTTAAATTCTCAAAGAAAATAGATCACATTGCAAGTGTTATTGGAAATTTAATCATGTTTTCTTTTTTATTCTTTATTACCACTCGGGGAAGTATTAGGATTCATTTGTTCTTGTTTATTACTTGAAGAAAGAAAAACTACGTTGCTGTTATCATTTATTCTCTTCTGACAGTCGATACAAAATGAGAGCAAAGTTATGATTTATAATTCGAGATATTGATAGTCAAATAAACACAAGAGTGGAATTGATGAAATAACACAAATAAACAAAATCAGAATTTTCATTCTCTTAGATTCTTTGAGACTCATTCTTATATTGTTTAAATGCTGTTTAACAGACAGAAAATTGATATTACAAAACATAAATCATAGTAATCATCTACGTATATCACATATGTGATTTCATAATGCGCACGGAATAACTGCTAAAACATACAGAGATAGAGACTTGGACCTTTGGTTTGAATTTTTTTCAATGATAGGAAGGAAGACTCGCACTCTCATCTACTCTGTGTTGCTATTTCTATCGATGGCCAAGGCAAATTCATATGTCTTTGTATGCGTGTTTATATCAGATTCCAGCTTTTAGAGTACGCACGTCATACTTTACTTGACCGCTCCAGTTTGGATAAACATTTACGTTTGAGAAGTAATGCAGAATACGTGGATAATCCTGTGGCTTAATCACTAAGTATATAGTGAATACCTCTTATGATTCTAAAAATTATTATTATGATGGAATCAATAAAGCTCATCTTATGAGTAAAAATACATTCATTGCAAGTGATTATGCAGTAGGGGCAAAGTTTGTTGTGGCAATATACCAAAAATAAGTGTAGTAGATTTTGTGAATTAAAGACAAAAAAAAAACAAACTGTCTTTATATCCATTTTTGCTATCAGTCAAATCAGGGTTGTTCTACCCTGTCGTATTGTATTGTGTTGCATTGAAGTTAAAAACTGAAAATTATTGATGTCATCACCGACATGGAGATTCTATCATTAGTTTTTCGTTGTTTTTGTTGTTGTTGTTTTCTTTAACCTTATCTGCTTGTGCTCATCTGATCAGATGTTTGGAGGAGAAGACGATTCGAAACAACAAAAACTTTTGGAAATATTTCGTACACTACAAACAAACTCCCCTAAACTGACAAACTGTGCAGGATTGTAGTCGGATTAACCAGTGAATCGATATAAAAAAAAACAAGCAAGATATTCTAAATGCAAAACGATGGTATACATATATATATATATATATATATATATATATATATATATATATATATATATATATATATATATATATATATATATATATATATATATTATATATGTATGAACGGGGGGTTAACGTTTACATTGGGTGAACATTCAAGATGAGTGATACAAAAAAAACACGTCTCTTATAGTTATTAACCCCTCACCGCCATTTTTTCCATGTACCCCAAGTAAATGAGCGTTATGTTTAAAAAAAAATAATGTGTAATATGAAACAACATCCACGTACAATACATGATGATAATATCCTATAAAAATCGTACAATCCAGTATAAATCGTACAACACGCTATGATGATATTCTTTATAAATCAATGAGCTGCCTGTAGTATGACATATGGTATATGATATAATCATTGGGGAGAGGAATTGGATGAAAACGTGCTGGGGAGTCATATTAGTATATCTGTTTTTATTTTAATCCCCATGAGAGTTACATGGCGAAGAACTGATGATACCGACAACAAAATTTCACACCCTGTACCATGATATCAAATTCTGTGTAAAAAAAAAAAAAACAAACAAAAAACAGCAACAAAAAACACTGATGAGAATTGCATGAATTATATCAACGGATATTGGGAAATAATTTAAATGCAATAGATGTCATATATTGAGTGTTTAGAGCTGTAAAGATATATAAATATATATATATATATATATATATATATATATATATATATATATATATATATATATATATATATATATATATATATATCATACATTCATGTGAAATTTTCTGTTTGTGTTAACACGCTCGGACGTGGGTGCATATGCATTTGTTTGGGCTTCGGTAAAACTCGAGATTCTGAGTGCTAATTTTCAAAAGACGCACACCCATCCAATGTGGAAAATTGATCTCAGGCAATTTCTCTATCCAATCTTTATTTTGGCATTTCGCCAGACTAAATAAGTAAATATCTTATTTTGTCCCTTGTTGCACCAGATTCAATCAGTAATTGGTATATCAGAAAGATGGACCGATGGAGTTTCACTTTTCTTCATTATCAGATCATACACGTATCCATTGCTAATTTATACACACCACACGTATATCCATTTGCACTCAAGCGGATGTGTGTTTGTGTACACGTTTCTGTATACAATACTGTTTGAATAATAGTTTCCCCGTGGGGTGATGATTGTAGGCGTTCAGCTAGAATCGACCAAGTAGGTTCAAATTCTAACTGGAATCACTCAGCATTAATGACCTTGGGAATGGTATGAATCAACTCCTTCTCTAATCCAATCCAATAACCAATTATTTTAACCCATTTTATGGTCACAATCGTTCCCATAAAGGAGTGTGAGTGAGTGAATACTAGGGAAAACTAATTTCACTTATATATTACCAGCTCGCCTTCTACGGGCAAAAATATGTTAAATTCATTGTCAACATTGGCTCCAGCAAAATCACTTAAGTGAATTTGACCCAAAGTATATTTCTTTCTCATACAATTTTTTTAATATATATTCTTATCATAAATGTGTTACCCTCACATCTCTGAGATAGAATCACAGATCATGAAACATTCGTTATGGAAGACAATACTGTAGTACCTGAATGAGTAAGGAAGTAGTCTCTGAAACCGAAAATGTAAGATTTGAGCTTCTGCTTACTGTTTTGTGTATGAGTTATACCGTGCGTATTTACCAGGCCACACGTGTTTCATGTTTCACCAGTCCTTTATGACGCTTATCTATCTTCCCCTACCACCACAACAACCATTGAACGAGGCAACGTTACCTGTTCATGATTTACGATCACTAATGACAGTCTTCATTAAAACACCGTGAAATTCTGAGATTAGGCAATCAAAAAAACTAAAACAAACATGGTACATAAAATGAAAAAATGCACGGACACAGATGATTAAATAGAAATTCGAAACGTAATCGACCAGAATATCAATAATGAAATGCAATAACTTCAGCGCATCAATATGGATGAATGCAGAAACTAAGACGTGAGTTTATCATTAAACTAACACAATTAACACAAAAAGTAATACACCATGCAAAAACATACAGCACTAAAAAGAAACAGTAGTGAAAACAAATACAAAGGAACAGACACTCATATTCAGACATCTTTGAACTACAACCTAACATAATACCAAACCTGAAGCACAAACAAGTGAAAATGCTCTGATAATAAAGGGTTGTAAACTGCCACCCTCTGTGTATGAAGAGGCTAGACATCGCCCAAGGTCGATGATCTTACGAGAATCTGTGTACCCAATGCGATTTGGCCGTATCATGCACATACATACACTCATGAACACAGACGTCCAAATTGATATGCACACATTCATAAGCATATATGTATATATATACATATATATATATATATATGAGTTTGTGCGTGTGTGCGTGTATGTAAAGTAATCGAGATACAAGAATTTGTCTGTTATATAAAGAACGTTTTTACCCTGTTTGCTCAAAACACTCGGAAATCTACTCCCTAATTCTACAGCTCACCGAGATGATATCTAATACCTACCCTGCTGACCGATATTTACAGACCAGGCCTGCCCTACTTTTTAGAGAACTCAAAATCAACCTAGTTTAATTATCAATTACTAACATACCCGCCACCACTGACATGTGCCCCGCGTAACACACAACGTCTTGTATCTCGATAACTTTCTTCTAAAAAAAAGTTGGATAAGCTGGAAAACGATGAATCTTCTGAATTGTAATTTCACTGTATTATTGTTGGAAGAATCATAATCTACTTCTGCCAAGGTAGAATGCTTTTGACAGCATATTATGCGATTTTCAGTATCAGGATGGGGTTGTACTGTTCATTAACGTGGTAGAGTTGTATTTTCTGAGGTGATATTTTACGATTTAATGTTACTGCTGAATTTAATGTCTGTACTTTGCTGTTTATTTTTGTCGGTTGCTGTTTCCGTCAAGAGGTGAATTAAATAAAGTATTACACCATACCTATGCAAACACAAAAATGTGTTTGCTCTTTGCTCTTGTGTGCATATTCACCTGTCTTCATATTTTTCATTATTTTTGAAAATCGAGATTAATACACATGCGCATGCATAACTTGTAGGATTATATAATTCAGTTCACCTAAATTCCATCCCTCATGTGCAAAAGCCAGGAAAGATCTTAATATTGGCTCAGTGAGCACCCTCACATTCTCTACTGAACTATGTATACGTATGTACATCCACCATTCTGTATTTGCTTTTGGATTCGTATGTAAGTGCTATTTAATTCCTCAGGGGGATAATCAAAAGATTATCAGATAAGTTTGGTCAAATACAGTGTTTAAATTGGAGAATTCTTGGGTAGCTTTGAGAAGCTTATACCGGGAGATCTGTCACAATCAAAGTGCATGTCACTATGACCTTAATCCTATGAGACATTACTATGCGCCATTATTTTGGGTTAACATTCTGCATTAAAATAACAGTTTGCTAACAATATTCCGGAAGGGAAACACTTGCTTTTCGCTTCGAGGATATCTGCTATATATCATTAGGATATATTACGTTTTCGTTTACACATTAATATGAAATTTGTATATAAATAGCCTTTTGGTAGACTTTTGAAAGATTGACACCCCTGAACACGTATCCATCCAAATAATGTAAAAAATCGACTCAGTATTGCAAAAAAGTTATACCATTGGAGGGAAATAATATTGGAACATATTCTGGTGAGAAAAATGTGTAATGGACAATATGCTTATATGAACATGGAATCTTTGAAAATTCTGAAAAATAATATTCCATCATGGAAAAATATGGATGCAATGGCACAAATCGTCACTTTCAGTGGTATTAACTCACATGTAACTAAATTTGTCTGTTCAATTTTGCACCTGAATTGAAGTTTTTTTCCTCTACGTAATGTTGAAATATTCTCGTCAGCGTTTACAGCTATAATAATGCATTGCTGAGGTACGCGTCATTCTGGCTGGCTCTGTTTCCTTCAATATTGATATTTATCACTGATGTCTTATAATCAGTATTGTTTAAAAGAAGTATTTCTCAAATGATTCCTAACCACCAATTTCTCGATTACAAAATGAACATACTATGCGACTGCACCACGGAGACACGTTGCAAGAGAATTTTTTTTCATCACTGTAAATAATTTGTGCTGGACTTTCGAATTCTTTCTCAGTTTCAACTCTAAAATTCATGTTACATCTCCACAAATCAGACAATGTTTTTTTGTTTTTTCAGGAAAATCATTTTTTAGGACTAATCAAATGTATATAGAAAATTTAGTGTAATATACTTTCATGGTGTGATTAGAGAATTACTCAAAGTAAAGGTAAAACAAGATGAAATAAATTATTATCAAAGTTGGTTGGATTTTACAAAACTTATTACAAGAGTCGTCAGTTTGTCTGAAAACTAGCCCATATCAAGAATAGAGAGGTGAATGCATCAGGCTGATAAAAATTTTTTCTAATAAATCCATGGATATCAACATGAGTAGAATTTAAACTCTAGTTATATCAATCTTTTCAAAAACAATGCAAGGGAATTGCCATCACCTACTCCTCATCAAAATTCGGGGAAATATTAATATAAACATACATATACCAATATAAAAATGAAATAACAAACGTAAAATAAGTCCTATCAGATTCATTGGCCCCATGGATATATAAGACACGTAATTTCAGTTGGGAATATTTGAAACAATAAATGTTTTTACGGGTGAGGATTCAATGTTATAGAAATATGAACTACACTATAATAGGAAGAAAGAAAAAAATTGAAATAAAATGCAAACGAGACAGAGACATAGTTCATCACTCGTAGTCAGTGAACAAGAATACTGATTTCCTCCTCCCACAATCTTGAGTTGGATGCTAATCGAAGATATTTGGCTTTAAAAAAAAACAGCCACGAATTCTACGATAATTGCCTTTCAATTAAAGTATCTGCAATAACGATAAAACTAGGTAACCATAACGTTGACTTGGCTTTGTAGTGGAAGTACCCCAGATCGCGTATCAGCAAGCAGGCCAAAGTATTCAGTAAATTGGTCAGTGGTAAAATTTTGCTTCAACTAAGGTTTTAGCTATTTTGCAGTTGTTGAGAACTATGTTTGACTTTACTCAAAGATGAGAATAGCTATCATAAAAAGAATATCATAGATTGACATGCTTGGCTAAATTTTGTGAGACAAAGTGAATTGAACATTATGTATTATATGGTTATATTGTCTCCCTTGACTCGACACGTCATTGTTTTTATTTTCCCTTTTGGCCGACCAAAAAAGTAAATGCACAAGTCTTTGTTTGAAGACTAAACGTCACTCGGCAGAGAGAGAGAGACGGAGAGAGACAGAGACTGAGACAGAGACAGAGAGGGAGAGAGAGATCTTTTACTGGAGCAGTCGGGGTATCACTCTAGCAGAAAAACTTTGGTCAACCAAAATTATTGACGAAGTTTTTCTTTCTTCATCGCTTTCAGATCTAAAGGAAATGATCTACCCCTTTTCTTTCTATTTTCTCATGATTTTCTTTCATTTTTCATCGGAGTGCAAAAATGGTCGCTGACATATTTATAACGCAAGAGAAAACACCGAACAACTGTAACAAAACCTGCCCTGGGAAGAAGGTTGGGAAAAATGATCCCTCAACTACAGAAAGAAGAAGAATTACTGAAAAAAAATCGCAAATGAACGGACCATGAACAAGATCATGGGACATTTACAAGATAAGACAATAAGGGATACTCACTGTAGTAGAAGAAATACAATACGCCAAAGAAGCAAGATGAAAGTGATATGGCAAAAGAGTTCCTAATAAACACAGAACAGCTCTTTCAAAAATATCTAAACACAGTTCTCAAAAAAACTTGAAAGAAGAAAATAGATAAAATCAAAAACCAGAAGTCGTAAAGGCTGAAGAATTCTTTAATGACATACGGGCATGTCAAAAGAGAGACGACCAATCAACAAAATGGTTAGAAAATACTAAAAAAAAACATAGGAGAGAGAGAACAAATAATAATAGGGCCACACTGAAAAATACTCTCTGACAAGTAGGCAACGAGAAGTACCAAAACTGGATGGTACCCACGGATATTCGGTCAAGTAATTCACCAGGCTACATGATAGACTGATGTAACAACTTCAGAATTGTCAAGATGAAAATGATGTACTGGAATGGATGACCAGAGGTATAAAAACTTTTACTTAAAAGATCCCTGAAAAGTGAATCAAGCAAAAAGATTTGGATTATTTTCGTGCCTACCAATGATATGGACATTTCTGACTCGAAGGGTAGCAGGACATGTATATTTCAATTAAAAAAGAGGGCCCATATCAAAAGAACAACGAGGATGTAGGGATGGAACAGAAAGGGCGAATGACTCACTGTATGATCATGGAAGGAATAAAGAAGAGAAGAAAAATGTTGCAATTGGTTCGAAAGATTGCAAGAGGCACACCATACATCGATACTCGTTTGCTCAGGATATTCAAGTTTAGCGAATCAGTCGTACATAACCAGATATTCGAAAACTAGAAACTGCAAGAGAAAAAGTTTGGGGGCCATATATAGAATGTTTTTCTTGCAAAGGGACTCTGTTTCAGTTACTATTTGTAATAACTGTGATACAACTGAACTGAACTTCGAAAAGTGGCTACGGATACCGATTGCCCAATACAACGGGATGAAGCCAGTCACATAATTTACATGGATAATATAAATATATTTGCAAAGGAACCAGGAATGCATTAAAATCTTGTTCAACAAAATTGAGGTATACAACAATGGGATCGGAATGCAGTTACTGGAATAGCTCAGCATTTGTAATATGCAAAGGGGGACTTATAAATACCAAATGGGTTCTCTAATGTGACTATAAAACGAGAAGAAATGAAAGAAAATATGTTTGAGGGATAAAAAAATATTGAAACCTGACTGCAGAAAACTGATACAACGGATGAACAGTGTAACAGTGGTGTAGTAAGAGTCAACGCTACAAGCAGTGCAAAAAAAAGACAGCAAAACGAAAAATGGATGCAAAAGACACACCGTGGGGAATTGAAAAAGCAGAAAATATTACTGGCCAAAGGTCATGGACATGGCTACACAGAGCCATGGAAATACAAACAGTAATAGGTGAATTCGGAATAATGCTGAAGACATTAAGATTTGGGGAGCTGCAGATATGAAAAAGGATACATACGATGCAGACCACAGCACTACTTAGGACTTCATGGATACCGAAGGGAATATTGGGAATCTAAGACGATCTCCAATCACTAGCAATGGTGTAACTACTATGATTACAAAGCAAGTACGATCAAGTTAAAAGAAAATGAGAAAGTACAAATCAAACACCTGCTGTGATATGTGAGGATGATGAGAGTAGGGTATTGAGATTAGGAGAAACTTACAGTCATTTGGCCTTCATTGGTGACCGCCAGGCAACTCTAGTGAAACTATTGCTGACGGCGAGAGTGTCAACAGAGGTGATTTGAAGAGACTTACTCTCACTCAGTCCACAGCACCGATCACCAGGCAACTGGCATAAAAGTGCAAATAATCATTGCTAACGGTTTTCCTGATCAAATAACAACTTAATATTCAATTCAAAACTGCTTTTGTATTTTCAAGTTTAAAAAAAAATCATGGTTGATTCCCATTACACTCACCTAATCAGATGATGGAGAACATTTGGAAGGTATGGGGGTTAATCCTTTGTATAAGTTTGATAATATTTGTCAATGATGGAACTTAGTATTGTCTTCACTCAATTGCCAGGATATTATAACGTATCTATGGACTCTTATCAAGTTTAATTTAAGGATAGAGGGAATATCAGGCAGAATATTATAAACATTACAGAGTGGAAAAGAAGATTAAAAGAAATAAAACTAACTTATACCGTAGAAGGGAAGAAGCCAATTTTGTCCTGGCACTCAAAGAGGAATCCATCATTCGATTGACAAGAGATATAAATGTTTGAGCAAAAACAAACGAGACCCTGTGAACCAATTATTCTATGGAACTCAAACTTACTTTCATATTTTCATTTGTACCATGCTATTTAAACTTTCTGAGTTTCAGTGCTTGGATGGGAACAAAGGAATGTCGACCATATTTGAGAAGAATCAACTCTGTTAAATA
Source organism: Thysanoteuthis rhombus (assembly GCA_963457665.1). NCBI lineage: Eukaryota > Metazoa > Mollusca > Cephalopoda > Oegopsida > Thysanoteuthidae > Thysanoteuthis > Thysanoteuthis major. Next base: position 39,117,839 of record OY735203.1, on the reverse strand, counting down.
CTAACACTTTTTGGAGTTTCTTAACTCTTTTTATTTTGTCAAATGTTCACCTATGGCTTCAAAACTGTAGCAAGCACACTGTCTAATACTGACATCAGTTCGCAAGTAGTATCTCAAGGGCCTTATTCAATGATGTCATGCACAGCCATACCTTACCTAATCAAAGGAATAAGAAAATGAGTACTATGGGTCGGTGGACATTTGAAGTCACTTATATCAAAGTCCTCCTCTTATAACACTTGTGATACCCATGTCTAACCCTACCGAGAGAAAATAATCAGAGCTAAGCTGTGGGTGCTAAGACCGAGCTATGCTGTCACACATGACTAGTGCCTCGGCTGCTGTCCACTTAATGGCTTCCAAGGTATACCAAGTCAGCATCCTGTGAATGCTTGCCAAAATTCTGTTTTTTCTCCAATTGTTGGTGAAACACATTTGTTACTGACCGACGGTTGACTAGAATAGTAATAAAGAAAAATGGCAGAAATATGGCGAAAAGTACTTGTGTATTGTTACCTGAAAAGCAAACCATCTGCTATGGATTATAGAATATGAGAGATCTCCACAAATCCACAAAAGATCCATCAACCTAGCGTCCTAAGGATCAAGCAAAACGATTTTTGAGAAGATACTGTTCATCAGAGATAGTACGAAGTACATTGAATCTGCAATTATATACAAATGGCCAAGATGACATACCCCAGAGGAATACTTCAGGATAACTAATACAATGGAATACGAAATAGAAACAAATACATAGATTTACCCGTACCAAATACAAGACAAAGACGAAAACAGGACGTTAATACCTGAAGGGAGGGAGAAAAAAAGCCCGGATACAATCCAAAAAAATATGCAAAAATAAAAAATGCCACTGCCATCTTTTCAGAGATAGGATTGGAAACGGGTACACGTCAATTCCCTGTTTGAGCATATTCAAACTGACTACGCAATGGAGCTCAACCATCCCATCTACTTTGGTGCAAGAATGGAAACTGACATCTTTACGACACAAGAACAAACCCAAGCAACAGGAACAAGAATGAAAAAAACTACCTGGGATAGGAAATTAGGAAAACATATATGTCTATTTCAGAGAAGATTAGTGAAAAACAAACTGCATATAAAATAACCGCGCAAGACGAAGGAAAACCTGTAAGAAACAAAAACGAAAAGAGATACGGGTTTTAGGAGAAGAGGTAAAAAAAATAGAGTAGTTGAAAAAACAAAACTACACAAAGACAAAGAAATACCCAATGCACAACAAACAACACTTTTCAAAACAACGATAAAATGTTTTGAAGACTTGGATGGAGGAAGAAAAAATATACAACCAGATGCCAAAGACAAAAAAATCCCAAGAATGGTGAGATAATATTTAAAAAAAAACACGTATAAAAGAAATATAAGAATGTAGAGAATATAATTGCCATGAGGAGATTACAAGGGAGTGCTGGTATCCTCAAACACTGGTTTAAGACATCAATCAAATTACATGAGAGATTGATCCACCGACTTTAAAGTTTCCCAATAGCTAGCACCCAGATTGAATGACTTGAGGCAGAACGACCTTCTTACAAAATCAACGCAGGCAACTAGAGACCAATCACGTGCCAATAATTTATTTGGAAACTTTTGATATGACAGATAGCAGACATGATATTATCTTCTTTGAATACTTATTTACCATAGACTTTTACCAGACGAAGAGATAGGTTACTTGGAAGGAACAAGAAGAGCAAATTACCTCGACTTTGATCAGATGATTCTAATCTGGAGGAAAATTGTGGCCCATACGCATATTGTAAAAAAAACCCCAGCAACCTAATCTTATCTGTCCTATATTTTTGGTTCAATCCTCTGTCTCTAATGACGGTGTAACTCAAAATTCTGTCTAACTATTTTGTAGTTACAATGTCCGTAGCACACGACTCTTGCAACTGGGAAGGGAGGGTTAATATTTTCCTGAATAAGTAATTGTACCATTTAAAGAAAATATACCTCTTCCTGGTATTCCTCTACCTGGAAAGAGAATTGAAATCATCTCAAACCGATCATATCCGATATTTTTCCATTACGATCAACAACTATATCATATGAAAAAAATGGATCATGTCAATTTTTATAGTAAAAGAAAGAGCAAGGTAAACAGGCCGATTTTGATCTGTGAGTTCGAATATCATTGGACTTCCAACTATCGGGTATGTGATGTTATTAAATAGTACGATAAAAAATTGATCCATACAGAAGACGCACGCCGTATAACAGTGATCAGCAAGCTAATATTGCTAGCTATTATTAGTGGGTCTGCGTAAGGGTTAACTATAACCCTAACCTTCATTGGATAATCCATTCTTTATGGTCTGATCTCAAATTGCGGTGGGCTGGCCATGTTGCAAGAATGGCAGACGATCGATGGACATCACGACTCACAACATGGATTCCCCGAGACCACATGCGCAACCGAGGCCAGCAAAATGTTAGATGGAGAGACGATCTAGACAAGTTCAGGAAGTACTGGCCCAGTGACGCCCATGATAGAGAAGTGTGGCAAATCCTGGTGAAGGTCTATGTCCAACGACGGACGCTAAAAGACTAATGATGATGATGATGATGATGATGATGACAAAAATTGTATGTTAATGAATAGTATGAAAAATAGATCTGGATGCACGTCGTAAAGATGATTGGTTTTTTTCGTTGGTTAAAACCAATTTCATATCTCATTATATTTGATACCAACTTATAATAAGTAATCATATGAAAATGAAGATCAGCATGTATGTTGTATAGGTACAAACAACAAGCAACTCATGCTGGTTTCATTCACTGGGTTTAATCCTCGTTGGATCTCCCAGAACAGATGTCGCAATATCACTGCTGTTTTTACCTACTCGAATAATGAACAGAGTGACTATCTTGGTACGCCGTCGATAATACTCAACACTCCCATTTGGAGGGTTATACTTCCAAAAAAATTCTTCCTACCCGTTGTTTCACGTTCTGCACTCTTCCTGGTAATCGGATTTGGAATTATTTTGAAAAAAAAAAGTCCTGACAATCCAAATATATCGATTTGTTTACTCCACTTGAATTACCGAGTAAATCTGAGATATGAAAAACCAATCGATCAAGATACAAATCGTAGAATAAGGATTAGTAAGATAATCCCCGTTAGAGGGTGTGATCCTTATTTGATCTCCCACCATTGACCTTCTGATAAAGGAAAATGGTCGGTAATCATGTGAAAAATGAGATCGGGGTTTTATTGAGTGTTAATCCTCATCAAATGTGGAGATAAATCCAAGACTTAACAGGGGTGTACTTTACTGAAGAATTCTACAATTGTATTCTTTGATTGTAATAATCATTTTTGTTTGGTATGTGTATAATGAGTCGGAATGGAAAAAAGACTTCTCAATCTCTCTGACATGATAGTTGCCTGTTGGTTGGTGGGTAGTGTTGGAATCCCATTATTTTCCCTAATCCTGTCTCTCTGTGTCGATGTCATAAATTGATAGGCATTCTCAGTCCTTGCTTGATGATGTTCATGTTTTTTTTTATTGATATAACATTAAGTAATATGTGCTTGTGTGTATGTAAGTGTTAGTGTATGTGCGTCTGTGTTTGTGCATGTATGTGTGTTTGTGAGAGAGAGAGGGGGTGCAAGTGTGTGTGCGGAGTAGTTAATGTTGTTATGGTCTATGACAAAGGAGACAATATCAGAAGGTTCTGACTCCGTGACGCTCATGAAAGAGAAGTCTGGTAAGTCTTTGGGAAAGTCTATGTCCTGCAACGGACGCTAAAAGACTGCTGATTCTGATGCAATTAAAAAAATCAAAATCAGTGATATTAGAAGTCAACCACACCCTGTGTTCTTAAAAAAGGGAAAACGATGGTTTATAAAACATGTGTATGAAAACATCAAGTCCGTCAATTGCATATTAGAATGGGGAGTTGCTGATGGATTTCAAATTGCACAGTGGAGTCAAAAATTATTTTGATCATTTCAATAAATCATAAAACTGATTAAAATTTTACAATTTCAATCATAATCATTAACAGTTAGGTACCGAGACAATTCTTTCAATTCATATCTTTTTCAGCAATATTACACGTTCCCTTGTACTAATCATTACAACTAGCAGGACTCGTGGAAATTCCACGGTCGAACTAAGTTTATCATCTCATTCTCTTATTTCCCCCTTTTAACTATGGTTCCCTGGCGATATTTCTCTTCTGAATCACATACAAACAGGGTTTAGTTTCACATGCATGTTCTTCATACTCTTTAATAAGCTTCATTGCTTTAATTCTGTCTTTTCCTTTCCTCTCCCCTATCTGATAGATAACTTTTAAACCATCTCAAAAAGAGTCCCGACTTTCTTTTCTTCCCTTCTCTTTCTTCCCATCCACTCAGACACTATAAAACGCCCTGTTTATCTCCCTTGCCTTATTTTTATCATACTTTTCTACCTTTTTGTTGGCAACATTTTTATTTTTCCGGTCTCACTTCTCCCCTGCTTATGAAATTGACTGTTTATTCTCTTGATATCCTCTCCATGAATCACATAACATTATTTTCCTCCTTTTTTCCTAGTCTTTTATTACCATCCAATCGAACTACCTAACTCTTTCTCTATCCTCTATAATTTTCTCTTCTTCTATCATCAGTCTTCTCCCTCTTACTCAATTGATTATCATTCTCCCTTCATCTTTTTATCCTCCAGTAAATTATTGGTTCCCCAACTCTCTTCATACTCTCTTATCAACGTACCCGTTCCTTACCCACCTCACTGCCCCCATAATAAACATATACCCTCTCTCTACCATTTCATTTTTCATTAAACTCCCTGAGATGAAATATATATATGTGTGTGTGTGTGTGTGTGTGTGTGTGTGTGTGTGTGCATGCGCACGCATGTGTGTGTGTGTATGTCTGTGTAATCGTGTGTGCATGAATGCATATGTGAACAATTGAGAATAAAGCAGAGTCGAGAGTAAAAGTCTATCGAGATTTCATTTATTGATAAATCAACAGCACTGATCGAAATAAAGGATAGATTCTGAGTGATTGAATAAATTTTTTTTTCGAAATACAGATAGAGAGGGAATCGGAATAAACATAGACAGAGATTATTGAGAATTGCTAATGACATTTCCATGGCGTCAGAAGCGGTACAAGAATTACAAAACATGTTAACTTATCTGAATTAGGAAGGTGAAAAAGTAGGTTCAAAGTAGTACGGAACAAAGACAAAAAAGAATTTCAAAATGAAATCTCCCAAAGACAATCAGTCTAGTGGATAAGACTACGAGGGATTGAAGAATTCATTTTCCTTGGGTAGGTAATCAATTTGAGAAAAACCATGGAAGAAAAATAAAACGACTCAGAACAACCAGCTTGATATCATTTGGTGTGGATATAGGCATATTTAAAATCATCTTGCCAATACGTGTTATGTATATAATGAATGCATGTTAGCTACGACTTACGGATGATCAACAAAGGAATTAACTAAACGAACTGAGAACTTATTTTGAATTATTGAGAGTCATGGAGAGGGCAATGCTAGATATTTCTCTCAGAGATAAGAGAAGATCAACATGTAATAGAAAGAACACTACTATGAGAATTATTAAACAAATAATTAAGCACCAAGTAGGGAGATGGTCTGGACACTTAGCAAGAATAGATGACAACAGATGTAGCAAAAGATCGACTGACTGGGGTTCAGGGGACAGGAAACACTATCGGAAAAGACAGGCACAATATAGGTTTGCTGGCTAGATAAGTCAAAGGATAGCGTACTCGTGGTAGTGATGGAAGGTGATGGGAAAGGCCTTAGTTCAGTAGGTCTATAGTGGCCGATGATAATAATCATAAAAAGTGAAAATGGGAACACTATGTTACATACTTTTCAGTATGGACAATAAATGAAATTCATGACGACACTTTGGGTGTGAATTATACTAAAATACATCAAAGAATCTATTAAAATACAAACATGATAAAGGTTTGAATTGCAAACAAGAAGTTAATACTGTTTCGTTCAGGTGAGAAAAACGAATACTACACTTTTGATCTTGAACTAATTTCTGCAACATGCGCATTCCGATTGGGATTCCACTGCTTTGATGATAATCACCACCACCCCTTCCATTGGAAATTTCACCAATACCCAAATCAAAGCCTGGAAAATAATTTTATGAAGCTTACAAATGTTCTTAATAATTTTACAAGCAAAGAAATGTCATCTCTTTCTCCAGTCTTTTTTGGAGGAAAAAAAAAAGCTTCCAATAATCGACTGATAAATAATAAAAAAAAGACTTAGGCGTATAGAAACCTTAATTCAAGGTGTAATTAACTTTTTGTGATAAAGATAAACTACCTTATTTTAGGTGAGAGATATGTGTCAAACGCTTACACAAAATGGGATTCACATTAAAAAACATTGCCCAAGTTCTACAACAACAGGACAACAGTGAAAAAATGGATTAGAACATTGAAATCAGACCAATAATCGAAAATGAACGCTGAATAACTTGAGTCAATAATAGCAAAAAGTTGATTAACACAAGAAATTTCAATAAATCACCAATTACAACACAATGACGACCATAAAGCAACAAAAAATAATAAATCAAATATGGATAATGTTAATTAAGGATAAAATAACTTCTTAATTAAACAAACAAATAAAACTATTCGAGCATAAAGAGCGTGAAACCCCTCAAATAACCGTTAAAAAAAACAATTACTTGTAATGTAATCTCAGTACACACACCTCAAATGATGCAGTAGCAATTATCAGATAAAATGTGGTAAGGTTAACAATTAGAATCTACTCCAAACGCCACATTCCAAATAAGAGTGATATTAATTCCCAACAGTATAGAAATAATTAGGTGGGATAATTACATCGTCTGAGCTTACGTAGCGAAACGAAGGTTCAACCATCATTCAAGACCAAATGTCCCCATTTAATCTGTCCCTGTGTTTTTTGGTCTTTCTTTTGTCTTCTTCTTCTCTTACTTCACTTTGTATCTCTTTTTCTCTTTCCTTCTCTCTCTCTCTCTCTCTCTCTCTCTCTCTCTCTCTATATATATATATATATATATATATATATATATAAAAGCATATGCCGATAAAATATGAAAGGATTGAGTGTGTATGGATCAGTACTTAAGAGCCTAGAGCAAGTATTTTGAAAGTCACAATTCAACAATAG
>OY735203.1:38983107-39105607 GCA_963457665.1 Thysanoteuthis rhombus | reverse complement strand
GAAAGAAATGGGAATAAACATAGATGGAGAAGACTTAAAGCACTTTTCCTATTTACCGGAGAAGTTTCCACGGAGTCAGAAGCATTGGGAAATTACAACATCCATTGACTGATCAGAACTGGGAAAATATGAAGAATGGGTTTGAAGATAAACAGAGCAATGGCAAAATGTTCAATGATAATATCCCCGAAAAGACCTTGAGAATTTACATGTAATTGATTGATTGGTGTACCTAGGACAGGTTATGAAGATAGAGAAGGGCCGATTGGCTGGAAATCATTTGAAATGAATAGAAATATATTGGAAACCAATTGCAAATAGGCATGAAGTTCAAAATGAATGCATAATACCAACTTTGACTTATGGATGTGAAACAAAGAAATTATCAAGCCAAATTGAGAACCAATTTAGGATCTCTGCGAGAGTCGGGATTAAGACATCCTAGAGATAACTCTAACAGATAAGAAAAGTTCAACGTGTCTTGGAATTTGGACTACAGTAAAGGATATTCTATAAAATAACTGAGCAACAAAAATGGAGATGGTATGGACACTTAGTAAATAAATAAAGAAACACTCAACTAATCCCCTCACATGGAAATTCCATGGATTAGACACAACTCCCAATTTCTGTCTCGATCCTCTATCGCCACTGCACCAAAACTTAGCGAATTCACTTTCACTCATAATACTATATCTAGATGAAATACATCCTGGTCAAACGGACGACGAACAGTGTTCTCCATCAATGGATATTAAAATCTCTCGAGCTCTGTAAGGTATCACCTTTAATAATCATACTACTACTACTATTACTACTACTACTACTACTACTACTACTACTACTACTACTAATAATAATAATAATGATGATGATGCTGATGATGATAATAATGATAATAATAATAATAATAACAACAATAATAATGAAATGATTTAATTATTTATTTAATTGTACAAAGAATAGATAACTTTTTCTGTAAACTGTGGTATCCCCCAAATGACTCTCTCTACCATCTTTTGTTTTGTTCATCCTTGATGCCTATTTCATTTGCTCAACAATACCGTATACGGGTACAATATTTATGGCAATACCATTACTCATTTCCATCGAATTGACGACTTGGATCTTTTCGGTAAGAATGGTGAACAACTTGAAAGTCTATTAGAGGCAGTTAACTGACGCCATTGGAACGTAATACGAACTGGATAGATGTGCGAAAACTACTTTGAATAGGAATAGGTTAGCCGCTCGATCGTCTCTCAATTCAGATGTGAATACTGAGATCAGGGAATTATAAATATCCAGGTGTGAATAGTAGGAAAGATGCACAGCACAGTTGCATGAGAGAAAGAAAGGAGTATTACAGAAGAACAGGAAGAATCAACAACACATAACTAAGCTTTCAAAAAGAAATCAGGCCATTGAAACACAAGCAGTTTCATGAGCAACGAACGGTACATGCCAGACTCCCAACAAACAGATGCAAAAAAAAGCAATGATATTCTCAACAGCAAATAAAATACCCCACTGAAGTTCAAATGTATATTGGAAGAAATGAGAGTTGTAAAAGGTTCATTCAACTGGAACTCCCATGTGTAACAACCAGCATCAGACTGTATACTACGAACGACTAGATGATACAAGTGAGAAAATACGAAAATAGCAATAAGCTGCATATTACAAAGGAAGCAAATAAATACAAGTAAGAACACAATCCTGAAGGTAGCACATCTACTTAGGCAGTCAGGAGTGTAATAAAAAAAAAGTCAAACAGGAAGGAATAAATATTCCACGTAAGAACTGGTAAAAGAAACAACTACGCAGTCAATACCCCTTTAGCACTGAATGGGCTGACTTAGACTAGAATAAAACATTTCAATGGTTGCAAAGCTCAGAATTGAAGGCCATAACAGAAGATACCACACTGGCAGTACAGGACCTAAGCATAAAACACGAAATATATGAGGTTAAGGTATTAAAAATGTTGTAAACAATTTTATAGGATTGAAACAATTGACAGGATGCTCAGTCTTTGCTCCGCACAAATTCTAAATGTGATGTCAGAATTGTATTGTACCTAAACAGAATCAAACACTAAAAGGTCCTATACCACAATAATGTCATGGTTACATCCCCACAGTTTTTATCGTCATCTTGATGTTTTTTTTAATAGTAACTCTTTGTATATTGAAATTCAAATATTGATTTCAAAAGACACAGGGGAGGGCATTACTAAGTTTTATGAAACTTTTACTACAACAAGAAAAGCGAACAAGAACTATAAACATACCAATAACATACCAATAACACATGTTAGTTGAAATATAAATGAATTATTATGGAGATCGAACCCAGGATCGTGCATTTAATGTTTCCTCGATCATCAACACTGCAATATGTTCATGTCTCTGCTGGTGGTTTGCAGAAGGTACAATAATGTACAAACTCACTGACATCAAACAGTTAATATTTTGAAAGCAGCAATCGTGTTAAATTTCGATGCAGTGAACATTTATGACAGAATTTTATGGGTGCTAAGAGCCGATGGATCTTTGATGTCACCGAGTGAATTCATTTCTAACGGATCCACCGATATCCGATGCTGCCCTACAGCACCACAATCCAAACAAATTCGACAGTACAATCGAATCAAATTGGGTATAGATTCAATATCTGTACGTTATAACCGAAAGGTTTTTCCTTGTTGGACTTTTGGAGGGACCCAGTCGTTATACTGCAACTCCTAGCCAGAACCTCAGCTGCAGTTCCTTCAATGGGCTTCAGAAATGACACCATCAATTCCAAATTATTGATGGCTATGTCCCTGGCTTGTGCTCTCTAAATGGCTACAGGAGGGACACAGCCATCATTAGGCGACTGTTGATCTCAATAAAGAGAGGAAAGGGAAGTAAAAGGACAACAATTTAGAAATGTATCGCTACCTGAAACAATCAGAGTGGCGCACCAGAGAACACATGCTCACAATATCGAGGGGGATATCCACTGTGATGGTATCAAACCAGCGCTTAGCTGGCCTAGTAAAACAAATACTGGAGAATGAATGGATATCAGAGATACAACTGCAGGACATCCGCAGTGTTATAGAAGAATAAGAACAACGCAGCTCATCCACAGCGGAATACCCGGATGCAACTAACTTAGACAAGTTGAAACAAACTAATGAAAAAACTCGATCAAAGATGAAAGAACAGAATGTCCTGGGCAAAGACTGGAATATGTAAAATAGCCAACTGATTGGTTAATTGCCTCTTGAACCATATTGAAACTAAAATCATGATGGTGGTCAGCAACCTGTTCTACACTGACACAGTAATGTCCTAGAACGGTTGAATAAAGAGACCTCAAAGATGTAGATAAGGGAGAGCAAATTGTATCGAACGAAACTAAATGGGAAACACTGCAATTGGATATCTAAATGGAAAGCTCTAGTATCTGTTGGGAACTACGAACCTTCATGATATTCATCACATTACATGAGAGACACCCATTATCTTCAAGATTGCACAGAAAATAGCGAAGTCCAAGACTCATGACCAAGGCCAAATCGACCCTCATCTCAGAGAAAACTGAGAATAGGAAACTGGTAAGCAATTATAAACCAATCACGTGCCTAGCATGAATCTGGAAAGGATCTTGACTGGGCAGACAACTGAATGATACGCCCCCCCCCCCAAAAGAAACCCCAAGAATGTTAGAACAGAACAGAAGAAGCATTTGATTTTTTTACATTGACCAGGTCATTTTAGTCAGGGAGAAAAGGAAACATAATATAGTTGGATGAATCGACCGTAGGAAATCGTGCCCAACAATTATGTGTACCAACAGAAGGAGTTGGATAACCGGACAACAGAAAATACCAGAGCAATAACCACAAACTGCCGTAATATGAAAACCTACAAGTCCACATATGCAAGACATTGGAAGCTGAGGGAATGGAGAAGATGGTGAAAAACACTTTAGGATTATACAAAAAAATATTAGAGACCATGGCAATGGTAGAAATGTGATAGAAGAAATGAATACATGGGTAATATCGATAGTTAGATAGACAGGTCAATTTCTTAGATGGACAAACGGTTTCAATCAATGGACTGACAGACGAACAAGTTTATGACGATGTACAAGTCTGCACATCCCAAAAAGGACACGAATACACCGTTCTGAATAGGAAAGAAAGCGGCAGAAGATTCACTGGCATAGAAGACTGTGTCCAGGAGGCTGAAAAAAAATCGAAAAGTATCTGCAAGCAAGCAAAATCATACAAAGCACTCGGCCTAGCGCAATAAACAACAAAAAGTAACAAAAGAAGGAGCAGCAAAGCAGACAGTAAGGAAATAAATAGACATGTCAACGCAAAGAGAAAAACAGAATCTGTCATCATGACAACCCGAAATGAACGTGATGTGCAAGGACACTTACTATCACTCGGCCTCCAGCAACAACCATCAGGCAACAGATGCAGAACAGCCAACCACAGTTGCTGACCGAGTTTGTCGAGAGGAGGAATGGGGAATTCAGGAGACTTGTCAACTTCTTCGATGACCACCACGCAACTACCGTGGAAATTATTATCATTATTATTATTATAACTATAATTATTATTATTATTATTATTATTATTATTATTATTATTATTATTATTATTATTATTATTATTATTATTATTATTATTATCAATAATAATAATAATAATAATAATAATAATAATAATAATAATAATAATAATAATAATAATAATAATAATAATAATAGAGCTCTCAAAAAGTTAACCCTACGGCCAATATCACTGTCAGGTGGTGCAATTGTGCATGGATCTGCTCAAATATTCCCTCATTCTTTTTTATAGCAACTATTCCTCTTTCCAAAAGTTATTGAAAGAGATGATATTCGATGATATCGTGTAGACAAACATGGAAATTAGGCGATGTCATGTAGTTTTTCACATATGGCTACATTTTATAGGAGATAATTATACATAGATTTACTCAGAGATATAATCAATTCTCAGGTACCTTATAGATCACATCTGCAAAATGTACTTGAAATTCATTGGTAAGTTCTGGTGATATCATGTCGGAGCATAAATTTATTAAAAAACCCAAATACAAACAAAGCAGTAACATATCTCTATCAAAAAGATTCCTGGATCAAAAAAATTCATAATCTTTTTCCCACCCAATTATCCACCTTTCTTGATATCATGTAGACAGTAATGAACGTGTACATTTATGCAGCTGGAAAAAAGAAAAAAAACATCCATGGAAGTATTTTCCGACCGTTTTAATCAGCCCATTGCCCATCTTTTGAAAAATTTAATTGAAATTCATTCATTTCCCTCGGGGAAATTGTCTGGACAGACGGACAAACACATGAACAGCTGCAACTGAATACATATATCTCTTTCCAACTTTGTTAGTCGAGATAAATAATAATTTGGCTTATCCCTATATGTAAAGTCATTACAGTGAATTGATTTTGTATCAAATATATGTTTAAATAGCCTACGGGTGATATTGTGGGTCACACAAACACCAAGTATATAAAAGGAATTATCAATCATTAGAGAAGATTGGATATTTGCAAAGGTTTTTTTTATGTATTGTTGGTAAGAGTGATTTTTTGTCATTAATTATATATGAACATATGTAAGCACTCTTGTGACTGGGTACATATCAAATTTTTCAAATGTGTGTTGGGCAAATTATCAACCCCCGCACTAAAAGCATTGCGTGATAGAGTAAATTGCTTCATGCAGGAACCGAATCGATCGATATAAACTTGAAAGGCATCCAAACGCCTTCATAAACTTCAAAGCATTGTTGTGGTTGGGGAAGCGGGTCTATTAGATATGTCGACACAACATATTGATCCTGTTCTCTGGATCACCATGGCAGCGTAAAAATCACGCGATGTGGTGTTCACAGTGAAACAGAGAGAATGAGAACTGGTCGATTTTGCGATGAAAATATTTATTTTACTGACTAGTAAAGATATCGTCACTGAAATTGACAATAAAATGTCCCCTTTCTATTATTTAACTGCATTAATGTCAAAGTGGGGATTATTTTCCATTTTTTACGGGATTACTGATCGAATGACAGTTTGTATAAATTATCTTTCCCTTGATCTGATTTCATTTTGTAAGAATTCTCTTATTTCTCTTCATTGCTAAGCGTCTGCTTGAGCTATCTTTAACATGGGGTCATGCTTACGCCAATTTTTTCTGTAAAAAAGTTCTGTAAAAATGGCATAAATTATGTATCCAGTTTGGCATTGTGTTCAGTTAGTAAATAGAACCCCGATTTATCAGTATTCCTCTTTTCCCGAGACAAGCTCCATTTTATTGTTGGGAAGTGTAAAGAAGTGAATGCACCTGAAAATGAAAGTTGAGAATTATTCTGTGTTTGTATGTCAAATTTTAGTCTGTACCTCGATTAACAGATAAAAAAAAAATCAAATATTTGCTTTGGGATGCAAAATGTTGTTTTCTAAGTGTAGTTAATATTCTAGGGTTTTCGTTTGCATTAAATCTAACCTCAAAAGTATTTAGAGCATTATATATATTGTTTCAATTATTTTCCTTTGCTTTATTTTCAAGATAGGTTTATTTATGCAGAAATAATGACTGCATATTTCATATTCAGGATACGATAAATGAACTTTCAGGTATATAGGACTTGTCAGTTTGGCCCAGTTGGTAGATAAGCCGCCTAGCAATCACTTAGGTGTGATTTCAAATATATATGAATGCCATCTACATTTGTTTAATTTGAGTCAACGGGACAAACAGACACCAAATAAGGCAAAGATACGATATATTTGAATTAGGTTTTGTTTGAAATAATTGATAAAATTTGAAAGAAAAAAAGTACCTTACCCTCAAACATATATTTTTTTAAGATTCAGTAAAATAGAGGGAGAAAAATTCCAAACATTGAAAAGAAAAAACAAAGGAAAGAAACGATGAGGTTACGTCATGAACGCTGTGTCGCTTGGTCGTAAAGAAAAAATAAAGAAAACAGAAAAAAAGAACTAAGAAATAAATGAAAGAAGGAAAAAAGAGAGGAAAGAAGGAGGGGTAAAAAAGGAATGAATATTATGACGCAAGGAATTGTTTGTGCATTTAATCGTCAATACATTGTGCTACCCGGGAAATGTTTCAGTTCTGAAGAAGATTGATTTTGAAAAGTTTGGGCGGACGTTTACTGTATAAACACAATGCCAAAGATGGCACATAATTCTTGTCTTTTTTAGAGAATCAGGGTAAAGGTATGGCTCACATGAGTTATATGAATGTAAAATTTCAAAATTTTTGTCTCTAAAATAATTTCAAATCAATCAAATTTTTTTTCCAAAAGGGATTTTCATTAGGATTGATCCAAGAATTAAAAACAATTACATCGGATTTGAAAAATTCACCCACTATTTGGGAAAGAAGGTACATTTATAATTTGAATACAGGGTTGTATATTATGAATGGTGATAGTTTCAACTGAAAGTCTTTGCATTTTTGAAAATTACTTATGCATCGAATAAATTTATATATATGTACAATAAAGACAATTTCAAATGATGGTTCATAAACTATCAATACCAGTGCTTATGCTTCAATTGAAGTTTCGAACACTTCGAATAAAGGTATCTACCAGTGTATGAGGATACTAAAGTAGGTCTGACGGGTCTGTAAGTTTGAATAATAAACTGTACATTTTCTCTCGCTCAATTTCGACTTGATATCATTGCTTTACATTGAATTTTGTTTTCCAACAACTGGAAAAAGTTTAATTTCTCTCCATGAAAAAACACAGGATATTCCCACCAATTTCTTGTATTTATACCTTCTTTTGCAGTTTGGTTCTCCTTTTCCCATTTCTTCTATCATATATCCAAGTTTTGAAGTTACAGATAACCCTCTATTTCCAAATCAAAACAAATTATGATATAGTTATCGCATAATACGATATCAAGAAACTCATATATAATGAAGCACTCAAGTCATTGCCTTGAGAATTATTGTCAATCATGGACATTAAAAAAGTGCTGCAGGCATTGGAAGATAAATTTAGATATACTTTGGGTTCAGAGATACTTTACAGGAATTGTCGAGGGTATGGATAAATTAGGAGGAGAATGGAAAGAATCCGTACGGTTAGATAACTTGAACGTGGAAAGTTATGATTGAAAATTACAAAATACTAAATGAAGATTGCAATAATCGGGAAAAACGTACTTTAACTTTTTTGACTCTTAGAAAAATACTCTAATCGTAAGCTCAGGTGAATCTACAGATTCCACTACAGGAAGAGGCGAGCACTATTGGAATAAACTACCTAAATATGTGAAGAATGAAGGTAGTCTTAAGAGCATTTAGGAATTTATGTCACTCTCCTTGGAACGCTCATTCTCGTGGCAGTTGTCTTTATTATTACAATTTCAACAAATTATGAAGCAGAAACTGTAATACATATTTAACTGATTATACAAAATTTCATTTGATCTTTTAATTTGTAATCCATCTTAAAAGTTTTGATCAGGTGATCCCCGACGCTTGAAAATAGTGCAAGCACAAAAAAAAGAAAAAAAAGACTACTGTTCTTGTATGAGTTCCAACTCGGTTAAATACTCTTCAAGATCTTAAAAAGATCGATTTTGCATTTCGTAGCTTAATCATAATACCAAGAATTTGATGAAATGCATCCAAAATTTCCACTTTTGGTAAACTATTGACCAATTTTGTGGCATGGCAAAACTACAGCTAACATTTACCTTCTAATCAAAACAAGGTCAATGAATCTTAATTATGAATTCTGATATCATTTATCCAACTACATTCACCAGACTTATCTTCTGTTCCAGCACTTGAGGCTTTTCTTAGCAACAAAATAAAAAAAAAAAAAACAATGGAGTGATAATGACAGCTTCTTGAAATTTTCAGTTTCAAAAGACACTGATTGTTGAGAAAGGGAAATCTATAGATTTGAAGCCAACTTAAAATAGTTAGTGGTGCAATGAATGGCACATTTACATTTTAGGTTGTTTTTATTTTCCGTTCCATAAACGGCATTTCATATCAGAAAATGGCATAAAAATGAATGGAATGGTTGGAAATCTTACAAATAAGTTCTGTATAAATTATGGCGAGCCAATGTTTGATGTGATGACGTTTGGCTTGATCAGATATATTTGTCAGTTGGGTGGGCAGGGATCCAGATGAGCTTGAAGGCGTGTCCAGAAAACTCTTCACAAATTCCTATTATGGTTGCATGGTGGGGTCCGGTTAGGAGATTTTATACTTATTGTTTTCTTTTTATCATCTATTGCACAGATTTAAAGCTAGTTCTAACTCTGCAGTGATTTTGCAGGCAACTGATCGAGGAAGATATGAAACAGAGGGATGTCAAACCTTTCTTGGTACGTTGCATAGCCATAAAAAAATTGCTATTCAAAAGTATTTTTTTTTTTTACATCCTATCACATGAATTCATCTAAGTGAAGTGTTTTAATTATTGATAACAATGTGTAATTATTGCAAGGTCTGTGATTATTGTTATCTTTTTAATGTATATTTCAATCTTGACGAGACAATATTGCATTATCAGATTTCCCTTGAGCCATTAAATAAAACAGTGCATTTTTCTTTCCTTTAGAAATATCACTTTTTCCTTGTCTTTCTCTCCCGCTTTTTTCTTTCTCATATTTAATTATATTCTTCTGTGTTTTCTTTCCGGCTGTACTTTCTTTTTACAGCATTGTCTCTTTTCTCTCTTTCAGCTTATGTTCATTTCAAACATTTTTTCCGGGTTGCTTATTTCTTCTTCCTTCTTCACTTTATTGTTCCTCCTGCACTAATGACATTTTTTATGTTTTTGTTCCTTCATTTCTCTCTTTCGTCGAATTCTCCTCTTTTTCTTCCTTTCGTTTTCACTATTTTTCTCCTTACTTTTATACTCAATTATCCACTTTATTTGTGTTTTACCATTTTTTATTCACTACCTGAACTCATTGGAGTCCCACGGATGTTAACAACAATAATTATCAATTATTTTATGCCTCCGCTGTTCTCTCACCCTATGCCTGTATTTTCTCATTTTCCTCCTTCCCAATCATCGTTGATGATCCATGTTTTTATCTTTAATACAAATGTGGATCAATTTTCTATGCACTCCACTGAGTAAACTACATGAACTTCTTGTTTTCCCACTCCATTTTATCCAACTAATTTAGAATCTTTCCCCCTTCCCAACCCATTCTGACTTCCCTCTTTTTTTCTATGCTCCTATGGAACTCCCTTGCCTTTCCAGTGCATCCAGTAAACTAACATATCTCACCTCTTTTTATCGGTCAAAAACTTGAAAGTTATATGAACGTGGGAATTTTTCTCTTAAATTCCTCTTTCTTTCAGTGAATGTGTGATTTACATTGTAAATTGTCAAATTGTCACATTATTTCGTCAAAGTCATGCTGCATGATTTATGACGTAAATGTGTTCATGGAAAAGCTTCGTTGGGGCTATGAATGGACATGATAAGAAAGAGTATGAATGTGAAGTTATGTGAAAATATTGTTTGATTTTCAACTACTGAATGAAAGTGTATTGTCAAACTTTAAACTTTTCTGTCTTCCTGGATCCTTAACACTCTTTACTCATATGAAACTCACAACCCTGATCGGTCGGGTGTCGATGTTTTTGATGTCACCACGCTCTGTAGTGCTGCATGTAACTCTATATCACTATATCACAAATTCTATGTTGACAAAGAAGCATATAAGGCTAGAATATTGTGGCAGGAACCAGGCATCTATACTGCAGGATCCATCATTGGCACGGATGGTAATACATTTTTTTTTCTTTTTCACTCCCCAGTTTTCCTCTACTTTTTTTCCTTTCCACTTTTTTCTTGAATCATTTTTCCTTTATTCAATTTTTCATTGGAGTATCTACTTCTGATATTTCTTTTTGTTTCTCTCAAAAAGCTTTTGTTCCTTTCTTTTTCTTTTTTTTTGAATTTAGATAATTCAACCTCCCTTGTTTAATTCAGTTTTGTTTTTCTCTTTTTATTCCCCTTCTCTCTCTTCTTCTATTGTCCTCTCCTCTTCTCCTTTTATCCCCCTTCTCTCTCTCTTTTTCACCCTCTTTCTGTTTTCTCATCCGTTAGCTTTCTAATTTTTCTTTATTTTTTTCTGTTATTCTGCCGATAGTTTCCCCCATTTTTCTCTTCTGTGACTCTAATAAAATATAATGCCTGGTTTGTTACTTATTTTGAGATATTTTCCTCGATCGCTGTCTTCGATTTGTCTTACCGAGAGCAATATTTTTTCCTCGGAAGGAGCTCAAAGTGGAAGACTTACTTCAAATCCAATCACATGTTGTTTGGTTGAAAACAGGCCTTAGGTTCGGTTAATGGCGATTCATTTAGCTTTATTCACGATATTTTCCATTCCATGACGTTTGAAAACGTCCACTTGCCATAATCCTTACATTTCACCCGGAACATGTAAATACAGTTCCGTAATTTTTTCGTTTCACATTTCAAAGATGCCTTTGAAACTGTGTCTACTTCATTTCCAAGGTTCAGGCGTTCATACACTTGTAACAAATCTTAGCAAAAACAAGAATAGGAATTTGGAAGTTTGCAAGAACTTTGTATCAAGCTTTATTCGGAGCATTTCGTGAATTACTTTCACAAGAGTTTTACTTTTCCTTTCTCACATACTAAAATTTTGAGCCTTGAAAATTGGAACAATTCCACATTAACATGAATATATAGACTATTCCAAGAAAAATTGTCCCCAACTACTATTGCACTATTTTTTCAAGCTGGTTTCAAATCAGAAACATTTTGATAGACAGCCGAACGCAGTAATCACTTGAGTGAAGATGGCATATGTCTGATCCACCAAAAGTTTTTCGTTTCTGATAAAAATCTAAATGTGCACCATTTTCATAATCGGATACTAGGATTTTCAGCCCCAAACAGGGAAAGGGATTTCAAATCATTGATTTTACAAGTTAAACCCTATGATAACATTTACAAATTCAATAGAATTTCTTTGAGAAGAATTTTTAAGATCCAAGATATGGATTCATTCTGATGTAAATGTCTGATGTTTCTAAATGATGGGTAGGCAGCAAACTGAATACATTTAAATGAAAGAGTCTAATGTTACGGAAAAAAATCAGTGTTCATTGTATGAGTACATAAAGTTAGCATTGGTTGATGTCAGCCCATCTATAGACACAGAACCAGCCAACAACCACCAGCAAGATTAGCTTGCTGATCATTGCTATACAACTTACAACCTGATATTTTTATCACATGTTTTACTATCTCGATATTGTTCGTTATCAGAGCATCAGTAGTGGGAGAACCAATGAAAATTGAACCCGCTTACTACCAGCAAGATTAGCTTGCGGATAATTGCTATACAACCTGTGTTTCGTGGCGTTTCCTTTTTTCATGAATCTTTATAACTGTGAAGTTCAGTATCAGACCATAAAAAGGTAAAGATCCGATGAATATTGAGCCAACGAACGACAGTCACAAGATTAACTTCTTGGTCATTGCAATACAACGTTCGTCTTGTTCTATTATTTCTTCCGTATGATTTACTGGTTGATTCAAGTGGAAAACATCACGGAAATATCTATCAATTTCTATGAGATATTGAATTTGTTTCTCTGGATGTGTGCCAAGTTTCAAATGGATGGTAAGGAGTATTTTTCTCTGCAAAATTCTTACTTTCAAGTTGGGGTGTCTATTCTTACGAACGGAAAATCACAGTGTGTATTATATATGTACATAATATACACATCTCTACCAGAAAAATGTTTTTCCAAATGCAACTACTATTTTTTTTTAAACATGTTATTCCGGACGGATCCGGGCTCCCAATCTTTTGGTCCAAAGCCAAAAGTGTCAATCGACTGCGACACGAATGATTAAATATAGTAAGTGATTGATATTTGGCCATAATCAAATGTTTCCTCTTTTGATTTTGGTGGTGGTGGAAGGTTTACATACCAAAACACTTCTTGTATGATTGTAAATTTAGAGAATGTTTCTTTTTTGTAACCTAAAACATTCTCACTTTCATGTTACGTAGCAAATTCACGACTTATTCATTTCAACGGTTTAGGTGTGCATTACTTTTTATGGCGAATTACTATCGAAAAATATGAAGTAGATTCTGGAAAATCAGTCAGATCTTTATATCAAGTTTCCGTGGATACATTTATGCTGTATCGTGTAGTAATAAGGTTATCAATGGTACATGAATAATTTTACTATTGATTTCGAGAAATTCTCTGTCCGACCCACTTCCTAAAATCTAAGCGTTATTTTGTCTCGATTTTTTAAAAATATTTCTCAATTTGTTTCGGTTTATTGACTTGAGCATATCAATAGAAAGAGTAGCATTTTCATGCATTGGATTTCGAGCTGTTATGAAATTCCTGTTTCTGTAGGCAGAAACTTCAAAAGAAATCCAGCAGTGAAGATGAACATATTGATTGTCAAGTACCTGTCGTATTCTACAGTGAAGTTGTGATGTTCAAACTTCCATCACAGCAATTTTGAGATCCAAGTTGTGGCTAAATCTATGAGGTTTTCTTCGGCAACGACCCCCAACAGAAAGAAAAGCAGAGTTATCACCATTTAATGACGTTTGAAATATTGATGATGATATTGAGGTGGACATTTCCGATGATAACATCGAAAAGACAAAGGAACATTTAGCTCCAGCAATGAAGCAACCATTAAAAAAGATATCATTGGTCGATAATTGTCTGTTTCTCATTATAACGAGGGAGCTAGAAAGAAGTCAGAGGCTAATACTTCTGACAACGATACTGTCATTGAAAACAGAAAGAAAACCAGTCAACAAATATTTACAATCCAGGGGAAATGATAGCCCAACAGTCAATCGATCCTTTCTTAGCCCATTGCATAGACATATAGGAATACCATAGAAATCTATTGAGAATCTCGGAGATCTTCTTTGGGTAAGTAAGAATAGATATATTCACGTAGAAAATGTTGAAAAATTAGCTATGCAGATGGGTACACTTTCAGAGTCACCTCCCCTTCATCGTAGCTATAGGTACGCAACACATTGAGTTCTCAAAGAGTCAAAATGAAATTCCATAGAATGGTTACAATTTGGGCTAAAGAGGGAATGATTCAAGTTTTGGGCATATTCACAAATAAGTTAAATTTTCCCACCTTCTACATAACCATATGTAACTTACACAATATCTCAATGGGCTCTTAATGAATTTCAGCTCTTTGGTGCGAAAGAGTAGGCTGTGAGAGTAAAATAGAATTCATTGATTTCTAAGGTTGATCCAGTAACTCTAAGGATCGATAGGTATAGATCGTTTAGTTGGGATAAGGTATGAATAGAAATTGTTTATCTTTCATTAAAAAGGCCGAGGAAGAAAGAGGGAGAGAGAGAGAGAGAGAGAGAGAGAGAGAGAGAGAGAGAGAGAAAGAGAGAGAGAGAGAGTACCGATGAATTACGAGATAAGGGTATAGATAGAGAGAGAGGGTATTCACCATCCATGATATATATATATACATATATATGAAGAGAGAAAGAGAGAGAGAGAGAGAGAGAGAGGGAGAGAGAGAGAGAGAACCTGATAAATCGAAAAGTTTTTTTAAGAACAGTGTTCTAGAACTATGGAATACATTTTTACGATATGTTAGTCTCACACCTAATGTAAATACATTTAAAATGGTGTGGGGTCTATGTTTTTGCCCTTTGTTGATAATCATCTCATTTCGATTCAACTATCTATCAATATATATATATATATATATATATATATATATATATATATATATGTGTGTGTGTGTGTGTGTGTGTGTGTGTGTGTGTGTGTGTGCATGTGTAGCACTTGAAGTCAAAGCGGGTAATGTGTTTAGTTTTGTGTCTTATGAACTTTTAGTTACTTCTTTGTCTGAATACGAAGAATATTGGCACAAAGATGCTCAAAGAAAAAGAACGGAAAAACGATTATCAAAGAAAAAGAGAGTGTCAGAACTTTGATATCAGAAAGGTACACTTTGATATAAGTTCTTCGAATGCCAGATAAGATAGTTCAAAGCTTGTTTCAATGTTCTAGCATTTAGTGATGTCAATTCCTCTAGGCTGAGTTCCTGCAGATCTGATTGATTGAGTAATGTCAAGTGGTCTTTGATCCAATCAAGTGGTATGTGGTAACAAGTTTCAGAGTGTTGGAGGGCAGTGTAATGATTTTGGTCGAATTTCTGGAAATCATCAACCACTTCAGCCATGAAACATCATATTCATATGACAAACGTGTATATTTGACCCTCCTTCTGGCAATCTTAAGTGATGAAAAGGGCTTGCGTGAGAAGATTTCTTGCTTTTGAAATCAAATAGATACAAAAATAACATTTGCCATACATATCACTTTGGCTCAACCAAAATTCCGTGCGAAGGATGAGCCCAGTAATTCATCTCTTTCGGTTTGACACTTATATATATATATATATATATATATATATATATATATGTGTGTGTGTGTGTGTGTGTGTCTGTCTGTAGTCATGTCTGTGTGCACGTGTCTGTGTGCACACCAGACAGTGGAGAAAAAAAAAGGGCACAGAAAAAAATATCAGCTGCAGCAGTTTGAGAAGCATTAATTCATGGTAGATGGGACTGACCTATTTATTTGTGATGGATGAAATTTCGTTAACCGGTGCTTCTCAAAATAGGGTTTGAGACCACTCTTGGGATCGCAAAAAGCTTTTCGTAATTCTATTTCTGTAACATTTTAGTAACTGATCAAAGAATAGTAGTTTTTTCCCGTTATAATTCATAAATTGAATATCAAATATTTTGCATATCTGGGGTAAAGGGGGTAATTTGTTCATCAAGAGTAAAATTGCAGTCAAGGATTTACTGTGTTAGTGCATATTACCGTTATAAAACTGAATTATGGAATCACGAAAACATGTGTTTCAACTGTCTCACATAAAAAAGGTCAAGAATCTCTGGGGTAAACCCAGCGCATTATTATTATTTTTTTTACTTTCTGTTTTGAGGGTTGAACATATGTGAATACAGGCTTTATTACTATTATTATTATTATTATTATTATTATTATTATTATTATTATTATTATTATTATTATTATTTGCAATCTCACACCAATTGCCTGGTGGTAACCCCTGGAGTTTGAGTGACAGCAAGTCTCCTCAAATCTCCAGCCTTCCTCTCCTAGTACTCATAGGTCGCAGTAATACTTTTCACACCAGTGGTCATTGCTGAAGGCTGAGTGACATTAAGTCTCCTCAGGTCTTCAGCCGACGTCTCCTCTCTCTTTCGCCTATCATGTCAGTGCTACAATTTGAGTTTCCACTTTCATTACCTTCCTCTGTTGGGTCACTATTGACAGTTGTCGTTGCAGTCCTAATATTTCTACCACTTCCTCAGTATCCATGCAGTTCCCAGTAGTGCTGTGTTCTGTACAGTCTTAGTCCTTCCCTTAATCCTGATCTCCTCCAGTCTCACCTTCAGCGTTTTTGTGACAGTTCTTAGTGTGCCCACTATGACTGGTACTACCCTAGCTTCCTCAATTTTCTTGCTCGGTCCTGGTATTTTTCCCGTTTTTCACTCTCCTTCCTCTTTACTCTATGGTCTGTTGGTACAGCCACGTCTACTATTTGGCAGGTCTTCCTTTTCTTGTCTACAATCACCAAGTCCGGTCTTCTTGCCTGGATAAGTTGGTCAGTTTGGATGTCAAAGTCCCAGAGTAGTTTGTGGTTGCCATTCTCCAGGACTGCCTCTGGTTTGTGCTGATACCACTTTTCCACATCGTTGAGTCCAATTTGTTCGCTCATTATGTGTGTGTGAGTTTTTTCTTTCAATGTAGGTATATGCGTGAGTGCAAGCATTTATATAAACTTGCAAGGACATATTCACATGCATATATTTGTGATTGTGTGTATATATGTGCGTGTGTCTGAAAACCAATCTTCAGATATTGTATGTCGATTCAAGATTGATATTTTCAAATTTAAATTTAGCCTACTCTCTTCCATAGAATTTAATCGATAACATTAGATAATGAACTCCTCGTGCAGTAGATAACAAGAGTTAAAATCGAAAAAAAAAAAGACATTACTATTATGGATAGGAATAGACAGATTATCAGGAAGCTGTCCATTCTTGACGGTAATGTATCCCTTCAGGGGTGAATTGTATTCATAATTGCAAAGAATTGTCATTAAAAAGAGTGAAAGTGCTCGATCAATTTGCTTGTGATCAACACAATCATCGTGCTGTAATTATGTTGGTACAAGTGATACTTGATTTTTTATTCGATCACAAAATGAGAACCGGTGTAGCCTAGACAGAGTAAGCTGACAATCCAAACGAACTTGAGATATGTTGAATTCGAAATTTTTCAACTTACCCGAAGGTAAAAGTTCTTGACAAATTATCGAGTACATGCCCAGAAGGATTCTTCCGGTTATAAGAAAAGAAGCTTTCATTTTTCAATATCCCTTGTTTGGGGAGTAGATAAAAATGCACGCACGCCAACACACACACACATACACAGGCACACACACACACACACATATGCATACAAAAACAAATATATATATATGCGTTATAATACTGTTAAACTCTATTTGAAATGATTTTTCGTTGCTTAAACGGTGAAAGTATCATTTAGCCCAAACAGTGTAAATGGAATAAACGATTGAATAATTGGGGCTGCAGCAGGAATCAAAGCAGTGACCAATAAGATACCTGCTTCAATGTGGGGTTGCCCTTAACATTGAACAACTAGTGAATATAGTGCAAATTGCATTGACGAAATTATCGTTTCAGTAGTTGCGGAAAAATTATTCATCAATATCGCTGTCGTACAGAATTTTTATGATCATCGTTTTCTACCCTAACATAATTCATTTACACGTAATATACTTAAAAAAAACTCCGGACTGCATGCTTTATTAGACAAGTTCCATTCTACAACCCCAAAACCAACACTCAAAGATCACGCTCAATCCGATGGCATAGCTATCGAACATTCTATTGGGCTTTCTTTTTTGAATATCTGGCAAGTCTCAAAAATAAAATATAAACAATACTGGTAAACCCATAATTTACATAAGATACATTAATGACAACTTTGAAACGTTTAATGACTGTTGCTGTAAATTAAATTTAATGCCAATAGGGAGACTGCGTCACTGACTGCAACAAACATGACAACTGGTCTCTATAATAGGAGGTACTACCATAAACTTCCCTTGCAGATAGTCATATCATTCCAACAACTAGAGTGCCATCTACCAGCAAATTTCGAAGAATGATAGCCGTACAACCAGTATCCGTCAGTTCTCTATGGACAATACAAGAATTGTATACAATACTTCCTCCAGGAAGAGACTTGAAATAATGGGAACTTATCTGATTAAGAACAGTTTATCATCAATAAGTTTTATTCCGACATTAGCACTGGTTTTCTCGGGTTCATTTAGCTTCTACGTTTGGAAATGACATTGTCAACGCATTGGGCTAGCTTCAATTGCGCATTCAAACAGATTTAATTTTTATTGTTAAAAAAAAGCAAAGATTGAACTATGAATACAAAACGTAAAGAGAAGTAATACGGATTACTCTTTCAATATCATTATCGCACCTGTTTGATAATACCGATTGTCGGAAGTTCTTGAACCACCATTCTAATAAACTTCAATGACATCAATAAAAAGTAGGTTCGTTTGTTGTTTTTCAACAACGTTTGGTTGGATGAAGTATTGCTACCACGATATATATATATATATATATATATATATATATATATATATATATATATATATATATATATATATATACCAACCATCGGGACTTCGACAGTATACAAAGGTCAAAATAACACTTCAACTCATTCCTCCTCTCCTCCGATCGCTGACCACTTTTGTTCATGTGCTCTCTTAGTTTCATGTTATAATTTTCCATACGTCAACATTTTGATAAATAATACATGTTGGTATCCGACAATATGAGTAAGGAAATAGTTTTCTAACTGGATTTTTGCTTGGAACGAATTAGTGTGAATCATTCATTCACATCGGTATTGAATGTCATCAGTGACTTTTGAAAAGATTTGAGTTGACTTATTGCAAGTAAGATTTCTTTTCATGAATTACCCTGTTCATCATATTCGAATAAATTGTCTCTAAACCCAATCGGTTAAGGATGATATGACATTGTATGGTTGAGTACATTTATAATAATCGATTTCATTTCATTTCAACTCTGATTTGTTTGCTTTCCAGGAGCCTTTTAACAAAGCTGTCCGATCTACAACTCAAATATGGAAGCCGATTTGGTGGCCATTTCAAAAGATGGCCGTTAAATCGTTGGAGCAGTGGTTACAGTTGAAACATAGCCGAGGTAGTATACTGCTGCAATATATATATATCTATATCTATATATATATATATATATATATATGTGTGTGTGTGTGTGTGTGTATGTGTGTGTGTGCGTGCATGTGTATGTGTGTATATATAAACTCGTGCATATATATTCTTATGTGTGTATGTTTGTGTGTGTTTGAATTCTCTCTCTCTCTCTCTCTCTCTCTCTCTCTCTCTATATATATATATATATATATATATATATGTATATATGCATGTGTCTGTGTGTGCCATTGACCCATGATTATTGATGTGGTGACTGTCTGTCAGCAGCAGGTCATTTTCTCCATGGCCAGAAAATGAAACTGTGATTATTCGTTGCCGAATTCGGTATTATCCGCGTCCCTCTCCACGTAGGAGTGAAGAATCGCATACTCCTAAATTAATCATTTATTCTGTTTTCTATAGATGTCAATAGTCAATATTACGTACAAATTACTTCGATCATATCATCAAATTGATGAAGTGGATAGAAAAAACTGCGCTGAAAGTACGAAGCACTAAAATGATACTGGGGCCTTTGTGTTGCTCGACGATTCAAGACATCACATTGTCATTTCAAATGAAACAAACACGCAGCAATTCGATTTCTGAATGTTATGTTATCAGCAATAGCCACCAGACTTATCTTCAAAGGATAATAACCTATTCCAGCATATTGAGCCTTTTTTCCTCAATAAAAAAAACAACCAAGAAGAGTTGATGATCGCATTACAGCATTATTTTAATTTCGGAAGAATTTCCTTTCTATAAATGAAGAATCCTTACATGTGGAGCCTTACTGAACAAAATTATTGCGGCAAATAAAGCTTACTTTCATCAATACACGATAGTAGTTTACGTATAAATATCCATTTTACGCAGGACAATTTAATTAATATTTTAGCAAAATTTTTAAAATCTGATTCATGCAATACTATGAGTTTCTTTTGGAAATGATATTTCTTATTTTGCCATTTTAGTTCGTTTTCAATTCATATTGATTTTTGCATAGTTAGCTCAATGAGCTGGAGCGTTTTGTCTTCATTTTTCAAATAGGAGGAATACTCTATAATTGGTCTCCTGGGATTTGTAATCAATTTGAATTTCTCACCCAATATTTGTATTAGTTATGAAAAAATGAAAAATGTTTGCTGAATATTTGAATTTTAATCGGATCATTTATTTGTGTGATGTTTACATTTTATAGAATCCAATTTGCTAAATAACCTTTTCACCTTCGTTGTTTTATCTTGCTGTGCACATTTTCCTCAAAAGAATTATTCTAATACTTGAAACTAATTCTCGAATGAAAGATTTGCCATTGGGTCAGGCTTGTTGTTGGTGTTTGTTGTTTAAGGATTCCAATTGATTCAAACGACCTTTTTTCAATCTCCAAAGTTGAGTCGATCAACTTGGCAGTAATGTCTTTCATTTGTTGCTGCTCAAGTATCTGTTCTTTTTCCGACCAGGATGGTCTGGTTTCATATCGTCGTCACTGCACGATTGGTGACTCTGTATAATTGTAAATCTTTGTTAGTATACTCAAGAAATATTAAGTCGTATCATTTACCCCAGATCTGGAACCTGAAACTGATTATATTAGATGTGATCCCGACTTAATCGGAATCTTGATTCCAATATAAAGTTCGGTGTCTAATCTTTATTAAATTCCCCATCGTAAATAAACAAAATGGCCAATACTAATTCTAGTGGGATTATGTATTAGCCCCAAACACAATTTTCTTTGTATACAGGTGCACAGGATTGAATTATGTTGCATGCGTATATCACCTGTAGAATCCAAGGGAGATACATGCAAAAAACGTGGTTCTGAAGGAAAATGAATGCCAGGTGAGGGTTAAGGTCATATAAAGTGTAGATGCTGTGGTGAATGTTCAAGAAGAAAGCGACAGAGTCATTGAGAGGTTGCATGAATGGAGGAACGGAGAGAGAGAGAGAGAGGGGGGGAAGAGAAGGAGGGAGGGAGAGAGAAACAGTGGGTAGTTGCACGCGTAACTCACAAAGAATTTAAAGGAGGCACATGAGGATGCGAAACGGTAGCAAGAGGGGAATAATTAGGAGAGGTTGAATATCCCATTGACATGGAAGTTGCACGTGCGACCTTCCTCTCTCTCCCTGGGCCTCAGCCAGCTTTACACTGCAGCCTTTCTTCAAACCTCTAATATATTCCCAATCTTCCTATCACTACGTTCCTGTACGCGTCGCTCGTTCATTCTGTACGAGTTACGCGTGTTGCCTCTTTCTCTCCCACTTCTCTTCGCACCAACTAGCCTTCCTTTTGACAAACTCTATCTTTTATCAACCCCCACAACCTTTAATATCATCCACCATTTCAATCTGCCCCTGGTGTCCATCGTGGGAACCCACGAAATGAAATGTAGCTCAAATAAATAAAGCTCTACAATGATATGGAGGACTGATCCTATTATAGAGAGATAATAAGTACTTTCATCAATCTGTTTATCAGGGTTTGTTTGTGTGTATAGGAAATGAATCAACTCTCTTGTTAAGGTCATTTTAATAGAAAAGTACCACTCAAAATGATTTCTAACCTTGAAATAAACTCGATAAGCAGAAATAACGCCTGTAATGGATTTCTCATCATAACATTTATATAATAAGTGCTTTCAAACAATATTCTGGAGCTACCAGCATTGGAAACATGAAACTTATACTTTTCAATGATGGCCATATCTCATTTACCGTCGCGTTTGCCTTGATTTCAAATTGCATAACATTATCACCAACAGCACAATTATGAATTTCCACCTGCACTCTTTTTCTGTGTTTTTCTGAGCCCCAAAATGCAGTTCTGTTCAGAATTTTACCGAAGGCAAGGCACACAATTGTCATATCGTAGCAAACTGCACCAAGGGATTTCGATTCATGCCTTCCTCCAAGGTATCAGTGATATGTTAGAATCAACATCTTCGCTGAATCCTTATCATGTGAACGTTTTGTAGCAAAATGTGTTTTATTGTAGATTCACTCGAAGTTGAACTTGTTTTTTTCTAGATGTTTCCCTTGCAAAGCCGTCTACACTGATTAAAACATTTAGCCATTAGTAACACAGATTACCACTAACTAGAAATCAGTTGTATTTTTACTACTTCTCAAAGGCAATATTTTTTTTAGGGTAATCTGTGTATATATATTCCTTGATACGGTTTACTTTACGAAGACTGATTCGAAAACTATGTCCCCAGCCATTTTCTCAAGCATTCGAGTGTAACTCTGACCTTGACTGTTCTAGGTTAATAGTGATATACCGTCAGTGAACTAACCTGTAGTCTATTGTTCAACCTTTTTTCGAAGAGAGAAACATGACTGGAATTGAACTTTTAATATAGTAACATACATCATGTTGCCTTTGGTATTTTTTTGTTGCAAACATCAAAGGCTTCTCCTGGGTGTACTCTTTAAAGGAGGCAATGGAGGTGGTCACTAAATGACGTATTTCTAGAAATCAGGTAACCAGTGTATTAGTATTTTTGCTAAGACCAATCACAATGATTAGGAAAGAAGCAATCAGGGAATTGATGTTAGTATCTGTTCACCCCAAGGCAATCAAAATATGGTACATGACCACTTTTTGAATGAAGAGATCCCCATACATTTGCACGTAGGTGAAAAGTAAGAATTCCTCTAGGGTTATTACTGCAATCGGATGCATATGGCTACTGCCCTTGTCTCTTTTTGGGAATAGTTTTGGTGTTCCTTGTCCAGAGCAAGAGGTAAGCATGCCAGTGTACTGCTTTGACTAAAACAAGGCCAATTAACAAGTAGCTGTTCACACAAATGGAAAATAAGTAGTTGCATACACACTGATCCGGCTAAACTCATTCATTGCAATGAGAATAGCTCCAGCGATTCAATATTGTGTATCTTCCATTGTGATGGTCGAATTTGTTTCAGATATTGGAAATTTCATTACATACATTTATATTCTTCATATTTCGAATCCAACTTACTCAGACGAAATTTGTCAAAACCCATATCTATGAGAATGTTTACTCTACATAGATAAATACAACTGAACGACAATCTCTTCGTTTAAATGTTTCACTATGATCATTCATGAATTAGTTTATTTTGTATTTGGAACTAAATTGAATTGTTACAAAACAAAAGTAAGGTTATTTGCTTCCATTTTAGTCAATGTAACAGTTTTTTTTCCTTTTTTTCCATTTCTCTTTTTTGTATTTCCTTGGTCTTCCTTAAACTTTGCCAACAATTTTCAGAAAAAAGTA
Organism: Thysanoteuthis rhombus; assembly: GCA_963457665.1. Taxonomy (NCBI): domain Eukaryota; kingdom Metazoa; phylum Mollusca; class Cephalopoda; order Oegopsida; family Thysanoteuthidae; genus Thysanoteuthis; species Thysanoteuthis major. The sequence continues at coordinate 39,081,861 of OY735203.1, read as the reverse complement.
TATGTATCTACTCTCATCTATCTATCCGTTTGCAGGATTCTCAACTTGCCCCCAAAATGTCTCGAATTAAGGTCATGCACTTCAATCTATTTGAGGAACAAAACATTCTCTTACATATTCTTTCCATAAATCTTTCTTTTTCATTTTTTTCCTCGTTTTTCGAACCGTACTTTTCAATTTCCTGAATTTTCCCACACCATCCCATATCAATGCAAAGCTTTTTCTATCTGATTTCAGATTTCATTTGCAAATTCTTTCTATTTGATACCCGACCTAATGCAAATTATGATTCGTTCGTGAGTAATGTTTTCCAACACAAAATTACTCATCAACTAATATTGGTAGTATTTGCTCCAATCGTGATTTTTTTCCAAAGAGAAAAAAAGAAAACTATTTTTGGCATTTTGTCTTTATTTACCTCTGCCAATGGAGTTTTCATAGGCATTCCCTTGTGTCTATCTGCCTGTTTGTACGTTTGTCCAAAAAAATATCTCAAAAAGTACTCAATTAAATTTTGTGGCGAGGTCAGCAATAAGCTAAGAAAAAAATGGTTAAATTTTTGGAGCTTTGTTGAATGGTAGCTTACCAGTAATACCTCAGAGTTCTCTGTGGATTGATTATGAATTTCCTGGAAGGCTGAACCACACGGTAAGGGAGAATTGGTAAGATTTGGAGCCGATCCACGCCTTTTTTGCCTGCTTGGGAAATATATGTAGATATTCATTAATATTTAGTCCGTTTTATCTAATTTAGAAATTTGGGGGAAATTGTTATCCCCAAAAGTTCAATTCAAGTGAATTTTTGGGAAAGTGATAATGGGCTAAGGAGGATTGCCCTCAATTTTAAGGCTGCTCCAGGATTTTTAGGGTCACGTCTTTTAATCAAAACTATTTCCATCTACTTCTCAATGACATTGATGATGGCAAAGTGTTCTATAAACAATTGGAAACGTTTTTGGATCATGGCATACGTACAGGTCCAAGAAAAAGGTATTTGTCGAAGTCACAAGAACAGCTCCCGAAAAAAAAAAGATGCAAACATGCAAGAACAAAAGCCAGACAAAGATTTGAAGAGGGCAAATGATCTAAATCGAAAAGTCAAAGCCGAAAAAAGTAGACCACAACATCTACCTAAGACAATGAGTCTCCATGAAATACTTAAAAGAAGGAATAAAGCGAAATATTACTCTAAGATGGCAAGCCTTCAGTAGAGCAAGCTCATCTTTCTAGAAAAATCCCATTGTTCTTTAAAAGAATAAACAACAAATCCATCATCCCAATCGTCACCTATGGAGTCGAAACATGGAATTTAATCAATAAACCTGCCTACAAACTGAGAATTAGGTTACGTGCACATGAAAGAATCATACTCAACATCACAGGGAGAGCTCACAAGACAGCACAATATATCTGGAAGAAAACAGGTGTCCAGGACAATTGGGACGTTAAATTGGCAACATATTGGCTATTCTGTGGCAAACAACAGATAGACATCAAGACTCACAATATGGATCCTCGAAGATCAAATGCAGAGTTGAACCTGGTAGAATATGAGATGGCAAGATGAACTGGACCATTTCAGAAAATGTTGGCTCCACGACGCCTGCAATAAAGATGTTGCAATTCAAAGAGAAGGTTTATATCCAATAACAGCCGATAAAAGACTGATGACGATGATCTCCAATTGTACAAAAGTTCGAAGATGGTTGTTCATTTTTCTCCCCCATACGGTCACTAATCCGCTAGCTACATCAACTAGTTCCAACCACCATTACTAGCCGGTTATTGGTGAGGAGGAGATGTCTACCCTACTGTCTTCTTCCAGTGCTACCCCTCACCTGCTGGGACACGGCTCACCAAAGCTTTCCCTCTAAAATTAATGGTATGTCTTACCTTTTGTCCACTCCACGGACACGTATTTCGCTATGAGAAGTATTCTCTCTCCGATTGAAATATTTATCTTCCCCCAAGCAAGTTAGAAATACACGGAGCAAATAAAAAAAATCGAGTAAGCAATGCGAACAACTTGGAGGAACTTCAAGAAAACTGGACACTTGAATAAATTTGAATGAATAAATAATTACTGATACTGTTTCAGTCAGTGCAGATGTTAAATTTTTCAGAATTAAATTAGATGAAACCTGTCAATAAATGTAATGGGTCTTTCTAGCAGTTCCCACCAAAAGCCAACGTCCATAATTTCAAAGTAGAATCCAACCCCCTCTTCATCGTAACAATGAAGACGGAGAACCCGTTACTATCTTCAGTCCTTGAACGGGACATTTTAGTACTGTTCCAGATCACAAAGTTGACTGTTCTTTTTTTTCTCATTTTGGCAACTTTAGTTTCCGCAAGAAAAAAGGATGAAGTTTGATTTTTTTTTCTTCAATTGGGAGTCATACTTCAAATTATATGTGATAGCTTTGGAGGGGTTGACGAAAAAGCACTTTTAATCTAATTAAGCAGCGAGTTTGTAATATTATAACTCAAAAATGTTCTCCTACTGCGCAGTATCAATGATTATTCATGTTCATCGTTACAGGTTTCTTGTATTCTTGATCTGTACCTAATCAAGCACTGTGTTCTAAATTATTGACTGAAGTCAGTGCACTTGGTAATAAGATAACATCAATGGGGCACCTATTTGGGATTGAATTCACTGCATTATCGATATGAACTTGTCAAAAATTGTAAGCCTTTGCTTGCTCATCACTTTTCTGCGGAATACATCGTAAAAACTTCACTAGTCTTAGCTTAATCGGAGATGAAACTATATCAGTGAGGCACCTAGTAAAGATTGAACTCACATTAAAAACATACTTGTTACCTATCGAATCAGAAGTTCTTAAATAATTGTCTACGAGGTATGTCCTAAATAAGAGCCTATTAAATGCAGCAGCTGACAAATATTCACCGCAAGATAAAAGTCATTTGCACATTGCGAGATAATCCATTGAAAGTTATGAAAGCATCAACCCACAGATATAACCAAGTTTCCAACAATCACCATGAAATGGAATTTTTATTAAGTTAGCCATCGAAGAGGGATGATTGAAATTTACGTCCATTGCTGTCAATGTGTTAATTATTCTCAGCTTTTTTTATTCTTTATTTCTATTTTTTTTATCTTTGCACAAGTCCACATTGATGGACGTCAGTCAGGATCCAATTTGTTATACTTGTAAATTGGTCTGATGCCCGGGCTGGCCAACTATTGCGCCATGACAGCTGCCATTTTCAAATTATTCGATATAGAAAGCAAAAAGAAGGCACTGATAACTACCAGAAGAAAGTGAATTGCTTTAAATAAAAAGCAATAAAAGCAGCACAAATTTTGACAGATTTTCCCCGAGTAAAACGATATTGAAGAACGCTTTTAATAATATAGCATATTCGGTTGAAGTTTACACGTACTTGGGGCAATAAAATCCATATGACAGAAAAAGGCATTCCTTTTAGATCTCATAAATGCTTTAAATATTGAGGTGCTATTGATTTCCCTCACTTGCAAAAAAATCACCGTCTGTCATAGCATGCGCATCAGTGAGAAAAAGATTGCAAATTAGGTAACTTTTTGTCAGCAGCAATAAGCGATGTGCACACAGTGTTATCGGTTTTTCTTGACATTTCAGTTACAATTGTATGGTTACAAATGTCCTCTTCGGTTTTGATCACTAAAATCGGAAGAAAAAGGGTTCAAATTTGATTTTGACTCGTAAAAGTGAAAATGAATATTTTCTTTCTCTTATTTTCCCCTAAGAGGCACACATCAAACGGTTTGCTTTTGTCTCTTCTAAGTGAAAAAAATCTTCCCTTTTGATGTAGAAAAGTTGAAAAATCCCCGATTATGAACCTTAAAAGTGATAAAGTGGACACCTACATCTGAAATACATAATCTTACCCCTGTTTTGACCTAAAAAAATCAAAAAAATCATCCCTTTGATGTTGGCCCATAAAAAGGAAAAAATTCTTCTCTTTTTTGATCCTTCAATGGAAAAATACCTCTCTATTTCAACAGTAAGAAATGAAAGATGGACGTTCCACGCCTATTTCGTCCCGTAACAGCGGATAATAAAAGTTCTTCAACGATTTCAACCACTAGAAGTAAAAAGTACAAGTTCTCGAGAGGTAATCCACATTATCTTCAATTCCCAGCTTTCACATCTTGGAAAAAATGATCTATTACTGTCGTAGCGTATAACTATCCGTGCAGCCAAACCTTTCCACGTCAAAACAAGCACTAATCGGTGCTATTCGAGCTATTCATGCACACAACCAATAAACAGCCCTAAATATAAGAGATGTTTCAACTTTTGTAAATAACGGACGGTCCCAGTGTTAATCGATCAACGTGCTCCTAAAAACATATTTGGGAAGTTGTTCATAAATTTGCTAAGCCCTGTCTGAGCCCCGAGAAAATTCCATTTGTTCTGGGCAAACATTTGGGAAAAAAATCTAAAAAAAAGTTGGTTTGTTTAATTTGGAAATTGGGGACTAACATTAAAAATGGCGCTAACATCATAAAAAATGAGTATTAGCTTGGCCAAAGTTAAGAAGAGGCAGGTGATGTTAAAGAAAAATCTCTCAAAAAAGAGGGGTAATATAAATAGAGGGCCAGTGTTAGCAGGGAGTGAAAGGATGGCTATGTTCCTCAGACTCATCACATTGATAATTAGCCGATTGCATGTCAGCCAAAAATGTTTTGTACCAAAAGTCATCGGTTTGTGTTGAGAACTTTTGGCAGTAGGCAAGTACATACGGACAAATTGACAGGTACTTTTGGCAAATTATATTAAGATATGGTTTATCTCTAATTAACTTGGTAAGCATTTTATCAAACACGAAGCGAGTAGTAACAAAAAAAAGACGGCTGTTAACGTGTGTGTGTGTTTACACAGGCCCTCAAGAAGTGAATTAATCAAATCAGATAGGATACGTACTTTTGATAACTCAAGTAACCCCCCCCCCCTAAAAAAGAGCTTTTTTTTGGACAGTTCAATTCACAATTCATGTTAATGCCAGGTCAGTTTCTCTTGTTCTCGGTAGCGTCAATTTTTCTTTTCTTTCGAAAATTCGGATTCGTTAATGATCAGCGTCTGGGGAAAAGCAAGAGAAGTAACTTACGTTTTCATCACTTTTAACGAGTATCTCTGCGAACTGAACAGACATACTTATTTGGAATTGATATCAAAATCGTATGAAATTTTTCATTGTTCGGACCTAATGTAAGACGAAAGATTGAAGGAATATATGATAAAAACATTTGTATACATGTCATAAAAATGGAGATAAATGAAAATAGGTACTGTTAAAGGTTGTGGCAATGTAAAAAACAAAACAATATAAATGTAATGTTTGGCATAAAAAAATTTCCCAAATTTTCAATTTATACGTAGATTTTGAATTTTTGGGAAAACATTTTTTCAATATGATGAATCCTTGATTTGTTTTTTTTTGTTTTTACTAATATATTCTGTATACATTGCTCTTCTGGGCAAGATTTCCGCTAAACTTTTTTCCATAAATAGAGAAATATCACTAGCAAAATATCATACAGTTTTTATCATTTGGATGTATTTTTTTTTCTTTTCAAAATGTTTTATTTTTTTCAATTACTATAAGTTATCAGAATTTTGACATCAGAAGATATGAATGCTGAAAACAACAACAACAACAACAACAACAACAACAACAACAGCAACAACAACTTAGCAGATCGTTTACGTATTTTTTTGTTCTGTGCTGATTTTGAGTACATATATTTGTACAGATGGCCAATCACGTGACTTCCAGTCATTGAAAGGACACTGAGTAGAATATATTTTCTTTGCTATCTTTCTTCACTGAACTTCTATACTTTCTGCTATTTACTGGCGTTATCTGTTAACACCACAACAAGCTGTGATGAAGCAATTAAACAACACACACCATCAAAAATTTCTATTTTGATTTTTTTTCCTGAAATTTCCTGCACGCTTTAGTTGAACGATGATGAAACTAACTATTGGTAAGTGAATAAATTATTTGACCAAGTACATGCCATTACACCAGTCATCAAAAACTTTGGATTTCGGGGGTGGTGGTGTAAAACCTTATTAATCGAGTTTCCAGGCTTCGTGGAGCATTAACGGAATTTGGCAAAATATCAAGGGAATGCCGGAGTCCCTGTCTGAATAGTGTAATCACTCACACCCACCAGCCCCTGGGAGAGCGAATCACTCAGCGCTCAACTTGGGATAAAACGAAGCTCTGTATAACTAATTTCTGTGTACTCACTATTTGGAGCACATGGTCTCAAGTATTGGGAAAATTAGTACGCACTGATCAACTAATTGATTCCTCGTTTGGATAATTTTGTGCAATCCATTCATTATTCGAGGCTTGCCGATGTATTTATTGTAATCTGTATTCTTGTCGATTCATTTTTTCTAACTTTGAACAAGGTGATTGTGTGTAAGGACTCCAATTGTACCACAGCTTTGGAGGTCCAAATCTTGATAGCATTGGTAGAGTTTAGAAAGTTTTCCTTTGATATGTTTATCTTTTTATACTTTATTAGTTATTTTAGTAAATCTAGCGTTTATTTCTTCAACTTCAAGTAAGACTAAGGTAACACTTATGCTTGCGAAAGGTTTTAAAGCCATTTTCTGTAGTACGTATAAGTGTAAATTTTCATATTTCCCTTATGAAGGGAATACCATTACATTTTACGATGTTCGAGGTTATCTTCCATGCATCACACAAGGATGGGGAACATTTTGCTGTCATCAGCGAATAACTTTGCTACATAGTTGATGATGAATGGCAAGTCATTAATGTAAATCAGGAAAAGTAAGTGTCCCAGCACAGTTCCTTGTGGATCAGATTAAAGTACTTTCCACTTCTATTCGTTGTGTCCTACCCTTTCCAATAACTTAAGTAGTACATCTGTCATTTCCTAGTTGTAACATTAGTAGAGATTGTGAGTTAGCATCGAATGAGTTACTAAAATCAGTTTTGATAATCTATTTAGTCTGGTTGTTGTGTACACTTTGTTGCTCAACCGTTGAAAACCTGACCTAAGCCCATTGTGTAGGGATAGATGATTCAGAATGGAGTGTTGTGTTACCTTTTCAAATAATTTGGAGCATATCGGAGTGAATGAGAGGATGATTATTGAAGCTATTAATCTTATCCTTTTTTTTAGATAGGTATAACTTTTTAAAGCGAGATGAAAAATCATGATTTAATATCTAAATAAATATGGCTTCCATGATTTAAGTTACATCACATTTTAAAGTTAAATACAATATGATATGTGCCGTTTGGACCGGCTGACATTAGTATTATGGTGGAAAATTTAACAGATTCGGTCAGGTTTCACGTTTAAGTTTTCTCCGTCAATCTGGGGATAATGATCACAGGGATCTAGTGAAAGTACTGGTTAGACTTTAGTGAATACCCTTGAAGAAGCTTTATTAAATTCTTGCAAGAAAGTTCTGTAGCTTCAACACGAATAGTTAAAACTGTTACGTTTCAATCAACATTTTTGAGTCAATTTATCAAATATTTCTCAGCTTTTATCGTTATCAGAAAATACTAAATTGTTTATGTAAAATTGGTGCGTTACATTTATCGCTGTATGTGTTTTAATACATGTCTAAAAAAAGCAGCAAAATTAATATATTAAAGCTCCAAATTGTAGTTAAAAAGTTTCTAAGACTATAATCTGGCCGTGTTTGTTTTGTTTTTTTTTTTTGTTGTTGTTTTTAGCAAAAAAATACAAATACTTGAATGAGATTAATGGAAGAGAGACATAAGAAAGCAAAGGGAGAATGTAAGAATGTAGAGACAAAACTGAGAGAATGATAAATGGAATTTAGTTGAAAAGACCACGTGCACTTTATATCAGGATACATCTCTTTGCTAGGTAGCTACACAGAAGAAAATTCGTTTGAATCAATGAAACAGAAAGAGATGAACAACGGAAGGGACTGAAGAAAAAGTGAAAGATAAGAGGAAAATGAAAGAAGCGAAGAACAAACCAGGGAGGGAAAATAAAATCAAAATCAAAATCAAAGAAAGGGGAATATAAATAGAAGAATTGAATGAAGGTAAAGCAATATTTACTTTTCATTTTTGAGGATTAAAATCAGGGGAAAGTCCTCTTAGACTTTCAGGAGTGAAAAAAAAGAATTTGCTCTCTTTCAGGGGTCGAAATCGAAGTGGAATTATCAGTTCCAAATTAAGGCCTAAGAATCGTGGGGAACTTTTTTTCACCTTCTCAAGGGCCAATATCGAGGAATAATATTTTCCACCTTTTCAAAGGTTACAACATAATGGGGCACAACATAATGGATTTTTCTTACTTATCATCGTTTTAGATTTCCATGAGGTCAAATTATTTATCATGATTATGCTAGGAAGTAATCATTTAATATATATATATATATATATATATATATATATATATATATATATATATATATATATATATATATATATATATATATATATATAAGAACACATAGAATTGGTATTTTTATGTACTCGTCGAATTTCACAAAACTGAGCGTGCTTTGCACCAGATTTTCGTTTTACAAGAATGCAATACGGAGAGAAATAATTTTAGTAACAAAGGCAATTTTTTCCTTGCAGGTGTTGGGTTTAATGCCTCATAAAATATCTAAAATAACTGCCTATTTATAACAATTCTCCTTGGGTCTCAAAGAAACCTCTCGCCCAATTAACAGACGTAGTATTCGTTGATTCAAAGGTTTTTTGTTGATTTTGATTTCCCGATGGATAATTTTAATTTGAAATTCAACCAGGTTAGGAGAGAAACTTCTGGAGAATTTGAATCAATAGTTGTATTATTTTTACCTTCATTTATATGTCTATTTTTATTCTTATTTCTAATTAATGAAACCTGTTTGAGTAAATTGTAGGATTTTGTAAAAGAGCCGTTTTGGAAGAAACTTGAAACCAGATCCTATACCCCTTGGAGCCCATCATGAATTACACCTTAACATAGTTGCAATGAATTCTCATCATACGTCCTTAATTTAAATGTCAACCATTCAATAGCTGATAAATGGGAAGTTCAATGATACAAAATGACAGGTTTAAAGAATCGACAAAATTAAAATCAAAACAGATATAAAGGGCATCTCAAACACTTATATAGATCAGGTAATTTTGGCAATTATCAATCAGATATATGAATAAAGATTCTTATAAAACATTCAATTTATCCATGATGGACTGGGAAAAAATTAGGCTAAAATCAACAAGAGATGACCAGGCAACGGGATGAATGATGGTTTACATATATCTGTCTGTGTATTTTATCTTTCTGCTCATGTGTATCCACACTCATATACATACATGAGATGAAGATAAAAATAGTCTTATTGAAGGGAAAAAAAGGTGAGATGGGTAAATTTATAGAATTAGATTGAAATATGGACGGATAATTCGTCAGTTGATTGGTTATTTATCAAGCGTCGCATAGTTTTGGCCGAAGTTTGGAATTATGACACATCCATTGAGGATTGAACGAACTATTCAGTGGTCATTCTAAGAGATATTATGTACACAGACTTAATCATTTGGCTTTATTACATGGCAGGGAAACATAACAACATCGGGCAGATAATTGTGCATGGCTCTACCCTTAAATTCCCTCATTCTTTTGTGGCCATTCCCCTGAAACATTATATTGAAATCCAATTGAGCAGCAACGATATGCTTTTCCACAGTACAATGACTATCACAGTATTTAACTTGCGATACGTTTGTAGAGAGATACAAAATGAGTTTAGGTATGAAAAAAAAACAAAAACGAACAAACTTCCGAAAGATGTATATCAATAAATCACAGACAAATGTGTTTCAGCAGTTTGAAATTATTATCCTGAAACATATTTAACAAAATGTTCCTGTTTTATTGGTGAAGATAAAACTGACCAGTTACCACGGACTTTATCAGCATTTTATCAAACATGAATTACTAAAATTCATACAAGTTGCAATATTGACACCAAAAAAATAATGGATTTCAAATACTTTTATATAATTTCAAGTCGACTTGAGCTAGAAGTATGCCAATTGCCGCCATGCACTATTTTCCAAAGCTGAAAAAACGAGATGACTTTTCATATCTATTGTTGGATGAAAATAATTTTTTTCAGAATATTTCCGATGCGGGAATCTCACCATGTAAACGATTTTGCAGATTTTGTTCAGTTTCTGAATACAACGTTTCGGTTGCTTTTGGCGGTATTACACGTTCTTACTGATTTCCGTTTTTCAACTGACACAGGATTCTACAGATGTCAAAATGAGAACTAGGGGATAGTAAATAGATCAGCCATATTTAGTAATTGCCTCTGCACTGCGATGTAATTCAGGAACATCCTTTTTTTCCACAGGTTTTTTTTTTCAATTGTATGAAAAAAGCTGAAAATCGTTGATAACATTAAAGAAATTTGTTTTATCGGTTGTTATAAAGTAAAAAATACTGCATCAGTGAATCGTTGCCGCCCTAAAATCCATTGTCACTACTGGAGAAATCAGTTGGATAGTCATTTGAGTATGTATGAATGCACGAAGAAAATTGGAAAACATTCCCCGACAAACTTGTCCGGCTAATTCACTTTTTGAAAAGTGTTTTGAAATATAATGGGTACTTTCGAAGACATTGTGTGGATAAGTAGATATTACGTTATAAATAAGAATAAGGAGGACATGGGAAAACCGACTGGATTAGCCATTTTTCCACTCTGACCGATTCTTTCCCAAGTTATACAATACAAATTTACAACAGCCATTTCTAACTGATAAAGTGATGTGTGATAGACTCTTGGAATATAGATTTTTTCTTTCATTAGTTATCTGGAAACGGGAAAAATAGCTACTTTTTTAAATCTAAAAACCAGTCTCAAGAACAAACTATACTCGACAACACGTGGTTGGATAGGAAGGAAATATCTGCATCCTGTCCCCACCATGGAGGACAAAAGAGTTAAATGCTGAGCGAGTATTTTAATGAGAGAATGGGCCAGATGTGCATGACAGACAGGCTTTGCTACACTGGGATAGGTAGGACATTCTCTCATTCCGTGCTGATTTTGTAAATAATAGGGTTGAGTTTTAGTTTGAATCTCTCCCAATTTTATCTCTTCCAAAATATCAGTTTATATAAAAGTACTAATAGTGAATACCGGTATTGACGGGGGAAAACTATCCCCTATTGGACAACATTAGTGAATCTATCCCTTTCAACCCTAATCCTTATCTGGAAATCATCTTTTGTTAATCTGATCATGAATTGTACGTACAATACTCAAATGTATACGGAAGGACGCGTGGGTCAGTCCGAAATGTATGGGAAGTTATTTGATTTTTGAGAATATTAGTTTACATGGGAGTTCGCCAATAATACTACAATTGAGGATGGGGCAATGAATTATTTAAAGGATTGGCAAAGCAATGCTGTGTCGGACAGAATATTGAGAAAAAAGCGATGAAGATTTCTAGTGATTCGATTTTCAGCAATAACTGGCAGATATCTGGCGTGAATCTACGAAAGCATTGATAAAAAATAAAATATTAATAACCTAAATGATAGGAAGGAAAAACCAAACTTAGAAACAAGACTAAAAAGACAAATCTCTCAACCCCAGAGAGATTAAAGACTACAGAGAAGTGCAGCGTACATGAAAAGTCTACGTGTGAGACTATAGGACAAATGCAAAATGAGACATCCTGTGGCAGTTGAAATGATACACCAGAGGAGACTAGTCAAAGGAGGAAAATCTTGGGAGATGTAAACAAAATAGCATCCAACACACACAGAACTGCACATTCCAAAACATCGAGAGAAAGTTTTACCAGGATCTGAACGGAAAAGATAACAGAACATTGAACCAGAGGCCAAATGGACAAAAAACTTCTGCAACAGTGTATTGCCCCCCCCCCCAAAAAAGACAGTGCGAAGCCTTGGACCGGTTAGGAATCATAGAAAAGAACTCAGGGACACAGACGATGGAAAACCAATGGTACTGAATCAAACCACATTGAAAGACACTCTCAAAAAAATCTAAAAAATCAAAAGAACTAGTCAATTGGAAAGCGTCTGGACCAGATTGGATGTTGGGTTGAGCAATTCACAAAACTACATGACGAGCTCATTCACCATATCCAAAGTTGCCTCAATGAAAGCAAAGCCCTGGAATGGATGACCAGAGGCAGAACCAAGCTCATCGAAAAAGGTCACTGAGAAGGGGAATCAATGTTGAAAATCTTCATGGCACAGAAGTGGAGAGGAATATATATATGTATATACATATATATATATATATATATATATATATATATATATATATATATATATATATATATATATATATATACACATACATATACATATATATATATATATATATATATATATATACACATACATATATATATATATACATACATATATATATATATATATATATATATATATATATATATATATATAAGAAGTTGGCAGGGAAGAGGAACACAGGGGGCAAATAATTTGCTCTAGCTTGACCAGATTATCTTAAATGAAGTCAAAGAACGTTGCAATGTGATGGATAGACAGCTGGATATTCAAAATATTAACCAGTGGTGAAATTCATAGCAAACTCTATGAAGAACTAAGAAGTAGACCCGAAGGCCACGGGAGGAAATTAACAGAGGTGGGTATAAAAAGATGAATCTTCCTGGAAGTCTCTCTGATTCCGTTGCTATTTGTTTTAAGCATGATACCACTCAACAAAATTCCAGGAAATGGCAAAGGATCCAAAATTTCAAAAAGTCAACCATCTGATATACATGGACGACTCGGAACTATCTACAAAGAACTGGGGAGAACTCGAAATATGAAGGAATGCAATGATGACATCAAGATGGAGTTTGTTAATGTACAAAAGAAGGTTTGCAGCAGCAAATATAATTCAATTCGAGATTAGCTAAAAAAAAATGAAAGCATAGACCAGCCAAGACTGATACGAATACCTTGGAGTTCTTGAACGTGATGCGATAAAACGGAAAGGAATGGAGAAAAAATAAGAAGAGAATACCCTAAGAGGATAAGGAAAATATTAGAAGTCAAACTAAACAGCAGGGACCTGATAAAAGCAATGAACACATGGGTTGTATCTGTAGTAAAATACGCAGGACCATTCCTTGTATGGACAAATGAAGAACTCCAGTCACTGGATCGACACACAAGAAAGCTTATGACAATACACAAGGCTATACACCTTACAGATGATACGGATATCCGGTAAGTGGAGAGAAAACAAAGTTGCAGAGAACTGAAGCAGGTAAAAAAAAATATGTACTAGCAAACAGTGAAGATATTATAAAGAGTGCCCAAAGCAAAAAGCAAAGAAGAAAAGAAAAATAGAAACAGAAAAAGCTGTAAAGAGAATGTAAAAGACAGATACAGGACGTTGCAGACGAGAGATTTTAGACATGGATACGGAAAGGGAACCTGAAGAGAGAAATAGAATCGCTAGTCATGGTAGTCTGAAGTAAATGCATCAGGACAAATTATATCGATGCAAAATCTGCCCATGTTGAGAAAGAGATGAAACCATAAACAGCATAAATAATGAATGTAGTCAACGAGCCAAAAAGGAGTATAAACACTGACGCAATTGAGTAGCAAAAGTGATAAAGTAGGAACTGAGGAAAAGAATAGGATTTAACCACGTTGAAAAATGGTACAAACACAAGGTGGATAAAGTCCGGGAGAATGGAAGTCACAAATTACTCTGGGACTTTATCATCTAAACTGACCACCTCATCCAAACGAAAAGACCGGGCCTCGTGATTGCTGACAAGGAGGAGGGAACCTGCATATCATGGACGTGGCTGAACCTACAGAACTCAGAATAAATAGGGAAACCACCGGACAACTGGTGTGAAAGTGGACTGTGAAAGTGTTGCGAGGAGGGCTGGAGACCTGAAGTGACTTGCTGTCACTTAGTCCTCAGCTGTGACCACCAAGTAACTGGTGTGATGAAGTAGATCATCATCATCATCATCATCATCATCATCATCATCACATACTACTATTCTATTGTCTGGTCACAACTCAAAGATAATTTTTGCATCATTTGTTAGTTTATTCATAGATAAAATAACCACTCAAGAGAGAAAGAGACAGAGAGAGAGAGACACAGAGAGAGAGAGAGAGAGAGAGAGAGAGAGAGAGAGAGAGAGAGTTGATTTGGGATTGCAATCATGGTAGCGTTCTTTGCGTACTCTTCGTAAATGAACATGGCTGCTTTTTAAGACTTCTGCAACTTATCTATAAACTCTTAGTCTATTGAAAGGAACGTAGACAAAGAGAGACAGGAGAGAGAGAGAGAGAGAGAGAGAGAGAGAGAGAGAGAGTGAGTATGAATTTTAATGCAGTACGAAGGAGGCAGGAGAAATTACAAGAAAGAAATGTGAAGAGAGAGAAGGAGAGACACTGACGTTATAAATGCAGTTTGAGAGTGAAGAAAAAGATAGGGAGAGAGAGAGGAAGAAGGAAGGAAGAGGAAGATGGTAGTCATGATACGACAAAGGAAAACATGTGAAAATAGACAGAGAAAAAAAAAGGAAGATGAGGAGTTAAAATGAAGATAGCAGCAAAGAGAAAAAAAAATACGAAAACAAAACCTGAACAACTGAATATTTCGATCCTTTTTCCTCATTATTTAATCGTTCGTACTGGTGAAGAATTTGACACCCTAAATTCATTTCATCCTATTGGAATTCGTGAAATTTCAATGAAATATTTTCTCAGGTACACCTATACATATTAATTTAATTTCGAGAAAGCTTGAACAGAACTAATTCAAAATAAAAATGATATTATGGTGTTTTTTTTTTATTAGACTCTAACAATCATTCCCTGTGAGATGATTTTTTGTAGAAATTGCAATTTTGATTTTAAATTCAGATTTTTTAAAAACCCAATAAGGAATAATTTAAATGATAACGTTTATAGACCGTTCATACCTTTATTGAATTTATTTTTCCCGTTTTGATAGAAGTATTTTGGGAATGTCCAACGAAGGGCGCTACAAAGCTGCTGCTGCTGCTGCTGATCACAATGATCAGAGCAGTTATGCCCTGATCAGAACGCACTTTTTGCAACCTTGAGTTCAAAATCAAAGAGTAGTATCTATCATTATAATGCAAACAAAACACAATACTATCTTCCTGTTTATAATTTTAAACGTTAGTATGATTTTGTTATAATTGTAATATTGGTTTAATTACAATTTATTTTAATTTACTGAATGAATTTCATTTATCACCCTCATTGAAAACAAGCATCATCATTATAATCATCATCAACATCTGCCAACTTCTTCACCTTCGTTGCTGACCCATGACAGTGTTGACTTTTGTTATGTATTACTTCCAGGCTTTTTATTTCATCTTTCAATCTTGTGTTTAGTCTTCTCCTACTGTGTTTACTATCCCGTGGATAGTGATCGATTATTCTTTAGCTACATCGGTTGTCGTATCTTGCTAAGTATCCAGCCCATCACAATTTCTGTTGCCCAAATATTTGGATAATATCGTTCACATTAGTCCTCCCTCTGATAGATGTTGGTAGTTACTACGTCCTCGATTTATTCCAAGCATTGTTCATTCAATGGCTCTCAATGATTCAAAGTTGATTCTCAGTTCATTAACTACTTCTAGAGATTTGGATGGACGCAATAAGAAGCAACAAGTACTAGACAATACTTTATCAAATGAAATAGATGAATTGATTAGGTTAACGATACTTACCTACCAGTTAACAACGAATATTGCACGGAACAGATCTGGGGAAAGAGTTTAAATGCTCGATTCGAACTCTTTCTAGACACTGTTTCTTGCACATCTATGGTAAAATCAGTCAGGCGTTAATTGTGCCACAATCTGACATAGTGTTGTGAGCTGGATTCTCACCTATTCTCACTCATTCATCATTATTATATGGTCCCCTTTCCCAACCTAAGAATGGGAATTGGAATCAATAAATCAGTTTGGCCCAGGATTGGCTTCATTTCTTCATATCCAAAATTAGAAAAATTGTGAAAAAAATGGCAAGATTCGGTTCACTTTTTTCTTCTTCAATTAAAATGTATTTGAATTTTTATTTACTATCAATAGAAAAAATAGATTATCACTTATTTCATCGAAATATGACTTTTTACTTTTATCCTGAGCTAGGTAGATTAAGAAAGATGTAGAGAGAGGGGGAAAAGGGTGTTACATAGTTAACAGAAGGAGTATGAAGGGAGGGGGGGACAATGGAGTATTTTGTAGTTTGATAGGGAGATATAAAAGAGGGCAAAAGGAAGTAAAATAGCTCAGGAAATACAGAGAGAAAGGTAAAGAAGTCAGTTTGATAAGACAGGGAGATGTTAGAGGGGAGTAATATCACAGTTGAAAGAGTGTTGTAATGTTTGAAAAAAAGAGGGTTAACAGAAGAGAGGAATGGACTTTCAGTGTTTCAATTGGTAAGAGTTTGCAATAGGGAGCAATGCAATTGGGTTGAATGTAAATAAAAGCGAGAAAAATGTTGATACAAATCTAAAATATTTACTCTGATAAAATAAGTTAATAAATAAATTGGATTATCAAAGCTGAACATCCCCTTAATACCAATCATTATGCAGATGAGATCAGGATTGGGTATGAGATTAAATTTTTGATTTAGACTCGTGCTAGAAACAAATAACAGTTGCTCAGTGACAAAAAAGACAGCATTCATCAAAACACCAATCAGCATAGTGGATTTTTGAATTTGGTTCTCGCCTGGAAATTATCCTCTTAATGTAATCCGTGTCGTCATTTTTTTCATTCTCTGCTCAAAGCGTACTGGAGTTCGGTTGTGATAATAAACATCAAACATTAAGATGGACGTGAGAAGTTGCATGAAAGTATCAATAAATATTGGCAATGTTTCGTAAATGAATTAATTAAATGAGTGAATAAATTGATAGAACTACCAGTGGATATAGAACATGGTGCAGATAAGGATAGGAAATGACTCCAATTGTTTGATTTGGACTCACATTTGATACTGATACCTGTAGTTCGGACACTCTAAATAGACTCTCTCCTAATCCGTCTAGAAAACGAAATCAAAGAAATCAAATGGGACATCATAGGTTTTAGCGAAATGAGAAGACCAGGAGAAGAACTAATAGAATTGAAAAGCAATCCTCTTCTCTACAACTCTACAATTACGGAAGAGAGAAGGTGAAACAAAATGGAGTAGGCTTTCTCATCAATAAGGACCTCAAAGACAACGTGGTGGACTTTAAAGCTATCTCAGACCGCATGGCTAGTGTCACCAACAACTCTCAAAGAGGTACAAGCTAAATGTAATCCAAGTCTATGCTCCCACTTTGCAATCAACCAATGAAGAAATAAACAACTTCTATGATGACTTGAACTCCCTACTCCAAGATACCAAAAGATACTTCAATATCATCATGGGAGATTTCAACGCACAAGTAAGACAAGGAAACAAATGCTGTGTCGGAGAATTCGAATACAAAAGGACGGAACAGGAGAGGTGGAGGTCTGGTGAATTTTGCCACAGCAAACAACTTCAAAGTTATGAATAAATTCTTCAAAAAGAAACCCAATAGAAAACAGACTCAGAAGAGCTCCAACCATGAAACCAAAAGCAAAATGGACTGCATTTTAAACGGACAAAAGCCACACCATCAAATAAATTCAAATTCTAAACCAAGTGAACGTAGGGAGCAACCATAGAAAGATGCAAATTAGCACAAATAATGAACGCGGGAAATTGTTCCACACTAGATTGCAGCCACTAAAAGTACCGAATGAACTCACCCCAGCCTTCAAGCTAGAATCGAAAAACAGATTTGATATCCTCACCGACGAAAATGACACTAACATCAACAAACTCCACAACAAAATAACAACCCCTCTATTAGATAAACTTACAAACTGAGAAGTATGCAACTTGCTCATGAGAGAATCATGCTCAACCTTACATGGAGAGACCACAAGACAGCACAGTATATAAGGAAGAAAATGGGTATCTTTGACATAATAGGAACTATTTAAAAACTCAAATGGCAATGGGCTGGCCATGTTGCAAGAATGAAAGACAACTAATGGACATCACGTCTCACATCATGGATTTCCCGAGATCACATAAAAAATCGATGCTGACAGAACAGAAGATGGAGAGATTAACTAGTCAGATTCAGGAAATACTGGCTCTGCGACGCCCATGATAGAGAATTGTGGCGAATCCTGGGTAAGGTTTATATCCAACACTGGACGTTAAAAGACTGGTGGTGATGGTGATGATGATGATGATGATGATGATGCAAGCCACTTCGAGCTTTGAAAGTTATTATGATTATCACTTGTAAAATAGTCTTCATTGCAGTTGTATGCTCTGACTTCATTTATGCACAACCACGAGGGATGCCAGTCACGATAAAAAGCAATAGAAATTGGGATCAAATTAAATCATTGTAAAAAAATGTTATGATAATTTTAAATTTTCATCGAATAAATTAGATAAATAAATTGAATTGATTGATGTTATTGAAGAGTCAGTAAATACAAAAAGTGGCACGGAAAAAAAAATCAGGATAAGGGATGAGTTAATATTTTTGATTTTGACTCGTACTTGCAAATTGCAAACGATATCTGTAGCACAGTAGCAAGAGTAGGCTGACATCAATTGCACCACTTTCTATGATAGCGTTGTAAGTTCGATCAGCAACCGGAAATTATTCCTCATGCAGATCTAAGATGATGATTTATTCACTTGCAGTAAAAAAAAAGTTTTTTTTACTAGCAAGAGAAAAAGAAAACAACAAAAATTGAAGTAGGAAAAATTGTCAATGATTTACACAACTTTATCTGATTTCAAAAAAATCGAATTGTAGTACCAACACTGATCTAATAGGTTATGAGAAACATGATGATAAACGATGAGATAGAGTCTTTGATCAGTATTGATACCCGTAGCGGTCGCTCGTTGAGTAAGTCATCTTTTCGTACTTGCTACTGATACCATACGTTAGTGAAATGAGGTAATAACTTAGCCGTCTCTCAGCATAAACGGCTGCGACATGGATTCTCACCAATAAATGATTCTTTTCTGCAATCTACGCTGTGATTTTATACTGTTGGAGTAAGACTTGACCTATATTTAGTTGCCTTAAGTAGCAGCTAAATTGAAATCAAATTAGATTGTCACAAAAACTATGGATAATATTTAAAAATAATTCATGTGATGAATAACGTAAATCAATAAATTTTGTTGTTGATACTGAACTACCACTTGCAACTTGGCGTAAACCGAACTACATTCCAGTGTAGTTTGATTATCACCCAAAACTTACTCGTCATCCAAATCTACAATGGGAATTTATTCACTCACTGTCAAAGGGAATAGTATTAGTGATAATGAACAACCAGTAAATAAAAAAAAACAAGGTACAAAAGACATCTTGATAGAGTAGAGCTTAAGTTTTAGATTTTCATTCACAGTTGCTACTGATACCTGTAGCCTGGTGACAGAAGCAGTTGATCATTACTTCCGGCAGAGTGATTTTTCTCTGATTCTCACGAGGAATGTATTCTTTTTTTCTATTAGGGCTGTTAATACATCAATTCATTGCTAAAGGGAAACCGGCCTGACTTCAGTTGTAATATGAAAAATAAGAACTGAGATCGACATAAATAGTAACAAGAAAATATAAATAATGATAATAATTATGATAATATATAATACTGCATGAAATAGAATAAATCAAAGAATAAAAATATCAATTTTAATCTAATTCTCCCACAAGCTCAATCTCGATTATAGAATTTGTAATCAAGAAACTTGATTTTAACTCAAGGGTATATCATTTTGGTCTTGTGTAGCAAGGGGGATTCAGCAACCCCTACTCGGGGGTTCAATATAAGGTCGATACGTATGATGGTTTGATTTAACAGTAAACCCTCAATCGAAGTTTTTTTTCAAAACATACTTTAGATACATGACACGATTCAGGATCAGGTCCAGTAAAGATGATCTCGAAATTGTGGTCAGTATTAAAAGGTTTGAATTAGATATCGTCCCTGCAATATATTCAGGGAAGTTTATTTCAGGCCCCGGAATATATGCATGAGCCTGTATTAGTCTCTCTGAACAAAACGGTACGGGATTTCTTTACGTACGAAATTACAAAATTGTAAGAAGAAAAAAAAAAAAAATTCACCCAAAAGGAATTGTCTTAAGAAAGTGTATCACTCTTTTTTTCCTATATTTTGAATAGAGTTTTTTTAATTGTAGACTCGAAATGGGTAGTTTCATTAGTGTAGGAAGGGGTTCAGGTGAGGAAATTGTCATCTACTATCTAATTATCTACTCTTCTATACACACTCACTTCTTACTATCATCATCATCAGCAACAACAATCTTTTAACGTTCGTCGTTGGACATTCACCTCAGCTAATACTCCCCAGACCTCTCTATCATAGACGTTCTGAATCCAGTGCTCCCAGAACTTATCTAGTTCTCATGTCATTTTACTTTTTCTGGCCATACTTTCCCATATGATCTCTGGGGTTTCACTTTGTGAGTCATGATTTCCAGTGTTTTATTTATATTCTTCCAACATGTCCAGCCGATTGCCATTCGTGTTTTCTAATTTATCTATGATATCTCAGACTCCTGTCTTTTGTCTTATGATTTCTTCATGTGAAGTTGAGAATGTTTTTCTCGTGTGCTGATAGTATGGTTCTCACTTTGAGTGTCAATGTTTTGGTTACTCTCCTTGTTGCAGTTCTATAACTGATTATTGGTAGGATACACTGGTTGTGCATCTTTCATTTTGGGACTTTTTGTACTTTCTTGCTCTTGAAATTGGAGCTTGCTCTGCTGGAAGCTTGTAAACCTTGTGTGATTCTTCATTCCTTACCCTTTTGATGACTTCATGGAGACTCGCTGTCCAAGGTAAATTATGTGGTGTGCTTTCTCCAGCCCTGCTATTTCGATTTTGGTTGCTATGTTTTCGTTCCCAGTATGTTGTACATGACATTTGTTTTGCTGAAATTCCTGTGGGGTGCCTACTGTATTGCTGGCTTTATTCAGTTCGTCAAAATACTTTTTGGAGTTAGTGAATTTTCTTGACAAAGAGGACGATGCCGTCAGCAAATCTGAAGTTACACGGGTATTTGCCGTCTATTTTGATTCCTCCGTGTGGTCTTTTTAGGTTTCATACCAAAGCGGGCTGTAAAGAGTTTGGGTGAGCTGTTATCACCTTGGCTTACTTTTTTCTCTTGTTGGAAGGGCTCAGAGTCCTTATGTTGCCTGACGAAGGACTGCTGTTTCGGGAGATAATTTGCAGTATTCTTACATATACAGGTTCTACATCTCGTTTTATCATTATGTTCAAGCTGACCTTGTCTTCTCTCACTTTCCCCCTTTTACTCTCTTCAAAAACTATATAACTTTCTCCCTCCCATTTCATACCAACTTATAAATCTATATTATCCCCCTCATTCATCTCTCGCTAACTCCTCAGTAAAACAGTTTTTCTCCTCCTCTTTCTACGCATTTATTGAACTACTTGAAAGGCTGGGAGACAGGTAGATAGGTCAAAGGGGGATGAAAAAAAAGAAAACAGGGAGGAAAAAAGAAGTAATTTTGGGTAGAGGAGTGAATGGAGAGGAAAAGAAAAATGGTATATAAGATTGTAGGAAGGGAAAGTTATTATAGTAGGATAAGGACAGACGGGTGAAAATATTCTGTAATGTCTCAGTGGGTGAGAAAAGTAAAGTCAGCAAGTTAATTGAAAGGATAAGAAGGTAAAGAGTCGTATACAGTTGAAAAATATATATTAGAATAAAATAAGTTATATCTTTTATTCATCACTCATATAGTGAAAAGAACATTTTCAAAACAAAAATTATGTATGTATTTTCACCCAAATTTCTTACAAGTTTTTAATTTCTGGAATAAAGAAATCAACCTTATCCTGAACCATATCAATTTATCAACTCCAATTCCTAATCAGAGGGGGGACCTATCCCGAGCCCATGCATATTTTTCATTTTGTGGAGAGACTAATTACGAACGAATCCTGCATAAACTGGGAAGCTTTATTCCAACCCAATGGATATATATTGGTTGGAAATCTTATCCAAACCTTTTAAAGAGACAACCTTTTTTTTAGCCTCATCCTTTAACTCAAGATAATGTTTTCTGAGCCTGATCCTGAAAGTCCAAATATTTGGAATTCGTGCTGCAAAAGATTTTATTGACAAGTCAGGTTTTCATTTGTGAAGACCTTACATTAGATCCTCAACCAGGGCAGCCAGATGTATTTCGCAGCTCAATACCAAATGTGTGCGCTCTTGATTCTTAATTAGGTAGGTTCAGTACCAGAAAAAAAAAGTCACGTATTCATTATTGTGGCATGCAACTGCTGGACACCACAAGCCACGAAGTGGATATCTAGCGATCTCTTAACCGACAACAGACATTAAATGGCTGGTGATGTACTTCAAAATTGTTTCGAAGTACATTGATGTATCCGACGAAAAACACTCTGGTATCTGTTCTATTTATATCAAACTGTCATTTATATCATGCAGCACATCTGATTATTCAATTTATGTTTGATATTTGTTAAATTGAAGATCTAACAATTATGCATTGAATATATGATATGTGCATACTTGGTCGGAGATCTATTACTGAATTAATATTACGTGACCTCTTTGGCTCTTTCTACGAATGTATTATTATTATTATTATTATTATTATTATTATTATTATTATTATTATTATCATCATCATCATAATAGTAATAATAATAATAATAATAATAATAATAATAATAATAATAATAATAATAATAATAATAATGTAACATTATAGTCGGAAATAAAAGGGTGAGATTGTTTTGTGAATCTTACATTTAAATATCCAATAACCGAAATGATGCTTTGAGTAATGTATGTGACTGAATTTGATTATCTACATCCGGTTATTATATTTATCAAAATGAATACATTATTTAATTAACCGTTTATATGAGCGGCAAGAGTTGGTCCACTTGGAACAGCGACAAAGACAGAGAAGTTAAAATAAAAGGAATTAAAGGAAAGAAGGTACGGAGAGTGCAGCTCAACTGTGGTCTCCAAGAATAAGGAGAAAAGTACTATAACTATGTTATGTAATGGCCTGCAGTTGTCAGCAATTCCATAAGTATGCATAACCATACAACGAACAGAGTAAGAGCACTCAAACAAACAAATAGAAGCAAACAGGTGGAAAGCAAAGAAGATAATAAGGGAGGGAAATGGGACCAGGAAAAACTAGTCAGGGATTTCAAAAGAGATAAAGTATCACAAATGAACAAACATGGACAAAGAACAGCTGGAAAGAAACGGAATCCCTCAATACTACAACCGAAAATAAATAAATCAGGATAAATTGTGTCGAGATGAAGATCAACAGACCCCTACCCCAGAAGAATGAAAGCAATGTGCCGGTTCTTTGTGAAGCTAAAGCTTCCTGGAACGAAGGGCATGAACACATCAGAAATGCTGAGTAAATTAAAATGTATTAAAATGAAATGGAAAATTATATCCAGGATGAGAGCAAAATTTCATTAAATTAACTGAAGCATCCACGAAAGAGGGTACCTTAATGGGAGACCCCTGGTGTAGATGAATTTCAAAGATTCTGGATTAGGCAAATATTGAGCCCCTACAAGAGAATTGAAAGTAAATGTAGGAAATTACAGAGAATGACAAGCAAAAACAACAGAACCAGTTTATCCCAAAATGGTGACGTTGGTATGTTAGGTGTGGGTCGTAAGTTGCTGGCTTAGTAGGAAGTATAGGACACAGAGGTGAGGGAAGGGTGAATCAAAAGTGTACGTTGCTTATCTACTTGCTGGAAGAAGGTTGACTGCTTTCTGTCACTTTACAGCTGTTTTCTTTAAATTGAAAAAGTGGCCTTAAATGAACTTTCCGGAAGTGGGAAATTCGATTATTTTAGGTTGCAATCTGTTTTAAACATCGCTGATGAACAAATAGTGCAGCACATATCATTCATCCGTATTCGCACACACACACACACACACACACACACACACACACACACACACACACACAGTCATCTAGCTGGTCAAACCTGATTTGCCCACACTCACTTCATGACCAACGGACACGGTCATATTCCCACAACCCCAATAGCGCTTATCCATTTCATAGAGTTTTCTATCCTTAGGTCATTGCATCCAACTCAAATATATCTACCTTTGGTCTTCGATCTCCTATTACTCAAATTCTAATTAACTAAAACAAATAATTATGAACATCTAAAAACAGCAGAATAAATGACCTCACTTATCCTGGTAGCTTGAATCCCTTGAAACCTGACGAAAAATACACAGTTCTCATGTTACAGCCTACGACGTACATTGTGCTTGATTAAACAACCACTTGATTATCTACAACACCACTTACAACAATTTGCCAACCACTTCTTGAAGTATTACAAGTTCCCTATTTCAATTATTTGTGTGATATCTTTCGACCTGATCCTCCCATGATCCATCTCTGAATGATCCCTGGCATAACTTTTTCCGTGGCTCACGGTGCGATTCTGAGTTGATTCTCGGCTAAATCTTCATATATATCGATGTTTTGTATCCGTAAGTCATAGCAGGATTTGATGCAGTCATCGTATATTAACGGTCTAAACACAATGGTGAGGTATTCTTCACTATGTCTCTGATCATACCAAATGCTTTGTAGCAGTTAAAGATGCATCAAACTATCTTACTTTAATGATCTTTTGTCCACTTCATTTCATAACCTGAGTTATATTTATACTCTTGCCTTGGATCCCATTATTATTTAATTTTGATTTTTAGTTCCTGCCTTCCCAAAATACGTTTTAATCTCTCTCCTTTCTTCTTTTTTCATTGTATCCGTTTATGTGCGTGTTCCCTACGAACACTGCTATTTTTTTCATATATATATATATATATATATATATATATATATATATATATATATACATTCATTCCCCTCTGAGCTATCCATCTTCCAATGGTCGTTGTTCACGAGTCAAAATGAGATTTGAATTATTCAGAACAAAATGCATTACTCGAATTTAGCAAATACTCGAAACAAATTCTGGTTAAATTCCCTCTCTAACTGCAACTTGGACTCCTCACTTTCCTCATTCAATTACATTAATACTCTTTTATTCTCCATGACCCTGTCGGTGACAGAGATAGCAGTCAGTGCCTGGCGACGGATAGATCACCGTTAAATTTTATATTGGTCCCCTAGGTTTTCCCACCGAGATTGAATTTGTTCCTGTTCAGACAGACTAGCCAATCAGAGCAAGCTGTCCCTTATCCCAGTTGTCAGCTGCATTAAAATGTTTTTCCAATCAAACTCATCTGTTACAAATCCTGACCTGTGGTTAAAAAAAGTTTCTAAGCAACCAATGTGTGGGACGGACAACTCGGAATTCAATGCAGAAGGTCAAAACTCGCATCCATCGTCGAGAAAGTAGAGAACATATTCCAACAATATAAAATAAAGTGAGATCCGTTGAAGTTTTGATGGTTTAGGAAACCGGGAATTAATCATAATTGAAATAATGAAGAATAAAATAGACGAACAAAATGATGTAACTGTTGTCTTTGACTCCCACTGACATTTTGAGTACAATTTAGACAGGAAGAAAAGTCTGAACTGTACCACAACACATATGATGGCACAAGTTTACAGTAACTAAGCAGCGGGTAATGAACTTTATGCACTTGATGGCTCAGGTTCCCAACCATTGAGCCCCTTTCACACTTGCATGTTATATTTCTAAATATCAATCTATGTTAGTCTATTTTTGCCTCGTTCAGTTGGTTGTAATATGTGTAATGCATAAAAACTATATGGATTGACCAAAAGTTGTGTTAATATGTTACACTGATCGTATACTATTAAAACTTCTAATAGTATTGAATGGAGCCATATTTTTGGTGGTTTTACCTTTTAAGTTTTCTCCCTTGTTGAATCGAGTTGCCAGTATTTTTCGAAAGTTTGATGGACCTTACGGAATCTTTCACTGATCGAGGATTTGTTAGATATATTTTCTGCTAGATAAAGATCTGTTCACTGGATATTATTCAGAATTGCATTTATAGAGGCATAGGTATGGTCTCAAAAAGTACCGGGGGCAAAAAACCTTGTAAACCATTTAATCTTTTCCTTATGACGTATGGTGAAATATAAGAAATCTTGTTTTTTCTCTGTCATTTGGGAAAACTTTTGTTTCAAAACATGTAACCATACTGGGATGAGAAAGAAGAGAGATATTAGGAAGATGAATTTTTGTCAGAGTTTTTATATATTCGTATGTATACGTTTGACTAATGTAACATCACTTTTTAGATGCTTCGATTCTCAAATTTATTTTGCATGAATGAAACTGAAGCCTAAAAACTAGGAAGAGAGAAATTATACAAATACTTGCATGGTAGGTACGCCTCGGTTAATGAAAAAGGAAAAAAACTTATTTTATTTACCTTCTTTCCATGATAGAAAAAAAAAGCTTTCATAATTTTTTACGATGACAATGTTCGATAATGAGATGCCAGGACACGTGCTGATTTTAATGGTTACAAATAAATTGCTTCTCTTTATCATTAAATTCGCCTATTCAATTCTACCCTATTCAGAAATTGAGAAAAAAATCCCGAAGTATCCACTCTCTGACAGAATACGGAAATTTCTGACAACTTCAAGTCTGCATCTATTTTTATATTGGTATATGCATACATTTTTTCTTGTTATCCTATTCCTGGAAAGAAGGACTTTCTGCAGTATTCGCATCAGAAGGTCCGTCCACCGGAAGGGGTATTCACTTTAGGATAATGCCTTTTTTTCTTATTTTCTTGCTCTGCATTTACTCCGAGCACAGGTGGTTGCTTGGTAGACTTTGCTCCTCACAGTATTCCTTCAATTTGCCCTGTTCTCCACTGGCAAGAGTTGAGGCCTCAACTCTTGCCAGTGGAGAACAGTAAATGCTAATTTCCATGAACAGTTTTGTGCTCTTCCAAACAAACCATTATTTGGTGATTAGTTGCTTGCATGTGGATAGCCAGATTCACCGAATCAGCAGATTGGAGCTCACTGAATAGCTGTACCATTGTATGGGTATGTGCTAGTTTTACGCCGTCTTTGACATGGATTGGATCGGTAAAGTCGCCACTGCATCTGATTTGGTTTAGTTGTGTCTCGTGAAGTGAGATAATCACTTTGACAACTTTCGTGGAGGGGGCGGAGCAGGACAGCCTCATTTTTTCTAATATCATTCAGAGGATGGGTGTATTTACAGAACCGAATGCCTCTATCAGATCAAAAAAAGTGACGCAGACTCACTCGTTTTGTTCATGTCATTTGGGGGGGTCTGTCAGGGTGGAAAAATCGTTGACAGTGCCCTGTTTTACTCTGAAACCTAATTGGTCCACCAATCTCTCCAGTAATATCGTTTCAATCAAGAACTGGAAGATTTTTCAGTAGGTTAGGCGATTCACATTGCCCTTTATATGTATGTGTATGTGTCCAGTGTCGATGTAGAGTGACAAAATAGAATGACGATTGGAGGGTGAGGGAAACTTTCAAGACAAAAAGTTTTCATGATCATGTGGACATGTAATAATGCATTTCGAGGGTTGATAGCCGTCTTTCCTCAGAGCTTGCAGAGGTACAGAGAGAATTCTGTGCTGCTTGTATGTTCAAGATTCGTGGAGTCTATTGGAGGTGTTATGGGTTGTCTAGGAAAAGTTGGAGGGGAGGTGGATGTATCTATGTTGGCCAGGGTCAGGTTTTGTCCCCATACAATATTACCCAGGGCTGTGCCCTCGAAGAGTCTCGGGACCCGACAGGTTTAAACTTTACAGACTTCGTCAATGAACTATTGCGTGTTTCTACTGAAGATAAATTAAGGTATCTCTGAGCATGCCTAATAATGAGATTGTCATTCTACATGAAAATCGAGGCGACCACAGTAATTGTAACCAATGCGTGTGTGTGTATATATATATATATATATATATATATATATATATATATATATATATATATATATATATATATATATATATCCCTGTTGAGCGTCCCATTGTTTTTAAATCAACTTCAATCTGTACAGATTACATCTACCAAGAAACCCGGGCTGATTCACAGCTGACTTGATTTTCTTTGCACATCAATTCAAATGATGAGAACAAGAGATGCCATTATTTATCGTCTCAATTGATCTCTAGATCGGCGTTCAACATCAGGAGCAGGAAATTGTTTCTGCAGCTGAGGTCAGTTGTTTTTGTCCTCCTAAAAATTGCTTAACATAACCATATCTTACCGGGAGGAGATGTGGTCTCCTATGACGGGAATATTATAGAGCCTTTCACAAGCCTGTCAGGAGATAAGCAAAGATGCATTCTTGTAACTACTTTGTAGAGCATCTCTGTCAGGGTGTCCGATTTCACACAAGATGTGACGGAAATCAGTCCAACTTCACCTGAATGGTGGCTTTGAACAAGGTTTGGACAGTCCTCATCAGATCCACCGATGATTCAGCCTTTTTTTTCACACCGTGGAGGACCTTAGTAGTTGATAAACTAGTTTGCCCACGCCTGCATGGGAACCAATGTCATGTGGCAGGTTGACCTTCCTTCACTATCAATCAGCATCGGAAACAAAATGCTTGAAGTCACTGGCCACTTCATTCACCTACGCTCAACTTCTAGCAGCAACCTGTTGTTCAACAGCAAAATCGACAAACATATTGCTACAGCTACCAGCACGACTGTAAAATCAAGTAAGATAGTATTAAACTATAACCAGCTGAACTTGAACACCAAACTCAGGCTATGCCTGGCTTATGTCATTGGTGCCCTTGCTTAGACGACTCATGCAAGGCAAGGAACCAGTACAGAGCTGCTTACCACGAATCAGGGGCATCGCATAGACGTCACGCAGCAAATTGACTCCTTCAGCAACCAACTTCCCAGTCATATATCGTGTATCGGATGAAGGATGGCTGTTTAATGACGCATATGGCAAGTTGGCTACAAGACACCAACCAGAAAGCCTCCAGTGCTGCACTATGAGGACATTTGCAAGCACAACCTGGAACTCACAGTCATGAACTGCATGCAGACTGGTTAAACACTGTTCGAAAGTATATATATATATATATATATATATATATATACATATATATATATATATATATATATATATATATATATATATATATAATGAAGTCTTGCTCCTAACCATTTAGTTATACAGCCAAAAGGTTATGATATTTGCCAACCATTTAGTTATACAGCCAAAAGGTTATGATATTTGCCTCATGCCAAAATTCCAATTTTGTTCATTTTTCATGTTCATCTCTGCCATTTTTTTCTCAACGACAATCATTATATTATCCAGAAATGGATACATAATCCAACAAAAATCATTATAAATTGTCATATCACTTAACTCTATTTGAAATTAGCTCTTGATAATACACGGTGAAAGTATAACTTTATCAAGGCAGCATCGATGAATTAAAAAATTAAAGATTATCTGCAGCAATAGGAATTGAAACTGTGATCGATTGTTGGCCACTTTAACTTAGTATCGCTCCTAACTATGTAGTATTAATCAGAAAACATTGAAAAGAGCACAAAAACTAGGGCGAGAAACTTAAGTTTACTTGTTGAGTATCCCATCCCTATTTCTGTTATAATTCAAATACCCTAGGTACAGTGGGAAATAATTTAAAGATGATATTCGCTCCATGTTTTGCCTTTTTCAATCTATATAGAGCGTTGCCTACGTAAGGAGGGAAATATGATGGGAAACAAAAAAAGGTAAAAAGAAGAAAAAAGAAGAAAAAAAGGATGGATGTATTTGATGGGAATTAGAAAATGAAATAAAAGTTATTTTGAGAAGAAAAAAAGAAGGGAGATAATGTAATCAAAGAGTGATCAAGTCAAGAAGGTGTATTGGAAAAAGAAGAAAAGGGAAATAAAGAATATGAAAAATATATTAGTTAAGTATGTTAGATGAAGATGTGGAATGGAATAAAGATAAAAAAAATGTTGGTGAAGTTGAATAGGACACACACTGCTAAAACTCTGAAAACAAACAAAAAATAGAATTTTGGATTATATTTCAGTTCGTCTAAACACCAAACAGCAGAAAAAATAAGAGTGTAAAATATATCCCAGAAGCCATTAGAGATACCGAATGACAATGTGTAGACCACCATGTTGCAAATATGCCAGAGGACTTTCCAACATGGATCTTTCGGGACCATGGGCAGATTGTAGCTGACAAAAAGATGAGTTGATTATGTTGACTAATACTTAATATTTTGGTACGCTAAAAAACAAGGACAGAAATGGCCAGAGTCGTAAGATGGATATTTGATGGTCGTTTAATAATTGTAGCTAAGCACTGAAAGGAAGCAACAATACTGATGAGTTTAAGCAGTAAAAAAGGCCAATGCAATTGAGAGAATGGAGTGAGATTGTGAAATAAGGGAAAAATAGGGAAAGGAAATTGTCAACTTTGCCATGAAAGAAAAGGTATTTTTTCATCATCATCAGTCTTTCAACGTCCGTTGATGGACATACACCTTTCCCAGGATCCATCACATTCCTCTTTCATGGGCGTAGCGGAGCTAGCATTTTCTGAATTTATTTAGTTCATCTCTCCATCTTGTTTTTTGTCGGCTTCGGTTTCGCATGTGGTCCGTAGGGATCCATGTTGTGAGTCGTGATGTCCATCGGTTGTCTTTCATTCTCGCAACATGACCATCCTATTGCTATTTGAGTGTTCTAATGGTTTCTATGATATTTCTGAACCCATTTTTTTCTGATATATCGTGCTGTCTTGTGATCTGTCCATGCAAGGTTCAGCATGATTCTCTCGTGTGCACATTCTTTTTAGGATTATTCGGATGATCTTGTTCTTGAAGGTTGAGCATGCTTTGCCGAAAGCTTGCCATCCTTTGGTGATTCTTCGCTTGATTTCTTCTTCTTTTGTGGATTTCATAGAGATTTGCTGTTCTAAGTAGATGTAGTGGTCTACTTTCTGTAGGTTTACATCTTCGATTCCGACAGTTATGTTTTTATACTTGATGTGATTGTGTCACATGACTTTTGTTTTACTTAAGTTCATGTGGAGGCCAACTCTTTTGCTTTCTTTTTCAAGTTTATCTAGCATCAGTTGAAGGTCGTATAGGTTCTCTGCAAAATGTGCAATGTCGTCAGCAAATTTGAGATTGCTCAGATATTCGCTGTCTATTTTGATTCCTTTATTTTCCAAGTCCAGGTTACAGAATATCATCTCCAGGTAGGCTGTATAGAGTTTGGATGAGCTGACATCAACTTGCCTTAGTCTTTTGGAATCGGAAAGTTTCAGTGTCTTCATGTAGCCTGATGAAGGAGTTGATTTGCTTGTATATATGTTGCAATACTCTGACGAGACAGAGACAGAGACAGAGAGAGACATAGAGAGAGTAAGATAGACAGGCAGAAAATGGGTATCAAATTACTTTGCTACGTCCAATCAGCTGCGTTCTGGACTGGCGTACATATTGGAGTGTAACAGGCAGCAACTGCCGCTTTGATTTTGTTCCATACAAAGAGTACCTTCTTATCATATCTATTTCTACATTTCTATCTCATTGTTTTCGTTTACATGACGACTGTCTTTTCGTCCTTTCCAAGTTTTTCCTGCAACAAAAAAAACAAAATATCCAAAATCTCACTTCATGGAGATTCTTTTGCTTGTTTGCCGGTTTGGGCCACTGATTAGAGCATCATTTTTGCACACATGCATCAGTATGCACTTCATGCATCTGCACCTCGTTTGCACTTGGTGAAGAACGATGCAAGGTTGTTTCGAAGACAAAATCGAATATTTTTTTCCTTTTGATCATCTGGCCAAAAATTGAAAAAAACATTTACACACACACATACTTACATGAATATGTATAAAGAGAGAGAAAGAGAGAATGACAGACAGTGGCCAGTTGATTAGTTCTTCCACTGCCACGATCTAGGGACCCTGTTAACCCGTATATTTTTCAGCCTGACAGACCTGAATCAACGTATATAGGGAGGTTTTTTCGCGCTTAATTATCCTACCTATACCGGCAGTTGAATCTTGCTTCCACTTTTCTGTATCTATTTTCTTCTAGTTTTTTTTTTCATCTCACGACTCAAAACTTGAAGTCTACCTTTTGTCATGTCCCTTGCTTATTTCGCTCCAGTTGGCTCCCCCTCTCTTCCCCTTGCTCTTCAATTACGTGTTTATCTATCAGTATGAGACTAGAAGAGGTTCAAATTGGCACTTTAATCTTTTCTCTTGTTGGCGAGTGGGCGCCAATCATGAAATAGTCTATTTGAGATGTCTCCATCATTTCTCACCGTGTACACAGGCATATACCGAAACACAAGCAACCATGTATGTAAGGCATTTATTTATAGTCATGTATAGGTATATATGTTCACATTTGTTCACGCATCGTATCTGCTTTGAGAGGTTATCATTTCTAAACAATGAATATTGTAAAATAAACTATTTACTCGAAAGTAAGTGCCACACCTCAATATTATTACACACACACATACACACACACACACACACACACACACACACACATATATATATATATATATATATATATATGTAATATTTTATATGTTCTAACAGAAACGTACAAGCAGTTTTCATTAACCAGCGTACATTTTCAAACACACAATAATTTAATATATCCAACCAGTTTACTCTTGCATATTTCCTTACAAGTAACAAAAAGCTTCAGCCAACCTGACGCTGTTTTTCAATCGATTATTTCGATTAATACCACATTTTTTAAACGGATGTCTCCTTTATTCCTTCTGTATAGTGCTCTGACTGAAACTTGATGCTGCAAATTTTACTGTGAGTCTTCTAGCAGAAAATACCCTATGTGTCATAATGAATCATAAAAATCGATATCATCCTTGGAAACTTGCTGATTCATAAAGGTGTTTTCTCCCTTTTCAATATAAAACATTGGACATTTTTAGCGCAGTTTGGTTGAATGGTGATAAATCTTTTCTCGCTAAAACTACCTGAATTTGACAAAATCTTTCCTATAAAATTTTAAGTTTCTAAAAACATTTTTCAATAACATCGACAACAGTGTCATTGATCCCAGGAGAAATATAGGAAACATTGGAATTATAACAGTCTGAATCTACACAATATCAACATTTTCATTAATTCAATTTTTAGAAATGTATATAAAAGATCATGAATGTATTTACGAAAAAATAATTACATTTCTAAACTGAAACGTCGATTTCACACTAACATTTCTAGTTCAAAACTGTACAAACCAAGAGAGGAAGATGATGGAATAAGAAGAGAGGATGAGAAAAGATGCTTGATGAGACAGAATGGAAAAAAAAGGATGAACAAGAGACTGACAGAATAACAAAATAATGAAATGAAGAAAACGAATGGGCAAAGGAAAAAAGAAAGATGATGAAATGAAAAATAAGGGAATTGGTAAAAAATATATTGACGGTTGAAAAAAAGGCATAAAGTAGGGAAAAGCGAAAGAAATCAATGAAGAGAAAAAGATGCAAATTGATATGATAAAAGAAATATGGAGAAAAAATGAAATAGAAAAGGAGAAAGATGATGAAATAAATCGGGGTAAAAAAGGAGATAAGAATAATGCAATAAAGAAAGATGTTGGAATAAAATGAACAACGACCCAAAGGACAAAAAAGTGAAGTGTTTAGAAGTGAATAGGTTTATTAAGCGGTGACGAAAGGCTGACAAAATTGAAAGTAAAAATTTAAAAAGAGTCGAAAATTCAATCCGTAACAACAAAAGCAGAACGTCTGTGAAATAACCTGAGACGCCATTCACTCGAAATTCACTTGTCTGGCAAGACTCGGTTTTACATCATCAATTTTCTCGACCGGACATGATTGATTTTTTTTTTAGTGAATGTCTTGGCCATAAACCAATGGATTATTTCTGATCTATCGACAATCTATTCGGGCTTCTGATGTAGCTTGATATTTAGCGTACCAGCATTGCACATCAATTTATTGGTGAAGAAAATTCTATCCTAGAAGATGTGGCCTATGCTCAGTAAGTAACAATAAGCGTCTATCATTGTTGCGATGTTTAGCAAGCTACTTGCAATTACTTGCTAGTGTACTGAGTTGGATTCTATACGATGCCAAAATATTTTGGCAACGTATCAAACTAAGCTATGCTTTATAATCATAATCACCAGCCTTTTAGCGCCCATCGTTTAACATAGAACTTCCACGAGATTTGCAAGATCTTTCTATCGTGGGGGTCACGGAACCTGCATGTTCTGAACATTTTCTAGTTCCTCAGGTCATCTGATATTCTGCCAGCCATAATTTCGTACGTCGTCACTTTGGGTTTATATAGCTGTCCTAGGGTTGTCTGGCACTTTTGATGCATGACCTGATCATTGCCATTTGTTCCCTTATGGATCATATGATATCTCTTATTTTCTTTTAATATACTGTGAACTCCATGCAATGTTGAGCATGATTCTCTCCCGGACAAAATGGTTAGTTTCCAATGTTTTGCTTCATAGGGGACGATACGGAGAATGCACAAGTTTCATTCCCCTCTCTTTAGGATTTTTCAAGTTCAGAGGGTACGTTCAATTAACGATATAGCTATAATACTGAACTAGACCCTTACTTCCTATACCCCATATACCCTCTCATAATTTTTGCTCCAAACATGAAAATCTATTTGAACATTATTCAAAATTAAAAATCCCCCAACCAAAAATAGGTTTCATAATAGAAGTAATCAAGTTACTTCAATGCTGTAGTTCCTTTCAAAACACAGTTGTGCTTGACGGGAAAGTAAAGATCTGCACTCAAGATGACACATTTTGATGGGTAGAAGTAGCACGTTCCAGGAGCTTTGATGCAAAGACGTTGCTGAGGTTTCCATTTACATCCACGTCCTGACATGATGGATTCCTGAAAATGCCAATAATTTGCAGCTCAGTAGACAAGTAAAAGTAGGCTTTAAAAAAAATTGATAGCAAATGATTTAGCGTCACGGCATAACCAAACTGTAGATATTCATTTCATGATACGAACGAAAAATGTATGTGGAGTGGCTAAAATCTTCGACTTTTAAAGATTACTTCGATTACTTTCACCAAGGTATCAGGGAATTTGGTAATTGGAGATTATTTAACCCTGAAAGGTTTTAAAAAGTGTTTTTTTAAACGTTTACTGGTCAAGCATCCCTGTTTTATCTTAATTCCTTCAAGTCATTATTGGTAATCATTCGCTTTCATGTGGTCTTATATTCGGACAATATCTCCCTAAGCAACACTGGTAACTGCAAATATATATATATATATATATATATATATATATATATATATATATATATATATATATATATATATATATATATATGTATATATATATATATATATATATATATATATAGAGAGAGAGAGAGAGAGAGAGCACTATTATTAGACAAAGACTTTTCCATCCCTGTCTTAGCAGACCCTAATTGTCGTGCTAACATATGTGATGACAAATCTTTTCATCTCATTCCATTTTCTTGTTTCTGGTAGTTTCTTACAGCAGTACTATGAGAACCAATCGATTATCTCACTGATGTCGTCATAAAACTTTTCAACGTCCTAATCAAACCTTTTGGGGATGGGAACACAAAACTACGTTATGTTTAATGTGCATCTTTTGCCTAATGGAACTACTATCCAGACTAATTCTTCAATATGTGGTCAAGACATATAATGCTGTTTGCAAAATTATCATTGACTAATAATCCAATACCATTGAACTTGTTTTAATCCCATCCTTTCTAATAGAATGGTTTAGTGCTCACTTTCAGCGGTAAAAGTTTTTCTCCTTTTATGTAGGTTCCAGCAGAAACTACAGTGTGCTGGGTGTGGTCATAGATCATGGTAGGATAGATAATGGTCATACCAGCAATTGGCAATTGCAACATCCTTGATACTCGTTTTCACTTGATAGCAAGAACATTTGTGATGACCCACAAACTCAGCAAGAGAAATTCTGGTTTTCACGCTGGCTCAAATTTTAGCTTGCAGGCAACTCTCCTAAATATCAGGCAAGTCAGCAAAAACTTTTTAAAAAAATTACCTCATAATTGATAGCGAAACAAAAATGGCTTTAATTTTTAAATAATTGCCGTATATTTCGGTGAGTAAGGTAACATTTAAGATAAGACGAGAATCTAGGTTCAGTTTGTATGTGCAGTTTTTGCCACTTTTTTTATCGGTTTATAAGACTATCGTATTTTTAAAGTATTTCAGATGCTTCAACTGTCAAAAGATGTGCTCAAAATGAATAGTCTTTCATTTTTGAACATTTTAATTTTGAATTCCACCTGTTTCCTTGAAGTCAATCGATTTGTATGTTTCTGATAGATCTTTTATTTAGCCTTCTTACAAGTAGCAGACATTTGACAACAGTTAAATGAGAAATGCAATTGTGTGGCGCCAGTCCATTCATGGAAAGTTCTCTCTATTCTGGAGGAAACTTTTAAACCATAGCTTCGACCAATTGAGTAATTCAACAAAACAGACTTGATATGCAGGAAATGCATCCGTGAGTAAAGCTACTTACTACTCATATTTTAATACAACATAAGGTTAAAGATAGCAACAGTATAGGTATAAGAATAAAACTTGGCTCATATACATTACTTTGATGAAAACCTGCATTTGACATTAATCATTACCTCGACTTGATAGTTGATCGCTTGCATTAGTATGCTTGACGCATACAAATCATATGAAGCTCAATCCTACCACCTGATTCAAACATGCATATTTATATTGCTCTCAACACATCAGTTGATTTTTATGGATGTACAGATGCCTGATCTACAGGATCAATGAACAATATAAATGATCTAATCTAAAATTACACTTTGCCTTCAAAATATTTTTCACCAGCCAAGCAAGCTACTAGAGAATATCAACAGGTTATAAAAAGACGTTTTTTTCGAGGGTAATGATATTTTCTCCTGAAATTTGAGTAATGTTCATTCTTGCGTATTTTAGTAGTTATATACAAATGTTCATTGGCAGAATACTTTATCGACATCATTTTATGGTAAAGTTATCCAATTTCGATGCGTTTGACCAGACATTCTATGAATCACACTACTTTTCAGGTTAATTTTGTATTGCCCTCAAAAATTATCTATTTTGGTTTTGATTAAATCAATTCTTCCAGGAACCTTCCGATTGCATGAACTTGGTAGCATCGCTGAATAATTGATGAGAGTTGCATGGAGTGACGGATGATGTCTGAAGGTGACAAATCTAAGGAATATGCAGCATTTAGTATAACTTCACAACACATCTTTTTGATTGTTTGCTGTGCATTTGCATGCGTTTGTCATGTAGCAAAAGTGGCAGTTTACCAAACCCGTAAAATAAAATAAAAAAACAAACGAAAAAGCAAAACAAAAAACAAAAAACAAACAAAAAACGATTCCTATTCTTTTGGCTAACCAAATTCTGTTTTATTTAATGAAACTCTGTCCAGGATCTTGAAACTTGTTCTCAAGAATTCTTCTTAAATAGCATCAACCACAGAGAAAAAGAGTTTTCTCTTTGGGTTTTGACTAGGTTGGAATTTTGAATACCATCTTATATCTCACCATGTTTAGTTTCATTTTAATTCTCATAATAAAACTAATATATCACTTGTGGTTATCATATCCAAAATGACTTTTTAAGTATTAAATAAGAAGAGAAAGAAAATGAGTTCTTCCCGTATGTTCGAGTAAAACTCATTATCCAAGCTTCTGAATTTTTCCTAACTACGTACAACAATTAAATGGTTCAACAAGTCATATAGAGTCTAGTGAATTTACCAGAACTTTTAGATTTTGATAACATTAGCAAAAAGATGTCGCTGAGAGTTCCCGAATAAACATTATGAATCTTAAACGCAGTTTTCTGTTTTCAGATTGAAACATAAATAGTGTATTCCATTCTAAATAGTCTACAACTGCAGTTTTCTAGAATGACATAAAAATGTCTAAAAATATGCATTCTCAGTTTTAATATAAAGTATATATTGAATTAAAAAACAATTTTCCAATTGCCAAGGTGTCAAGTGAAGAAAATGCTTTCATTACTTCCTTGCATAAAAAATCGTAATCCAGGATCTTTCAACGATTTTTTCTTGATTGCATCGTTTGTTCATGATAGGGATACAGTAAATGACGCAATTGTATCTACTCTGTTACTTCAACAAGTCGGCAGCCTGATGATGAAAAGATGACTCTATTTCACACAACAGATATTCATACTTCATATAATCTCCTCCCGTGACAATATCCATATAATAAGTACGGTTTAATGCAATCAAATATTTGAAATATTTAAGATACATTTCGCATGGCACACGCATAAACGTGCTAGCTATTTACATAGCAATACTCATTTTTCAAAAAATCTATGTTTGTTAATGAACAAACATGCTATTTATAGAGCTAAATGTACCAGCTGGATAGCGGAAATGAATACGTGTTTCGGCAATGTTGAAAAATTACAAAATGTGCATTATAAAGTCTTGAATTTTACCAAAGCTGTAAGTATGCAATCAATTTAGCTTATTTAGAGTCAAATTTTGGTTCAGTTTTTGTTCAACCAATCCCTAGATGTTGTGCTAGCGTTAAAGATGTAACTACCTCACACAATCACTACTTGAAATTGATTAAATGGTACTTTGATTATACATCAAATGTTCGTGTATAATGGAAGCATTCCATTCTTGTTCCTGTTCATTTTCGATCTTTCAAGTTTAAAGGAATTATAAAATTCCAAACTCTCTGCACATTGTATATTTACCTTTGTTCTTAATATGAGCATTATAGAATGTAAAAACAGGTCAAAGTTCAAGGTCAGCGAGTAAAATAATTGAATTCTTTCCCCTAGGTGGCAGTATTAAATGTTTGATTAGTAATAATGCAATGGAAGATTTAATATAGTATTTTTTCAACACTAGCAAGCTTCCCTCATTTGAGAGCCTGGTTCAATACAATCTTCCAATTGTTATTTCACGGTACTTGACTTTCCTAGCGAAGCTGTCTTAGTTTACATCATAAAGCCAGCAATTGGATTATATTTAGAAGGACAGTAAAATATATAGATATATTCTTTTACATATCAACAAATATTGGAGGATGCAGGAAGATTTCCTTCCTGCTATTCAAGAGTAGTGTGCTTTTCTAAAAAGTTTTCGTAAACTGAAATGGCAAGAAGTCGTCGTCGGGCAAATCTTTAAAAAGTAAGTGTTTCTTGTAAAAAATGTATCACATTGGACACGTTTTGATGTGAACTACCAAACATTCTGGCTTTTTACCAAGACTGGTGATTTGAACAGGTACAATATTCTTTGAATATGAATTTATCATTAATCAATGTCAGTGCGTGATGGTTCTTTCAGACTGATCCTGTTACAATACAAGCTTTATTATCCTATTATCCTTCAACATTGAAAATTGAATTAAAACAATCAGATTAGTTTATTTAATCATACAAATATGCTCTAAGCCTATGAAAAATTTCTCCTTCTTCTCTGCTTGAAGTTACACCTTCAACTGTAAATCGAAGATCACTATGATTAGGAAACGTCTTTAAGAATCTTGTTGCTCTAGGGGCTCCACCCCAACAGGGATACTTGAATAAGAATGTTGATGGCAGAGAGTAAAAGAGAAGCAATCTAGATTTCATGAAATAACACATCGCCTGGCTCCTTTCATAATTGCTCCCCTCAAGCCACAAATGATAACTCCATTATTATCACCTATTTGTTTCATTCAGTTTTCTTCCTTCTTATTTTCAACTCATATCGTTTTTTGTACCGTAATAAATCATCTGTCTCTCTGATGATTTCATCAACTTTACCAGCGCATCAGGCATTTTGCCTTGAGCTGGTGAATATGACGGAATACATAGTACCCGTGTCTAAAAAAAATCATAAAAATTATGGATTTGTTTTTTCTTTGAATAATTATATTTTGAAGAACTCCATATTTTTCAAGACCGGAACATAGATAGGACGTCTATTTTTCCAACAATGATTACATATGCATAATTATATATTTATTCATATATTTCACTACCAACGAAGAGGTCAATCATGGAATAGCAGTTGGCAAAGTTAGCTTTGTGGATAATTTATACTCTTGATTGATATTTCACTAAATGAAAATCAGTTTTAGTTATACATCTTACAGCTAG
The DNA here is from genome assembly GCA_963457665.1 of Thysanoteuthis rhombus. Classification (NCBI taxonomy): domain Eukaryota; kingdom Metazoa; phylum Mollusca; class Cephalopoda; order Oegopsida; family Thysanoteuthidae; genus Thysanoteuthis; species Thysanoteuthis major. The sequence goes on along the minus strand of OY735203.1, from coordinate 39,041,421 downwards.
ACTTCTTTAAAACCTAGTGGATGAGAGTGATAGAAAAAACAAATTTTGATTTCAGCACATTCTTTTTCTCCTTCAGCAGGTTACTGTGATACCGTTATAAAGATGACCAGAGAAATGGAGAGTAGAAAAAAGCATATCTTTTGTGAGGACACTAATGCAAAGTGAATGATCGTAGCCTCATAGGGAAACAAATTTCGAATATTTATTTTATTCCTCACTCCGATAGACGATTGGCCATTTCTCAAAAACACGTTTATTTATTTAGATTTCTTTTTATATTATGATAAATTCACAGTGCATCTGCATATGTCTTTCAATGTATACATCTATTCAGAATATGTTCATTGCCATTGGGCGAGGGTTATCAAACTAGTTTTGCAGTCCACTACATAAACAAATTAGACCCCACAAAATGCCAAACACTAGTGATCATATGCTAGATTAAGCTTGGATTAGTATAGATAAACAACCGTGGGGTAGTGATTACCTAACTTATCGCCCAGACCAATACTACCATAATTATATGCCCTATATGTGTGACTCCGTGGTCTACCAAATTACCATTATTAAATGCTGTTAAATAAGTAATCCACCTACTATATATATCTTGATAAATTTACAACAACGTCAGCATTTGTCCTTCTCATTGCCAAATAGAGCTGCATTAATACCAGACCTTAAAGGTCTGACTGCTTCCTTTCAACATCAACATTCAAAATCCCGTTATTGTCATGTATTGATTTTTTTTAAAAGTTGGTTCGAAAACCTAACAGTACTCTGTCAGTCATCAAGCAGGCAAGCAATTATTTTATTTATATTTCCAAAGTTTTGAATCAATCAAAAATTACATTTTCAATCACATAATTTTTTGTAGTATGATAGTTTTGCTCGTAAACTTCCACTTGTTTCACCTAGGATTATAACTTAGTTATTCTTGACTTCTGCCTTGTTTTTATTATCTTCTTTTAGCCAGTGATCTTCTTGTTTTCGAGGTAGGTCTTCAAAAATCCATAATTTGTATATTATCGGGAAATTACTATTCGTTTGGGTAATAATGCTGGAGATTTGATAGAGGGAAGATAAGGCTCTTTGAATAAAGTGCAAATATTCTTATACTTGTAGTAAGTTCGACAAACCTTAACGACTATACTCCTTTTTAAGCTGCACTGCTAAGAGTATCTATCTTCTTTGGTGGTCTGCTTCCTTCCATCTCCTAGAACAAGCCTCTCATACTACTCCCATTTTATTGCTGACATAACTTGGTTTGTCACTTGAATTCTACGAAGTGTCACATCACATGATGACACTTCAGTTACACCATGCAGCCGACGTTGCATTCCAGCACGCTACAACCATATCATTCAATTGATTTATTCGAGCCATCGTGTATATTACGAATTGCTTTATGAGTGAGAAAGTGTGTCGTTAAGCTTTACGTAAAAAATGTGTTTGAAAGAAGACCTTAAAAGTCTTATCCCTCTTCCTATACCTACTAAATGGCCTTGGACCGTGTTATTACGGGAGAGATTTATTGAGCAAATAAATTTATATTCACAATACAGATTAGGTAAATTATGATTAAGAGGACAGTGGAAGCATGTATGGGAAAACAGATGTTAAGATTAGCTTAGAACAATTGGTGCGAGACCAAATGTAACACACATGAATTCAAAAAGTTGTTGAGTTACTATTTAGTATTTATTCATGTTCTTAAAAATTGTGTAAAAACGCAACATGGAGTCGAAGCTCAAACCAGGATTAACACATTTTGGCTTTTCTGGCATGTACTTATTACATAATCATTTTGTCATTCAATCAAAGTGAACCGTGAAAGTCTTACCTGGACTATTAGCCAATTAGAATCATCAGAGTAATATTAAAAATCAGATTATCAGAGTTTCTCAAGAGCCATGATTAGAGACAAACGTTACTAAATACAATAAAGGACCGTCCGTGAAGTTTGCATTTGCTATACTAGTTATCATACCATAAATATTTTGTTAGATTCCATGTTGACTTTATCATTTTATATCTCATTGTATAAACTGGAACAATTCTTTTCGGGTAAAAACAACAAAATGATATCCAAGAGAGAGTAAATCATTCCTCATCATAAATGTTTGCAGATATTCACTAAGCTTAAAATTGAACCTTTACGCCCTGTGACCGAATAAACTGAACCATTTTCTCAAGGATACTCTGAAGTATACAATTTGAACTCATGTGTGCAGCAACTTATGGCTGCTGGCATAGCAACCATCCCAGAGGACTGGAAATCACTTGTAACTCCTGAAATAATTAGTGAAAATTAGTGATTTAGATGCCAAAAGATAGGTATTAATAATGCTTGAATACAATGTTACCATTAAAAATAAGCCTTGGTACAGTTAACAAAACTGCTGCCATGACAACTCACCCTTGTTCTTGGAGTGCTACCCTTCCAAAATATTCTGATAATTCTGTGATCCCTACTTTTCCTCTTTCAGTCGACCTAAATCATCTCTATTCTGAGTTTCTCCCATCCAGTGAAATGTGTTGCTTGTTTTTTTTTAACGTTGCACCCCCCCCGATATTTCTTGGGGGTACCTTTACCCAATTTATATTATTTATATGCTCCCCATCGAACCATTCTTTTTTTTTTCAAAATTAAAACTAAATTTTATTGTGAATATAGTATTATGGTTATCATAATAATATAATAATATCTATTAACAAATAATAGAAACATACCTGTTATTTTTTTTCCTCAAATCAGTAATACCTATTCACCGTTCTTCACGAATGTCTGTAATTCACGAATTGAATCATTATTGATGTGCTGTTTTTGCTTTTTTCAAGTGGTATTTTTTCTTTTTAAGTAAGAAAAAAATACTGATTAAGGGATATTTCCAAAATGATCATTTCTATACAATAGAAATGACTCAACATCGAGCTCAATGGTTGGTCCATACGACCAGTTATTGAATAATAATTTTTGAAAATCAGATTTCATTTATCAGATTGCTGGTTACAGTTGTATATAATGATGATTCGAATTCGTAATTAAATTCACTACGAATAGTTGCCATCCCCCAAAACAGAACTATAGCAGCTTAACTTTTTGAAATAGATAAAATTAGAGCATTTGTCTTTTTGATCATTTCTTTTGGTCAATTTATAACTTTCATGTCAGATATCCTGATATCACTTTTGCTTGTACATGAAAAATTATTGTTAGAAATATCCACAGCTTTTTTGGTATATCTAATCTAGGGACTTCTTCTGGTCACATTTGTTTCCATGTAAGGATAAAAACAATCGAAGAATTAATATTGATGAACCAGTTACAGCACACGAAGGGGATAAGCCCGGTTCATTTGGTGCACTGTGAATATCTAGTAGTACCATCAGTAAGGCTGCGAGCCATGATTCTTTACAAGCTATAATTGCCGTCTTGGTTACCCTTTTTGTTCCCTATATTAAACCATTGCAGTGGGTGATGAGCAGTTGTTCTAAATCTATGGAAACCTATATTTCATGATTGCTGTTAGAACAATTCACTCTCAGATTGACTACTCCCATTGGTCACAAAATAAAGAGAAAATCCAAATCTTGTAATCCATGCATTGATAAAACACCCAGCCACTGACTGTGCAATTTTCCTTCGATTTAACTAATTGAACGGTCTATACAAATTAAAAGGTATTGAAGAATGATAAAGCATGGGACCGAATCATCACGGACTCGAGGTTGTTGTCCGACAAGATCGCTGAAACTTTGGCAAAAGTGATTCAAAACATCTAAATACAAATATACCGTGTCGATGGATGAAAATATTTGAAAAAGCTTTGGTAACAGACAATTTCATTTTCATCTAAAAATAAGCTGCCCAGGTCAATTTTTGAGAAGCAATGCTTGTTCACAAGGTTGGATGTGAAAAAGTTTATCTTCAGTATAGCTTAGCGCCAGACTTTGGAATGGTATAAAAATCACCGTAATCAAGACAGTATGTGTAACTATCACTTGAGTTTGCAACTTGGTGAAGTGTGTTTGTCCATTACCTGTCAAAAATATTGCTCCTGGAATGTGAGGTTTTACGAGCTCATCTCGTGCTACCATAGAATTCTCTATATTTAGTAGATTTTAGCAAAAACAGAACATGGCTTCCAAGGTCTATTCTGTGAGAAAATCTGCCGTATTGACTATTTTTGTTTTCATGATGGAACGTCAAACTTGAATATATTCATTCTATAATTCTCCGACAAATCAAGGAAGGTTAATGTAATTGAAATAAAATGAATAGTAAATCATCATATTTGAGTATTGTGATAATTATTGCTGGATGTGTTTTTGTCTAAAAATATAAGAAGTAGGGATTTAAAATAATTTTTCTTTAGAATGCTATGAGTAAGTGCGTGTGACGACGCAAATTATCAATAAAATACGTCTTATCTTTGTTGATGTGGCTTTATCAATTTGAACTTTTATTGATTGGATAAGTACGGAAAACACAAAACTTTAATCACTGTAGGTGCTTTATGCTTTGTGAAGCAGATTAGCATCTCTTGCAGTCGATATGAGGAATCCGACAAAAGAGTTGTCAAGTAAGTGTGAGCTTATTGTTATTGAAACGGATAATTTACATCTAAACTCGAAAAAAGTTCGAAATTTGAGTTCAATCAGCGGTTTAAGGTGTGAGTCGATTTGTGCCTATGATTTGTTTCAAGGTTAATGTTGTATTTTGTACACGGAAAAATAATAAAACCATTGAGTTTTATCCGTTGATTTTAGCGACAGATTCGTGTAATAATTTGCTCTCTCCTGCTGATGTTATGTGAGTGGTATTTCTTTTCACTTTTGTACTAAGTTCAACTTAAAAAAGTCCTCATATAGTTAGAAGTATGCTGAGCCAACTATCAAAGATTGGACATAGCCGATTGAAAAAAAAATCAAAAATATATAAAACTTAAAAATGAATTTTAAAAGAAAGAATAAAGATTTGAAACAATAATACACTGTGCAGATTAAATAGTAAAAAAAAAACTCAACAAATACAAAAAGTAACACAGAATATCAAGATAAAATCAAATATTCAAATTAAATAACACGGTAAATTTTAGAATAAGAGCAACACACAATTAAGATGTAGATATGGAACAAACAATAAATGAAATGAAAACTTAAAAATAGCGAAATATATTCTGAGTATCCATTCCGTCACGATGACACTTGAAAATACGATTCGTGAAACAAATTCGATACAATAATGATCACTTTCACACACACACACACACACACACACACACACACACACATATGTGTGTGTGTGTGTGTTTGTGTTTGTGTGTGTGAGTGTGTGTATGTGTGTTTGTGTGTAAATTAACAATTTGTAGGAGAAAATAAATCTAAGAAAACTATCATGTGTTACACTCGAATTTTTTCTTATGTTGGAAACTTCCTAATGCATTTTGATGGTTTCCAACCAACTTTAAAAGCTGTAATGATTGCAAAAAAACATGTTCACATGCTCGAAATTTGGGGAATGACTCCGTACATATGTCAAGACGACTCAAGAATATTCAAACACAAAAGCGCTCTAAAACTGGATGGAAAACCAAAGTCCTTGTCGAATGTAAGAACACAACTTTAACTTCAACGAAACTAATTTTTAAGAAGAATCCTCGACATGTACCAAATCCTTAACATCCCTATGCGATACACTAATCTAGAAGTGTCGACATTAGCATACAAGAAATCAACTAAAACACGATAGATATTATAAGAAATCGTATGAGTACATGTAAATTCCTTTTGAGAAACCCCAACACACTGACCAAGTCTGACCCACCATCAACCAAAACGATTGAAAGAAGACACCAATTTTCCTACCCACCCCATATATGTAAGCAACTATACGTACTACCGTCCAATCTTAAAAGCAAACAAACTGTCAAACATACATCACTGATTACTGACCCTTCCTCTGACTGATCTCTTCATTTCCAACCAACCAGATACAAAAACCGTCTAACTGCTCCTCTCACTGACCTTTACTATTTCAAACCAGTATGATTCTCAGCAGCATAGATATAATCACATATTCCAACCACTCCTACTAAACAGCAAAAAACACACGTCCCTGCCAGTTCATTCTTGAAATCTCAAACATGTAAACAGCTTACATTTTATCTCTGCAAGCACTTCAGGTTTAATGAAAAAAGTTGTAGGCAATCATTGGGATGCATCAGACACACCTACCTTGTATTAAAAAAGTTCTCTTAAATTTCTCTTCGGCTTCCAATTGTTATAAATGAATAAACTTTTGGGGGAGTTGTTTATCTATAGTGGTTGAGCTCGATAGTTGAAGATAGAGTGTAATTACATTTGTATCAAAATCTCATCGTTGCCCGCCAGGTTCACAAAGCTATTATGATTGACGAAAAACTGGTTTTTCTCTGTTTTATTCCGGTATTTATCTAAAATCATGTTTTTTTTATTGGACATCTCCCTCTTTTTCCAACTCTTATCATCAAGTATTCCCTGTTTCTTGGGTTGATGCTTAGGGCAAGTGATTGCTGCCGAGTGCTAAATGGGTTCCGGGTGGACGGAAGATGGAAGGGAATTTTAGTGAGATGTAACGTCAGTGTCATGCATGAGCAGGATATTTGTTTATATCGTTCTCTAAGGATGAAGATGGGATAATTAGTGGAGGGTTGTTGGGATGCTCAATATGGTATTATTGAATTTGTGTATAATCAGGTGGAATGGAGTTGATTGGGTAATTTATATGGGTATGAGAGTAGTAGTCGTAGGTTGGAAGAAATTAAAAAATATTCTAACGGATAGGTAGGGTAAAAAAGTCCTTTTCAAAGCTAATTGACGAATGTAAAAGTGGTCATTTGGGAGATATAAACATTACCGTAACAAATAGATACGACTGAAAATATGATTTAAAGCACCCGACTACTGGGATAACAGACAAAGAATATGTAAATCGTGGTGGAAAAAAACCCCGAAGGAACCAAGACAGAATTTTACAGGTAACTCTCAGTTGCCAGACAGTGGGCCAAGGGAGATAATTGGTCGGGCAGCCACTATCCTCCATGGACTACTATATCCGTTGCCAACGGGCTAAAGGAATAAAAAGGGAGTAAGAATGAGAATTGAAGAAGAGAGTTAGAGAATTTTGTCTGTGTGTTTTCAGTATTCTGTCAACTTGAGTGATACGTTTCTCGCTGAATGACCATGGCATTAAGTTCATGTAATTATTTGAATAAATTTCCCATTTTCAGGCTTCAGGTTTTTCCTTCGAACATTAATAGAAATTACTTTTATTAATCAATTAATATATGCCTGGATACCTACATTTAGTTCACTGTAAACAAATCCCTCGATTTCTCCTCATAAAACAATCAAAGGAACACTTCAACACTCACTCCTGAAACAAAGTTGCAGGGATATCAAACGGAAAAATGAAGGAGATAAATACTTTTTATAGATGTTACATACATGTTAAGACGTTGGAATAGTTGTGTTGAAACAAAAGAGACAGAGCCTTTGGCCCGAAGAATATATGCATAATTCAAAGAAAGATATATGAATCAATTTATCTTCATTAAAGCCCAGATACAGCACACTTTCTTTACACAGAACTGAAACTGATATGAGTAACAATACTTTGTGACACCAACATCAAAATCAGTATATATATATATATATATATATATATATATATATATATATATATATATATATATATATATATATATATATATATATATATATAATGCATTAATATAGCTCAAAATTTCGCCCAATTCCTTCATCATGAACTCTTGCATGTAAATGCATATTGTGTAGCCATTCTTCTTAAAAGCATTTGCTGTGGGTCTTATCTTTTGAGTCAAGATTGCTTGAGATTCTAAAAGTAACAACTCCAATCATTATAATGCACTCTTGCCCGAGGGACAGAGGAGTTCCTCTCTCTCTGGAAACATTCTTTCTGTGTCGAGCATTGAGAAAGTAACACACAGTTAAAAGTTGATCAATGTTAGTTTTGTGCAAATTATCTTATTTTTTCCCTTGGATTGGATAGATTAGTGAACATAGTGATGCAGTGATAAACATTTTCAAACTAACTATTACATTTTACCGATTGTTCAAGCAATATATACTTAACCTGATTTGAACGGCACTTCATAGAATAAAGCAGGAACAAAACAACCAAAATAACAAAAATATGCCTGAGTAATCAATAGTCTTGTTTCTGACACCAGGATGATTAATCTATAATGAAAATATGACGTTTATAAGTTGGTATTGATGCCAGGAATGTGTCCATCATATTGGTGTACTGGAGAAACCTTCAATTGGTACCGTGATAATTATCCAGTTAGATAAGAATTACTTCTCTCATTTCAATCTCAGAGCTAGTGCTGATCCTCCTTTCGGGACGTTCATCGATTTCCGGAGATGATGATGATGACGTTATCATAATTATCATTATTATTATTATTTATTCCATCTTTATTATTATTGGCCGTTCAGTGGGGCTAATTGGCCTCTGCTGACTAGATTGAGGGACCTACTCCAAACACGTTGTTCGTGTTCTTTGAGTGGTAGAATCAAGGAGAAAAGAAATTGGTCGGTATAAAATTCAAATTATAGAGCAATATCCATTGCCTCCCCAGCCTAAAAATGAATCACCATCATTTTTGCTCCATTTTTGTTACAATAGTCCCACCCTGTATCATAACCCTCATTGACCTACATACCCAACCTGACTATCCAGACAATGATCGGAGATTTTGACACACAACTGATTGGAATTTTCAATTTCTAACGGGGACAGGTGTGGAAAAAGAATGCAATTTCAGTGAGCATAAAATTTAATCATATAATCAATCACACTCACTCTATTTCCCTTCAACTGTCTTTCTCTCTCTCTCTCTCTCTCTCGCTCTCTCTATCTCTCTCTCACACACACACACACACTTCACTTCTCATCTCATTTCAAATCTTATTGTGGATAATAATGATATTTTACAAGCATTATACCTTTGTAAATGTGTTTTCATACGTAAAGAGTAGATGTCTACTCTCTAAATCTATGGATGCCCTCCGAATTGAAAACGGAAGAAACTGATGTTGACAGTTTTGTAACAGTTCTAGTTGACAGTTTCTAATTATTGATTTAATGTCCAGGGTGCCAAATATTGCTCGTATGAAGAAATGGATCTCATCTAATAAAAATGTATACGGTTATGACAGTAGGTACTAACTACAGTTATTTCATTCTATTCTAAATGTCTAAAAGAACTGATTGAATGCAAACTGTTCAACTGTTTTTGTTTTTTTTAGACAGGGGAAAAAAAATAAACAGTCTCCAACATCTGGACACAACTCGATCATTTTTTTCTCAGAGACAGAAACTTCATTAAAAAAATCAATAATCTAAAAAGATACATAATTTGTTTATTCACTCTCCTGCTGCGAAAAGTACTTGCCAAACAAAAAAACATTTTTAAAAAATTGTCAAACATTATCGATATTAGGCCTAGAGGCCGATTCTCATTGGCTTGAATGTCGCTGAACTGTCTATATAGCTTGCAATACTAGTTAGTCAGCATTTGATAGCTAGTTCCAACATTTGATACATAGAAGAACAGTCCTAAAAGCAAACATGAAAAGTAGAGATTAATCTTTGCCACCAATAAACACTTTTACGAACGTTTTTCCAGTGTCATACTAGTTCTCAATCGCTTTTGTATTTTTGTGAATGATTTATATATTGTCAATAGTTCTTATTTTCAAAAGTATTGTACAACTTTTCATATCTTGCATTTTTGAAAAGAAATATATTAATCACCAAATTTTCAGATACTTATACCTACAGCAAGAAATAGTTTGTAAATTACTTTTGAACTAGTAATAGAGCTGTTTCAGGTTACTTACATATTACATAAGATATTATACTCAAAACTCAAATTGATAGGAACGATTATTGTATGATGAAATAAAGTAAAACTTCTAAAGTTATCAAAAGCCTCTCCAAGCAACTAAAACGTATTAGTCAGTTGATTATGATTACAATCTAGAAAAGGTCGAAAGAAGCTAAAAAAGTTGAGAGAGTAATGATGTGTACATCGAAATTCATCTAACTAGAGAAGAAAGAAAAATTCTGTGCGAGTACCTTCTCTCCTCCGAGTGAATTAGATACGACGAAGCAACATCAATCGACAGAATGCCATCTTTTTCGGAATCAAAGTATTAAAGATTCTGGACATTGAAACTAAGTTGCAGACCACTTGGAAGAAAAAAAACAACAAAAAACGAAATACCATCCTTAACGTATCTTTTGAGCAATTACAAGTCAATATCACTAGTCATGATAACGGTCAACGGCGTAAGTACAATTATTTTGCCTTCCCCATCACTACATCGTTGAGTACCTTGTTACTTTCTCCCAATGTCATTCCTCACACCGGCTGTCGGACAAAAGCTATCGTTACATACCTTCCTTCTTATCGCTCTAACTGCCTAGTCTGGACCTCCTGCTCAGCACCTTCTCAAATGAAATAAACACTTATCTTCTGTGCGTCCATCTGTGAAGCAGACTTCTGTCTAGACGATTCCAACAGCTGATTCTCCGACAATTTCACCACACTCTGGTCAAGATTTACTACATTAACAAATAAAATAGGTATAGCAGCATGAAAGCTGACGTCTATACCGTTAAATTTTCAAATCTTCATCTGAAATGTATTTTAACAAAATCCATCACCCAACTCGTACATTACGAACAAAAAATAATTAAGAAGCCATTGTCACTTATTGAAGCAAGTGTTACTGATATAATCTCGTACATATATATATATATATATATATATATATATATATATATTATATGATACTCTTCCATAGCAACAGAGCACTGGTGGATGGGGAATTCAAGAAGCTAAATATATATATCGCTTAAATTTAGCCCTACTGACCTTCCAGTTCCGAGGCCCAGCGGTAGGATAGCGGCCTCTAGGTCTGAAACAAACGTCTCAATCATGCCTCGTGCTACTGGATAGGATAATGGATTGTCTATAGTCACACTGAAGAGTTGTAATACAATTAAACAGTTTGTGGAAGACACTGTAAAATCGATCCATCTATCCGTCAATCTATCTCTCTCTCCCTCATATATATATATATATATATATATATATATATATATATATATATATATACATATATACATATATATTGATAATCTTCTTACCATAGAAAAATACTGATACATTAACTATTCAAATGCATAGTCAATAGATTCAAATTAAATAATTAATTGAAAACAAATCAGGAATTTACTGTCAACGATAAAATTGATGACACAGGGACATTGTTCACATAATACGACGGGCCTGAGAGATGAGTATTCAAACATTTCTGTTTGTATTATAATCATTTATTTATCCTTTGGTTGTTTGAAAAAAATCTCATTATTGATGACAAGGATAAACTATAAAATCAGTTTCGAAAAACAAGGTCATGAACATTGAAAACGCTTTTTGGCGATTGAACCTCATCTTGTTGGTTGTGCCGTTAGCAGGATAAATAGACTAATGAGTGCTGGAAACTGAAATAAAAAGTTCAAAAGAGACATACAAAGTAAGAAAGGATGAAATATAGCGAGATAATTAAAACAATAAATGAAACAAGAACAAAATAGAGCATAAAGAAATATAGAATGAAGAAAGACAAAGAAAAATCATGGAATGAATAGGGGTGGGGAGAAAAGAAAAAAATCACTGATGGAAATCGAAACAGTGATATTAGAAAAGGGGTAAGAAAAAGGGGGGAAGAAGGAAGGAATGAAGTACAAAATTAAAGCTGTGAGACTTGATTGGTCTCTAGGATAATTGTGCATTTCCTATAAGCGACGGTGTTTCATGTGAAAACTAAGATTTTCAAATAAAGTGTTTCAAGACGGGCCTTACTCATTTGGAAATTTGGTACAACACGATCATCCGACATGCAAATGGCCTTATGCTATAATATGCAAAGATAGTTAAAAATGATCATTAGATAATAATCAAGTCAAAAAAAGCCTCATATGTAGGTTATTTGTGTATCAATTGCCTCGATTTAACTGACGTCATTCATCTTTTTTCCAATCAATTCAAAATCATCTGCAGTTTCCCTTTCAGTATGTTCTGTTTTGTCACCGTAGAACTGATGTACAGAATTACGTTAGTAGCGTCACAAGCGTGGTATCATGGAATTGAACACACACATATATATATATATATATATATATATATATATATATATATATATATATATATATATATATATATGATCATTACATATCTGTTTTTGCTTGGAAGTCAATATGCTCCGTCTGCAGCTATCTTGAATTGACTGGAAACTCATGGCAAAAAATACAATCGAATGAAAACGGTAAAACGAAACTACCATATGGAGAGAAAATGATAACAAGTGCGGATCTTTTCAAGCAAATATTAAAACGTATATTTTATAAGAAACAAATATTATTGAAGATTGAGTCCATAAGGTTTTACACTACAAAACTACAGTAACGTACAAAACGACTGCATTCGGGCCTATCAGAAAAAAAACAAAATCAGCATCTTTTGTTGGACATAGACTACTGCCAATGTCACGGAGCCAGTACTTTCAAAATAACTTATCATGCCATCTAAGTTTCTGTCGGCTACAACTTTACATATGCTCTCTAGGGATCCATGATGTGAGTCATGATATCCAGCCGATGTCTAAGGTTCTTGCAACATTTCCAGCGCAATGCCGTTTGGGTTTCGTAATGTTCTCAATGATATCAAGTTATTCTGTTTTTTCTTGATATACTGTGTAGTCATATGATCCCTCCATGTGCAAGTGAGCATGATTCTCTCACGTGAACATTGCATAGTCCTCAATTTGAGGGTCAATCTTCTGGTTGTATTCCATGTTTCAGCTCCATTGGTGACTATTGAGAGGATGCATTTTCGTATGCCCCTCTTTCCAGGGCTATTGGGATATTGTTCTTGAAAATGGAGTTTACCATCTCAGTACGATTCTCTGCTTAATTTTTCCTGGGGATTTCATGTCCTAGGTTGATGCAGTGGTCTACTTTCTTCAACCATTCATTATTGATTTTGATGGTTTTATTTTTGTCCTCAACATATTTGTTGAATGTGAAACTACTCACCAAAATTAAATTGACAAACTTTCAAGCTCATTTGGCCAACCCCTCGGCATATTTGGAACTCAAAATGAAACAAACTGGAATCTACAAGACCATAAGGGCAACTCCATTGACCGTACAAAGACAAACTGTTTGAGAGATGCGTGGAAGATGGAAATGTTATGCAATTACATCGGCCTACCAGAGTAAATATAGACTATAACATCGACCGGGTACACGAGGCTGAGATTACTGAATATCTAAAATCCCTTATTGATGAATTCCAATACTATTCCTCAATTTATGAACACTGACCAAGTTATTATGATTCCGAAGGGATGACCATTACAATGTTTTGTGAATGATATTCCTATCGACTAGCAGAAGGGGTTTTGGATTTGGCACATAATTCTTTATCAAAACACAAGTATAACGACCCCAGTCTGAATGCTTTGGGGTTAAAATGTTACCCATTTGTCCTGACTTGAATAACAGTGCATTTTGTATGTAATCCCCATTTTCTTCCACGTAGATCTGTGTGATAGGGTTTCTTGCACATCAGTCTGTGAAGTTGAAAAGTACAAATTAAGCCCCAAATTGAGAATCATTCATAATGTGCTCTCTCGCTAATAAATCCAAAAATTGAAGATGTAGCAGCAAAAATCAACTTTATGTTTATATCAGTTTATATTTGATTCTAATCATATAAAGACATTTTGAGAAATCATTCTTAGTTGTAACATACAGTGGGAGGGGAATCTTTGTAGTGGTGAATGACTTGAAGAGGTTGAGAACAACTGGACTGAACTATTGCCAGGATTGGACATACTACACAACTTCAAATACGACACTTCTGCTGGAAAAATAGATTCAAATTCCTTATTTGTGAGTCTCTTCGACTCAATAATTTTTCCTGATAGGTGTACTCTCAAAGAAGATACGTATCCATTTGTTCCACATTCGAAATACATTTCTTGTTAGCTTTCGTTGTTCTTGTCTCCATTTTATCCTCGCCATCATTCTCAAGTTGGGAATTCTGCAAAGCAAAGCTATCCAAGATGAGGATAATACCAGATCACAGCTAGGTATCAATCATCAGATAAGGGTCTTCCTAGAAAGCTCATTTTCATCAACGTCAGTATAAGCTGAGAACAGTTCGACGGAATTCTGCAGCTGACTCCCCAGGAGTGTTTTCTAAACATATACCACTAGCAGACTGCCCTTGGAGTCTCTAAAAGTTGACAATATCATGTCGACATTCAACACAATACCGTGCTTTCGTAGTATACACATTGCTGAGCACCCAATCTCAAAGATTGTATTACATACTTTCCTCAACATCATCTTTCTGCTTTCCACAAACTTCCAATAAATGCTTCTTGGTCTCGGCATAAAAATGCAGCCCTCATCCTCGCAGATCTTTCTGTCAATTTTAATTTTGCAAATCCACTAAAAAAAACATAGTTTAATCATGCGAATGCAAGCGCCTGGTCACCTTGTGAAAAAACTGTGAATCATTTTCACCAGCCCTTTCATGTTTACGGCGTTCAGTGTGAGTCTTCTAGCTGACATAGAATTGACCTTTTATTGCACCTCTATGAAAATGCATTGGTTTCGTCCAGTATTTCTTGATCTCTGTCAGTCTTGCTACATCGGATAGTCAGCTTTATTCAAACTGAAGCGTAGATCAACAGTTCTCTCTTCTTTTGGCTTTTGAACATCCAAATGAAGTAACACTTTTCAAGCATTGGATCCTTAAACACAATTGGACACAACCCTCAGCTATTCGTTTCCTTTCTCAAAATCAATTGGATCACTTAATCGTGTCCTTTGCTTGCATGACCTAATATGGTTAATATTAATCAATTTGAATTCAGACAGATCGTGCATGACTTCCTCTATGAGTAAACTTCAGAGAAATATAACTTAATGTATGTGATTTGCATGGAATCTCATTAGGCTTTATTTCTTCCTGAGTCCTTCAGACATAGAGCAGCTGATAACAGATAATGCTCGCTGAATATCGCCGGAAACACGCTTATATTTTGTTAAAGTTCCCTCAGGCTACAACAATTAGCATAGTTACCCTGCAATAAATTTAGGTGTATTCAATAATTATTTTTCATACACAGGCAAGAAATTTACAATTTCTAGGAAAAAAAATATTGGCTGACTGTAAGCAAATGGATATCTTTCTGAAGGATTTATAAATAATGTTCAGTTCCTCTGCAAAGAGGACGGTGTCATCTGCATCAAGCGGAGAATCACCTTAGAATGGGAAGCTTTCGGCAAAAAAAGCTGAACTTTCAGAAACAAGACGATCCCGATTATTCTAGAAAAAAATAGTACGCAACTAACGCATCCTCCTGGTAGTTACTTATGGAGCTGAAACATGGAATATAACCAAGAGACAAACCTGCAGATTGAGATGCATGCAACTTGCACCTGAAAGAACGATACTGAATCTTACATGGAGAGATCACAAGACAGCACCATATACCAGAAAGAAAATAGGGATCAGAAGCATCATAGAATCCATTAAAAAGCTCAAATGGCGATGGGCTGGTCATATTGCAAGAATGAAAGACAACCGATAGACATCCCGACTCACAACATGAATCCCCAGAGACCATATAACAAACCGAAGCCGACAAAAAACAAGATGTAAAGATGGCTCCATGACACCCATGATATAGATGTTATGGATCCTGGGGAAGGAGTATGTGTAACGACGGACGTTA
Source organism: Thysanoteuthis rhombus (assembly GCA_963457665.1). Classification (NCBI taxonomy): domain Eukaryota; kingdom Metazoa; phylum Mollusca; class Cephalopoda; order Oegopsida; family Thysanoteuthidae; genus Thysanoteuthis; species Thysanoteuthis major. Next base: position 39,025,506 of record OY735203.1, on the reverse strand, counting down.
AAATATTGATGATGATGATGATGATGATGATGATGAAATAATGTTTGATTCTTGATTTTAATATACATGTAGATAGTCTTTAGGAAGGGACTACTCTAATCGTTAAATCTGATAAATACGTGGATAAGATACGATTAAATGAAAGTTTCTTGAATCATACACATGGGATTTGCCTTTTCAAAGGCTTTAAAAAAATGGTGCAAATAGTTGTACTTGTTATTAAGTGCTTACATATGGCAGGCAGCTTTTTGACTCGAGTTGTTCAGCTTTTTCCAGTAGGGAACACTAATCAGCAGTCGAACTCTGGTGAAGAGGTAGGAACTCAACAGCTAGTTCCAAGGTAGGTAGGCCCTCCTCACATCAAATATTGACATCTTCAGGCAACATAATGTTTTTTTCTTGCCTCATGCCATAATATGTAAAGCACAGTAAATATGATAAATTAAATTTTTATACATTTTACAACTACAAAAAGTTGAACATGGATTATTATCATAATCAGACACCTTATTCTTGTTATGGAACCAGTTTACATCTTTCTTCAGATGCAGCGTTTCCCTTTAATCCCCAGAATTGCTATCATGTTTTCCAAGCGACCAGATCAGAGCACAACGGGCATTCCAGGAAATTGCATCGTCGGTGTGGGTACAAGTATAATATGCACTCATCAAATACACAATACAACCGACATTTGTGGAATGGCAGCCAGCCCCTGACCCCACTATCATCCTTCTTGGTAATATTGCCCCCTGCCATCGACCAAAACATGGCTTTAGAAAGAATTAACGTATGTTTGACTTTTTTTTTACATGAATGTACGCATATGTCACAGACAATATCATAAGTAAAATCCAAATTTATTACAAATGCCTGCAAATACTTTCAACATACCACTGCATTCAACCCATCACAATTATAACCCAGTGAATTTTTATGCCCGATTGTTCATACTCGGGGAAAAACCACAGACGATTATTCCACATTGACTGAAAATCGATTATTATTACAAAATTAATGACATCGTATAGACTTGCAGATACATGATTTCGATTAAGAACACTGGATACAAGTTCAGCCTTCAAGGATGGGAAAAATACTATCAGTCTTGAATAAGAATACCAAGCCAATACATCCCTATAGTCACAATTGATGTTACGAACATTGATGGAAATCAAATATAAGCATGCAGCGTGTACACGAAAGAACCTCACTCAGTATCACGTGGAGAGATCATAACACAGCACATTATTTCAGAGAAGAACAGGTGTCAATAATATCATTGAATCTATTGGTAAACTCAAAAGACAATGGGTTGGTTATGTTGTAAGAATGCCAGGCATCACGACCAACAAGGTCATTCCCTGCAGCTCTATGCCAACCTGTAGCTGGAACAATACAAGGTTGCGTGACAAACTAGACGCTTTCAGAATGTATTGGCACTGCAATGCCAATGATAGCAGGATCAAGGGGATCCTGGGAAAGTGTGTGTCCAACAACGGACACTAAAAGGCTGCTTCCAATGAGGAATTTTACGGATGAACTGCTCGATCAATCTTTTGCCCCGGATTATACGGTAGTTTTTCTCATCTGAAGTGATTATACATGGAATAGTATCTGTATGGAAGTTGGAATATTATATACTCACGTATTTGGGGATTACTCTGAAGTTTAATATGTTACACATTTCTTGCCATCTTAATTTGTCGGGCATAATGTTCGTAGGTCAATTGTTGAGAACTTAACATAATATGGTAGTAATTGTTTGTGAATCAAACCTGTATCGGAGATGGTCTTTTCGTGGTAAGTACGACCGTAATTAGATGCAAAACACTTACTGTCTAGAGCCACAGTGACTGCAGCATAGTAAATATCATTATGGCCACCTCAAGTGTGTTACAAATATTTTTGCAGTGAAAGGTATCTCCACTGATTGCCCAATATCTGTAGCCTTGTGCCTGACTAAACCATGTTTAGTAAGCAACTATATAATCGTGGCTGTTCGCTGTGGAGCAAACGTTAGTGAACAACTTTTGTAGATAACTTCTGTATCTTGGTTTTTCTCTCTTGTATATCGTCAAAGATTATTTTAATTGTATGCAAATTGCAGATACGTGGATTAGATTTTTTCTGGTGACATAATGATCTGGTGTACCAGTGGCATCCACTACACAAGATAATATTTCCTCTGGGCCCTTCTCCAGCACAAAAGAGGTTGAAAAATGACTCGTCAGTGGTAAATCGCAGTAGCTAATACATCAACGAGTGGGTTTGTTAACATTCAACATTACTGCACTTCCTCGACGACTTGACTTGCCAAGTCACGGGCAGCAAATGTATATTGACTTCACTGCCAAGCTTGAATGATATGAGTCAATATCAATACATGTGCGATAGATATCAATGTTTTTAGCGTAGTGTTTTGTAACGATATTGAAATTTATCTTATGAAAATGAAGATTGAATTTAAGGGTTGCAGACATGCATTTCAAATGATCTGTTATCTATCTATATTGAACAATCTACACTCTAATTTTCTTTTCAATGAGAGGTTATACAGCATTTCTGGAGGAAGATCTTCTAAATTTTAGATATGACGACATTTATGAAAAGACGCCGACCAGTTATAATATTTACACTTGGTAGTGCAGGCATAAACCAGCTAATTTTCCTATTTTAGTGGATTCAACATTGAATGACATTTTAATTGTGACCCTGGGAATGTTAGTACTTATTGATCACACTAGAACACAACTGGTTATTTTTCAATCACTGTCGATTGCAAACAAATTTGTTACCGGCTGCCGACACTTTCTATACGATGTCTATTCAAACTATTCTTTAAAATAGAGATTATTCTCAAAATAATGAAAGTCCTGTTATTCATAACACAGATCACTTAAAAGCAATTAGCAAATGTGTCTCCCGATACGTGATTGAGCATTTAAAACGAATAAACAGAACACCTAATAAATTAGAACCGAGAGAGAAAAAAAAGATATCGACTTGAAAGAAATAGCTTTATTGATTTTTAGACTGCTTTACTAATTTGGTTGAATTCGAACTAGCGTTACTAAATCATCTTTGAAGGCAGTAAAAGATTACTTCGCCCTGAAAAATAATTTCCAAGCAACACAATCAAAATGGAACTGTGATTCTTGAAAAACAATATTCAAGGCAATTGTAAAACATTGTAAAATAGTTAGAAAAGATATATTCAAACGCTAAGAAATAAAATTAGAAGAAAATCAACTCACGAACATCTTGTCATAATTTTGGATATTTTGAGCAATTCATCCTTGACACTGCACTGTGCTATAATTCTTTGTCTTTTGTTGTATTTAGTTTTCATCTGTTCATAATTTCCTGATACTTTAAAGGTGAAACAGACAAAATTATGGAATCAATTCAACGAAATAATCGGAAATGTTTGGTCTAAAATCACTTGAATATGGTTTTGTATAATTAAGCTCGTAAAAATGATGGACAGTGAAAGATGTCTTTGTCATTGACCTGAAAATTGATTGTAAAAATAGTCAACACTTCTTGGCCAAAAAATGGGCCAAGCACTTTCAATCAAATTTTCTTTTGAATAGGTGCAAAATATGTGAAATAAATGTACAACGAATGGGCTAAGTTTGTGTGTGTGCATTACTGATAGACTCTGCTGCCTCAATCCTGATCCCCAATAAAGCCTTCTGTCATTTATGTGTATTATTAATAGGTGATATCATACTATTATAGTGAGTTGCAGTCACCTATTTTTGTGTATATATTCCTAGACGGTTACACTAGCAATTTTATATGAAAAATAATCCAACTTCATGCGATGGTCATAGCTGAAACAGGATTGCTGGTCTTTGCTAAGCTGGAAAATTTCATCTGTATACGCAAAAACTTTCAAAGTTTGAAAATATTAAGATTCTGTTTTCACGATCACGAGAATATCCCTCACATTTCGAGTGACGGGCTTTGTGGTATGTCAAGTGGATTCTAGCAGATTTGAAAAGTCGACCAGCCGAATCGACGGAAAGCAGAAACGACACAAAGTGCTCTGCATCATCATCATCAGTCTTTAATCATCCGTCGTTGGACATAGACCTCCAGTAGAATCTGAAACATCTCTCTATCGTGGACATCATGAAGTCAATACTCTCTGAATTTGTCTAGTCGTGTATCCATTTTGTATTTTGCCAGCCCTGATTTTGCATGTGCTCTCTGGGAATCCATTTGAGTCTTCTACGATGCTCTATGATATCTCAGATCCTGTTTTCCCCTGATATATAGGGCTGTCTTGTGATCTCTCCATGCAAGTTTGATCATTGTTCTCTAATGCGTACGTTGCATGCTTCTCAATTTGGGGATCTGTTTCGTGATCGATAGGTTCCATATTTCAGCTTCATAAATGATAATTGGGAGTATACATTGGTTGTATATTCTTCTTTTTAATGATGAGATCTTCTTGTTTTTGAAGGTTGAGCTTGCTCTGCCGAAAGCTTGCAATCTCAGAGTGATTTTTGTCATGATTTATTCTTCTTTTGTGGGTTTCAGAGAGAGTCGTTGTCTGGGGTAGATGTGATGGTCTACTCTTCCCAGTTTTGCATCTTTATTTTTCACAGTTGTGTCCCATTTTCGACGAGGTTGTGTACATGACCGTCGTCATACTGAAGTTCGAGAGTACGCAGTCTTTTTGCTTTTTTTGTTTAGTTCATCCATCGTCAGTTGGAAGTTGTTTAGGCTTTCTGCTAAAACGGCGATGTTGTCTGCAAAACTGAAGTTGCTTAGATATTTAACGTCTTTTTTTTCCAGGGCTCGGGAGATAATCTAAAAGTAGGTTGTGAAGTGTTTGGATGTGATGGGATCACTGTTTTTTGAGCTTGAAGGGTTCAGAGTCTTTATGAAGCCTGATAAGAAGTTGTTGTGACTGTTCATATGTTGCAGTACTCAGCTGTATGTAGGGTCTAACCTTTGGAGAGTGAAAGCCTTTATTACCATAGAAATTTCCACTGAGTCGAATGCTTACTTCAGGTCTATACGCTACAGTGAGTGGCATTTATATTCCCCTGCTTTTGCTTTCACCTGATTTATTGAATGAAGATTGTCCATGGTCGAGTAATTTTTTTTCTAAATCCAGCTTGTTCGTGTGCCAGGTTTTCATGTAGTATTTTAGTGATCCGGTAAGTGATTTTTGTGAATAGTAGTTCGCGTCAAATGCGCCGAATATCGTCAACATATTAAATCATTGATAAATCAACCAAAATTCACATAAGTGATTATATATTTATGTTTAAAAGGAGAGGGAGTGAGGTATAGATAAATTGATAAATAGATGGATGGATGGATTGATAGATAGTCACAAAGAGTATTACGCTGGAAATCTTTTCAAACATTACAAACAACTGATAAGGTTCATTCATGTTACATTTCTGTTTGTTTTTTTTTGTTTGTTGACCAGCCATCACCAAATATCAAAAAAATGTAAGGAAAAACGTCTACAAATTGTAGATGATTCAAATATTCCCCGTTTATCCTTGTTTCTATTCCTTCTCTGTGAATTCACCAGAAATTGCTTCCAAGAATCATCGTATATTGTTTTGAAGAGATCATGTTCCCTCTCCTGAATCTTTTCCCGATCTTTAGATTATTTGTATCTTTTTCTTGGCAAATTTTTGATATATTCTTTACAACATTTATGAGTTATTGTTTATTGTGTATTGTCATGCATTGAGTTCAAAATTACAGTGTCTTTCATTAGATCGGATGTGTTTCTATTCCACTTCTCTCTTATTGAAGAATGAAACCGAGCGGTTGGGTTGTTTCTGAAGTTTTCTCATCAGCTGATTTACTGTATGTAGATCATCTGTCGTTGAGTCACTACTCTTGAAACCTGCCAGTTTGCTTGATTAATTTTTCATCAATGACGTTTGCCATTGTTTGTGTGTGTGTTTATATATCGACACACGCATGTTGTTTTCTTCTGGGGTGTTTGTGATATATATATATATATATATATATATATATATATACGTATATATATATATATATATAGAGAGAGAGAGAGAGAGAGAAAGAGAGAGAGAGAGAGAGAGAGAGTAATGCACAGAGATATATAGAGACGGAGAAGATTCACCAGGCAAGGCGCGTATTTCATCATGCGTGGCCTGTTTTTTCCTTTCATTTTCGGTATTCCATATTTCATGTTCGTTCCATCGAAGTTATGTGTACGCTTGGCTGCATCCATTGCTCGCATTCCTGTATTTCCAGGACGAAATCTTTTAAAAAGAAAAAAAATCATATTTTATTTTTTCGGTGAGTTAATTACGTTGGAGAGAAAGAGGACATAAAAAAGGAGAAAATTGAATAGGATAATGAGAGTGGAGGAAACTGCTATACGTGATTAGGGATGAAATTAAAATTGACAGGACAGAGACGGAGAAGATTTAATTATACCTTTCCCTATTTATTGTCAAGATTGAACCATTCAAGCTCATTTAGCATCTTCTATGAGAGGATATTTCCATTTTTCCGGAAACTTTTGAGGTTCACAGTCACAAAATCAGTACACACTCTATGTTCAAAGTTAATGCATTGAAAAAAAGTATCAACTCCTACTATGCACATCTCAGTATAAACAAAAAAAAACAGGGCAGATACTCATTCCTTTATTTTATCTTAAGATAAATTCATGTATATCAGAGGCAATGCCCAGAACAAAGTACTTTATATATATATTTATGTATATATATATATATATATATATATATATATATATATATATATATATATATAAATATGAATATATATATATGTGTGTGTATGTGTGTATGTGTGTGTGAGAGAGAGAGAGCACATGTGTGTGTGTAAGAGAGCGCGTGCATGTGTGTTTGTGTGCATATTTAAATTCATATAAGATTTTGAATTTAATGAATGATAAGAATTTTTCAAGAAATATATACATGGACAGCAAATCCTTTATTTCATAAGATTCGAGGCCGTACTATCTGTCATCATGATGTTTAAAGTTAAATGTATCGATCACTTTACAGAATGCGCCTATCACACATTGGATATTGTAATATATTATATTGTAATGTATTTTTGATTTGTATTGTAAGAATATATAGAATAAGAGCGGGAAAAAGAGAATGGACAGAGATACATATGTAACACAAATGCATAAAACGTAGACTGAGCATGGGGCAGGGGAAGATAGAAAGTTTCTCTCGAGATAAAGGAAAGTATCGTTTTCAAAACCAATTCAGCCAAAGCCTCAGTTCAAACTTCAGTTCGCTTAACTGTGGCCTAGTAACACATCAAGATACGTTTGCATTAATCATTTAATTGACTTTGAATTTTTAATTCTGTTATTATCTTTTTGTATATATATGTATTTATCATGCTTCCTCTTTAGCACTTTTATTTTTGAAAAATAGATATATTTTTATCTGCCAATTCTGAAAAAGTAATATATTCTAGCTTATCATGGCGGTAGTGTAGGAGGGGGCCGATCAGAGGTGTTCCCCATGCTAGACAAGGTATTCCAGTCCACTTTATCCAAAAGAAATGAGTTCGTTCAAAAAAGTAAACTACACATTTTTGGAAACCTCATAGGACAACGGATCAAGTAATATTTGATCATATTTTAGGAGATAGTAACAAGACCATCATGTGTTTTTATTTTTATTGCGACCTTTTGATATTTCAACTTTTAGTTATCCTAGAATCAAGATTCCTGTAGTAGAATTACAAATATTTATGGATGACCAATAACCTATATATTGGATATCTTGGATAATTCATTCGAGTAACTTAACTTCGGTATGTGAGTGTTTGAGTCCTATATTTCCTACGTCTATAGTTGTTGCGGTCAAATCATATTGCAGCTGCATGGATTCCACTAGTGCTTAATACAATCAGGTAAAAAATGTCAAAAAAGAGGAGTAACCAGTTTTTATTTTATGAAAAAAGCATATTTCTGATTACAACACCCAGAAAAAGTAAACAAAATTGAACAGACATGCCCGACGGTCTGTAAAGTTGAGTGTATATATCCATTGTCGTCAATGTCTCTAGCAATTGTAATATTCTGGATGTTTTCATCATTCAGGCAGCCATTTTACTCCGATATTACTCTGTGGTAGTTTTTCAGACTTGCACAAACATCCGCGTGAGGGTAGTCTGGTAATGTCAATGATGGCCTGTTGTAATGGAAAGGACTCAGTTTTGATTGGTTCCAAGTGACCATCCTCGTCCATTCTCTTGTGGGTCAACGAACCGGGCAATATTTGCCTGAGCCCATGTGTTGTCCTAAGTATAAGCTCTTATGATATGCTTTTCGAAAGAACAAAGTTTGGGTGAAAACTTGTCACTTTCTGCCATTTGCTTGTAGAAAAGATACCACGTAAGGAATTTTGTTTATTCGGAAAGTATGGTGTGCATAAAATGATTTAAACAATATATCCTTTGTTATTGCTTTGCGAAATAAAATCAGTATATTAAACCGGTGGTCAGATCGTACAGACTGATTATCCAAAACAAGCTTTTGAAAAATATGAGTTCACACTGACACCAAGAGCACTCTTTTCCCATAATTGGAATATGAAGCCGAACAGACGAATCAAAGCCAATCCATCTCCCTGGACAGATGGTCATTGTTTTCAAAATATTGCAATACTGGATGGCATTGTTATCGTCCAAAAGCCTACAAAGACACAAGCAGTCACAGTAAAAGGACTAAGTAAATGGTTCTACGACGGACTGTTATCCCTAACTACGATTAAGTGATTCCCACAAGCTTGTTATTGGTTCTACCACAGGATAAACTGGGAGCAGCCATCAATTGCACTTTGAAGGAGTAACTCTGCTGATCTACCATGTGTCTGGCTTCATTTAGCAACCCCTCAGGTGCACAACTCATATTATTCTTTACAGACACAGATGTTCTCATTTTGTAGGCAAATTATGAACTTTTTCCGAGAAGCAAAAATTACGTCTGGGTTTTTTGAGGTTAAATCGATATGGATTGCTCTGCGTGCAAAATCAACAATCAATCAGTTCACTTGTATGTAAACTCGTTCAAAACAAACATGAATGAAACAGAGACCAGATATCATGACGGCTTTCAATAGACAAAGAAACCTAACCGAACATTTACCTCAAAGTAAATAAAAATGACATCAGTACAGAGGTTCTACTATCTACATAAGCTGAGATTGTATGCACTCAATAGTTACCGAAGAGGAATGATATCAGTAAAATCCCTGATAAAAAATCTTAAAATTGGACTCTTTCGTTTGGGCCTATATATATATATATATATATATATATATATATATATATATATATATATATATATATATATATATATGTATGTATATATATATATATATATATATATATATATGTATGTATATATGCTCAGGCAGCAATATTGTCAAAATGGCAGCAAGCCAATATAGTCAGACCAAGCAACAGCTTCAGAGATGTATCTTGAACTATATATATATATATATATATATATATAGGAAGAGAGAGAGAGAGAGAGAGAGAGAGAGGGAGAGAGAGAGAGGGAGAGAGAGAGAGGGAGAGTGAGAAATAACCAGACGGACAGACAGACAGAGAAAAACAGAATCTGAATGACAAACTGACACTGTTTTTAGGTTATGCTTCATTTGTTGTGATAGTACTCAATATTTCAAGATATTCTAAAAGCTGTTCATGAATTTCTAACGAATAATTTAAACAATAAAAAAAGGGTTGCATCCACCATAAGGTTCATTGTACCAGTTCTGATTTGGGTATTTCGGATCAGTGTCAAACAAAATATGCAAAAGGGTTGATAATTACGATAATGTTAATGACGATGATGATCAATGCAGTGGACGTTCGGATCGGCGTTCGTCTTTTTGGTCCTTCGACAGAAATTGGTATCTGTTCTCCCATGAACGAAATATAGCATTAATTTCCATATGTAGTTTCCAACGTTGATATGATTGTATTTCAATGGTTTGCTTCATGAATTTTAATTAAATTTGAAATATTCCTTCAATTTACAACAACAAAATTCGTCATGGAATTCAATTATTGCAGTCACAAAATGACAACGTGTCATTTTATTCCCGTTTTCAGTTTTGAGCCGCTATAAATCAACGGCTTGGAAAAGCCCTTTCATATTACAATCCTCTCCGACTGCCATTGTGATAACCTTTCCCGTGTCTTGCCAGAAAACCTCGGTGTTTCATCCTCCCATCATGTGCTTGGTCTTTTCCAGCCGTGCTTAATACCCCATGGGTACTAATCGGTTATTTTTTCTACATGTCATGTATATTCTTCTTGTTAAGTTCCCAGCCCATATCAATCTTTAATGTTTAATTATATCAAAGATATCCTTCACTGTACTGTTTCTGATACATGTTCATATTTTCTTTGAGTTATCGATAGAATCGTTCTCTGCAACACTAAGTTGGTTCTCATTTCATTTTATCAATTTCTATTGCAGTTATGCATTCTTTGTATTCTTTACGCACATTAGCTAGGTTTTTTTTATATTTCCCTTTCTTGGTCGTTATTTGAGTTGATTTCCCAGTCCCTGTAAATTGATTCATCAAAATCTCGAAAAAAATCGACGTTTATCCAATTTTTTTCAGAGGATTTTATTATCGAACATAATATTTGTCCTTGTTCTTCGAATTTTCAAAACTGCTTTTTTTTTACTGCTATCATATCAATCGGCTTCCAATGATACTGTTACCATGGAAACTGTTTTAAGTAGTCTCTGATTATATTCATACATATCAATCTCCCTCATTATACACATATGTATATATATAAGGAGACAGAGACAGAGACAGAGACAGAGAAAGAGAGACAGAGAAAGAGAGTGTGTGTGTCTGCTATAGGTCAAATGATACATTCCAAGGAACAGCAGACCTTAACAGCAAGAGGCTCAGCCACCAGCTTTTATGATGAGTTTTGACATGCTTCAATATATATATATATATATATATATATATATATATATATACACATATGTATATATGGATGCGTGTGTGCGCGTGTGAAAACTTGTTGCAGTGTTTCGATGTATGTCTGGAACGTCTTTCCAGGAGAAATGTGTTAGTTGTACTACAAAATTTCATATCGAATGTTTCTTTCTTAGATACCCATAGAATGTCATCGAACATGCTTGCTGATTATGTATATATATACATAACCAGTCATCATCATCATCTGTCTTTTATCATCCTTGGTTGGACATGAACCTTCCCAGAGATCCACCAGATTTCTCCATCATTATTTTCTGAATTTGTCAAGTTCATCTCTCCATCTAATATTCCGTCGGCTTCCGTTGTGCTTGTGATGTCTTGGGATCCATGTTGTGCATAGTGATGTCCATAGGTGGTCTGCCATTCTTCCAACTGGACCAGCCCATTACCATTTAAGTTTTCTAATAGATTTTATGATACCTCTGCCCCCCGTTTTCTCTCTGGTATATGGTGCTGTTTTGTGATCTCTCTATGTGAGGTTGAGCACCTATCTACTCGCACTACCATAGGAAAGAAATGACATGCAAGGTCAGGTTTAACACGGGAAGGAGCTCTCCATGAAAATTAGCCCAAGTAGACGCAGCCGATGAAGCTAAAGCAACTGTGTTTCTTGAAGTAAACAAGGATTCGAAAATGTCAAGACAGACCCAACTTGAACCTCTTAGTGCAATGTGAGTGCTGCCCCGGGTTTATTTGCCTGCATTCCCACCGGAGTGAAATACCACTCGAGGACAGCTTAACGTGGGAAAATGGAGCACCCCATCAAAAATAGCTCCAGCCGACGTGACTGAGGTTGCTAAAGCATTGTGACGAGCTAAACCTGTCCTTCTTAGTGCAATGGGATTGCACCGCCCCGAGGTGAACTGCTTTCCGGGATCTGAGCCGAGTAATAATAGGAGAACCGAAGGACAAAGTCAACGGTTCTAAATGCGCTTAGCAATGCATAGCTTCAGTGTCCCTTCATTGACTGACGCATTGGACCTGCACACACGGGCAGGCATCAGTACTAGTACCTCAGATGATGCAGTTGAACGGATACTACACTTCATGATTTTATCTTGGAACATTTTTCAATGTTTGAGTTTTTGGATTGGATTTTAAAAATTCTGGCATTAGCAAATGGAAAAGAGTAAATCCCATTCATGATCACGGATGGAATTTTAGGATCCAGTATAGCATTATTGCTACATTGTAAATAGAATCCATTTTAATGAGTGTTTTTATCATCCTTTTTCTGTAAACTGACATATTTACGAAAGAATCAATGGTCTAATCAATTGAAAGCATATAAAACTGAGAGGAAAAAAATGAAAATTTCTCTTCTGCGCAACAAATTTGTTCCGTCGTATGTATCTACTAAACACAGCTTCCTTGTTGCTCTCACTGATTTCTTTAGCAATAGAATTTTCATATGAGTGCTAGCGCGACCCAATTAAGACTCGACGGATCAATTTCCGTGAAATTCGACCTTAAAATGTGTTCTCTAGGTTAATTATGTCCAGCTGATTTGGAATGCACGTGAGCAGCCATGAGCAAACTTTCATAGGCACTTGGATAATGTAATATTCACATTACTGAAGATGAATGAAAATTGAGACCACAGTTTAGCATTATAGCTACTTGTGAATGAAATCCCACTTATAAAATCTTTAGCTATTTCCTTTCTGAAAACTGGCAAATATCCAGTAGGTTTGAAGATGTAATGAATTGAAAACACATGAAATTGAGAGAAATTATAGTACTTCATATCATATAAACAAAACACTAATTGAATCAGCACCATAACGAAAATAAAACCATTTTTTTCAATGAAGAATCAAAAGGGACGATCTACTTAAATTCATCATTTATATTGTGAATAGTATCCCCCTCTAAAACCAGAAGAAGTAATCTCATTCAAACTGACAAATATCTCTGAGATTCCAAGGATAGATAGATTAAACGGGAAACTTCTACCTACTTTTTTCTGAAGTTCTAACCTTGCAGCAATTGAAACATCGTAATTTTGGAACAAAGAATTACAGCTCAAAAATAAATTTTGATAAAAGTTTTGAATTGCCTCACATGTGAGATCATGATGAAAATAAGCAACCTCAGACGATGCTGATTCAAAATATACATATATTTTTATCTTATGCATCGAAAATAGGTAATGAGAAATTTTAAGGATTTAAATTTACTCAAAAATTATTTGAAAAAAACGGAAAAAATATTTTTAGTTTTGTTCTGTGATGTGTACTTCCCAACATATTGGAGTACAAGTACACATACATATGTACTTTAGTACTTTATAATAGCTGGTATATCGAACGTTACTCATGAAATATAGTCTGGATCTGATAGCCCTAGTATATCATCATTTCATATATTTTATAGATATTTCATGAAATCAAACAGGGTTGGTCATAAAAAAAGGAAACATTGACCCCTCAAAACGTATGTAAGTTCAATGAAATGGAACTTTTGCATGGCAATAATTCGTTAACTGGATATATTTTTTACTGCTCTAACTTTATTTTTTGCGGGGGAAAGCCCAAGCAATTTTTGTTCAGAGATTGTGTACGGAGAGTTGATGAAAAAATCGACATTCTAAAATGGATATGAAAAGATCTGTACCGTACGTATATTGAATATGCTTTTTGTTTCTTCTGAGATGCATGGTACTCGATGATGAAGAATACAAACATAATATATATATATATATATATATATATATATATATATATATATATATATATATATATATGTATATATATATATATATATATATATATATATATATATATATATATATATATATACGTGTTTATGTCTCTGTGTGTGTGAATTGTTGCGTTCATGCGAGTGTTGTACGTAAATACATATCTTTGAATTTATATTATCAATTCTTGCGAGGAAATATACTTTTACTCTTCCAAACCCTACCTAGAGGTAATCAGTTGATTTCCAAGTTATGGAATGCCACCCCCCCATTTTTTTCCAGTCCTTATTTATCCAACTATATTCAGACTCAGCCTTTAAAGATAAATGAGAAAAAGAACAACAACTGAAAGTGAGGAGTATTTAACGTAGTGGAAATCGCACACCTGACTTTAGCTTAGAAAAAAATATGTTGAAAAAGCATCTGTCTGTCTACGGCTAATTTTATTATTTTTTTCTCTATCTTCAAGCTGATTAAATATACCTGATGATGGATTTCCATCATATCAGTATTCGCTTGTCTGGCTAGAAACGAGGTAAAACCTTTTATCTTTATGAAATTCTACTCCTTTGAAACCAAACATAATCAATGGGAGTTTTCCGTACAGGTCATGCTGTTTGCAGCTGAAATCACATGTATATATTCATAGTTTTTCAAAAGCTCTCTGTTTCTCTCTTTCCCCCTCTCTCTCTTCTCTATCTCCACCCTTCCCTCCCTCTCTCTCTCCCCCTCTCTCTCTCTCTCTCTCTCTCTCTCTCCTTTTCTCTGCCTCAGTTATAACGTATACTTTAATGCATTGTGCATTTAGGCAACCGTCCATCTTCGATAGAAATATGAATAAACACTGAAAACATTTTTGTCAACTTTTGCTTGCTTACCAAAAAGAGGAATAAAAATTTGACTTATTGGATCCAAACATCCGTTCACTTGTCCATTACTAGAAATTAACGAGGAATAATTCCTTTTGTACGGTTTTCAGTCAAGAGTATTCTATGCTACAATGTGTTTAGCCCACCTCTTAAATACGTCCAAGATATATTCCAAGTCGTAGTTTCTCTCAGTGTTCTAAGCATTATTCTTTGTACTGATTTTTTTGAGGCCAAGTTTGTTTTCAAATGATTCTTTCAATTTCCATGTTTCGCATCAGTGTATCATGGCTGATATGATTCAAATGTTATATACTATACGTTTAACATATGGTAAGGGGCTTCTCGATACATAGAGATATCTAAAAAAAATTTTGATCACGTTTTTAAATTTTGAATGAGATATACAAGCTATTAAAAAGATGTGAAGGATATTATAATTATTACTGGTCTGGTAGTCTAAGGAAATTCAATAAGAAAACAATTTTTGGGGTCGAATGTGTTGCAGTTGCTTTTAGTTTCCTACATACTTCTCTAAACCCTGCGTCTGATAAACCTATAAGTATAGTATTTCCCTCCGATATCCGTGCACATTTTTCTAACATTTCTCAGGTTTATTATTACATGACATTGTAGACATTTGGTATTTAAACTAGTGAAAATGATTTATAGTATTTCTTTATAGATTTTTTTCCGATTCATAAAAATAATCCAAAATGTAAAAAAAAAAACTGATGTTGGTTGTTCCCCAAATGTATCATTAAATAGTAACAATGTTTAAAAAATGACATTTATCATGTGCACTCATTTTAATACATTGCTTTTAACAAGGGGGTACAAGTTTGAATATGAGGCTTTGTTACAAAATAACGGTGATATACAGGAGGAGGGTTACATTCCCATTGCAACATACAATATGATTTATCCAAGAAATCTAATAAATTTGTGCATTTCAAAAAATATATTTTTCTATACATTTATATGACATGGATAATTTCTCCACATTTTCTCGATGTTCATATGGAAATTCAAATTACTTGCCACTTTGAGGGCAAATTAGAGGCTGGCATCATCCTTAAAAATCATAAGCTACGCCTGTTTAATAAAGCAGGTCTTCTCGCTTCCGATATCGGCATTTTGTTCGTATGGTTGTGACACGTGTCTTGAATATTTCAGCCGTTTTAAATATTATTTTACCTGTGGCAAACATTAGTAATTTCATGTATGTTTGGAACTATGGAATAAATATGCGTTACTTCCATCCGTCAACACATACCACCCATGAGAGGTCCGTGAGAACACCTGAAAGTAATATGCTCATACATAAATGCTTATATACACTTATTCATAATTGTGTCTTGGTCTGAGAGAGCTAGTTATTTTGAAAGTGACTAGATATATTGATGTACAAATGAAGCGTTGTTTACATATATACATATAATTTTTTCCAAATTTTCTCCCTTTTTCTCTGCCTCCCACTCTTTCTCCCTGTACAGATATTTTCCTGTACCTGTATATCATCATATTTTGACCACGATATCTGACAGTTTTAGGCACTTTTTTATGTCTTTTTAAGAAGCTCAAAAGACCAGCGAGGCATACCTTGGATACAATGTAATAGAAAGGAATAATGATATTTCAATATACGTTGCAGGAAAGAGTCTAGTAACCGAAAAAGAGGCCTAATTTCACGACACTATGCCGATACGTCTTACTGTCGACTGTCTGTGTCATCAGGTGACCAATTCTCTGATAAGGAGTAGTGTTTCTCTCAAGTATTGCTCTCTATCCACCTTAACTAGACTGAGAGCAGCACACCTAACTACAGGTTTAGAAAATGAGTGTGTCCCATCCTCCGCATGAAAATATTTTGAATATGAATACACTTATATCATTAAGGAATGGATTTATAATCCAACAGAAATAATCATCAATACGTTATATTACTCTTTGAAATGATCTCTCATTTCTACACATAGAATGTATCGTTTAGCCTAGACAGCATAAATGAAATAATCAATTGGAGGAAATGGGGCTGCAGCCGGGATCGAAATAACGACTGATAGGTAGTCCTTTTAAGGTATTGATGCTCCTACCGATGATGCAAATAGCTGCTGGTAATGCAAATGCCAAATAATAGCTTTATCTCCTAATTTTGTTCTTTTACTGTCAATATTTGCTCTGTTTGTTTTTCAATTAGGACAATTATATCATTGAGGTTTGGATATATAATCCAAAAGAATATCCATAAAGTCGTAAAATTATTTGGATATCTATCAAAATTGACCATATTGTTACACGGAGAATGGGTTGCTCAGATGTAGCCTGCGTTAAAAGAATTAACGATTAAACTGGACAATACATAACGCTACTACCAAGTGAAAATTTGCTGTGTAGGGGGGATAATTCGTAGAAATGGTTTCCAAAGTCATGATCCGTGTCAACACGGATAGAGATGTAAGATGCTTTGTTCCGTTAGGGTGAGTAAAAAAGTTCATGATAGAGTTTTGTCCCAGTTAACCCCCTTCTAATTCTAGCAGTTCTGAGTCCCCTCTTAATTCATAAATTTTTTGTAACTTTGTTGGTCAAGAGACCAGGTAAAAGGACAGTACTTGTTAATGAAACTATGTAAAGCATTACAACCTATTGCATGTTACATGGTTTGTACAAAGAAAATATACCTGCCATTCCAGTAGAGTCAAAGAACAGTCACATCATTTGCTTTAGGTAGGGGGTGATCCTCAACAACGACGGCCTAAATAAAACACCAAGCATTGGTTCCTTCAAGATCAGAACTCTTTTCACAGATATATACAGAGAAAATATTTTAGTAAAACATCATTGGAAATAGCAGAATTAGAAAATCCAGGAAAGACGTACTTGAACAAGGGAACAAACATCTTCTCTACAACTAAGAGGAAAATAAACAAGAAAATAGTCGATTTAGTTTTATTATTTCTAAAGACACAAGAATAACGTTGTAGGATTATTACCAGTTTCACTGTATGCGAACTTAACGTAATTCAAGTTTTCGATCCAACTTCACAGTCAATTGAGGGACAGATATACAATATCTATGATAAGTTGCTGATCTCTCTATTCCAGAAAAAACATTTCAGCGTCATAACTGGATACCTCAAAGCCTAGGTTTGACGAGATGATAAGAAATTTCAGGGAAAGTTCAGATACAGAATACAAAATACAAAAATATAAAAGAGGTGAAGACCTTATAAACCCTTCAACAGTAAATGTATTCAAAATATGGAACTTTCTTCAAGGTGAAATCCTGGACATAGAAGACACAAATTACGAAACGAAAGACGAAATAACCAGGTCCTAAATTAAGTCAAAGTGAGAAGCGAATGAAGGGATGCAAAGTTATCATCGGGAAGGAACGAAGGAAAATATTTTACACTCAACAGCAATCACTTGATACGCTGATATTCCACAATGGCAGTCATTGAGAACATTCTTGAAAAGGGTAGGGATTTCAAATCTACTAATAAGACAATCAAGAAAGGGAAAAGGCAAATCACGTGCAATTGAAGAATATGGAACCATAAAAACTAATGCGGGACCAAATAGTCAAACGCACCCAATAATTGTGAAAGAACCTCAATTCCCACATGCAAGAGCCACAGAACAAAGATTAAGATGAGGAGAACATGAGTCATTAGTTCCAAGTATTTCCCAACGATGATGATAGACCAGTCGGCCTACTTAACTGCATATACATATTTTTGAAGAAGGTGTTCACTAATACGGTGGACAAAATTCAACCATCAGAACAGATTCAAAAAATTAGATCGATGTCCTAAAACTTGATTACTACTATAAAAAGGTAATCTTTTGTAAAATAAAGGAGAGCAAAACCAGTGAGAAGCAAATGAACCAGTTTGCTATAAGATCCTATAAAATATTATTCACTTAATCTTATAATGAGTCTACAAGTTTTTATTCACATAATTTTAAAGTAGCATATCTCGGATCTTGTTGCTTTCAACTCGAAATCCAGATCGTTACATTCTTTTTTTTTAATATGTAGTATATTACAAAAATCAACAAGCGTCCCTCGAGTCTCCAACTTGCAGCCTATATCCAGGTAGTCCATTAGACAAGTACGTTGCATTTATTGATTTCACCATGAGTATTAATCTGTTTTGGGTGACGCATTTTTCATCGGTGTCATACCATCTTATATTTCTGATCCATATTGTTTATTTTACGATTGTGAAATTCAACGACCAGATCAATGTAATAGAAAAGAATAATGATATGAAGTAAAAAAACTAGTTCCTTTTAAGAATCAATTCTTTATCTGATTCTTTTTTAAGTATCTTTATTGTGTAACGCAAAATTTCAAAGCGTAGTACAATTGGAGCAAGCTATATAATCTGATCGCGTCATTATATGTTTTTTCAACATTTCAGTCGTAAATATATATAATAACGATCAACCAGGTATGGTGGTGATTATTATATGGCCAATCCCAGCCAAGATCTATCTAAATTTGTGGCTGGTGCCTAGTGAATAGATTTTTTCATTAGTCGATTCAAAGCGAAAACAAGTAAATTCTACTATAGATCAAAGTGAACCCAGTTTGATAATTGTCAATCAATGAGCAATAATTCCAAACAAGCCATATATCCCTCATATTTGGAAGTGTTGTTGCCGAGTAACGAATGAAGTACTTCGATAATCGCTATATTTTACAAGTTTCTATGTTGTTTCTCTTTTTGCACTCGTTCTTTCAGGGGTATAGACGAGAGAAAAGCAATTTTAAATCGTCTGCAGGTCCCACATGGAAGTTGCTCGAAAACTATCAACCAACAGTAGTAGTCCACCTACATGATTTTTAATATAAGTTTACAAAAAATAATTGCTGAATGTTTGAGAGGGCTCCTCAAGGACCCGAGCCTTCTTTTTGAGCTCCTATATGGTTTATTCCTCATTACTATGGCTAATATTGTGGAGTAAGCAATGTTGGTTTGCTTATTAGTCGAAGCAAACATGGGGTCAAGATTGTAAAAAATCATAATGCATTTGGATAGTCTACAGACAATCATGATAAATGTCCGAATAAATGTAAGTTAAAAAATGCTCACTAATTTGACCCTCCCGGGCATTGTTAAAAGCGAGGAAAAACAAAGAAACCCAGCGTTTGTGCAGATGACATAATGGCTGGAAATTTGATACCAGTCACTTAGTCCAATGGTTCAATATGTATTTATTGGGCAAAAGATATTACATTCATTTATGCAAAGGGATGTTTTCTAACATCCATTGTTACTTGTGTATCAAAAAGTTTAAGTTATGATTTTTATGGATAGAATCTTGGCAATCAGGATATACAATAAAAACCAAAACAAAACATCTAGATGATATTTGAGGGAAGCCATTTTGAAAACAATAAAAAAGTAGTAATTAGATATGGGATGGATCTAAATATTTTTGATCGAGAGATAGTTTTCAGTTTCGCAAAATACATTCCAGCATCTTCCCTTGTCAGTCTACGTGATACATGTAATAATTCCTAATGAATTTTAATGTAATTTCATGGAACTTGGTTCAAGTATAAAGAAAGATGTGATTTAAGGGAAGTTCGAGAAATTTGTTTTAGGTTGAGAAATGTTTTTGCATTTTTTTTCGTCCATTTCTGTATTCCGTCAGTTTGAACGTACTGAAAGTTCCAGATGGATTTCAATTACAATTGGTAGACGCATAGGCATTCGGCTACAGAAGGAGGATTTGAATTTGCGTTGTTTGAAAGCTGGAATAATTCCATTCCCAACGACGTATCATGTCATCTGCATGAACATCAAGGTTTCTGGTCCCAAATAATTTGGGGTGGTAAAGTTGGTGATTCTGATTATCTTACTTCTAATATTACAGTCACAGGCCTAAAAATGAAGAATAAAGTAGTTCATCATTTGATGTATTTTCAAAATATGCCTATCGTAATCATGTTCTGTCGAATCTGATTTATTATCCCAACAATCGTAAATATATGGCATGAATTATCGGATGAAGACGATGTTGCTTGAATCCGGTTTGCACAGACGTTTAGTTAACAAATCAGGAAAGTCGCTCGACTGCTTTTCGGTTTGTAGATTAAAATCTGGCTCGAAGCTACTTTTTAAAAAAATTTTGATCTTTGGGGCTTTCTAAAAAAACGTATTTGATGACCAGAATGTTGACAAAACAACGCAAAATTAGCCTCACAGACTTTTCCAGATGATTACGACTCCCTGTTGTTTGTCTTTTAAAAACAACGTCTTGACTTGACGATTAAACCGTCCAAAATGATTGAGGTAATTTATCTTTATTTTTTTACGTTCCACCCGTAGCAAAATTTATGATGTAGGATTTTGCATGCAAATCATTGAGAGGTACTTTCTTCTGATCACTATCGCATTCTAATGGTTCACCTGAAGAAGGCCCTAAGATGGATCAACCAAAACATCATGATAACAAAAAAATAAATAAATAAATGACAAGAAATAGTTCAACCGTCCTGAAAAGCGAAAATGATATTTCCAGGTAAACAAATAGAAGAAATAAGGAAAGAGCATTAACACTGCAGTACTGGAAGCAAGTGAAGAATGGAAAGATATCTAGATCAGAACGGGGGGAACAGTGTCAATCCTGAAATCCTTGGGAAAATATTTAAAGTAATATAACAAGAAGAAAAAGACAAAATCATGCAATGTGAAGAGATATGAAAAAAAAGGGAAGAAACCTGACAAAAAAGGAATAGAACGATAAACCACAAAAAAAGAAAAAGAGAATCGTTGAAAAATGAATGAAAGAGAAAAACGATTTTGAGTAAAAATATAAAATTATTGAACAAAAGGAAGAAGCTGATAAAGATCCTTCAAGAGCAATTTTTCCGGTAGATTCTTCATGGTTGTATGAATATTTCATCGAATATCTTTGATGAACCACTGCTCAGGATATATATATATATATATATATATATATATATATATATATATATATATATATATATATATATATATATATATATATATATATATATATATATATATATATGTGTGTGTGTGTGTGTGTGTGTGTGAGTTTATATACAGGGGTTTGCAAAAAGATCATAAAATAAAGGGAAAATAACTCCAGAAATCTTTTGAGTAGCCTACCATACTGTGAATTGTTGTTTCATCTCTTCGAGGGACTATGTCTTCTTTTTTAAAAATTTCAGTTGTGTATGCTCATTGAAAGGCCAAATAACTTTTTTTTAATGTACAAAGAAGAATCTTCTTCCATCTGTATTAGTTGATGAATTTGTTTATTGTTTTTTATATATTTCAATTGTTCTTGTCTTTTGTGATTTGCGGGGAAGGGATGGGCTAGTTTTGTTTGTGTTTTCATTAGCTTGAATGATCATGTTTCAGCCTTGATACATGTAAATTTCTTTTCTGGTATATAAAGGAAAACTTTTTTTCGGTTCTTTCCCGGTTTATTGATAAATTACTAAATATTATTATTGAATGAATTATGATCAAATAAAAACTATTTTGCTTGTGATCAGTTTAACAATGGTTTGTATTCGTCGATTAAGTTCTGATTCTTAATTTTCAATACAGGATAGTCAACTGCTAGGCCATTGACATTGTTTTAAACTGACAATTAATACATTTGAAGAGTCGTTTTGATACATATAAATTCCTTATTTCAGAGATATTCATATCGCTTTTGTGAAAGAATTCCCTATAATCTGATGGTTGTGTGCAGCTTCATTACAAATTGTACTTTAAGTGCATAAAAAACTTTATTTTGAGCTGCATTTTATATTTCTCTCTATTTTAAACGTTTAGCGGAGTGTTTAGACGAATTGGTTTTCTTGCCAATAATTTTGTAGCAAATCTTGCTACATTTTGTAATTCCTCTCAAAATGGGTCGATGTTTGAATTTGATTTGAATTTCCAATTTGGGTTTACTTTGAGTTATTTTGTTACTTCATACAAACGTGAGAAGTTCAAAATCTCGGGGAAGACTGGATTAATTATCTTTATCTCTTCATAAATCATAAATGTGATTAGCCTCATCCTAAGTTTCACACTTCAGTATCATGAGATAATTGTCTTGACAGATAGGTTAGAATCGAATATTTAGATCACATATATCAAAAAGTGCAGAATCCAAACTCATAGCTAATTTTCATTGTCATATTGAAAGTTTTTTTGAATTTAAATTGATACTTTGTGGAACCAGCATTATTGTTACTCGCGTGTAAAATACAGTTTGGCTGACTTAGGACCATAGGAAGAAGCAATTAAACCGGAAATCCATCTAAAGTTGCAAATATGGCTGTCTTGTGTTCCTGTGCCGGATTGAATTGCCTTCCAGACTAAAAGGTCCTCTTCATGATGGTGAAATCATTGGGGGAATATTCCAGAGCAAGTATTAGCATTACAATGCAGAAAAAACTCTATTACTCGACAATACAAGTGCCTTTAGCTTCTACATTTCCTTATCTTAGCAGAATCTCGGATCCATCTGCGTTCAGAAGCAAATCAACAAACTTGAACGCTATCTTCTCCCTATATTTAAAATCATCCAAGACCATGAGCCTACAACTTCCACTTGCACGCTTTAAAAATGTTCTTCTTGATAATTGTGGCTCATCAACACTAAATATCACCTATGCTATTCAAGGCTGGCAACTTCTTGTCTGCGTTTTATGCAGATCACCTTTAGACCTGGTTGCAGCAGTGTTCCTCTGTGCCTGAATCCTAATATTTCGATTGTCTGCCTGATGTTCTCTTCGTGATTTTGAACTCCTGTTTATTCCTTCAAAGGGACCATTGATTTAGGGGAGATGTGTTAGTGCTCTGATAACTTGTGACGATAGGATATCTTGTTGAGGGAATTGAATTTTTTTGTCGCACCATATATGATCCTTTCAGGTTTTGTGGATTTTAGATCATGTTTTATTTTTCTTTATCTCTAATGTTTATCGTCACGGTATGCCAAATATGTGACCTCATGCCAAATCTACGCTTGGCTTAGTAAAATAGCTAGGGATAGTCTGCTTTTGATGCGTATAAATTCTTCGGTACCTCAGATCACTATGTCTATGATTATTTGATTGATAGATCAAGAGAGGGACAGTGACTGGGCATTAGAGAGAGAGAGGAGAAAAAAAAGGATTTAACAAAATGTCAAATTCTAACTGAAGTTGCTTGTGTTCAATCAGCGCTATCATGCTTTTATTCCCCGATTTTACAATTTTAGAAACCGTTGACTAAAAATACCCCTATGATATTAACATATAATTCTTCGGTTTCCGTGTAAAATCGGCAGGCAGGCTGGCTGGTTGGTTTTTCATGCATGTATGTCTGACGGGTGCAGGCTGCATCAATGAACTAAGGCCTGTCAATTTGAATATTTATTCTTTGTTATCTTTAGAAGAGCGGTGTTTTGGTTTTTGTGAATACACCTTAAATAAGGTTTTAGATCGTTGTTATTCAATACAATGAATGTTCATGCTAAATTGATTCCTCAGTCTGTGCCCGGCTGTGTTCATAAATTTATTTTTTCCAACTCACACCAAAAGCAAGGGAAGTAACTTATCTATTAATCAACGTTTTACCAATTTTTGATGATCATCCCAAACAAAGCATGCTTCATAAAGCCATTGGTGAATTCTTTTGACCTATCCCATGCATTATTTCCATATTTGTTCTATATTTAAGATCAAAGTTTTGCAATCATCACCCATTCGACTGACTGTATGTGTAAGGTGCCTATTAATAGACCAGAAGCAAAATCAATACTATGTTTGCACGCACTGATCTTAAAGCCATAACAGCCTGTTATCCAGGATACGAGTAAAGGAAGAATTCATGCGCAACAATTGCTTTGTAATAATTTCCCCTTGACTGACATTCATCATTATTTGCCTCTAAGTACAGACCAAAAACATGCGAGACATGTGTCAACGAGTACAATGAAAACTAACATATTGTTAAGTATAACGATACACCGAAAAACCCTTCCATAGAGGCGTAGATACACAATAATACACACATGTGCGCGCATACATTTTGTGTGTGTGTGTATATATATATATATATATATATATATATATATATATGTCACTATCGTTTCACTGACTGTATACAGATCATTTGTAGTAACTCTTTCCTATCGTAAATCACTAGCAATACATTTACTCCCTCTATAAGTAGTTACGTAGTAATGGTTACTTCAGATCTGTTGTCATGATGCAATGGTAATGAAAATGGCCTTGCAGATTGTTTCTACTGACTATCGTGTCTGAACATCATTACGTGTATCGAATACGTGACGTCGCACCCACATCAAGGTAAACTTAGTAAAGTAGTTGGAAGCACTTTCATTCTGACGATTGGAAACCTTTTTTTTTTCATTATTATCATGACACAACATGAAGCATGACCTTGCTAAAACAGATTTCAGGTTAAATCACATTTTTGGGAGGTGAATCATCAAATTCAACTTCTCATCGAAAATGTTGTGAAGTATTGAATTATAGAATAAGTGAATACATGCTCACTGATTTATTCTCGTATCAAACACTCTCTGGAAATTGGATTAATTCATACATATTGTTTGACAATTTGCTGCATTCCTATATACATCAGTGAAGGGAAGGGGAATTTTTTTCAAATGCTGTGATTGATAACAATTCTCAGATTATTCACACCGGTCAATCTTCAGAAAAATATAAGGAAAGCAAGATAATTTATTCAAGAAAATGGCTGAAACTATCCTTCCTGGTCTGTCCATTCTCCACATTATCAGAAAAATGTCTCGTTAATTGTCGACGGATACAGTGATTAACCATCTTGCAAACCACTGTTCCATAACTACCTCCCAACTACAGTAATGTAAGCTTTTACAGCCACACTAATTTCTGACTCATATTATTTCGTGTCAACTTTAGTTATTTTATGCATAATTATATAGTTTTCTTCCTATGTCAATTTTTGTAATAGAATTGGAATTCAGCAACCGGTATTTGTAATATTCACAGGATGCATTTCTTATCTTTATAATACATGAATGACGGAAAATTCAACACTTGATATTTGATTTCATGAGAAATATTTACAATAACTTATTTGGTGTGTGAGATCTTATGATCAGACCAGAGGGCCATTAATCATATTGTAAATAAACATACATAATATATGATGATATAATAGTCAGATGTACAAAGATTGCAGTCAGACGTAAGATGGATATAACCTCGAAGGAAAAACGAGATATTGTACACTTATATCGTGGTGGAAACACATCATTTGAAATTGTGAAAAATTTAAACAAAGGTCACCGAACAATAAAATAAATGGAAGCATTGACAAGATAAATACAAGGAGAACTGCCACTGAGAATGTCATTGAAGGGGATTTGAAAATATATTAAAAGGGTTATAAGCAAGAAAAGTTGGTTCACTAAGAGCAAAATATTTGAAGAAGTTAATGTTGCGAATGTAAAGAGACGAAAAATACAAGATATTAAGAACATTTCAAAAGTCAAGGCATCAACCAAACAACCACTTTAATTAAACAGCACTAGGGGTAACATGTGAGCTGGACAAAGAAGTGCTCAAAAAAGTATTTACCAACAGTAATTTATTGTCATGAATGTAGAGCTACTTCGGATTGACCTGATAGCTAGACTAGAATACAAGTAATTGTAATAAGGTCAACCAAAACGACTTCGTGGATGACGTTTTTGGATAGTATTGTAAGATGTAAAAGTATTTGTCCCGTCCAAGTTGATAATAGTGTTAAGACAAATGCAGAAAATATTTTGAGGTCTAGGGAAAGCAGTGTTCTCAGTAGCAAAGGTAACAACCAAGAAGCTTTAAACTAAAATGTATATCCATGCAAGACAATGCTCCTTCCTTTGCATGATAAAATTTGACAAGCTTGAAATGAGTTATCAATCAATGATTTAAAATTGGATTAATAGTCAATGCTGAATCTCACACAATATATTGCTCATATAAAATCAAGTAAACCTGAATGTGTCACCAACATTGTCAGGTTATTATCCGACATACGCTTTTCTATCAGTCCTGACGCAGATTGATATGCATGTATTTGTACTCTTACACGATGCATGTCTGACGGAGACAGCGGTGGCATCTATAAGTCAGTGACCTGAGAGGTAGTTTTTTTTAAAATTTCGATCTTTTCATTGTATGATATCTGAACAGTGTGATTAATATTCAACGATATGTGAGTATGTATGTGTATGTGTCAGTGTTTAATCACATTCACATAGTGTGTGTTCATTGTGTGTGCATTTCAGCATGAATTTGATATCTGTATATGGGAATAGGTTCAACTGTTATCATTGGTGGAGATCTACGATTTGTTTCCTATCAGTCAAACTTTGCTATCATATCCTTCATATCTCGAACTATTCCCAAATCTAATATCTTCACAATCGGAATATGTGCCGTAGGCAAAGCAAACAAATAAACACTTTTTTATCTTCTGAATCCAAGATATTACATGGTTTCAATTTTTCTTACAAATACACCCAATATATATACATATATATATATATATATATATATATATATATATATATATGTATATATATATATATATATATATATTTATATATATTGTCTAGGAAACTTTACAGCTTTAACAATTCAAAAAACTAAAAAAAAAAATTTGTTTACTCCAGTCACTCATTTCCGAATAATTCTCCATACAATTCATGTAATTATATCCAGTGTTTTTTATTGTTTCACGGGTACTTCAGTGGTAGCGTCGATTTTAATTTCGGACTGCATGCCAACTTATATCTCTGACGATACTCTTTACAAGGAAAAAAAAACTTCATTCACTTGATTCTTTACCAGCATATGCAACTGGAGAATTTGACAATTTTTCCATCAACATTCAGAAGAAAATGAGATGAATGAAATTTATGGATATTGGGAAACAAGTGTTTGAAGTGATACTAAAGACTTTTTAAAAAAGTTTTTTTTTAATGTGGTCAATGTTTAAAGCTGTAAAACTTTTTAGACTATACATACTTACGACTCAATCGGACTTTAAACGATGGAAAATGTTGGCAACATCCAGTTGATGCCTGTAAAAATACGGACTTACGGATACTTTGGAAAATATTCCCTTCTATTAGACATTTTGGGAGAAAAAAACTTTTACTAGGAGGGATTAGAAACATAAGTTAGTTCGATAGATGTGATCGTTGATTTGTATAGATTAGTTCAACCCGTAGTTTAATATTTGTCAGTGTTCATCATAAAAGAAATTTCAATATTCTTAAAACTTCGTCAGCATTCTGTTTCGATTGCAATCCATTTTTGAATATGCCTATTTGCACGAATATAGTGATATTTAGTGGTAGACGAGCTCCCATTGCTAACCTTGTCTTACAAATTCAACTTTAGCATCAAGCCAAAATTCATTATATGAATATATATATATATATATATATATATATATATATATATATATATGTATGTATATATATATATATGTATGTATGTATGTATACATAAATATATAAGTGTGTATATGTATGTATGTGTGTGTGTGCATTTGTGAGTACTCATTTATCTCTATGGATTTAATCGTTCGTAGTCCTAATTGTATTATTGCATTCTGCCTATTGTCTTTATCGACTCTGTTATTGTGTGGTAGCATTGCTGCAAGACTTATGAAGCAATTGTAAGCATTCTTTATCGTTTTTTTTTTCATATTCCGTAGTGCAAACACTAATTCTTCTACTGTAACCTCTGGGGCATTTTTACTCTCTAACTGTCCGTCGATGTTACTTCATTTCGAGACGTAAAAGCTCCCTTTATACTCTTCCACCATTCTCAATATTGCGTTCTTTTGTGGAATTTACATTTTTTACTTTTAATGCACGCATCTATTGTTTATGTATATGATCTGTATTTAGAGTGCGTTTCAGACTCATCCCCTTTTCAATTGTTTTTATCATCCTTTGCATGTTTTTGTTACTTTTTCTGGTCATTTTTTTCGCCTATCTCTTTATTTCATTTTCTTTTGGCTCCGTCTTTTTAAATTGTTAATGCCAGATTTTTCAGTCTTGTTTTTAAGTATCTCCTCATGTTGATATTCAGTAGTTTTGCCTATCGTCTAGCACTTTTTAAAATAAGTTTGTTAGGCATCTAATTCATGCTTCATTGCCACTCAAAAATGCTCTTCATTTTATGGCTATAAATTCCATTTCCACACTAAAAACTGACAAGACGAGAACCACATGCCCTTCCCCCCTAACACCAAGATCGATGAAACTGGTTCGGAAGAGCAACAGGGTTCAACATTGTTTCACATCAGGAAGGTAATCGATGAGAGCCTATGTCGACACGTAACAACTATTGTTGCTGGAATATCGAACGAGGATCGAACCCACTAACAACAGCTGGCATGATTGTATCTCATTGCTATCAAAAGCACTATCACCTGCCTCTCTTACACAGCAAATCCTTGGATTTATAACATGCAGTGTCACATTAATCAACACAAATCACTTTTGTACAATTTATGACGAAAAGAAAGCGTAAATCAATAATGTATCCTGCCCAAACGTACAAGACTCCTATCTAATTTTGTCTTCTTTTCTCTCTTTTTTTAACTAACACGCCTATCAATGATCAGATGCGTCAATACAAACTATGTTTCAATACATATTTCTATTTCATTCCCGAGGATAAACCCGTATTTTTGATTTCTCCGAGATGGGATGTAAATTGTATTTTCATTTGGCAACTGCAGCGTTGCATTTCAACTGACATCTCATAGTAGATCCTAAATGCACATTAATTCAAGGATCTGCTCTAATCATACATTTAAGTCAAGCTATTGCTTATTATATTTTGCACGTGATTAATAAAAATAATATTAGGAGTTAAAAGAAGCCCCCAAGCGTAAACATATATAAGACAACTTCTGTAGACACAAATTACTTCACTGAAGGAAAAAATATACTGGACAAAATGTTGGTAGTCGACAAAATAAATTTGCCGTATCATGCAATGGTGATGTGAATTTATTCCAAAAAATCATTCAAAGAAATAACAATCGATTTATGAAGAAAATGAAGGAATGTCATTTTTTAAAAGTGGCAATTTCCTTCCCCTTGTAAGTATCTTTCTTTGCCAGAGGTCCCGGTAGAAATTCAGACGCCACATCCGGACAAGAAAAACGTCAGTTTCAGTATATTCTTAGTATAAAAAGGACCGTTCTCATCTCTGTCTTTCTATCTTTATCTCTTTAATACACAGATTCTCAGGAGGTAACGCTAACTGTCCAAAAAAGTGGGTGTTGTTATACGTTTAGATCTCTTTACTTCAAAGCAGACACAATAGTTTGGCCTGGACCCTTAATCCCAATACTGATATCTATCTGAAAAGATCATTCATTTCCAATGTTCACATTACGTTTTGTTCGTAAACCTGCAATAACAATATCGATGGTATCGTCACGATTCAATATTCATTATTTATTTCATTCTTGTTTGAAATTTTCTTCGTCTTATCTTGGGGAAAATAACAGTTAATATAACAACACTCACTCCTTTAGTTTCAAAACACAAAAAAAAAAGGAATAAAAGGAAAAAATTACCCTAGTTTTAGATCCCTATAAGGGAATTTCCTCCATGCTAGTGAGACTTAAAAGCAAAAGTGAAAAGGAACCCCCCCTTCAATTACGACCTATAATTGAGAAAAATCTTCAACCTGCATTGACCCCTAGAAATGAAATGTTGCCTTAAAAGTGGAAAAACGTGAGAGCGCTTCTTCAATTTATTTTGGTTCAGTAATTGTGGTTTTGCCGACTGAAGTGGTTACACAGATTATCCTCTCAGTGTGAACCTATAAACATTATGATGATTCAAAACAATCGATTTGGTCATCGTACGAAAAAAGAACGAAACTGGAGTTGCCAGATAAGCAAATGCAAACCGAATGTTGCTCAGATATTCGCTGTCTATTCTAATTTCTTCACTCTCCCATTCTAATTGTCAATATTAATTTGAGAGCATCAAGTACAAATTCCAGTCATTTGATTAATAATGTACTCAACCTTCTTCAGATTATAGGAGAATAATTAAAAAAGAGGGTGACCTCCCCACATGAAAACAAAAATAGTAAATGCCATGGAATCTGTCATAAGATGGATACGGGGAGCTTTTTGGGGCCCAAACGAGACAATCAAATATACAACGATCTACAGCAGCTTGAGCTGAGTTGAGAAACATCAAGAGTAGTGCTCCCTTCTGACAGTGTCTACTTCACCGTATTGCAAAACCAGAAGGTTGTGGCAGACGTTGCGGTAGCATCCTCGAAATAACATTGCAAATTTGATTGCTATAAAATACAGAACATTATACCTTGCACAGATAAAGCTTACAAACTGTAAATCTGAACTGAGCTTATCATCAGATAAGAGTGCATCCGTATGATGTGCCTGAATTTGCATTCACCACATCTTCTGTACGGATACAAAATGATTACATGCCTTTCAATTAAAAAAAGTAGCAGCAAATCAAAATACTTTATGGACAAAATCTTTTCCTCAGAAGATAGCATTTTGTTCATTCAAATGATATACTTTATTTAGTGTTGTTAAAGGAACAGATGAAAATATAGTTGTTATTTGTGGCAAAAGCAGAGGATGTTTGATGTTTCTTCCACTGCATCTACGGGCACCCATTCGCCTTTTGTTGTTGGATTGTCCTTTCACACCTTGACTGACAGTCATTACAAGCATGTAGTGTTGGTACACCTTGAAAACTGCGATTTGTAGTTATCGATCCCCTTGAAAATACATGCTTGCGATACATTTGTTTATATCTAGTGTCACTAACTAAATGTATACGAAAAGGATCTATACGCGAAATGCATACTATTTGACCTACGAAAAACTTCCTCAAAGTCTAATCAATACCAATCCGTTAAGATTATCACCCATTTTTTTTACAGAAAAGTTCAAATCTTATGGTGATCACACCTATACCAAATAGTCGCCAAATGCGAAGAAGACAGAAAGAATAAAACAAATTTCCTTTCTTTACTTTTGCCCACTGAAATCCTGCCCGACACACGTATGCAATGCAAAAAATAACAAAACGCACGTAGGTACTTGTAACACAAGATAAAAAAAGAATTATTAACCTATAAATAAATGGTAACACAATTCAGTCATGAGTCACACAATATATTCAGCAAGAATACTAGATTATGTTCTGCAACATGACTTATTCACAAATGACCAGTTCCTCAGAAATACGGACGCTTTTATTGCATCTGTTCACTCTAGCAGAGTTGTAACGAAAAAGAAAAAGGTTTTGCAAATTCATAATCCCGAATTTACAATCCTATAACACTTAACGCATCATGATTTACAGTCGGAGTTGAAATATGCATGCTACCAATCTATAGTCATCTTCTATATTTACTTTAACGTCATTAATTTCATCAGTTACTGACAATAATAAAAGGTGCTGCCTTAAACAATAATTTTCCCTTCGCTTCAGACATTTGATAAAAACAACTGATGTAAAAAGTTGAACCTTCACTTTTGATCCCTAAAAGGGGAAAAAATTCAAAATGATCACGTGAACTTGAAGGTAAAAAACGTTTCTACTCAAATTCAACATCTAAATGAGGAATAAATAATCCCCACGTCTCGAATTTAACCCCTAAAAGTGAAAAAAAAAAGTTGAATCTTATCCATCGATTTTGACCCCTGGAAATGAACAAAATGATTTAACATCAACTTTCGCATCTGAAAAAGGATGAAAGATTTTTCCACTCAAATCATTCATCAAAGGTGGAATAACATTTACACCTCATTTTTGTCCCTCATAAATGGGATAATCCCTCAAAAAGTTTGATCCTCATTGGTGAAAAAAGATTTTTAACCGTTTGATTGAAAAGGGTTTCCCTCGAATTTCCCCCTAAAAATCAAAAAAGTCCTGGACTCCTTGAATGGAAAAAGATTCTCTTAGATTTTAAATCCTGATATTTGAAAAAAAACAAAACAAAACATATCCTCGATTTTGACCCTTAAAAGTAGAATGCCCTCCCTATTAGCCACATAACCTCCAATGCTTGGAAATTTTTAAAATGATTGATATGTAAAAAAAGCGTTGGATAATCTTGAGGACAATTGCACGGGACTTCTAGACCTATTCCTCTTGTAAAGGGGCCGGTAGGTGTGTCCCCAACACCGGGCAGCCTGTTGTGTTTTCAGATCTGCTCACTGGGAAACACGATGACGTATGTGCGAAAAGGTAAACGCTGCATCTGCTGGTAAGTGTGAACTTAATCCATATTAGGAACGAGGAGTCCGATTATTAAAGCAATCCATGACTTATTTTGTCATTCCCTATATATGATGGTGTAATTCTTTCAAACAGATAAAACGGGGCTAAAAGATTCTTGCAGCTGAAATGTTACATTTTCCATCGTGCATTCCACACGAACGATATGATAATATCTGAGAGACACAGGCACTCCTACTTGACCTCAAAGGAAGCAGGGGCTAATTTCCATCCACCCCAACTTAATACTCTAATTGTATGGTATTCCTATCTCATTCTCTCTACATTTGTAAGTTGATCTTTACACACTCACACTTGCTCCTACATATATTCATTTATGTCACTAACATATACACACATGAATATAAGTTAAAATGCATTTTCTTGGTCCTTAATTACCCCTGTTATTCATCATAACCACCATCCACAGCCTTTTAGCATCCGTTGTTGGACATAAGAAAGACTGTTCTAACATGAGCGTCACGGGGTTAATACATTTTTACTTTGTGTAGTTTGTCACGCCATCCCATGTTGCATGTGACCTGATAAGATCCACGTTGTGGGTCAGGCCGTACAGCGATTGTCTGACATTCTTGCAACATGGCGAGCCTTTTGCAAAAATCTCGAAATCTTCTATCACTATCCAGCTATTTTTGAGAAAAAGTCAAACTCTCTTGACTCATGGCTCCTTCCATCTTCTCATGAGGGAAGGATGAGAGCACAACAACACACATGCAGCCATTCTATCATCAGCACACACACACACACACACACACACACACACACACACCATTATACTTTCAAAATGCAATATCACTTTCAAATTGCCAGCTTTGTGCCTCACATACATCATTTGAAGAACAAAAATAAGAACCAAAAATCCACTGAGGTGTTCACAAGAAACATTAAAAGCCTCTATTCACAGATCACGTGATCTTGAGTAGAATATAATTATGGATAAGACACAAGTTACAAGAAAACTCCTGTCCACCCAGTTACGAGTAAATCTGAAGAGAAACTGCTAAGGACATAGATTCTAAAAAGTTCAAGCACCATTGTTACCAAATCATGTGACCCTGAGGACAATAATTCTTTTAAAGTATGAAACAAATTATAAAGGCATATCTTTCTACCCTGTAACAAGTGCGTATTTCTCGAAACAGATGAGAAATCGATTTCAGTCAGTTTTAAAACGAAGTTCACAGGCCATTATTCCATCGTCAGATTCTTTTCTACCTGGCTTCATGCAAATTGGAGTTCGAACAGTTAAAAACAATATTTGAATGGAAAGCGCCTCAATAGAAAAGCCAGAGGTTATGAAATCTTTTCAAACAATAAATGAGGACAGGGTAATAAATCAAATATGACCACAGAGTTCTACAGCTGGAAATACAAATACTGGAAACACTAAATTGTGTCCCCTCTCGAAGGCCCTTAGAATATTATGCATCATTCCAGAGCTTGCGCAAGCTAATCCCTCATATTTCAGGGTTACCCTTTATCATTTGCTCTGGCTCTGATGCACTGTTTTGGAACTTGAGATATCTGCCTGGGGTAAAAATAGCTGCCAATATAGTTACACCCTTACTCATTCGATGGGAACAATTTCACAGATCAAATATCTCTAACCCACTACTTGGAAATATGGACTCTTCAACTTAAATGGCATTCACCCTTGTTCAATCTCAAGAAACAATCTCTTCAATATTGAATTTTTCAACGAGAAATAACAAGAATATATACGTACATTTTTAATAATAATGAGAATCAGTACGTCTGAACTAATCAACAACAGCAGTAGATCGAGAGTGAAACTATTTCTCTTTCTTTATTTGGTTCTCATTTATTTTTCTCTCTATTTCAGTTTTGTAGCTAAATAAGGACACCGGTATTGAAACTGCATGTGAGTTGACGTGTTGTCTCTCATTTTACGTTTTCGTCAAAACCAGCGAAGGAGACTGCCTAAGAAATTGCCTATGATTGCATTAAATGTCGTCAGAGAGAATGAACCATTCTAATAGTAGACAATTTAGACAAAGAAATATCGAAAGAAAAATGCAAAATTATGGAAAACCCTGTACGGTTCGAGGGAAAAGAAATAATAATAAAAATCTAAAAGTCCATAATTATTGATATTAAAGTGAACAAGAAAGTTGTAGTGAATGTAGGCTGGTGGGAAGAGAGGTTTATAGTGATGGCTGATGTATGTAATGTGCAGATGCTTCGATCGATACAGTAATGTTCAGATCGATTTGATCAT
The DNA here is from genome assembly GCA_963457665.1 of Thysanoteuthis rhombus. NCBI lineage: Eukaryota > Metazoa > Mollusca > Cephalopoda > Oegopsida > Thysanoteuthidae > Thysanoteuthis > Thysanoteuthis major. The sequence continues at coordinate 38,990,292 of OY735203.1, read as the reverse complement.
TACACAACAGTACGATTTCTTCAACGTCGATTCGCTATCCTTTCTGCTTGCATATACAGAGACCTGACCTGCACATACGAAAGTGTACACAGCAAGAACCACATCATCATCTGGACACATAAACGTCTAGAAAATCACGTTTCAACTCTTGTGTGGACTTACCTTTCTGGTACAAGCGCACTCATTCGCAAACATAACATTTAGTCAGCTCTGCTAAGAACATTACAAGATCTAATTAGGGTTTAGAAAGATGGGTGGAGTAATATTTCCACCCATATCTAAACCTCCAGTATGCTATAAGTTGTGCTGCTTTATGTCGGTTAATTGTCCACGCGTCAACGAGATAGAGGAGCGCCATGGAAGAAATACAAGAACTATGTAAATGAGACATTCCCTTCCCGAGGTATTAACTGCCGTCAGTGGAAAACACAAACTGCAAACAGTTAACATAGCCCGAGGAGATATTTCCCGGCAAACGCCTTTTTGTGAGAAAATCACAGAACCATAGTTTGGATGAAGAGACGGAGAGGAAAGTCTATTTGCATCATCCCCTACAGACGGTGAAGCAGGAAATGTCTCTCTCTTATTAGACCGATCAGCCTAGAAGCGGAAAGCATTCCTTGATATTCGGGCGCGAAGCCCAAGCAAATAAAACTCACACAATTTTATAATTCATACTTTTTCAATGTTTTACAACGTTTAACCTAGACTTCGAATGATAATGCATTTTCATTTGCCTGGCTTCTAAAGACCCCTCCCGATTCATATCTATCCAATGAGCTTAGTATACTCATGCAAAGAATAATGCTCCATTTATAAATTTGTTTCGTGGGAAATCGACCTGTCCCAACAAATATTGGCCCAAACCTGAATGGATACTTCTAATTTTTAAAAGTCACCTTACTTGCTGTATCAGTTTGACAGAAAACATTTACTTTTACTTTAGGTCTCTTCTTGGTGTCAATATTCCTCGTCAGGCCTTTGCTCAAACGTTTCAATTTCAGTGATTTTCAGAAAGAAATCCGATCAAATTGTATTATTTTAGTAATAAAATCCACATTTGAATACAAGAAAAAATACAGTAATTTATTGGCGCACATACTGATATTGTATTTCATCTATTGAATAATTATTGCACACTGTGCATAATTTTGTAGCAATTTCCGAGTGTTTCCAACAGTAATTCTTTTTCAGGAGTTATGAGTATTTTCTTATTTACTGCTATTCTTCTAGTCGTCGGTATCCAGTGAAAACGGAGAAAAAGGCAAGCATGTGTGCATACGTGTGAAAGATCTTTAGGAAATGTTTCACACATTAAGATGCATACAAATACACACGCACACACACACTGTCTTACACACGCACATATATATATATACACATACACACACACACAGATATATATATATACACACACACACACGCACATATATATATATATATATATATATATGCATATAGACATACACAGACAAATACACAAACGTACACTAATTCTAATACGTATACACACTTTCACCCACTCATACAATCATACTTCATTCTTTTCCCCGTTTTTCCCTCTCGAAGAAGAGGAAAACGAAGACGACTATGCGTGCGCAACCCCCAAAACGCACATAAAGATCTATTTGTTGGTCTTTATTTGGAAGGAGGCATTAGTACTTATATTGGATCTCAGGTTTCCGACCATGTAGCTGAAGATGATGTTGCATTCAATACAAAAAGTACACGAATATTTTCTGATACAAATATTCGAACATTTTATCATTTATATTAGTGTTGAAAACTTGATGTACAGGCACACATCATAATAATCATATTACACTAAATCTAGGTTGGCAGAACTGTAATAAACATCATAGTTTTTTTGCTAAATCATTTATATCTGTCATGTCAGTTACTAACTCAGTTGTTCGTTGCTGAACTTCTGAAATATTTTATCTCTTTCCAAGTACTGTAACCAGACATATACACAGTTGTCTTAGTGCAGATGGACAGATACAGTATAAATAACGTTCCATCATTCATGATATCTGGTGTATTTTCACTCATACAGTAATCTTAACATTGATATCTGTTTCTTAAATGGAGCACTTGTATTTATCTTCACTGAATGCTAATAACTTGGCCATAACATTGATTCATCAAGGTCTATAAGCAGTCTTACTTGATTTACCAGCGACATATTCAATGGAATAATTAGGTATCATCTGCAAAAAATATAGTTATGATATCTGCTGATCATTGATGGATAATAAAGATAAGACTGGTTCGTGTACTGAATCTCTTTGGACACCTCTCCATATACACCAACAATCAGATTATCTTATGTATTTTTGTACGTCTGCATATATGTTCACAGATACAGCTGTTCATACTAACTTCTGTTTGATTTGAGATTCATTATTTTTCGTTTCGTCCGTCACAAGTGGAATGTCTTTTTGTTGGTTTGACTCTCCACTAGATTATTAATTTGTTTGTTTGATAGCAGGCTCTTTCATTCAGAACGTTCGATAAAGTGAGGGAGAAGCAGAGAACAAGCACGAAACAAGTCCACGAATAGTCAAGAAATAACCCACCGTTCCCAAGCAAATGGATACCTTGTACTCCGGGGGGCATAGGCTCTGGAAAAAACGGAGAAAAAAGGAAGAACAATCTTTGAATTTTGTCGTACTATAGGTGTCTCAGTCACATTTTAATGGAAGTGACGTTAGTTGTGACCTATCACGTCGTGAGATCGAATCTTCAACGTTAATGCAAATGCGTACGAAAATCTATACTGCACTGTTCGTGCTTGTGTGCTTAATCTAATATGCATTTCAATGGTATGTAGAGCATATGTATACATGTGTAGGTATGCGCTTATATATATATATATATATATATACACACACACAGACATGCAGACACACACATATATACATACATACATACATATATATATATATATATATATATATATATACATAGCATGTTTATGCTAATTGAATATATATATATATATATACACACACATATATATATATATACATATATATATATATATATATATATATATATATATATATATATATATATATATATATATATATATGTCCTGTGCATTTGAACACAGCATGGATATCTTATCGTCGATACACACACACACACATATATATATATATATATATATATATATATATATATATATATATATATATATATATATATATCTAAGGGCATTCCGTGCGTAGATGCGTGCATATATTTACTCCTCAGAAGAATATGTTTCGATTGATGGTCTCAGATTGCTTTGAAGTCTAGGCATTTCATTTTATGCTATTGATTTTCTGTTTTGACCAGTTCTTACAACTATAAATCTCTGTTCAGTGCTTGTTCGTCTTTGGAAAGGCAGTTATTTGGATAGATTATCGTACTAAGTGCAAAATATACCAAAAACTAGGAAAACAAAAACACATGAATACGAGAGCAATTCTTTTGTAACGAACAAAGGTACGTGTCCTCCGAAATCGTGGCAAAGTATTCCCCCCAACACTCTGATGACGAACAAGAACACAAAACAAAAAGATACCAGATGTATAACAAATCAGTTTCTGATCAAAACGGACTGATTTGTGGTCGTTATAACATAAGGGTGGTTCTCAATAACAGATGTACTCTCTGCAGTGTCTTTAAGATCATACAGAAATTATTGACAAAGGATTGTACCCACAATATCCAATGCAAATGTGAAAAAAAAAAAAATAATAAATTTGCCATCCCGAGGAAAATAAACAAAGTCATATACACATAGATGGAATGGAAAGCTGGTATTGGCAGACAATATTTGAAAAAAAAGAAAGAACCAAAACCATCGTCATAGAGATTAGTTCTGAAAATAAATGAAGAATTGTGCTGGAAAACTTCAGAAATAAAAGAAGCCACCTGTTGGTCAGGTGTCATCAGTCGGGCCAGCGCAGTGTGAATGTAAATGTTCTCTGTATCTATAATTTCTTGTGTACCTTTTTCGTCAAGGATGAGCCGAACATGTTGGTGTATATTTGCCTAAAACTTATTTGTTCACTCTCCGTTACTCTAGGAACCTGTTTTCCTGTGGATTCTGCACCTAAGCAAGTTTGAATTCAGCAAACACGTTGAGCTAACGACAAGATTGACATATTATGAGGTCAGCTGTGTGAGCCACTCTTGGAATTATAATGAACCGATTCAATACGACAAAATGTGTTTGATAGTCTGGATATTTTCGAAAATGACGCTTAAAATGAACTGATAAGATCAATGGCCCGAAAAATTTCTCATGATTATGATCCACATCAAAAAATACATACTGTATATAGATGAGAATGCTTTTGTGAAATCCGATTATGATATTGTTGAGCTCCAACAATTGAGTTTATTTTCATTTAATATAACGATGACAATGGCTTCTACGAAAACCATTGGTGTCATAAGAGCACAACTGAGAGCTGCATACACGAAAACCGATAACGAATTTATTTTTCTAACTCGGGTCGACTTGTTCTATTAATGAAATTTGGAATAATACTGTATGGAGAAAGAACTCTATTTTATTCACCTTTTAGATGTTAATGAAGCAAGAAAGTTTGGCTTTGGTGCAGCCAAACGTGCACTCTCATAAACGAACCATCAAGCTTCAAACACGTTTCTTTTTTATTTCACACACGTAACGATGTGGTGTAATTGGATGGATATGTGGGCACGTATTCCATATGTATTTCTCTGGAGGTTGATAGAATATATCGAATAATCTTACCCGTTCTAGGCGTAAAAAGTTAAAAAAACTATCAGAAAAGAGGGTATACATTCTATACGTCATTTATATCTTTTCCTAAGCAAGTTAAAAGTTAGAGCAAACACATTCGAAAAAAATGCAGCAAACAATTAAAAATGAATACGATATGCAAATTAACGACTATTAAAACCAAATCAAAAACGTCTGCAAGACAATTAAAAACTGTGAATAGCAAATTTAAAAAAAAAAAACGAATCCAAAAATAAAGCAAGCAAATTAAAGATAACGGTAACAAAACTGAACCAATGAACATGAATGATCAAAGAATCACATTTCCGGCTGCAATCGCAGCAAAAGTTAGATTTTTGAGTTAGAATAGTTACAACTTGCCCCGTAATGATATTTATAGGTTATTTTAGTTAGTCTCTCATCAAAAGCTTCTGCCCATAAAGGAAATCAAAATGCAACATCTTAATTGGTAGTCTCCGCCTCAAAACAAGAACCAGATTCCTAAATCTAACTTGTAACTAGCACATCTTTTTAATCGGTTTTCGGATAAGTTGTGCTCTCAGATTTTTTATGTATAATCGAAAGACGACGCTGATGCTGTCATAAGTTCAGAAACGGAAAAATGTAATTGCGAAGTATTTTATGGCTTTTCCAGTACTCTCAACAAAATATCATTTTTAAATACCAATGGAAATAGACACTTAAGATATATGTTTAGCTTTTTGGGTTTTGTGTAGGGTGAAAACGGTGCAAAAAAAGGATTTTGATTTTTCAGCAAGAAAAAATGCAATTCAAAATTATAACCATCAGCTTTGCCCATGTATTTTATTCAGAAACAAGTCTCAAATAATTCAAATAAATAAATAACATTTGCAACACTTCACACTGTAAATATGATTATTCCATAATTCGATCAAGTTTTCTGGTCACTCTTTGTAATTAACTCACTTTTTAAAAAGTTTGCTTGTCTTATTTTTCTATTTTTTGCACTTATTTCTGATGAGGTTGGAGTAGCCTTTAATTCAAGCCGTAGTTACTCATTTGCTTACTGTATTTTTAATTGCCTGCCCTAATTTTTAGAATTGTTCGAAAAGGTATAGATATCATTTGAATATGCATTAAACATTTCTTAGATTGAACAATAATTCCTTGTGAGCTGGTCGGAACCTGTCTGCTGTATCATTTCAAAGTAGGAATCTCACCTGGAGATCGCCAGCCTCTTGCATATGGCCAGGTCCTTTCTGTTTAAGATCAGGAACGAGCTGGCAGCTTCTGAGGGGGAAGTGTTATCTGTGACCAACGGAAAGGATCAGTGATTAGTAGTCACTGATCGGTCAACGTCAGGACTAATGTATTCGTCCGGCAGACACGAAATATCACAGACAACAACTCGTACAAAGTGCTGGACATGATGGTTACACATTGGGTCGCAGAAGGGCTCGAGTAAAGCTATACGCATTGCAACTTAGTTTTGCTCTCCAATATGGCCATAGTGAACAAGGATTGGCTGGCCGAGAATTTCAGTGATAATGTGCGCCCAACAGATGACCTCCAAGCTCTCCTAATTTCAATCACGTGAATTATTACATTTGCTGCATCCTCGGAAAGGAGACAAACCTGCTACCCCTTGATACCGAGAACTCTGCAACGAAAACCACCTGATCCGGGCAGGCAGTCTCTTCTGAGGCTGCACTAAGGCTGTCCTTAGGGCTGGGAGCGGTTCTATTGAACAACCTGTGAACAAGTGTGCAAACTTTTTTGAAAATGTATTGATTTTTTTATATTGGATATCTTTTTAGTATTCTTTCTACTGTAATTTATTCTCTACTACATTGCACGCGCGCACGCACACACACACACACACTCACACACTATATATATATATATATGTATATATATATATATATATATATATATATATATATATATATATATATATATAGTACATAATGCATGCATTGTGCATTGTTTGAATTTGTATCAAGCAAAAAACAAAATGAAAATAGATTTACCCGTTATAGATATTTAATCACAATGCTCAATATTCAAAGCAGTGAATAGAACTAATAGCATATAAATATGGAAAGATATTTACAAGGACATATACCCGGTAAACATTTTGTAGCTTTTGCACTCTCCAGCAACTGGCTATCTGTTGTTCCACTCTTAGACTTCGCTTTCAGGGGGCTACCAAACTCAACTGGAGGCGGGGGATGTGCAGAAGAATAAAGGTAGAGTAATCATACAGATTCCGTTGGTAGTCAAAGAGAAAGGGAAGGGAGTCTGCCAATATGGTCGTACACATGCATAGTAGTGATGCTTAGAACTGTTACACCTCAGGAAATCATCAAAGCTGATTTGATGGTTGTGGTATAGATTTTTCAAATATAAATGAGCTGATCATTCTTAGAATCCAAAAGAAA
>OY735203.1:38810607-38980607 GCA_963457665.1 Thysanoteuthis rhombus | reverse complement strand
ATTTATAGTTAACGCTGAATATGAATCATATATAAGATCATTGTTTTGCTGTGACATTCGTTCGATAAGCTGCCATTGTATGTACCACGCTCAGATATCTTGTTTCATACACATTGATGTGTTTTTTTTAAAATTTGGATTTTAATGCTTTATATATATATATATATATATATATATATATATATATATATATATATATATATATAGTGGCAGAAGTAACAGCCTTTATGTGTTTCTTTTTATAAATAAATGTATACGCAAATTATCTTTATTTGAATCCACATACATCTGTAAAGTTGAATTTTCTAAGCTGCGATGACATGTGAAACTTTTGAGACTGTTGATTATTTATTATCAAATGGATTGCTCTGATAGCTCTGATCTATTGAACGGAAGAAAACTACATCATTTTCTATTTTCTGAATGCAAAACGGAAATCATAGTAACTCCTTTTTTGATAGCAAGAGCTCTCTGATGGACATTTTTGATTAAAAGATTTCTGCTCAACGTAAACCGTAAGCATGCAACATAAAGCTGGTCATCAGGGAAATATAGACATGTCAGGTAGATTCATGTAACCTAAAAGATGGTCACTGCAAATTCAAATGGAGTCCCAAAACCTATTGAAAATTTCTTTTGAAAAAAGGATATAATTGAAAAATGTCTTTTTAAAAATTTGTATCGTGAATCGGTAACAAAAAAATGTTTAATTTCTGCGAACATATTTATACATGACAAGATTCCCACTTCTAACCAAGAAACAAAAATTGCTACAGGGTTTTTACCTCTGAAAACAATCTATTATACAGGAATAGAATCGCCTTGGCCCCTGATTATTCCGCTTCCGGGAATGTAACATCCTGAAATACATGGAATATTTGTAGGATAATAACTCATGAGGAGTCCTGGATCAGGTTTTCTTTCCTGCATCACTGTAGGATGCACTTGGACCTCCATGCCAAAAATTATTACAAATTGTTCAGAAGTAGCGATGTTTTAACAAGACAACGATATTTGGGATAAAAAAGGACAAAAAATTGACATGATAATATTGGAATTCTGAAATGATAGTAAGTTCTCCATGCCGCTCAGTGGATACTGATGGAGGATAAAATAATGGATTCATCACATGTCCATGCACAAATTATGATCTTGGTCAGTACCAAAGAAAAATTCCAGATTTTGAAAAATAGTGACAGGAAAGCATGCAGGACGACATAAAATTGGACATTTTTCAACGGCGTTACTGCAGAATAATTATAGAAGCTGATAACGCCTCTCGCTAAATTCCACTCTCCAAATTCCTTCAACAATCAACTATATTTTTGCGCTCGTAAAGCAAGTAGCAAGTCGCTCGTTAATTGTGTGAATTTCTGCATGTAGTCAATTAAGTAAGCAAAATCTAAATGCAAGATGGATTTGCTTGATATATAATATGTGAGATTTTGTCAAGCTATTGATTGGAATCTTTTAGATTTTTGCATTCAGACAAGAGATACTTACTATTACAACTCATGTGCCAAAAAATCTCTCCAATTTTGGAGGAGATGCTTACAGTTAGAGAAACTCCTTCTCATAGACATTTTTGGAGGATTCAGCAAGTTTCTTCGACGATCAACTAGATGATATTAGCAAAATAAAACCAGGACTTATTCTTTGTTACTATCATAATTATATACGGTTCTGCCCGTTTCATGAAATTTGGAGGAAGGAAAAAGCTGTGAGGTATATCATGAGTACAGCATATCATCTACCAGCAACTGAAGAACAAGAGAAAGGAACCGAGAAATTATTGGTGCGTCTTCCACAAGAAAAAGAAAGCTACGAAGGAAAAACGATTGTTCTCCTTCCTGAAAGAGATACAACAAATAAAAGAAATAGAGAAAACAATTGCCTCTCCCTTCAGTGAGGGTAAGAGTAATACAAACAAACAAGAATGAAATGACAATTCTCTCGGTAAGAGAAAGTATGAAACTGAGAAAACCGGTCTGATTAGTCACTCAATCGAAACTGACAGGTAACTAATGACTTTAAAGAGCGTGTCCTGTTGAGGATAATCAATCAAAAGATTAAAAAAAGCTGATCAACGGATGAGTAGGCTTTTACGCAGGAGACATACCGACTGAAAAAAATCTATGTTGACTGTTTTAGTCGATGGTTCTTGCAAAAAACGGATTGCAACTTCTCTCTTTTCTCAAAGAAAGAGGCGAAGGGAAAGAAGGAAAGAATTGATACTTATCTATATTGAATAAACAACAAGATAATGGGAACAGAAACTACATAGCATATACTTCTGTAAGAGTAAGGAAGAAACAATAAAAAAAAAAACTTCTGTTGCTTCTATCATAAGGAAGAACGAGTCAGTGGAAACATAAAATGTATTTAAGCTTATCTTGCTAAGAGAAAGAATTACTACAATGGCTGAATGATGTTTCCTTCTGTGAGCGAAAGATTGAGGCAAGAAAACAAGTCTGAAACGTTGTCCCAAAATTTCTTTTCTTGTGTTGGTACCTTGCAAGGGTAATATTGCAAAATTATTTTAGATTCATACCTCAAATTCAGTCAAAAATCATCTGAAGAAATACAAACTGCCAGATTCTCCGAAATCATATTCAAGATCTATGAAATATTCATCAAATTATTGATAAATTGAATATAAATTCAAGTTTCAACCCCCTTTTTTAAAAATACTCCCCTATTTCTCTGACGTCTTATCTATTCTATTACTTTCACCTTAAAGGTTATTAAGAAAATATCACTTACTTTTTCGGAATCATGTAGATAACATTTTTGGATATTTAGATGTAATAAAAAAATATCTAGCCTCTGATGAAGAAAATATCTGAATTGGCCACAATGTGCAAGGAACGTTAGTCACATTCAAGTATTTAAGCCAAAGAGTCAGTAAGTGACGGCAATCGCTGCTAGAGATGCTAGCCCATCATCAAAAAAGAAAAAAACCGGATCTTGCTTCTCTTGTGTGAGTAATAACTAGGGGAAAAAACTGTTTTGGCAAAGTTCTTGATGACAGATAGAAGGAATCAAAGGACTGGACGATTATCCCCTCCGGAAGAGAAAAAACAAGACAAAAAGAAACAGAACCTGATATGGCGCTTCTCCTTGGAAGAGAAATATGGAGATGAAAACAACCCTTTTTTCAGTGAGAACGAAAGAAATAAACAAAATAATTGCTCTTCATTGAGATCAGTGGAAATTTCTCTTTTTGCAACATACCACACAACATGACATATCTTATAGATGATGTTTTGTGATAGTTCATAGCATTATAAATTATACCTAAACCAACGGAAGATTTAAATGTTTTGTCAAATTAATGATTAAAATGGTTGTAATCATTGTTCCGAATATACTGTTCACACAAATGAAACTGCTGATCAATTCTTTGAGAAGTTCCATGATTGCCAATTTCCAGTATGAAGTAAAATTTGAGTTCCGTTTTATAAACGCAGGAAACGAAAGTTACAGAAATGCTCTGCCAAAGCAGTAAGTGCAGCTGAGTTAAGACAGCTAGTGGGAAATACGTAAACACTACCAAGCGCATGCGCAATAGAAACACGCTGGGAGTCTGTGGTCTGTGAACAGCCTGGTGCAAATTTTGTATGCTAATGAACTCAGCCAAAGTCATGAAAATCGACCATAATATAACATAACATAATACCAACCCTCAGAAAAAATTTCATGGAAAATGAGTACATTACATTTGCTAAGGATAGCAAAATCCCCAAAATTAGGATAGCAAGCCTAACCTAAATTCAAGATCGTGATGTTCACACATGAGCACATGTATGTTGTTTTAATAAATATGTCAAATTAATTCGTTGAACACAGTTTTTATCGTTGGCCTTGGGTTATAAGCAGTTTCAGATATTCTAGTTTTTAGATAACCCGTAAGAATAATTGATGAATCTTCAGTTTACTGCAACATCATGTAATCTGATTAAACTGTGAAGCAAATAATTCATTTTCTTTTACAAAAATTAAGCAAGAAAGACAAATTATATAAGAAAGAACAAAGATATCACATTGGACAATAGCAATGTAAATACATATAAATTCTGAAATCTTCTGCACATAGATGGCCTTTGTAATTGATAGAAGGACCATTATCATTCCAAGAGTTGTTCTGACTATTTCATTCATTCGTTGTGTTGTTTTTGTTTTTGACATTTTAGCAGCCCCATTCAAGAGTTTTCTTAGGATATATGGCATTTGATTATTTTCAGCTGTGAGTGGAACTTTTGCAAATAAACCGTATCTGTGTTTTCAATATCTCTTTACTGTTCTGTCATTTAAGAACAGTTTAATACAAACTTTTCATGAACATTCGAAAAACATACCTGCAGAGTGAAGAGAAATATATCTAAAACTTCTGGCATGTGGCTCCACACTTTAAACCGATATTGTATCACGTACTACTCTCTTAGGGAAGATTGATAAATTCATACTTACTTCGGCAGTATCTTCCCGCTGGTTATCCACAGTAAGTGACGACGGTTTGCTGAGGCATGGTCTTATTAAGCTCAAAGGCCAAGGATTCATCGTGGCCTTACATATTTAACGTACTGAGTCTAGGGTGGGATCAGTAAACCCCGGGACATTTGCTCCCTATGACACTGAGGAGGGAGTGTTGAAATCGTGTCGGTGCCTTTGCGACATTAGTTGCGTTGGTTATTCTAGAAACAACATGCATGCTGCAGCCAATATTCAACGGATCTTTTATCAAATCCAGTCTTTGTGGGAAGGGTGGATAAACATATAATTTGGGAATCAGTATCCCTTGGTGCAGCGCCTCTCTTTGCACTGAAAGGAGGATGATTTGGCTTGCCTTGATGACTCCGTGACATTAGTTATTCTAATGGAACTGAAACTAATCGTTTTAGTCATATCCCGAAACCTTTTCAACATATTTAGGGGTTGGTCAGAATACTTGGCAGTACATATTCCTTTACAAATGAGACAAGATAATTTATAGTTGGTTATGTGGTAGGAGTAGCAATGGGAAGTAATAAAGGGCATCTTAGATTACATAATGGTCATTTATGCAATTGTTAACCAAGTTTTAATTCTGGATATGGCAGTACATGCTTACTGTGCTCTGATAACTTTGGAAAAGACACACATCCACTTCCCTTTATACGTTTCCCAATCCATAGATATCTTGTCTCTTTCATGCAACAACAGTTGCTGAAGAAGAGAGAGGGTGGTGAGAACTTGTTATGCCCATTGTCAGTATTGACAGGGTCCATTATTATTACCTAATTGTGATTGACTGTAAGTATTCGGAAATATTTCCAGCATGAAAAGAGGAACAAGCCAATGATTGCCAGAAGACCGTTTCAGTGAGAGTTTTCACTGAGCGCACGAGATAAAAAAGAGTTGCCTACTACTGGAAGGATTTAATAAACGTACGATTGGCTGAACTTTCTAGGCTCTGAGAAATGACCAAACTCTGTGTATCAGTAGTGAGTCTAATCTGTGTGACTGGATTTTCAACCATCATCTGAAGCGACTGTTTCAAATCAAATTTACTAAGCGAATCTTAATATGGCCAAAGCAACAATTTCAGAAGAACCAAATACAGATCGGCATCAGATGAGTTAAAATATTCGATGAAGATGTTAATCACTGCTCAAAAATAGAAAAAAGAGGTGCTGAATATTAATAGTCATACGTTGTATAAGGCTATCCATGTGAAGTAGCAATGAAAAATCCAACATAACTGTAGTTGAGGTGTATAAGTCAAACCGACTAACCACTGCTGGGCAGTGGGGTGCCCTTAAAAGATATGCATTCAAGCTAAGCTTACAACAGATTTATGCGTGAGAAGAGTATACTAAATCCTTTTTCGCCAAAACGGTCTGATTTTGTAAGCAAGTACTTAACACCCATGAATATATTTGTTTTACACATAGAGGCAATGCTTGATGAATATCTTACGGGTACAGACATGGGTCCATCAAAAACTAGTTATACCTGTACTCTTTATTTTATTCCATTAAAGCCTTATAAAAAGGTGACTACTCTTACGTTTTACGATAATTAGATGACTCATTCGAGGGGATTCGATTCCGCTACCAAAAGATCCTTGAGGCCTGCATTTTAGCTGCAAGTTATTCTAATAAGTTCAGTAGATGACAACTCCGAAATGCAGCCTTTCGTTGTTTTCTAACGAGTTTTCACAAGATGACAATTCTAGATTGGATTTACCGGTTTATCATGTCACCTGTTCTGTGTAGAAAAATATAGCCAAGTGTTCAGATGGCCCTATGACTGTATCTTGAATGTATTCATCAGACTTAAATATTTGCCATTCACGTTTTGGCTACCTGTGAACAGCAACCGGGCGAAAATTTAGAATCATTTTTGCAGGCTCTCAAGAATCTCGGTACAAAGTACAACTTCAGATCTGTTACGACATCCTTCTCTGACCGGATGAAAGTTAATCGCAGGGAAATAATTAGGAGTAAGAAGTTTGCAAAATGTTACATAATTGGTTGAATGGGAAGATTCATTCATTTAAATTCTGGCGGTGAATTTTAAAATTCAGTCGTGTTTTTTTTCATAACTGCGTTCATTTGAGAGGCTATGAATGTGATTCTAATGTGTGCCCGTGTTAGCGTGTGTATGTGTTTGTGTGTGTTTGTGTGTGTTTGTGTGTTTGTGTGTGCATGAATATATGCTTATTAAAGATTAGTCGAAAAGGCAATAATTACCTGTGACAAGCGTAGTATCTAATCAGCTTATTGTTACGGAAGTCCATCGATGGAGTGGGCTAATTTCGTTCTCCCATTGCTCGATTTAATCGAAACAGACAAAAACTTCATGTCTGACATCTGAAACACTTGAATTGACATTTGACGAAATATTCAGACAAGAGCAACAATTGTGATCACATGATCTAGACCATAACACCAATTATTAAGCTGTATCGATATGTGCTGCATCAATGAGCGCTATGTTCTAGGGCTGCATCCCCAAATGACCTTGAAATACTGGTACCCAATGGAAAAAAAGCAGATGTAGTCTATAATTTGCAATGTTTCAGGTAAAAGATACTTTTTTCAGTTTGAAGTCGCCTTCAATGTCTATATACTGTGTGATGGAGAAATAGATGTATCAAAATAATTAATTAATACTTGATTGTTCAAATGACAATTACGGGGTATCCCTGCTATTATACTAATTTTTGAGCCTTTGCTTGTTTGTCCGTGCCAGCTTTACGTCCATCCACTGGTCAACTTATCACACAGGCTACGCAAGATTGACTTCTTCAAAGTTGTTTCTAAGCTGATCCCTTGTACTCAACTTTGCAAATGATTCATTTTCATATTAGAATTCTCTCCAATTATTCTTCTTACAAGCTGCTACTGGAATCGAACTTGCAACCCATAGGGTAGCTGCTTCAATGCTAAGTTGGTATGACAATAGAGCTAAAAAGCGCCCGGTAATGTGAAAGCCAAAATTTTTGGCACAATTTCCTCTTTTATTCAATTGTTCATTTATTCATCTAGTCATAGGCAAATAATACATTCACAATGTCATAACAGAAGATCATTTATTTCAAAAAGAGTTTCTGTATAATATAACAGAATTTATAATCATTCTATCCATTTCTTGATAGCATATGGATGCACTTATTGTCTGGATTTGATTAGTGTGAACAACTTTTGTATGAAAGTTGAATAAAAAGATATGAGACTTTACCCAAACCACGGTTTCGTAGTTGTTTTTTTTAAATAACTGAGAAAATGCGAAAAATACCTTCTTTATAAATTCAAAGTTGAGGCCAACATAAAGGTAGTACATTTTTTAGATGTTACGATCCACTTTAATGATCACACTCAAGAAACATATATGAATGAACACTCTGAATTTATATATGTTAATACTAAATGTGACAACTCAAATATAATCATAAAACAGATCCTTAAATCCATACAAACTAAGTTATTATGCAATTTCCCTAACGAAACAGAACTTAACAACGTTTACAACAAATACATTAGTGTTCTAAGAGATAGAGACTTTACAGGGGTAAGAATCAAAACGACGAAAGAGTGAAATCTATCAGAGTAAAACGTAATAAAAACAAATATATTAGGTGGACGGAAATCAGCTGCTATGCTTAACTATCTAATGTACAGGACAGGGAGAACTATAGGAAAAGACTTTCCCCCAAGCAAACAGTTATGTGAAATATTTAGCGAAAAACAAATTGAAAGTATGCTATAGCTGGGTGGACTGTTTTAAAAAAAAAACATAACAAAAGCGTAACAACAAAGTAATAAGGAATGGAACCGATGAAAAAAATAAAAAAAAAACTAACCAGACTACAATTGTACAAATAATGTCGTTTGCAAATTAAATGTTGAAACTTGAGGTATATTACAGTTCAATATTAACCTTGCAAAACTTTGAGAAGCGAAATATAACATGATATCCAAGAAATCATTTACGTTAAGATAAGCCAACAAAAATTAATCCTTCCAACCTTTTGTACAAAAATAATACATCACTATCCATTCATAACTTGGAACTCAAAGATAGTAATCTCACATCCACAGTAAAATGGAAAACAAACACTTTAGTCAGAATGCTGAGACTCCAAGCAACTTATCTAAATGAAGAATTTGAAATTATCACCTTCACTCAGACGACAAACCCATTGTGAGAGGCTGTCAAGTGTCGGCACTGTTCAATTGTCGGCTAAATAAAACTTTTGTTCCAAATACCACACATACAATTATACTAAAATCGATCACCTTACTTACCTTATTTCCATATCTCCAACCACTATACGTACAGTTTAATTCTAAAAGACTAATGACAATATCCTCTTATAACTATTCTGGATTTATAGAAGTGTAAGAATGTGAGGGGAATGAACCACAAATTGAAAATTCCAGGGAAGGATGGACCATAAAACTAGAAGACACTTAACAACTATATAATATACCTCCTGTAGCTTGGAAGATTACGAACATGACAGGTAAGAAATGTCCGAAACACTCTTATACAACCGAAATAACTTTATTTTCCCTTGATGTTCATGCTGATGACCAGTCGTAAGTACAGCGACGGAACCTAATAAGTGAGAAAAAGTTAACAATGAAAGATACTAAAAATTTCTAACAGACAAGATTCAACATGTATGATATCTGAAACAATTTTAAAACCCATAATCTAATCATAAAAGGAATAAGATATTGAAAAAAAAAAAGAAACTATTTTAGAATTAAAACGAAATCAACAATATCAAGAACTAAAACACTATGAATTAGTTAGTTATAAAGAAAGAAAACATGAGAAAAATAGATAAATTCAATAGGACAAAGCTAGTCACATAAGAAAATCAACGGTAAAAATATGCCTCCAAAAAGGTCTTAGATAGGGATCCAAAAGAATCGAACTATTTGCTTGAAGGGACCTGAAGCGTCCCTGCTTAGCGAATTCATTTCACCCTACTAACGCTTTACTCGACATGTTTCTGTATTGAAAACTGTTATGAAATAAACCCATCAAACATCAATTTGTACTTTATGCACACAGACACACACACAAACACACATACATACACACACACATATACACACACACACACATATATATATATATATATATACATACATACACATATATATATGTATAAGTTTATGCACATTCACAGGTTTGACAGTAATTTCATGTTTTCATGTACTTTATCAAGGTATAACATTTACATCCTGAATATATGCCCAAGTAATGTTTTGTACATATCACGATTAGTGTAAACCCAATCACTGTGTATTATTAGTTAAAATGCTCTTTCAAATATAACGGTAGGAACAAAAGTATAAGCACTCATCATATTACTTGTGTGTATGTCACCTGACATAGTCTAAGAAAAGGGAAGTATGGAAATAAAACTATTAAAAAAAAACATCCATGATCAATTTGCATTCCGCCCAAGCTTTAATTTTTTTTTCACATTTCCAAATAAATATATTGTTTGATTTGGCCGGTTACCATCATTGGCAAATCTAAAAAAAATATCTGATGACCTACAGCTGTTTAGGGTAAAGCTACTCACGGAAAGGCAAATTATGCAGGAACATATTTCAAGCCTTGAATTGCCAGCTCAAGATCAATACTAGATAAGAGGGAATCAAGTGGGCATGTTATCACCAGGCTGATATCGGGACGACCATGAAAAGTAACACTCCAGGTACTAAGGTTGATTGCACAGGAGGCCACTCAAATCCCAGATGTTACAGAGTGCATGAGGCAGGAATCTATATTACCGCCCAAATTATAAGATGTCACTTGAACGAAGTTTAGCTAGTTGAGAGAATGGCAAGGACGAAACCATATTTGAGAAATAAACACAAATCAAATCGTCATAAATATGCCAATGTCCACCGTGCCAAATGTACAACATTTGGGATAAAATAGTATGGCCTGATGAAACCATCCTAAAGCGTGAAGTCAGGTCACTGATGTTTTGGGGGGACATCCGTATAAAAGATTGTTGTCAGCCTGGCAAAATAAATGGCAAAATGAGTGCTGATCAGTATCAGGGAATTTAAAACGAAAATCTAAAATCTTCCGCAATAAAATTTGGGAATGAACTGATATTGAATATCTCAACGAGATAACAACCTTAAAATACAGATAAAAAACTACTAAAAACTGTTAAAAGATAACAAAAAATAGAAACAAAGTATTAGAATGGCTATATCTGTCTCCAGATTCCAACATCATTGAGGCTCTTTAGGGGATATTGGAGCGGACTCTGAGTGGGCGAGAACGTACAACTGCTCAAGAAATGGAACAAAATTGCTATAAGGAATGGGATAAAATGGAGCCTAGAATTGAAATTCTAATTTTAACTAATCATTGAAGACCGAAAGCTTGCTAAAAGTGAAAACACAAAGTATCAGCACCATGTATGCCTAAACTTTTGTCTTCACATATTCTTTTAAGAATTATGTTTACTTTTGACTGCCATTTTTGTTACTTATTTCTTGGGAAATGTTCGATGCAGCAAAAATGATACCTAAAGGTGATCCTTTAATGATAATAACCAATTATTTCTAGAGGATGTAATTAAATGTATGCCTGGTTCTATTCATAATATTATGACCAGAACTGTACTATTCTGGTCATAGATTTAGCCACATCCTCCAAAGATTTAAGCATTGAGCATTTTGGTCAGAATATATATATATATATATATATATATATATATATATATATATATATATATATATATATATATATTACGATATTGAACAATGTGAACAATTATGCAGATATAACATCTCAAACTGACCATTTGAGTCACAGAACTCTGCTCGTAAAATCCCTCAATTCAAGAATCTTTCAATGACGACGGACTTTATATAATAAAGCAAATGATTTTTTTTCTGTTCATAATAATGGACCTTTTTAAGGCAATAATTTCACTAATAAATATATTCTACCCATAATTTGATAATATCGACTTAGCAGTTTGATTTCAGTAATTACTTTTCTAGATAAAAGCATTTCATAATTATAGATCCAATTCTATGCACACACACACACACACACACACATATATGTTATTTTCTTTAGAAAAAAAATGCTATCAACCTGCTCGAAGAGTTACAGTATATACTTGAAAAGCTTTGCGTCCTTGCATTTACAACATACACTGTCATTATTGATTACTTTCTTCCCATATATATGTGATAATTTTAAGATATTCAATCAGTAACTAATTTTCGGCACCTGTTTCGATTAGAAGTAAATGGAGCAGTCATAGATTGTGTAAATAAATAGTGAAATAAATGTTGTTTGGGGATTAGACCTGCATCCATCTTTAAGCTAACTTTTACACAGGCTCTGCTCCTACCACTGACCCACAAACACTCTATTTTTTGCCATTAAGTTATTTGAATTATATCCATCACTCGAGATCTTGGAGTTAATCTTACCATTGCTCTTTTCATGTCTCTTTATGCGATTCTAAGCTGATTCCCATTTTGTTTTGTCGATGACCATGTTTTGCATCAGTGAGATTTGCTTTAGCCATTCATTGTATATCCTAGACTCCGAGCACTTTGTAAATCACTTTTCAATACGTCTCCTTTCATACCAAATGCTTTCCAACCAATTGTTTTGCAGTGTTTTTTTTTTCGCGTCAATGGTTTCATTATCTGACCAGTTTGTCAACCTCTTCTACAGTTTCACCTTGTATTTCCATTATCTCTTTTTGAACTTCATCCCTGATAATACTTTTATTTTTGCTCTGTGAACCTTTAATTTCACGAGTGTACTGTCCTTATTCAGATCTGTTAATATGTTTTATCATTTAACGATGATTCTATCGTCAAAGGAACGTTATCAACTACCCTGGGTGACTTACCACGGTTGGTAATGGCCACGATCACAATATTTATTATCTTGCTCTATGATGGAACCAGAACTTACTCAAATATACACACGCCGAGGAGAGAGCTTTTAGTGAAAAAGCACAATGTGCAATCTAGCTTAGGGGAGAATATGAACTGTATCAATGATGTCATGTGTGAGGCCAGATAGTAGGAACAATATCGGAACTACGTCCAATGTGTATATGGAGAGGGTCAAAAACATCTTATGATCGACTGTTCTTGACATGCTTTCCAAATAGAGGTATCTCCAGCTAAGACCTTGTCTCCTTCAAATAAAAGAAGGTTTGGGTTAGGCATGGCAAATACAAATGATCATCCTCATACTACGCAGCCCTCTCTTTGTGTGAAATGGTAGTACTGAATAGACTTTCTCGCTATAGACCTCAGCTCTTGGCTCTTATTGTTACTTATTTTGAGTCTTGAATCGTGAGGAAGATTTTTGGTAATTTCTAATTCAAAGTCAGTATCTATGGGCCTGTGTGTGTGTGTGTGTGTGTGCATGTGCGTGCGTGTCGCTTCTTGATACATTTTTGGGGTTACAATCTTGAAAATTTAACATTGAATCTCTTCGGATATTTGGGGGCGCAACATTATCCTTATCTTGTGCTTGTATTTTTTCTCTCAAATATCTTTCGATAATTTAAGTCGATTAGTTGTGGTACACACTTGGGTCATGATGGTTCACTTATGCAAGATTCATATATTCACACGCATGATATATATATATATATATATATATATATATATATATATATATATATATGTATATATATATATATATGTTGTGCCTTTGTAAAACAATATTTTTAAACGTCCGAAATAGAAGGACTATTTCTATCATTAGAAATCCTATTTTGAAACGATACAACAAAATATAAAGAAATAATAGAATCCATTGAGTGCAATTTAGCATTATAGCTAGATTTTACGTATGAACCACGCCTCAAACCTTGAAAAGATCAATCCTGGTTTTTAGAGGCAGAGCTCAAGTAGTGTCCATTTTTGTAGTACCTTACTTGAATTAACTAGTAAATATGTAAAGCTGCTTAAGGATGAATTCCAGAGCTAACCATGGCATAAGGTGTTATTGCCCTGATCGGGCACCAGATGACTTTTGATAATTTTGAAATACCCTCTTTAAAAAAAAATCGTGTAATCAACCGTCGCAAAAAAAAATGATTATGTACAGAGCTTTTAGTTTCAGATATATCAAATATTGGGCCTCCAATCTGACGATTTAGAATGTCTTACTTTTTCGAATTTTATCAGTCACACAGGGCTAAAAAAATGGATGTTTGTGTTTAAGTCCATGACATATTGACCGTCATTGTTATGGAAATAACACAAGTGAAGGAGGTGAAAAAAATATTGTTTGTTTATCATATATTTGTTTCATATCATTTTTTCGGAAACAAATAATTGGAAATTCTTACTGGCGTCAAATATTTTTAATTGGCTCAATTTCAATAAACAAGTTACTTTTCAAATAAAAAAGAGGCAGAAAAATACAAAAATGCGAACGATCCAATCGAGCAAACTTAAGTGGAAAAATATCAACTGTTATACATCATTTTTATTCATTATATTTGATAGTCAACATGGAAAGAAAGAACAGTTTAAAATCAATATTAATATATAAATACGAATACCACAAAATTCATATAATTCATTATAACTATTCCTTTTAGAATAGGAAGTAAAGGATTCGAACGGAAACACAACAATTAAAAAACGGGTTGCTTGTAAGGCCAGTATTTTTTTTATTTATCTTCTTGTTTTTGAAGATTGGGCTTCCTCTGTCAAAGGTTTGCCATCCTAGGGTGATTCTCTGTTCGATTTCTTCTTCAGGACAATTTTTATGACTCATCAGGATAAAAAATATTTACAATAAAAGTGTATACTAGATGATATACATTTTATTCGAGTTACACCTTATGTACCCTATATCTTTCAGTAGATACCATGCAGTAATAAGACATATTTAGGGGCCAATCAAATATTTATGATGAATGTGTTACAGAAAGAATAGAAAGTTTTCCTGTGTTTGTCACTGCTTGAATATTCCCTCTTGAAAATAGACTTGAAAATGTTCATAAGATCTGCTGTCAACTTCGAGTCGCTTGGAAAGTTCAAGTCCACTGTCACTCTTCCAATGAAAGACTGTTTCCTTCAACCGATTCAAAGTTGCCTTTGGTGTTTGTATCTGTAGAGTGTATGTTAGTTTGGAGACTCAGCATGAGTTTGTTTCAGCAGATATGGTAACGACACGGAGTATTTCCAGATATGGTTGGTCAACTACAAGATGCGGTAATTTCCTATCACATCGGCCCTTCTGTGTCTGTATGTGTAGGTTAGTATTTTGCTCCGATGCAGTCGAGTAGCATAGGAACAGGAAGTCCTTCCGTTCGGCAATTACATTAGTGGTTCTCCTTTGCACTTGATCCATTACGTCCTTGTCACACTTCAGATGAGCAGATCATGCACAAGATGCATATTCCAGATGTTGATGGACAAGGCATTTGCATATGTGTGAATATTTCTCTGTTCATGAACTCCAATACGTACTTCAGGAACCCCAGATCTTTGTTGGCATTGTTGACAATTGATTGTGTATATTGAGCATAATCAAACTCGTTGTCCACATGTGTCCTGATGTCCTTCTTTACTTTTGCTTCAACGAATGTGTATTGTTCGCCATCAATTGCTTTCATTCAATATTTTCACTTGGTATTATTTCCCCCAATCTGCATCATCCGTCATTTGGCTACGCGGAACCTCATCTAAATTTGCAAATGTAATTACGAAATAAAAATCGTCCGTTTGTGTGAAAAGTCAAATTAATTCTATTAGGATGCACCTGCCCGATTTTGAATTTCAGTCAGATATTTCTTAGTGCTGATCATCACCATAAACAATTCTCACCCGCCAGTTAGGCGTCAGTTTATTTTGTTATATCAGCATATACCAATATTGTGGAACTGACATGCCGGATATACAATCACCTGTATAAAAAAAAAGATTGTAATATCGGTCTTTATTTAATGAGTGTTTTACAGCACTGAGATCAGAACTACCACCTAAAATGCTTGATGTCCATAATTAAATCTGTAGAATTATGGGTTTTCGTAGGGCTTTTATGATCCATATATTTTCGCTAATTGAATTTATGTCTATGGTGACTGAATATTGCCTGACGCCTTACGGTATTTCAAAAGTGATTCCTAACTTTTTTTTACCCCCACCCCTTTGTAGCTGGACTTTGTCTCGACGAAAATAATTGAACCTATCATGTTCATCACGATATTATACAAACATTTGGTAAGAAGATTCTCAATCAAAAAGAAATTAAAAAAAAATTTTCTGCGTGCCCTACATTGCATAGCACCAAGTTGATGACACTATTTTATTAGAAAGCCGTTTGCATTCTGTCCTATCTTGATTGACCATGTGTAAATACTCCACAGATATCAATGTCAGCTATTAGATCTTCGCCCAGGTTACACTTCAGCTGAGGAGGCTCAAAAACTAATCCGAATACATAAAGCAATTTTTATTTACACACTATTTTTTCTGAGTCAGCAGAATATTAGATGGAGAGACGAGCTACACAAGTTCAAGAAGTACTGGCTCTGCGACGCCCATGATAGAGAAGTGTGGTAAATCCTGGGGAAGGTCCATGTCCAACGACGGACGTTAAAAAACTGATGATGATGATGATGATTTTCTCTGAGTGCACTGCTTCCACGCTATGTTATCAGACGGAGGACTGGAAGACGTCTTGATTCTATTCCGAGTAGAAGAATGGATCGGTGTCCATGAGTAAATTAATCTGTTATTTTTATGGAGACTACGCTACTCACGTATGTAGGTTATTCTCAGATGACTGTTGACGTTCTTAAATGGATCATCCCGAAAATACGGCGGACGATCTATTCTGGTAGAAGCCTAATTACTCAGATGATATTTATCATATGTCACCACATTGCCAAACAATGACCATTACTACTGAAGTAAGTGCCTCATTATTATGCTTATTAGATATATCAGGGCGTCTCCCTGTGGTGAAAATATTTCATGGTGCGTCATCGTGGAAGAATATTGAGCTTATCTACATTGCAGGTTATTGCTACAAAATTGAGTTGACTTCTCACTAGGTTACCCATAATCATGAAATTGATAGAGTACTAAGTACCAGCCTGCCTACTGGCTGGAATAGCTGCGTAATTCCCAACGGGGTAGCAGGTTGGTTTTTGAGCTAAAATGAAAGCTAGTGTTGGGAATGATATCAGGCATACACATTCACCATTAAATAATGGACTAAGATAATTTCCTAACTCAATTCCTCCAATTTCGCCTTGCGTTTTTTTTTTCAAGTTAATCTTGGTCAATAAAGACAAAGATGATGAGAAATCCAATCAGGCAAAAACATATCAATAGACATATTTGAACAGTTGCAAAATAATACCAAAAAACACATCGATGTTACCATTTGTAAGGCTATGTCTAAATCAAACACACACACACACACACACACACACACACACAAACATACATACATACACACACACACACACACACATATATATATATATATATATATATATATATAATGAAAACTATATGTATATACACCAGGTAAATGTTGTCATTTTGTGCTTACTGCAGTAATCAGCAACTGGCGATATGTATCATGACATAAAAAATGAAAAAAGACTTACGTGTGAATAATGTGTTGTTTTTTTAATCCAATTTGGTTGAATTGTTATAAAAACTTAACGCTTCTAACCAATAATTACCACGTACATATGTTCACAATCCTTCTAC
Organism: Thysanoteuthis rhombus; assembly: GCA_963457665.1. Taxonomy (NCBI): domain Eukaryota; kingdom Metazoa; phylum Mollusca; class Cephalopoda; order Oegopsida; family Thysanoteuthidae; genus Thysanoteuthis; species Thysanoteuthis major. The sequence continues at coordinate 38,963,346 of OY735203.1, read as the reverse complement.
TCTCATCTCCTCTTCAATAAAATACAAAAAATATAAATGCAATATTTCATTTCCAATAAAATCATAAAATATTTCCTTCTCTATATATGTACAGTTTATTCACGTGTATCTCCTACATATTTCAGATCTTATACTTTCTCTGATCAAATTTATCCAAAGTTTTTCAAGAAATGGATTATTAAGTTGAATAAATCGGCAAGAATTTTCAATTCTTATTTCATAAATACATATCATAGCAGGTAAATTTTAGAACTTTGAAAACACTAATCTCTTGAGTATGCATTGTTATAAAATCTTTCTAATCGTATAGAGGAAATCAAACATATTTCAAAAAAACAAAAAAATTTTGGAAGCTAAAATGAAAAAATAGTAGAATGTTCATATTTCCCGATTTTATCCATTAATTATTTCATTCAAATCTTTGGTAATAGAGAAATTCTAGTAATAAAACAATTTCTGACAATTAACTATTAGGATAATAAGAAGAATAATACCATGTATGGAATATGTATTTGGTTACCCAATCTGGAGCATTAAATCTGAATTGTACCCCCACCTTCTCAAAGTTGTATTAACCAACCAAAGTTCTACAATTATCTTGTCATTGTATATTGGTGGAAAAAATATGAAAAAATCCTCTTATTCTACTGTCTCTATACTCATTCCCATTTATATTACTGAACATAACATTCAGAAAAAAACAAGTTTTCGCCGATGTTTTGTTATCAATTGATATCATACTTTTCATATTTGAACAATCTCGTTCATTACGTATGTCTGAGGAAAAAATTGTTCAGTTGAATTGTGTTAGTTGAGAAGTTAAATGAAATTTGAAAGTCGAGATCGTCAAGTATGCCATAAATTCCTCTTTAAGACTTCCAAACTAAATAATTCTCATTCACTGTTTAGTCTTTTTTATAACGTTTACAATTTGAGTAAATTTTTTAGGTATGCCTTATGTTTCTTTTGAAACCACCTATTTGATCTTATTACTTTCTGCCTCTGTTCGGAGAGTATAAGAATTCGATTTTTATGCTATCAATGACATTATCATACTTCATTTTTCAGTGAACGTATTTCTAAAATAATCGATAGATACTATTAGAAATTTGTGTGTGTGTATATCTATATATATATACATATACACACTTATATATATATGTATACACACAAACATATTTACATATACATATATACATAACATAGTTATTTTACGCTTTCGAACTCGCTCTTCTGTGTTCTATAACAATACAACTCTCGAATATTTTGTCAAATATTATCAACTTGATGTTGAATATTAAATTTGATTGTCTGTCTATAGAACAAGGATGGTTACAAACAAACAAAAAAATTTAAACACCCTTATCATCAGATTCAACTTGATATTTTTGAAAAATTATTATGATACTTATTCAAACTACTAACATCTTTCATATTCATATCCTTGATGACGCATATCTATTGATAAAGATCTCATGGTGACTTTCGGTCATATTCTATTCTCTGAATCAATAAAACCTAATATAAATTGAATATAAATATTATGATTATCATATTTCACATATATTGTCCGTCAATTCTATTTGTTTGCTAAAGTCCGGTCATTACATATCTATCTATATTTATCATTCATGAATCGTATTATTCTTTTCATCATTTTTCAGTTTCATAGAATAATAATCAGATAGTTAATTTTCTTTTAATTTTGAGTCAATACTGAATAATAAAGTTGATGGTGTAACTCCTTTTATAATTCGATATAAGAGTTTTCTATGAAAATTTCATTTGAGAAAAAGATTTCAAATTAGGTAAATATCTGAAATATATAGATTATCGAAATCTATATCTAAAACTTGTATATTTCCATGTTTAATGGTGAAGAATATCATATTCAGCTGTCTTGGTGTATTTTGCTTCTTGTCTCTTATCTGATCTTGAAAAATAGATGGGACAACTCAGTATTTGCGATATAGAAAGACCTGGAGAAAGACTCGTCGAACTAAAGAGCGAGTATCCTCTCAACAACCTTGGAAAAGAAAAAGAAAGTTGAAGCAGGGTTGGCTTCCTTATCAATAAGGAACTCAAACACACTGTAGTGGGCTCCAAAGCTGCCTCAGTCTGTGGAGTCAACGTTATGGGATAACTCTGGGAGAGGTACCAACTGAACATCTATCAAGTCTACATTCCCACGTCATTATCAATTTCCCGATGACTTTAGCTATACTAAAATTTACAGACAATAATTCAATATCATTATGGAAACTTCAATGCGAGGGTTGGGCGAAAAGATGAACGTTGCATCGGCAAGTTTGGATATAAAGCAATAACATCACCACCCACCTACTCAAAAAACTTGGTCATCACTAAGAAAGTAGCCATTCCATTAAACTAATGCCCAGAAGTAAGTAACGTTCCAGAAGATCGTGACGTGTCAATCCTAATGCTGTTGTATAAAAAAAAACTTAATAACTACAGACCAATAAGCCTATTCGACAGACTTTATCATCAATAGAATCAACAAAACGCCAGATGAAAAACAACTACCAGGACAAACTTGCTCCATAAGGATCCACTCGACCACTGATCGTTTCCATCCGATGAGCCAACAAAAAAAAAGGTAACAGCCGAACGTAAAATGCTCATCACTTCGGCATTTATCGACTCTAAGAATGGGTTTACCTCAGTGGAAATCTGCAAGGTCATCTACTAGCATCTACAAGGCGTACATGCTTATATTTCCGAGTATTGAACACATTTATTGTCACAGCTGCTCCTTTATCAGAAGATTAGCGAACGACATTGTCCTTTTGCAGATAATCCCCATGACCTCGAAGTAATGCTAGATGGAGTAAATGAAGAAAAGAAAAATGGTCTTCACATGAACCTTAGTAAAACAAAGGTCACATACAACAAAACACAAGGCTCAAAATCGAAAAATGTAGGGCTGCAGAAAGTACACAACTACATCTATCAAGGTCAACAAATCCCAGTGAAATCCTAAAAAAAAGAAAAATCAATCGAAGAAGATGACTTTATGATAGAAAGTTTTTGTAAATCAGGTTTAACATTCAAGAACTAGAAAAATCATATTCCTGGATAGAAGTGTGTACAACCTATGCATATTCAACTATGGAGTTGAAACGTGGAACCCATCCAAGATATTTACCTTAAGACTGGGAACCATACGACGAACACATGATACACTCAGGGAAAACAGGGCATCATAGAATCCATTTGAGAACTCAAATGGCAATGGGCTGGTTATGTTGTAAGAATGTCCATCGAGGGTGGAAATCACAACACACAATATTGATCCCAGACATCGCATGCAGAACGATTTAATTTCAATTTACCTTATGAACTAAAAATCTTAACTGTATGAATCATTCGAGCTGAATAATTCTTGGGACGTATAATTCTGAGCGTTTCTTCTAAGGTAAATGTCTTGAAGAACGAATAATAGATGGGTGAGAATATCAGCTCGATTTACCTTCCAGACACTTAGGCTATTAAGTATTTACTAGTCAATTTTAACACTGATCAAATTCAAATTTTTCAATTCCTTCAAATACTTTTGCATTTCATTTAATTGAAAAATTACATCTTAAGTAATATTTATCTACATACCATGTAGGTATTACTCGGCCCAGCTTTCGCAGGTAACTGCGTCGGCTGGAGCCAATTTTTGGCGGTAAGGTACTATTTCTTCCGAAGTTAAGCCCGACCTTGTGTCACATATTGCTGTGGTGGGACAGTGATTAAATAGACTTACCATGTAGGTATTACTGCAATCCAATTACATCTTTTTATATGAGGATTAATTGAATGAGTTTCAGTGAGGGGGGATTTTAATTACAAAATTATAACCTGATTTATCTGGTTATTTCATTGACCAATTAATTTTTGTATCTATACTCGTAAAGGCGTGCATCTCATGCCGTGGAATACATGTCATTCCTCATGAGGTTTTTGGTAGTTTTATTCATCTATTTAACTTATTTCATTTTAACCATCATATTCATTTTCTAAAGTGAGCATTATTGGTTTATTTAACCTTCAATTTGAACCATTCTTCGCAGCTGAGATTTTTTCCCTTTTTCAATAAATTTGGTTTATTTCTGAAATTGATGATCCTTCATTTTTCTTTTAAACGGATTCATTTCTTTTTGCATTCTCATAAATTAGGGATATATCATGAACTCTCTTTCCCCCTCTCTGCCCATCTGTCTCTCTCTCTCTTTCTCTCTCTCTTTTTCCATCTGTCCGTCTTTCTTCCTTTATTTCTTTCTCCCTCTATCTATCTAACTTCTATATACATATATATGGATTGCTTACACGCACGCACACATATAGATAGGTGATTCTGATATATATGCAAACATATTGGTAATTTTTGTACGATGACTAGTTGAGAATCAATATATTTGGATTAAAGCAAAATTATTTTACAGAAACAGCATATCACCACCAGCTCATACTCATTTTTTCATAGCTAAAAGCTGAAATAAATCCTTGGACAAACTGATACATAAATATATACATACATATATACATACATATATCGCTATCATCATCATCATCATCATCATCATCATCATCATCGGTCATCATAAGTCTTTTGCTAATAAAAAGCCCATTCCATAATATTCTATGACGACTGCAATAATGAGAATCCTTGCCATATCTTACTAACTAACCTTTCTATCTCATATCTCAATATTGTATCTGATCTCTCCGTACTGCATTTACTATGTAAACTGATTGGTTTTTCTCCACTTCCATCTGCTCTAACATCTTCTTGCTAAAGGTTCTACCCATCTCCATCTTTATTACAATTTTTCTAAGTACATTATTCAGGTCTGATCTATGATCTATGATGAACTTTTCTTTATATCCAAAGTCATCATCATAATTGCTCTTTCTATGGCTCGATATGCAATTCTACATTGGTTTCCCTGTTATTTTATTAATCTTCATATTTTGCATTCATAAGTTACAGCTGGCATCATGCACTCACTAGTTTTCACTTTGGGCAGCTTAGCAAAATGCTGAACAATGTGTATCTATTCATACCAAACGATTTCCAGCCGATCGTTATGCTTCGTTTTATTTTGTTCTCTTGGTCTTATAACTTTATTACCTGTCATATGCAAATATATTCATCAATCTTTTGGGGGATTTAAGGTCAGTTGGGGGACTTTATCATTGTAAATTACTTTTGTTTCGTTTGGTCTCGTTCCCAGCGTCTCCTTTGAAGTGATCCTCTTGCGTGTCTATAAAACAATATCCCAAACGTATATATTTAAAACAATAAAGAAAATTTATAACTACATTAGGTCAACAACTCGCTCTTTAAATACCGCTATTTTTTTCAGTAGAATCTCATATGCATAAGTATGCTTTTATGAGATCTATTGTGTTCTTGTTTATATCAATTCATGGCCCGTCACTTTGCAGATGGTTATCATATGTACTACTGATACTATAAGTATAGCAGATGTGTTTCGGATGAGAGGGGAATTGAGAAAGCCGTGAAAGGGTGTGGGAGGGAATTCGAAATGGCCGGGTATTAAAATCTTTTTTAAATACCCATGGCTATTTGTGCACCAAGTCATATGCTTCTACTGCAAACTGACCAATTTTGGGGCTCAGCTGCTCCACTAATTCTGACTTTCTTACATACACACTTGAACACCCACTGGCGTAAAAAAAATCACTCATACGTGATTGTAGACACGTACACATACATGCATACATACACACACACACACACACACGCAAACACACATACATATGCCAGCACGTGCGTTCACTCACAGAAGCACACAGACGGATAATTTCTATTGTTCCCCCAGTATTCGAAATTGTATGAGGCTTCAGCGTCAGGAAAACATCTGAATGACGCCCTTTTTTTACCCAAAGCAGCAGATGGAATGCGATTATCAATCGAAAAACTATCCCTCACAAATAGATGAAGGATGCTGGAAGATATCCTTCCCATATTGCCTCACTTCTTACAAACGTGTGCAGATCTTAGATTGCAGTATTACTTCCTTGGGCATGCCTTATATGGCTTCAAATGCTCCGAAAACACGTATAGTGTGTCCAAGCCAAGTATATACTGATCATAATTCTACAATATTGGTAGAAGGGGATATAGAGCAGATGAATACACCAATACAAATATAAAGGTTAGGTTTATTGACTGTGAAAGACGTATATGAGGTGAAATCAATGCAATCATTGTCCGATTAACGATACATGTATATCAGCGAGAGCAGCAGTCATTTTAGACGTGATACACTGCAGTTGTCTGACATTTTTGCAACATGTCTATCAAATTGCTATTTGAGTTTTCTCATGTTTTTTCTATATGTGGAACTCCTGCATTGTGGATATTCAGAAATATAATGGTAAACAGGTATCTACAAGTGCATTTGATGGATGCAGTCTTGTCATATTATGAAATAGTCCGGGGGCTAAACATCCAAAGAGATGTATTTGTACCCTCTTGACAGAGCCCTGGGGTACATAGGAGGTCCTATTTGGTCCCAGGCTATTTCACATTAGTATGACATGCCTGATATGAATTCCTTCACTTGCCTCATCTCAGATACCTGATTGTATTTCTGATTACCCATATGTACACCTATTTGTAAATGCTAACACCAATATCTCTAGCCTCAGATGGTAATTAACTCCACCACATCTTAGTATACTCTTGGTTGCACCAGTTTTGTTGATGACTCATGTTGTTTTAACCCTGGCAGAGAATTTGGACAATTTTATAGAGTGCAATTAAATAAGGATCTTGAACTAAGGCATGGACATGACAGAATGCAAGCAACATCCTTATATTTGGATATTAACATTTGAAATGGAGTGTTTGTCTGTAAATTGTTTCTTTAGTTATGATAATGCACAATCAACACAGCGAAATTGTAAAGATTTTTTACACAATTCTATAGTCATGACCAATCCCTATGAAATTTATCAGTTTGACCATTATGAAATAATTACAAAGATTGTTGACTAAAACCAGGAAAGGGGTCATATTTGGCTCTGGTCCATTCGTCTGACTGATGGGTAGTTTGGTGGGATGGGAGATTGGACATGTTATACCAAGTAACAAATATATGGAGTATTTTGAAGGATTAGCCCGTATATATGTTACTTACTCTTAGGATGCTATTTTATTTTGTCTCAACTTAATATGCAAGGCTATTTTAGTTCGAACAAATTGCAATTTTGAAGGAAGCCCTTTCGCACTGATTGATTTGGTGTGGAAGGATTTGCTTTGCAACTTGAATGATTGGATTGGATGATTTTTTGACGTGTATGTGTTGTTTTGTTCTTCCTTTTATGGCACACATTAATTCCATACACTGATGGTATGCAGGAGGAAAATATGGAGAAGCACTGACATAACAAGGGGATACAGATGGAAAAAAACAAGCCACACCTCTTACGAGGGTGAAAAATGGATGAAGTGTGAAAAACGATTCCCTGGTGAAAGAAGAGGAAAAACAACGGAAAAAAAAACATATATTCCGTCAAGGACATAAAAAATCAAAATGAAAAGAAAAATGAAAAACATTATAACTGAATTTATGAAACACAGCCAGAACTATGCAACCTGGTCAAATGGTGTCTCAGTGGATTGGCCAGGATCGAGAAACATTCAGAAAAGAATGGTGTCCGTCTTATTGATCGACCAGATATTAAACAAACTTGTCTGGTCAGCTAAAGACAATGTGACCAAATCACTAACCGGTTTGGGTGTGAAAGTCGAGCAAATAGTTGAAGGGGGCGAGTTTTTCATATGAGACGGGCTGTTACCCATATGCAAATACTGCATGGTCCTCATGGTAATTATACACGGGGAGTGGAGATTCGATCTGTTAGTCGACAGACAATCTTTTGTTTCGATTCTCAACTATTTGGACGAAGACGGTCAGAAACAATTGTTTAAGAGACATTAGCAACACAAACAAAATTTTAATGGTCGTAGTAGATATATATATATATATACGAAGTAATTAAATCGAAGGAATAGCTCTCATGCCTGTTCAACATGATCAAGCTCTGGTATTTCAGACTCGGTTGAAAAGAATTTTTCTCGTGGCAACGAATACGGAAGCTGAATTCTGAACAAAGAAATTCAAAATGCTTCAAGCAGACGTGTCACATCACCAGATGGACGACACGTGACCACAAACTCAAGTATTTGTTAGGTATTTCAGACTAATTTTCAAAAGCTGTTTTACCAGGGAGCCTGGTATGAGCTCAGTTCACTTCTACACCTATTCGACTGACTTCCCCCGCTTTGAGGCCACTGAACCAACTGGTTGTGTGGTGCCCAAACGAGAGGATGTAATTCAAGATGCGCAAAAAATATTGGAAAAAAGAATGATCCTGGTATAGACGGCCTGTCTCGAGAATTCTAATTGATACTATCGCCCATACTTGTTCATTTGCTGGCATAGATTTTCAAACATTGGTTAAATCAGGGGAATATTCCTCAGCGTTTTACTAGGAGTCTAATGGAGTTGTTCTGCAAATCAAAAGTGGAGGATAAATAATTTTAGGCCCATAACATTGTTAATCACAGATTTGTCCAACCACTTGCAGACTGTGTTGGATAACCTGATTGGCCATGAACAGATTTGTTCTGATGTAGCGAGAATTAGCCAACGTAACCTGCATTTGATGCACATGATAATTAAGAAAGTCGACAATTGAGCTGCACTGATAAGATTTGATTAGTTCAAGACTTTTGATGAGCTTGACCACAATTTTCTTGTGTCCATATTGTCTGCCGCTGGCTTAAATCAGAATTGATGGATTCATCTTTCAAGCTGTCCTAATCAGTTTGTCAAGGTTGTCAACTTCCATTCATGCTTTTGCAAAGGCCAAAGACGAATCAAATCCTACACGGAATAACGTTACATGGTGTCAGCATTTCAACCAAGTACACGGCTTATGTTGATGCCGTAAGCTTGTTTCAAACGTGCATTACCGAGGAGGAAAAGTCATCAGGGGAACCAAAAGGTATGAAATTGAGACAGAGACCAAGATTAACATTGACAAATCTGCGGGCTTGTTGCTGGACGCGTGTATGGTCGCCCTCTCTTGGGCATCTTTGACAGGATGGATGGAAAGAGCTAGATACTCGGCGTTTTGGTCAGAGGAACCGAAGAAATTAACCCGGTAGTTAAGATGAGGTCTCGACGGGATGTTTCCTCAAAAGTTGAGGCCAAAGTGTTCAATACACACGCGCCTTTTTTTCTTTTTCAGCTATTATTACTTCCATTCCTGTCTACTGTCCTGTTACAATGTTCCCTTTGGGCACACAGGCACCTCATTGTGAGTCATGCAATCGATCAGTTCCAACTTCCAGAGGGCAGCCAATGAAAGCTGAACATTTAAGTTTGGGACTATACCTTACAATTAAGTTTCCTTGGCCAGATGTGTGAACAAAACGAAGAATACAGCAGACTTGAAGGGAAGTGCCAAGAAGAACCTTTCAGGCTTTGAGAAACCTGCACTCTGTCGTATGCCCTGAAACGAGTACTATTTCCGCTGGGATTGTTGGCACATTTTGATAGTCTTTTCCACGGGTGGAGGAAAGCTTCTCTACTGCATGACTGTTGCTGAGGAAGGTACTATATTGTGTGATGGTGAGGGAGTCCATGCGATGCAAATTGATCAGAGATATCGGATGGGTAGGGAAGGAAAAGATCTGGGTTCCCTGGTTTTAGGTACCTCAACTTCGAAGGGGTATCCCACACCTCGCTGGTTATTCGGAATGTGTGCTGGGTCAGTAAACAGCGGGGACTGGTAGATCAGTCATTACGTGATGTTTTATACCCGCTTTGTGATCTGATTAAGGCGATGCCAGCACTGTTCGTAGCAATGTGGTTCCACTGTACAATATGAAACAACTATGAGCATCTCTGCTTATTTGGCATCATCAGTTGTAGTGTTGATGACATATCAGATGGGATCTCATGAGGTTGAACATTTCATTCGCTAACAACTGATCCCTTCAATTAAGCACAGCGTAAGCTCAAGATTGAGAAAGATCAGGAAGGAGGGACTCTTTTTGTCGGAATTCAGCAGAAAAGTGGCTGACAGTCCTGCAATGTTGCGTGAATGATGCTAAACTGAGTGACATCTAGAAGTCTCTGGAAATGTCAAAAAAATCTTGAGAAGTAGAAAAAGGTCTGTTCGACCAAGCTCTGCTTAAAGTAGAATATGTTCGAACACTGACTTGATTAAGGAGACAATCAGCATCACCAACTCTTGAGCTACAATTTTCCCCTTAGAATACCCCTTCCCCTCGTTAATGGATGTAAGAAAGGTCGCTTGAGGACATACGATATTTTCGATTTCACCTTTTCCTGCATCTCCCTTCACCCAGTTGACTTATTTTTATGACATATTAGATAAGTATGGTTGGTCACATACTAACGAAAGTTGTGTTAATATATATTATTCATTAGGAAAAGGTTTAATTGTACATTTATTATTCTTTTTACCTTTCCCCCCAAGAAAATTGTAAACATAGAATTAACTAAGATTTCTATGAAAAAACTGCAGTATTGTGATAAATAGAGTATGAAAGAAATACTCAGAATGAGTGCATTATTGTAATGAAAGGAAAAAGCAGTTAGATATTTGCAGCTTCCAGAAAAATCATTCCAAATTGAAAAAATCAAATCCGTGAGCATAGAAGCTCATGGGTGAATCCGTAACATCACAAATACAGAATGAAATTACTATATTTATTTGGCGTCTTTTTTACTTAAAAAAACTGAATAAAAATACAAAAATGATATCACCTGCTGTGGAAGAGATCTCTTAGTTCCCACTTCAGATAACACAAACAATATAGACATTTGATTTTTTATAAAAATGATACAGCAGAAGAAAAGTAGAAATACGAAAACATAAAATTGGGAGTATGTCGCTGTTATAACTATAATCATCATCATCATCATCATCATCATCATCATCATCATCATCAGTCTTTTAACGTCCGTCGTTGGACATAGACCTTCCCAAGGATTTGCCACACTTCCCTATCATGGGCGTCACGGAGCCAGTACTTCCTGAACTTGTCCAGCTCGTCTCTCCATCTAACATTTAGCCGGCCTCGGTTGTGCATGTGGTCTCGGGGGATCCATGTTGTGAGTCACTATGTCCATCGATTGTCTGCCATTCTTGCAACATGGCCAGCCACCAGCCATTTGAGATTTTTTAATGGATTCTATGATGTCCCTAACTCTTGCCTTTTCTCTGATGTACTGTGCTGTCTTGTGGTCTCTCCAAGTGAGGCCCAGAATTATTCTTTCATGTGCACGTTGCATGGTTCTCAATTTGCGGGTCTGTCTCTTGATTAAGTTCCATGTTTCAGCTCCATAAGTGACTATTGGGAGGATGCATTGGTTATACACCCTTCTCTTTAGGATCAATGGGATCTTATTATTTTTGAAGGTTGAGCTAGCTCTGCCAAAGGTTTACCATCCTAGTGTGATTCTTCGCTTGATTACTTCTTTTTTTGAGGGTCTCATGGTGATTTGTTGTCCTAGGTAGATGTAGTGGTCTACTTCTTCCAGTTGTGTGTCCTCGATTTTGATCTTAGTGTTTTTATCCCCGATGTTGTTGTTGCACATGATCTTCGTCTTGTTGAAGTTTATGTGTAGGCCGACTTTCTTGCTCTCTTCATTTAGTTCATCAATCATTAGTTGGAAGTCGTGTGGGTTCTCTGCGAAAAGGGCTATGTCGTCCGCAAATCTAAGGTTGCTCAGATACTCGCTGTCCATCCTAATTTGCACTCCCAGTCTAGCCTTCTGAAGATCATCTCGAAACCTGGAATCAGAGAATGAAGATCACCAGAGATGCCAAGCATTCAAGTTTGTATCATTCCATCATGCCATACTTTTTCAAATGTCTTCGATAAATAAAGGATTACCGATCTGGCTCAAAAGTGATGTAGATTAAATGGCAGATAGATGACTGTTGTCGAATCGTCAGGACAGAAAGAAGACTGGAGAGGATTGAATAAATTATTATTGCAAAGATGGCGATGATCTGAGTCAAATATCAGTCAGGATATTGGGCAGTAATTATCAGTTGCTGTTTTTATGCAAAGGAATTGGAGTTTTTTTTTCAGATCGTAGCATTATCTCTTGTTTCTGAACATTCTCGTAGATCATACACAAATGTTCCACAACAGATTGTTCACATATTCTAATCATCGAAATAGAAACCTCATGACACCCGCCAGTCCTATCAAAGACTTGAGATTATATAAGCTTGATACCCTCTTCCATTTGATATCAACATGTCCAATGAAATAATTGCAAATATAAATTAGATATATTCCCCCATTAACATGATTTATGTACATAACATTTCTCGTAAACAACACTCAAAGTTGTAAACTTTAGGACGTATATCTAAAACCAAAACATACTACAACGTGAGATGAAACTTGTAGCGTAACATGGGGAGCAGTTCTTGTATAAATGTGCTTTAGTTAAATAAGTATCTTGTGCATTAGTTTACTCTGGGGTTCAAGAAATCTTTCACAAATGAAACATTCTCGTGGTCATTGGAGATGGGTTTCACAACCTTTGTCTATTCAAACAACGACATTTTTGTACGGTACGATGAAACAAATTCGATGGCTGGATCATCTAGCTACTTGTCAATCAAGAGATTAAGATATTCCCATTAATATATTTTCAAAAATTGGTAGTAAGAATCTAAATCACAAAAAAATGTATGACAGCAGCAGTTGGGAAACAAAATTCAAAGAATGAAGATTTAATGACTGTAACCATCGTATATCAAAACTCAAGAGGTGGATCAGAAAAGTTTGTTAATACTTTCTATCAGAGAACTCTTGACAATTATGGAATAGTAAATTGCAATCAAATTGCTTTTTTTTGAACATGGGAGCACCAAACATTATCTATATTCATCGTGTGGTACCTACGCAGAAGCATTTAGGAAATATTTGAGAGAGAATTCCATTCATCATTTGACATAATAATCGGTGATCCAAATAAGAAACAATAGACTACTAAAAATGATACAAAATTTCAATATACGTGCCTGGACAATACTGAGCAATGTATTAGGTAATTATTTAACACAGGAGTGTATTTTCCCTCAAAAAGTATCTTCCTGGCATTTAAAAATGTATAATACACTCCAAATTGGAAGAATGGCTGTCCTATCCTCATCTGTTTCTTGTTCCCTTCTAACTGACCTTTCCTCATTACTTTAGAGCATTTAAATTTTTCTTCCTTAATGTTTGGTATTTACTTACATCTTTTTTGTCATATCGAGGAATTTTCCCCTTTATTACCTTATGAAGTATGGTCTCTAGAATAAAAACTAAAAATTACAGCAAGACGGCATATTTTTCTAAATGATTTGAATAACATTATGGTGTCGAAATTCAAAACTTTTTATATAATGATATATGTTAGACATGATTATAAGCTTGATCTATAATATTTTGCCTTCCAGCAATCTAATTTGCATGCCTTTAAGATATTTTGAAGACCTCATACTCGTTTAAATAGAATTATCAATTACAAGAACAGAACAGAAAAAAACACGAAGTCAATGATTGTGAATCAATCTTAATAATAAAATCATCAAAATCATTCCATTCAATAGAAAAATAATCAATCAAAACCAATAAACTAAGAATTTTCATGAAAGAGAAACATAATTTTATCAAAAATTACTCATTGTTCATGATTTTGGTTCACTTTTGAATTTCACCTTAGCAGCAGACTGTTGCTTGTTCTTTAGGCAAAGATTGAACTATATTAAGAATAATTAATATCTTGCTTTACTTGTAGAAAGATTATTAGTAATTAACGTTGCTTCATTTGAGAGATTTAACAAGAAAAAAAAATACACATGAAGCTTTTATGGGGCTTCCGAGTTTTTAAAAAAATTTTTCATGAAGCAATTTTCGATTCTTATATTGCTTCAAAACTTTTTTTCTGCCTTTCCTTTCGATAAGATCAGTTGCAGTACCCTGAGTTGCCCAGAAAAAAACAACCTGAAACAAGGAAAGTTCTCTTGCTTTTGATACTTTGCAAGATTTCAATTCATTATGCTACAAATAGAAACATTTTTGCATAGTATTAGATATTTGCTTCATGAAGTATTTGTACGGGGTGTTGTCCCACCAAAAGAAAAAAACAACTCCAGCCAACAAGTAAATTAATGTAGTATTTCCAATAGTGTTGACACAATGATAAAACCATCAAAATTCGGACGCCAATTTTCTTTTTGCCAAAAAAAGCCATTTTTTCCTCCAGAACAAACAACCAAAATAAACAACATTATTATTTGAAAAAAATTGGAAAAAGAAAATAAAAAAGATGAAAAGTTGTCTTCAAACTATGCACATGATTATCCCTAAGTTTCTAGGCAAAAAGGTGTCTCCATTTATCTTGATAGAAGATTGAAAGTGTCCATTAATCCTAATTCTTCCTGAATAACAAATACTGTTTAAAAAGATGTTTAGCAATGTATTCATACGAATATGATGTTCTTTGTCGAATGGTAGCTCTGACACAAAATTAGATGAGTAAAAAGAAATATTAAAAAGAATTTTAGAATTTCAGGAAGTCAAAAAATGAACAAAAAACACCTCTAGAAGATATCATATGAAAAACTTAAAGCGTAATTGAGAAGGGATATTTTTCGACAATTCACCGTTCTGGCGACACGACGGCTGAAGAATGAGATAGAACGAAATACGTAAATTTGGATTCATGATCGAACGTTTATTATTCTACTTCGGCCGAACGGAAACATAATCTCTGACTGATGACCCTAAAAATCCCAGAGACAAAGAGTGAGGGAGAGGGAGACAGAGAGAGAGAGAGAGAGAGAGAGAGAGAGAGAGAGTGTGTGAGTTCCGTGTCTTTCTACTGGAAGCAGTCCGTAGGCGATAGTGCTTTCTGCTTGCCGACTCTGTCTAATTTGGTCTGACTGACAGGTAACCAAACTCTTGTCTCTTATTCAAAGGCAAATTACTTTGCCCTTTTTGTCATTTTATACCTGAGCTGAATGATCATCTACCCTTCTCTTTTTTTTTTTATTTCCCCCACTTTCTTTTCCCATACAACAAGACTTACTATCTTTATTACTTCCACCGAGGCTGTTAGAATCCTTATACGCCATCTGTTTTTTATCTACCCCTTTTCACTTACTTTCTCCTAATGCCTTTTTGATTAGCAATCTCTTTGTGGGTGTTCCAAATGAGCATGCTCTATCTTGTCAATGAATCTACTTACAATGTTCTTTTAGTCAGTAGAAAAGCGGTACTCTATAACTACACATCTTTGATCAGATAGTTTTGTTTACTTTACTTCATGCCGGACGTATCCATAACAAAAATACTCTCTAGTAATAAAATATAAGATTCAAAATTAGAATCAAGAACTCGATTTAAAGTCCCATCCACCCTCATATTGTAGCATACTCATGCGGGCCAAAACAGCCGAATGAAAACCATATCATGCTTAAATTTTGGTCACATAGATAGTCTTTGCAGTAACATTTCAATTAAAAAGAAATAAAAACAGAAATGACTTTTAGGATGATCAACCTCTGATTCTCTTTTTTGAGTTATCCAACAGAATGTCATTCATAAAGCTGATTATTATTGCATTCCAATCTATTTCTGTAAAGGAAGATGATCATGCTATAAGATTCAAAGACGACACAATAAACCGAGTTAATTGTTCTACAACATAGCGATTGGTCAATACAGCTCAATAAAATAGTTTGCACGAATCAAAGAAACCAATGACCGAAACGGCCCCTACTTGAATGATACAGAATTTAATACATCAGATTACAAAAAAAAAAAAACTGGGTATCTCTCCATCATCTGATCAAAAAACTTGAATAATTTGATGACCTTAGTAGATTGTGACCTAAATATCCTAGAAACAAGTACAGTGAACGATTCGAAGATCATATGACAAGTATGCCACGGAGCAAATATAAGAAAATACCTCTGAACAAAATACTGGAAGGGGCTACAAGTTACTCACTCGCAATAATCAATATGTTTTATGTGTAGAATTTCATGTTTTTTATCGATTGCCTAATTTCTCAACGTCATTTACTGCTTTCAACTATTTTGCCGTCAATTATCCCTGGTGTAACGCCATTAAAAACATTGTACACATCTTATACATTACCCCCTCTCAAAAATATGCGTTATTAGCTTGTGTAGCGTTGGGGATGTTTTGTGTTTGAGGTGAGACCATGAGAAACTATAGCGTAACTATTGCCACATGGGAGCTGGTCTGATCAATATCCGAACAAAAGAAACTGAAGGGAAGATGAGAATTGCATACCTTTGGTGTCAGATTTTCGTTGTATAACGGTTCTGCAAGTGTTGTTCCTCCCGTTGTCGAAATTCAATTTTATTCTGTCAATTTCTTATAAAATCATATGGTTGATTTTCGAACTTCAATCCAAAATCTATTCCCAAAATGTATCAACTGAGATAGGCATTCGTATATTACCTTTTTTTTTCTTCCACTTGGTAACAGGTCATTCACTTCAGCCATGTTAAGCACGGCATACGCCTGTCCCTCAAAAGGAGTGACAAGCTCATTTTCGTAGTTTTCTTTAAACCGTCTGATATTCTAATAACTTTTAAATCGGCCAGTTGAGTCTCTAAATTTGATTGGCTTACCCTGTCAAGCGACTACATCTTATTCAATTCGACCAATTGAATTTTAATTAAATCCACATGCCTGAACCACGGAAGGCATAAAAAAAATAATCGACTTGAAAAACTCACAGATCCTACTTCTAGCAGCGCAAAGTCAGATTTGGAAAGTGAAAATTTCTGATAATAGCCTCAGAGCTGTTTAGTTTAATTAGTGTATCTGAATCTTGCCCCTATGCCCAACGTACGCAGCAGATATGTCTCTGACAAGCATGCTTACATACGTACATACATGGATGCACTAACTAGACTGCAATACTGCTTGACTTGCAGTTCTAGCGGGATAAAATGACAACTAATTCTATAAAGTATGGGTTCATATAAGAAATATGAGAGCATTGAAATAGTCTCTGAACTAGCAGAGCAAACAACGAGATATCTCACATGTTTGACGACATATATCTCGTAAACAGGGAGAGTTAGCGGGCTGTCGGTCATTAAAGATATTTTCTGGCGGCTGCCAATCTTAACTTGCTTGTGTGTTTGTATCGTGAAGAACGTCGTCATGGTTGCACTTGATATGCTTCTTTTTTTTTCTTCTCGTTTCCTTCTTTTCTTTTTTTCTTAGTTTTGTGTGTTTTATCTCTTTCAACCTATCGGATGTTGTTGTCGAGTCGTCCTATCTATACATAGTCCATGTCTTCAGTTACCTAAAAAATTATTCGCATCTACAGGTTGAAGAGAGCTATTGAAATTATGCAGCCCCGTCTTATCCCTCTTCTATATCTACGAAAATGATCCATTTTCTAGTCTTGGTTCTGCAGATAGTTCTTATGAAATTGGTATTGCTCGTTGGTACTTCCGTTTCAGTTTGGTCCATCTAAGGCTTTGAACATATCTGTGCTGTCTATATCTATGGCTTTGCCTGTCATGTAATCCTGCAACATATTCCTACTACCTTTATTTGATTTCACTTTCCCCGAATAATATATTTATAGTGTTATTTCTAATAGTGTAATAGATTTAATCGTATTTGAAAAACATATATTTTAAGGGAAAAAAGTAAAGGAAACTAAAAAACAAAAATGATATTGCGTACAGAAAGAACATGGAAGGAGAACGCCAAACATTACAGAAAAAAAGATATAGGTTGAATTACAGAGAGAGAGAGAGAGAGAGAGAGAGAGAGAGAGAGAGAGAGAGAGAGAGATGTGACTTAACATAGGCGTTTTACGTGGGGAAAATAGGAGACACCCTGAAAAAATAGCTCCAGCCTGCACAAATTCGCTAAGCAAACAAAGCAACCGCCGTCGCAGAAGCATCAGGCACTAGCCTGACTTGTTCTGTTAAGTGCAATGGAACAGTGTTGACCAAAGGTGCCGTATTCCCTGCAGTTGGGTCAAGAAATGGAAAGGGAACCAGAGAGTTCCCAATGCACAGCGTCAGTAGAACCTCATTGGCTGACGCTTTGCACAGGAGCACTCGGACGTTGACACACACCATCTCCGGTCCTATCTATTTACTCTCCCACTAAAGGTCGAGGTTTTACGTGGAGCAAAAAGGAGACACCCATCCAAAAATGGCTCAAGCTGACGTAACTTTGGTTTGATAAGTAACCCAAACAACCACCGTCAAGAAGGTGTCAGGCACAAGCCCAACCTGTTCCATTGAGTGCTGCCCTCAGCTGCCATATTCCCTGCATCTGGGCCGATTTCCCAATACCTATGGCGATGTGCAGGCTCAGTAAAACTTCATCGGCTGACGCGCTGCATCGGCACACCCAGTCTTTGACACACACCCTCTCCAGCCCATTCGGTAGTCAAATATCAGTAACGGGGCCTCAGGCTCTGTCGTGTAACAGATACTAAACTTCAATCCATGCCGACCAGACAAAGGGGTGCAGGCGCTATTCATTTACTCTCCCATTGCTATACAGAGTTTGTCATAAACCATTTCTATATCATTTATTCAAATAACATATATATATATATATATATATATATATATATATATATATATATATATATATATATATTATCGCACCATCAATATTGGAAGCTCCAATGAGAATCGAGCCCTGCAGCAACAGCAAGTAACATTTGCTTTCAGATCATCGTTTTACGACATGCATTGAGATTTATTCTTTCTATATGATGCACTCCTTAATCTAAGTTAAAAAAATAAGGATGTCTGAGAATTGATAGGTTTTTTTTCTTAACTAAAGAAATACTGACATTGTTTATTGGGGAGTTTGTGATGGTGTGTAGGAATTATTTTCATCATCAAAATTCAAAAGACTCCTTGGAAGAGTTGAGTGTTAGACAGAGTGTATCAAGATGATCACTCTGATATATATATATATATATATATATATATACATATATATATGTATATATAACCACCCCCTCAATTGAACTTTTCTTAACTGTGTCCGTAGTTGATCACTAGATGGAAGTTATGGAATAACTCACTACATCTACCCTACGGATATGAAAGCACGAACTCTGATTATTGGGATTTTTTATATTATTTTTTAAAGCTATTGTTCACGGTGGAGATTTTATTCCAATTAACAACAATCCATTCAGCCTGATTACACCAGGATGGGACATATAGTATTTCGAGACAGACTAAAAATTGATCCAAATGCCACTGTCGCTGAAGAAATGTACTGACAAGTGCAGGGACATTGCACTGGAAGAAAAAAATCTGCTATGACTTGAATGGTACCTATCACTTAGTATCAGTAACAAACCATTCACGGCGGGGGGGGGGGGGGTTAATGGTCGCTCATATCATTTTTCACGGATATCATTTGGCATCACTAATGGTGTGGCAACCTTTCAGTTTGCTATTAACAAGCTTATTGATCAATAGAAACTTCTTGATATTTTCCCTTATCTTGATACCCTTAAGAATGTAGGAAGAGACAAGAATGTGGTATTCTTATTCGAAGCTGCTCAACGATAACACATCTTTTTCAATGAGCTGAAATCCATACTTTCCATCATGAAGTCTGTACTAGGGTTCAAAATTAGTAATGGATTATTTTGCCAAGACAAAGATTGGTGGCTCTGAGCGATATGGGGCATGTTTGCTTATTATGCAAAGTGAAATCTTCATTTCTCAGATAGCTCCTAAACTCTTACAAAAGCAAGGTCTTTTCATTTCAATACCGGCGCTTGCAAAGCATTCAATAGTTTGAAATAGCTTCTTATGAATGCTGCATCATGCTGTTTGGATAATTCCAAGCCATACTTGATATAGTGTGACACCTCAGATGTTTCAATGTTTGATACGTTGGAGAGACTGGCAGCCGAACCGCAGGGAGCGAAGCGCCTGGGGCTAATGGCCAGCTGTTTGTATAGGATTTCTTTCGGTAGTTTCGTATCCATTGGAGGCAGTGCTGACTCAATAGTATATGCATCCAAAGAATTTTAAGATATCACTGTAAGATTCCAAAAACAATCCGTCATAGGAGACTGTCCAGCGTGAGAGGAAATCACCATGTTAGTCATATTGTTTCTTGTAGAGGAGGGTAACACTCTTGAAAAGCAAAAATAGACCCTTGGAGCTAACAAGTTCAAAGGCTTCGGTGGACACCGTACAGGATGAGCAGATATCTCGATTATTCCTCAAGAAACTGAACGCCCCTGACATTCAAAGTTCCAGCTCAACCCGTTTGCCTCCTTTGAGGGGGTTGTTTCGTCGAGAGTAATGGTGTAGTTGATGGACAATACCTATTTCTCAAAGCAAGTTATAGCATATGTAGAGTTAATGTTTACACTACACCCTTAGGCCAACAAGTTGCATGAGGTAGCAAACTATCAGGACAGAGGAAGACCCTGTTTTGATTCAAACGTCACGGAGTAAAGCTCACAAGTAGGGATTATAGACCCGAGGCAAACTGGTGCCAAGCATCATTCACCACGTTCTTTTTAATCCCATTAGCTAGGCCAAGATGGGGATTCTGATGTTTTGGCAATCCCAAATCCCAATATTTCCAGCCCAGGCATGTGCCTGAAATAACCATACCGACTTCACTCCTGATCGATGAATAATTAAAAAAGTTGGCAGTTCAAGCCCAAAGCGATTAGACTGAGGAATGAGGCGCTGCAGGTCAGTTTTAACTGCGGGAGGGATGATCACACGCCATTGAATGACGTCCACCAACCTCAATCCGGGGAGTCCTTGACCAATGAGGAGTCGGCCTGTATACATTTTCCTGCTTCAGTGGGTAGACGTTAATGATGCACTGGGCAAATACACTATAACAAGACAAGCTCCTCGTTTAGCAAGAATGTACACACCAAGTACCCTGGAATGATTGATGACCTCTGCCAGGAGGAAAACGCAAGGGAAACGGCTATCATTGGAAGAGCTCACTCAACTCGTTCAGAAAACCAGACTCGCTTCAGGTGGCTCCTTCCGAGAGGAAAACTACACCTCACGGAAGGTGGGGGAACGGAGGGTCAACACGGATTCAACTTTGCCATCAAAACACTCTCCTGACTGTGGTAGAACACACTTCGGGGGGCATTAGGTGCTTTCGTACAATCTACCTTGACAAAGCCGCGAATCTTATTAACTTTCGCGTTTACGCTCCAAACTCAACATCTTCTGGGGGACAATTACGCATCGATCTTAACATTTTCTGAGGGACAATTTGAAGAATAGATCAAGGCATTTCAATGGGACGAGACCATAATTTCCCTTGGTGATTTCAAAGCCATGGTGGGTTGGGATCACATTATTGTTAACATGTTTTGGACACCATGGCATTTGGAGGATCAGGGAAAATGACCAGAAACTAATAGAGCTGTTTTGTAATGAGTCTAATTTTTTAGATGTAAATAACCATAGGAAATGTCATGGAGAGACCATGGTCTCATCGCTGACACAAAATCGACCTTATCATCAATAGGAGCTAAGCCTTCAGCAGCAATCTTCTTACCTGAAGTTACCACGATGAAGACCACAACAGAACATTCCCTTGTTTGCAGCAAATACACCTACAACCACACACTATGCATTGCCCCATGTCAAAACGTTTTCCCTGTATTAAGATTGCATAAATGTTGGATACCTTTCGAATGGAAAAACATGTGACCTCCCGAGCTCTTGTTCGAAAGAACTTAGAGAAACGTGAGATTACAACAAAATCGGACTGTATGGGACATATACAACACAGCCATACTTGCAGCAAGAAACAGCGACTGGGCCAGGATAAGTTCAATGTTAATTCACTAAGAATAAAACCAGCTATAGAAGCTTTCTTGGCATTGCATTGAAAAGTGTCTCAAACGGACTGTGTGAATTTCTACAGTTTCAGCAATTTTCAAGCAGCATTGCATTAGCTAGTAGGAAAGAACAGTGTCCTGAGACATACACAATGCCACTATTGGACAAGGGTGCATATCAGAAAGTTCACGACCGACATCATCCTCTCATTAAACAGCTTGTTTTGGATCTTGTTTAAACGAGAATCTGGGCTAAATTATCTCTAAAATGCATTGAATTTTTTGAAAATTGCAATTAGGTTTCCAATAATGGGTGAGATATTCCAGTTCATGAAATGTATTTGTCTGTCACGCTATAAAATGTACCGAACATAGATGTCGCCAAACTAAATTTGGTTCGACTACTTAATAAGGCTGTTTTGAGAGAGATGTTTTTAGGTGGTTTCAGAGGCAGCTCTATTAGCAATGTTATCATAAAGCTGAAGTGAAAACTACAGTTGGCTCAAATACATATAATCTTATCTTAAATGTTTGTATATTTATAATTCCTTCAGTGATGGGAAATCAACTTTTCAAGAGTCAAAAGGGACATGAGACTTTCTCTTTCAAGATGTCAAAATTAATGGAATACATGTCCCCATCCAAAGGAATCAACAAAGAAGGCAGACTGTCTTGTCTTAGCAGACAAAAAAGGAGAGAATCTTTCCATGTCCTTTGAATTGTCCCGTGTAAAGGGTTAAAAGTAAGGGTTACACCTCTCCGTTTTGAAGTGGCAAAAATGAATGGGAGCTTTTTTCCACTTTAAGGTGTCAAAAGTTAATAGGAAATTAATATGATTTTTGAATAAAGTGGATGTTCCTACGGATGTGCTACGGACTGATTGATTATCAACCAATATATATATATATATATATATATATATATATATATATATATATATATATATATACATTCTGCGTTATCCCACCACAATGTCATCTTGTACTTGATTGTCCTTTTCTTCCAAACAGAAAAAATTCTATTGCTGTTCATCATCTTTCAAATTAATGCAATGATGTAATGTTTATGCGCAATAGGCCATCTTCGAACGATGAAAGAAGATATTTTGAGTGCACAATCTAATCAAATTCACTGAACCATGACACTTGCCACTGAAGCTCTTTCCTACCTTGTCAGCAGATTGATTCGTCTCCCAGATCCTGAGGAAGCGAATTGACATTTCGTTAATTATGCACTTGCATGAGTGAGTGGCATCTCAGCTGTTGACGTTTTCAATGAAATGACTATGACAAATCATTATCACCATGTATTCTCTACTCAAGCCAATGATTGGTGTTTTAGTCGAGGTAAAAAGATTTCGAATGCTGATTCGCAAGAAATGTATACAGTATATCTTAACGCAGACTTGAACAAAACAATCAATATACCATCATTTGTCTTTCTGCCTGATTAGTCTAAGCTAAATAAGTATCCATTTTCCCTCACAATCAATCAGCAGCACAAAATATATCATCCAAACGCCTTCTCAATATCTGTCATCAATTTTCTTCCCGTTTGATTTTTCGTCTGTGTCTCTCCCTTTGATGAGCGTAGTTTTCCTCTGATCAACGCAGGGATATTCCAAGGAAGTATAGACATTGTGTCTAGTATTGATATCAGTAGCTTCTGCTATGCAGACCACTCACTCCGAGTAGTGAATGGCTAGCGTCACCCAATGTCGACCGACACAAGTCAGTCTTTCCAGCTATTGTTGAACTGTTCAGTTAGCCTTTCAATTCTATCGTCTTAGTAGATAGATGGTTCCAATGATGCCACTTGACTAGAAAACTTTGATGTTAACACCACGCCTGGATTCAAGGGATTAGAATCTTCTCGAGGTACATAAGCTGCTTTTTCAGGTCGACCTTGAGCAGTGGCTACCCCCCCCTCTATTCGAAAAGCTTCGTTATTCTGTTTATTCTTGATTTTTTGAATTGTTATACCGATTCTTTCAACGAAAGAACACAGCACTTGGTCATTATGCCAAGTATTCATGTTGATAAAAGATATCCAGCATTACCACTTCTTAGACGACTCTGATTTTAATGCCACGTCTACGCAGAGCAAAATGTTTGATAATGCTGAAGTAAAATTCATTTTCATTTTTTCTTTCACTTTTTTCTGAGAAAAGGCAGAGTATGTCATCCATAGAACATCAGAGCAGTTTAAAATAATTCTATTCTATGCCCATCAAAGTGAAACATCAACTGGAAAGAAACATTACACAGAGTGTATGAAATGATGGCAATGAGTAAATTAACGAAACCAGCCACACATTCAATAACAATGACTTATGAAAGCGTAACTCGGGGAAACACTGAAAAAATCACCATCAAGTAGTCATGTAAGAAGTGAGAGGATCATATGACCCTCTGTAAAATGAAATTGAAATAAATGGAAAATAAGTAAATTGAAAGAGTCATCTCTCATACTCTGTTCGAAACGTCCGATAGTACGGACAGTCATATGGAATAAACTGATCATAAACATAAAAATAGAGTGTCTGATGATCCGTAAACTTGACCAAGAACTGAGAGTACTGGTAAAACTAATACATTAAGCGCATCGTCCAACAGAAGTAGTTCGACAATTTTGAAAACAACAAACTCATGACGAAGACACGACGGTATTATTACTGCAATGCTGCAAGGCTCTTCTGTTTATTTCTTTCCTTGGACATTTTTTGAGATTTATTTTCCGAATACTCCTTCTTTCTCCCAAATCCCTTTTTTGACTTCCTTTCTCGATTTCCGTTCCAGATATCCTACGTTGATTTATTTTCGAGATTTACCTTCTCGATTCCCCTTCTAGATTTGATTTCCTGACGGGCCTTCTCGATCCCCCCAACCCCCCGAGAGCCTCTTGTCAATTTCCTTTCTATATTTACTTTCCGTGATTACCTTCCTTGTTTCCTGTCTATATTTACTCCCTTGATTTCTCTTTTAGATGTCTATTCTGGATTTACGTTCCTGATTCCCCATCTGGATTTACCTTCCCAACTTATTTGTTTTCTTAACCAATCAATTGTTCCCCGTCGTTTTACAATAGTCATTCTTTCTCTGTCCCTCTTCTCTCTCTCATCCCTCTTTAACACCCTAGCTGTATGCTTCAGTATTTATTATTCCTTTTCCCTCTTATATTCATTTGATTTCCTTTATACATCCCATGTAGAATTTCTTATATTTTAGGAACAAATCGGCCAACCTTCACAAAAACCTTACGAGCAGGATTTGCTCTCAAGACTCCTTGTCCCAAGGGCTGGGCGTATGTGTGTGTGTGGGCAGCGGGTATGATCTGTTATAATGGCATCACCCCGATGAACATACACAAAGCTAAGAAGTTAGTCAGCAATGTTTTGTTTACTTTTCAATCGGAGAGACTGTTTTTTGGAGAAAGGAGGCTGATTATTGTGTGTGAATAATAGCAAAGATGGAATACTTGAGAGTCATATGGGAGAAATAATACTTCAAATGCCTGTCTCTCGCGTCGGTACGCATTTGATGTGTTGACATATACATGATAAAAAAATCACCACGTCAGATCATACACATGTGTCAATGATGAGGTTGCAGAATGTCTTCTGATAATTTCCTCATTAATCATGATAATCAAATTAATTTTACCCAAAACATTAGGCATTATATTTTAAATTGCTAGATTATCGCCTAAAAAAAGAAAAGAAATACACGAGGTATAAAATTGATATCTTTCAAAAGTTTACCCACTACATCCTCCCATGATTACTCGGGCATCTAATGAAATAGCAGTATTTACATATTTATCTGATAACCAATGACCTTGTTTTGCCATATTCAGAAGAGTAATGAGTTTCTCTCCACCATTCAGTTGATGACTTCCTCCCCCTCCATCATGATTCCGCAGCTCTCAACAGTCTGAATTCAATTCTTTTCCCTGAATTTCCTTATGCTGCAATCATGGTTTAGCTGCAATGTCCTTGCTATGTGCATATCTTGAGATATGCAAAGGTACTATGCAACGCGCTAAGAGGGACCTTTTCTCCCTTTGTCAAAAGTTAGCAGGGGATGAGAGTGGATTGGTGCAATTTCCACTATTAAGGGCTCAACATTCAGGGAGTCAACCTCTTTTAAGGGCGAAAACCAAAGAGATAATGCCCATTATGGGTCAGTATCGTGGGGACTTCCACCCTCATTGACGGTTAAAATGGGATGGTAGACTTTTCCTCTCCCAGCTTTCACCTTAGAGGTCAAAATCAGGGATTGGTATTTTTCAAAGATAAACATAAGTTTTTTCCCTTTGAAGCTTTAAAAGGGGAACATTTTCTCGTTGAAGAATCAAATATTATGGTAGAATACTATTTTTAATGTATCAAGAGCGGAGGAAGACTGTACTACTCAACTTTGAGGGTTTGAAAATGAAAGGAACCCCGTTTAAGGGGTTTGATATCAAGGGAGACATTCTCTCCTTTGATGGGCCAATAATGAAAGACTTACTCCTTCCTTCGAATGGTCAGAATGGGAACGAGAGTTCCACCGCAGGAAACTCCTTCTTTTTAATTAGTTGAAAGTGGAAGGAGGTTTTTTTCTCTTCCTCGGAAGGACTGTAATTGAACATGGACTTCTTCCACTTTTCATAGGCAGGAAGTGAAACTTGAGTCCTTTGTGTTTCTCTTCGCATATTTTATCCTGTGAAGATGGGTATTTCGTTTAGTATATATATATATATATATATATATATATATATATATATATATATATATATATATAGTGAGAGAGAGGGAGAGAGAGAGAGATAGGGGGAGGGATACCTGCTTTGGTGTGTATATGTGTGTATTAGTGCGTGTACACAACTTTGGCCAACAAATATTAGAATACTCTACACCAGTCTTTCTCCCCCAGGTCATATTCACATCAAAACTGAATATTTTCTAAACGCTACAATATATGACAACATTTTTGTCTCATTGTGCTGCTAAGTGATTTGCATCAAATAAATTTTTAGCGTTTAATATATATGTATATATATATATATATATATATATATATATATATATATATATATATATATATATATATATCATTGTGTCATTCACAGACACTTGTTTTAATGTATCACATCTCTTCAGTGTGGCTATAGACTTTATCCCATCCAGTACCACGAGGCAGAATTGAAACCCTCACATAGGACCCGGAGGCCGATATCCTATCTCTTGACTACGGCTGAATTAAGCGATTTATTCATTTTACGCAGAAACTCCTCATCCACCAGAGTGTTCTATTCCTAATGATATATATATATATATATATATATATATATATATATATATATATATATATATATATATATATATATATATATATATATATATATATATATATATATATATATATATATATATATATATATATATATATATATATATATATATATATATATGTATATATATATATATATATATATATATATATATATAGATGTAGTGATGGAATCATCAGGATATGTGACAATTGATGAATTGTCTCCAGCAAACATAATAATCCATAATCCATGTTACATTACATTCGTCAAATAAAGTTATGGGTATGAAATCATAATCAGATATGATCAATAGGTATAAACAAGGACAAAAGAGAAAAACTATATGTTCCCCTATCAATCTCATTCAATGCAACTCATCAGTCTTTATAAGGTAAAACCATTTATCATGCTAAACACAACTCATCCTAATATCTTACATTCCTGCTCCTCTTTGTATTATAAATTTGGCTTGAGGCTCCAGAACAGTTGCATTTGTTGTCAACTCATTGAACATCTATGTTTTGTTTACAATCTGTATATTGTCACGTTAATTGCTATTCTAAAATGTATTCAGGTGAGTGCCAGAATCACAGGGTGACTATGACAACAGAGATGAAGCTGCAGGAGAAGTGTTGGTGATATTAATCACTCCTAACCCGTAATGAGAAAGGCAAATACTTTGTGAATATTTGTTACCTTCTACATTTCTACTAATATTATACAATAATGAATCTCATTGAATAGTGGAGGTGGTCTCAATAAAACAAACTTCCAAATCTTATTCTACGTCAATTTCTTCAATACTTTGAATTTTATATGCATCATTAGTTTTTTTTCATTGCCCATGAACACCCATCAATACTTTAGTGGACCCTCATTTTGAGGCCCATTGTCTTAAATGTTAGAAATGGGGGATACTAACCTCTTCATCCAAAATTTCCAGCTGTGCTTCAACGTGACGGGCATTAAAAATCTATATTGATCTAAGTCTGCTGCAAATGGGAATATTGAAGAACCATTTTCATGTCAGCCGATCAAACACTGAAGGGTAAGCATTGCAATGAAAATTAATTCCGAGTAGATTTTCAGCTGACACCAAATTGAAAATCTGCTCTGCAGAATCATGGCGCCGGCTATACAAGATGATATTGAATCCTATGATTTTATATTTTCTTTCATACTTGCCAACTTTATTAATTCCCGCACTGGACAAACCGCTTACTTTGAACAAATCAACCATCCTAGGAGGATGATTACCCCAACAATATTCAACCGTGGATATATCGTGTTCAGTGAAAGTGTAAGGCCCGAACATAAAAGATACATATTCTTATATCATCCTCTTAACATGTACACATGTCCTGCATACCTTTCTTCGACAATTGCATTAGAGGTGTCTACAGACTATTTCAAAACTTATTGCATTTGCAGAATTTTTAGATTGTTAACTGTTGCTATCAAGGAAAAACTCATATGTACGATTGTGTATTCATAGACTAACGTTAGTTTAGTCAACACGAGGATCTGCAAGACAAGTTTGTTTGTGATCACGATAGAATAAACGTCCAAAGAAAAGAGCTTTTAAAACGCCATCGAAATTGAATGCTTGGTGAAGATGAAAGTTTCACACAGGTGAATCTCTCTGTGTGACAAGTTTGTTCAGAATTACGCTAGAGTAAACACATACAGAGGAGACCATTAAAAGGAAAAGAATATTGACTAGTTTTAGCTTAGTCAGCGTTCCGGCCTGTTAGGATCGGGCACCCTAAATTGGCAAATTTATCTGCAAGTGTATCGAACTGTTGCATAGTCACATACAGATATAGTTGCTTCCAAAAAGGCCGGAAGAGAAGATTCTCAATTCTCATTTGTTCTTTAAAGAAAGACGAGACTGAGTTTAGGTAAGTAAGGCACTGTGCACTGCTGAGCTCCAGGAAACTTCTTTGTGTGTCCTAATACTGATGTATTAATCCAGTTCTCAGCCATTCGTCACAACTAATTTCACTCCAACGCGAGCCATAATGGCCAGTCAAGATGCCGCCAACAGCCGCTCTTTTCCCGTCTTTTACGGAGTGCGAATCGATATTGCTGTCAGACTCTTCTCCGAATCTAATTTATACCTAAACGCTTTTTTTTCTTTCGTTGTAACGTATCTGTGGGTGGACTCCTACGCCAGAAAACATTTATTAAATCTAATCACTCCAAGCTGCCATGCCTTTAAATTTGAAAACAGACTAGCTGACCAGAGCTAAGATAATGGATCCTGAACACAAACACACGCACACATACACACACACGCACACACACACATAGACACACACACACACACAATCATATATATATATATATATGTATATATATATACACACACACACACACACATATATATATAAAAAGCTTTACAACTTTAAGAATTAAATTTATAGAAAAAATGTTCAGAAATGCGTATTCCATTCTAGTTACTCATTTCCTGTTAATGTAGTTGATACAATTTTCTTGTAAATTATTACTGTAATTTCAATTTTTCAGGGATCAATATACACTCATACACATCTACAGTCACGCACACACACACGCACATACACACGCATATATATATATATATATATATATATATATATATATATATATATATATATATGTATATAAGTTATATTGTTTGGAATTCTATGTGAAATCACCATCCATCATTCCACGGAAAAGGCATTTGACTCAGACAGCATTAATAGAAAAGAAAACAATTGAAAAAATTTCGCTCCTGCAAGAATCGAACTTTAGACCAATAAGGGTGTCACTGAAACCTAATCTTCCCACTGGGAAGTTTAGCTCAATAGGAAGAGTGATGTTGCATCGAATCTTCTACCGGTCAAAGGTACAATTCCTACAGAAACACCATTTACTTCAATTGATCAATTATTACCACAAGCAATACTATAAAACAACGTCCCACACAAACAATACCAACATACGCCA
Organism: Thysanoteuthis rhombus; assembly: GCA_963457665.1. Lineage (NCBI taxonomy): Eukaryota > Metazoa > Mollusca > Cephalopoda > Oegopsida > Thysanoteuthidae > Thysanoteuthis > Thysanoteuthis major. The sequence continues at coordinate 38,933,085 of OY735203.1, read as the reverse complement.
TCTAATGCAAGAACGTTATTACTCAGTCGAAAAATCTAACCAATACGCTCTCAAATCAAAAAATCCTATCGCCACCTTCCAGAAAATCTTTGATAAGCCACACACATATTTACAAAGCAAGGTTACAATGTGAACCAACTTTCCCCTTTGAAGCACACTAACATAAGCAACATGAGCACATGCAATTTTTCTCAATAACAGAGTCAATAGATTCAACCAAATATATACACAAACCCCCTCTCAGTTTAACTTCACATGCACAAAAAAATCGATCTTTTACATGAGTGTATTTCCTCCCTATTCACCTGGGAAAGTTAAGAAAATTAGAAAACTGATTACCATGCATCAGCTTCGTCTCCTCTCCAAACAAAAATCTTATAATTTTTTCCAATTTAACATCTATTGAAACATGAAATGGAAATAAATGCACTCCATTTTCAAAACATTTATGTTTCTCCCCGTCCATTAAATTCACGAAATACACACAATATTATATTATTACATATTTGCAATCTCACACCAGTTGCCTGGTGGTAACCGCTGGAGTTAGAGTGACAGCAAGTCTCCTCAAGTCTCCAGCCCTTCTCTCCTAGTGCTCAAGGTCACAGTAATAATGTGGTTTACAGTTTCATTATAGTTGTCCGGTGGTCATTGCTGAAGGCTTAGTGACAATAAGTCTCCTCAGGTCTCCAACCAACATTTCTTCTCTCTTTCGCCTATCATGCTAGTGCTGCAGTTTGCATTTCCGCTTTCATTTCCCTTCCTCTGTTGGGTCACTCTTGACAATTAATGTTGCAGTCTTTATATTTCTAACACTTACCTCAGTATCCGCACAGTTCCTTGCAGTGCTGTAGTCTGTACAGTTTAAATCCTTCCCCTTATCCCAATTTCCTCCAGTCTCACCCTCAGTGTATTTGGGGCAGTTCTTTGTGCGCCCACTATGACTGGCACTACCCAGGCTTTTATGTTCTACATCTTGTTCAGTTCAGTCGCTAGATCCTGGTATTTTTCCAGTTTTTCATTCTCCTCCCTCTTCACTCTATGGTCTGCAGGTACAGCCACGTCTACTATTTGGCAGGTCTTCCTCTTTTTGTCTACAATAACCAAGTCCGGTCTTGTTGCCTAGGTGAGGCGGTCAGTTTTGATGTCAAAGTCCAAGAGTATTTTGTGGTTGCCATTCTCCAGGGCTGCCTCTGGTTCGTGCTGATACCACTATTCTGCATGGTTTAATCCCATTCTTTACTCAGTTCCCAGTGTATCATTGTTGCTATTCTATCTTGTCTGTGCGTATACTCCTTCTTGGCGAGTTGACTACATTCACTAGTTATGTGATTTACAGTCTCATCTCTTTCACCGCATAGGCGACACTTGCTGTTTGTCTGTGATCTGTCGATTTTTGTTTTTATATAGTTTGTCCTGCTTTTGTTTTGAGCTGCCATGATGAGCGATTCTGTTTCTCTCTTCAGGTTTCCTTTCCGTAACCATGTCCATGATCTGTCGTCTGCCACATCTTGTATCTATCTTTTGAACTCTCAGTACAATTTTTTCTTTTCCTATTTTTCTTTCCAAGTTTGCTGTGCTGTTCCATTGTTTTCTTTTTTGTTGTTTGTTGCGCTGTTTCGTGCACTCTTTATAATGTCTTCACTGTTTGCTTACACGTACTTTTGTAGATCAGCTTTAGTTCTTTGGACACAGTTCTCTATGCTGATGAGCGCCCTGCCACCTTTTCTCTTAATGTATAGTCTATTTGTGTCATCTCTAGGGTGTAAAGCTTTATTATTATCATCATAATCATTATTATGAAATGGATATATGTTCCGATAAGATGATAATGAATTACGTCATATCATTTTGGAAGTCTTTTTCAAAATGATCTTCCATTATTACATGGTGAATGTATCACTTCTAGCCTAGACAAAGGAATAATCAAAGTTGGGCCTGATACAGGAATCAAACCTGCAACCAATGGAGTGGCTGCTCCAGCGTAACGTTGCACTTATGTAATTTGTCATTTCATACAGAATATTATGAATTACACATTGCATTACATTATATAAAAGACTATTAGAAATGATCTTCGTTGATACATGGTTAATGTATCACACAATATAGACAATATAAATAGAATAAACAATCGAAAAATTGGGCTGCAGTACGAATCAAAACAGCCTCTGATAGGGTTACTGCTTCAACGAAGCGATGCTCTTACCATAACGTAAGTACCCTGAATATTTAATTGATGATGAGGGATCAGTAAGTGTGACACCAAATGTGACTCGCTGTATTTGTCATTTCTATTAAATGTTCACCTATGTGAATATTAAATCTGTTCCGTTGATTTAAATTTAGGATTGCATCAAAACCATGATGTCATCGTCAAGAATACTAATTACATTAAAAAACTCGTTTGAGTTGATTCTCTACCTACATATTACCGAGAGAATTGACGATTATTCCAATAACCTTTAGAGTCTAAGTTGTATACAACCAGACTACCCTCACTTGCCATTTTACGTTTAATTATCGTGTAAAGTATCTTCATATATAGAGGTGGAATAGAACCATTTCCTAGCAGATAGTAAGACCTCAATAGAAGATTCAATTCATATTCTTGGACATTTTGTAACATGACATTCCATATTCGATCTCCCACATGGCTCAACTATGTAGCATTCAGATAAAAAGACAGAGCCAAACATTTACCCCTTTCGCTGGTCCTAGTCGATACAATGATTTTTCACACTAAAAAAAACAAAAACAAACAGACCCATCTGTCTTGGTTATGTTATTCGCTCAACATTGATTTATATTAATAAACATTATTCATTTATTCGATTTCTAGACTTTCGTTAACGTATTCTTCAACTTTCGTTATTATTTTACTATGGACAATCTGATAGATTTTATAGGGATCAGGATGTATAATCTTGGCTTGATCAAATTTCCAAAATTTTATCAATTTCACAGCTTTCATTGACCATGCTTACAAGTAAAGAACAATTTTTGGTATGGTATCAATATATCTAAGTACTTCCTCTATGTATATTTGTATAGTTTCCAGATTTCTGAGGCTACTCAACATGCAACAATACAATTTATATTAACCAAACGACGTTGTTGATATTTTCAGCTCATATATATATTCATAAAAAAATACCACGTAAATATCAGCTGTTTTAATCGGGAATTTTTAGAATAACGTAGTAGGTCGTGTGAGATTTTATCATGCCAGCTGCTGGTCATATTATAAGCAAATGTATAATAGCATAGTTACTGACATGTATGATTTGGTATCAGATATATGATGATTATCATGGGAACTAAGACAGATTTAACCTCAATAGAGAAACAAAATATTCTATAGTGAATAATGGGGACAAAGCGTTGAAATATCAGAAAGATGAACAAGGATCAATGAAAAAAGTGAATTGGAAACTTTGGTAAGAGGAATGGCAATAAGATTGTCACAAGAAGAGATTTTTAAAGATTAAAAGGGTAATGAACAAGAAAATATTTGGTCAACAAGAACATTTTTAAGCTGTTGTAATGAATGTAAACAGAGAGAGAACAATACAGAATATCAAGAACTATAGCTGCACACATTGAGGCAACCAAACATTTAAGTGAATATAACAAAAACAAACGTTTTGCATAAAAGTACAGGAAAACTGATTCCTCAGCTGTATCTTTTTCTCTTGTGGTGAATGAAAAGCTACATTAGATTACTTACTGGCTGAACAGAGGGAGGGGATAATATTTGGGCTATTATTCCAGACAGTAACATTTTAAGTTCGCTTAAAGTTGAGAGCCGGGTCAAAATAAATCTACATGTCTATTGTGGGTTCATATGCAAGCCGTTTTTAAGGGTACAGGTCACAGCCAAGAAGCTTTGAACTAGTCAAACCACTCAACATTGTGCAAGCAGGGTGCAAAATACACCAAATCAACGGAATGACCTTCAGTCTCTCTAGATATTTATCCTTTAAAAATATTATATAATAATGGAGAACAATATTCAGGCAATGGAAACCCCTGGCAGGCAGTAAGAATTCCTGCAATTAATTTTGAAAAGTTGCAGAATCAACGATTGCAAAAATGCTGTTAAAACTGTCAACGCTGGTATCCTGAGTCTGGCTGGCTATGAATGTATGAATGTTAACGTTTACAGGTTGTACCGATATTCATATTTGAAAAGGAATCATCTGGCTGAAGAACAAACACCTTTTTAACAACTCCGGAGAAAAGAAAGTAAAACAAAACAGAGTAGTTTTTACCTCAACGGGGTAGCTCAAAGACAAATGAGGTAGGTTTCAAAGCATTCACAGAGGGCATAAACAGTCTATTTACCAACTGAAGTAGTCCACACTCTCACTCTGAGGTCAACCAGGGAGGAAATGGACTACTCTTACGACAATTTGAGCATCAAAATACTAGAAAATAATAAAATTTAATTATGAAATCCGTCAACACCCAGGAAAGACAAGGATATGAACGTTGCGTTGACAACTTTGGATACAAATTTCTTGAAAAACGAGGTGAAGATCTTGAAAATCGGGTTGAAAATCATAGACAACTTCTTCAACAATATGACCCTTAAGAAGCCTCAATCAGTGATCTGAGGATGAAATCAACTATATCATTATGGACGAAGATGACTCCATGAAACACATTCAGGTCATAAATCTAGTCAACATATGAAACGACCACAGATTGGTTGGTTGTAAAATCCAAATTAAAACCTAGCAAAAAAAAATAAATAAAAAAAGCACAGGAAAATGTAACACGCCAAATTGCAACCACCAAGCTTGAACTGAAAAACTGATATCAACTACTTTAAGTACCAGAGGATAACAATACTAACGTCAACAAATTCAACAATAATAACAGCCACTCTTATTGAAGTATCCACTCTGTTTAAAGTGCTAACCATTTGTCATGTTGCAGAAAAAACAAAGATTCTCTTTGAAAAGTAGAAATATCCCAAGCAACTGATTATAAAAGAGAGGATTGGTGCAGTAGAACTGAATAAAACCATCTGAAAGAAACGAACAACACAAGAGAAGACACCATAGCAACAATGGAAACCATTCTCGAGGAAGATAGAAATTTCAACACTATGGACAAATAACTAGTATACTCGAAGAAAACGGCCAAAGAATTCAACAAAACTCAAACAAGGAACACAATATACAAAACGAGAGCAATTACTTCGGAGATTTCCAAGAAGTTACACCGTGAAGCTCAAATAAGCCTTAGAATAAACAAAAAACCCTGGACCAAATAACATTAGCATTGATATACTCAAAATAGATGGTAAATTTATAAATTGGGAACTGATCATTCTATGCTCCAATCAAAGTGATGTCCCTGAAATTTGAACTTCTTCAATCACAAAGCTGTTATGTTGAAGAGAAAATCCCAGAACATCTTATCAATACGCCTAATCACCTGCATCTATAAACAAAACCAGCCACGGGAAGCAACTGACTTTAGAAAAAGCTACTCGACCATCAATCATATCAATTGTATATATATCGATAGACAAAGAGCAGCAAAATAGGAGAATGTATATTTTTATATTTCATCGACAGTGGAAGTTCCAAAGTCATTGATGATATCACTTTACACAAGGTAGATCTTGTTTATGCCCGAGTAGTGTATCATATATACTGTCACAGCAGCCCTTTCATTAGGCTACATAAATGTTCAGAGCATTTTAAGCTCAAAAAGGATTGGGACAAGATAATACTTTTGAATGAAAAAAGCAAGAAAACGGGTCTTCACTTGAATAAAAGAAAAGGGTCATGTACAACAAACACGTTGTAGACAGCCACACAAACTACAAAATCGAAAATTCATAGCAGGAAAATGTACACCACTACATCCAACAAGGTCATCAAATTTTCTTAAAATCTTAGAATAAAAGAGAAAACCAAGCAAAGAATTAGTCTTGTATGGTAAGCCATCGATAGAGCAAACTCTGCCTTCAGAAATCCAATTAGTCCTAAAAAGAATATACAACTGATGCATCTTCCCGATCAGGAGATTGGCCCTCAATCTGAGAACCATAGAAAGTGCACATGGAAAATCATGCTCCAAATTAAATAGACATATCATGAAATAGGTTGCTGAATGAATTCGAGATTCATGATTTCGAGTATATCTTTTTAAGAAAACAATCCCTTTTCTATCTTATGATATCTATTGGATATATTATATCTACATGAATATTTTCAAATTTCACTTTTGTTGTGTATTTTTGTATGTACTTGCAACAGAAATAATTTTGTAATAGAAATAGAAATAGAAATACCTTAACAATTCTCGTACTATTCACTCGCTTGAATAATAAAATAATAATTTATCCAGGCCTACGTAATATTGTGTGAATCAATTATATGTTCATGTGGTTTAAATATTTTGAATTTATTATGGGTAAGAATTCATGCTGCACCTTGAAATTTTGCAAAAAAAAACCATGGCACTGCAGGAACAACTTGTTATCAATCCTTTAATAAGGATAGATGGTTGAAAGATTCACGATACATTGGTCATTTTCCTTGGAGAAAGAAAGAGTTAGTTACCGTCAGCAGAAATATATGTCTCTTTCCATTTGATTTCAGGCCAACAGCAGGTGCTAATGTTTACTGACATAATTGGATGGGCAATTCTAAGGCCGTTTTTAGTATCAGCTTTGTAACATTGCTTAGGAAATAATGAAAGATATTTTCATACTCATTTGTTTTTTTCTGAAACCAAATTCCTGTGGAGCAGCGAGAGGTATTCATCTTAAGGAGTTCTACCTACTAACTGTTCAAATTAGCAGCAGAGATGCTTGGTCTTGACCTCTGAATGATTCCAAGCTTGCGGTTGATATATCTTTGAAAGTGATACGTTCTCGGCTCAGACACTCACGTAAGACTCTGGAATTAGCTGTAGCATGGATTATGAAAACATTATACCGGATGTAAATAAGTGATGATCTTTAGTGAGTATTCATTTACGAGCTAGTTTTGAGTTTTCGGACTTTTTTGCTGTCTTGCTTGGTATTTTAAAAAGGTAAGCCTCACTTCTCGATTACCTAAAAAAACTGCGGAAATCCGAAGGTTTTCTGGGATAGGTAGAACACTAGTTTGTCTTGCCTGAACGGTTTCGCTTCGGAACGGTATTAGCTGTTGAATCCTGGCAGTTTTTTTAAGGGTAAAAAGCTTTTGTTAAATGTTACTATCAGCAGCTTTGATTTTGTTTTACAGATTAGAATGGTCATCCTATCTGAATAAAGAGCAATTAACTGATATAGACTCCGGACAGTGTCACAAGGAAACAAATTGAAACAAATTCATATATATATATATAGCTGCGTCTGTATGACACATTTCTCGGTCAAGCATCTCGAATAACTGAGCAAAAAAGATGATCTGTGTGTTAAAAAATGATTTTAATTGTTTATGCTATCAGATTTGCAACTACAGATGTCAGCTGAAGTTTGTCTGGCAATGACAGCGATTTTCAGAAATATGTCCTGTTGATTATATTCTTTTGACTCAAATTGAGTCCATGATGGAAAAGGTAAGAATTCAATGGGAATAAATGCTTACGTGATTATTGACTGAAAAATCAAGTAATAATGGAAGCTGCGAATTTCTGCTGGGGGGAAGGAAGAAGACACACAAAAAAATATTTTTTTTTACTTTGCATCACAACGGTCAGCGGTATTGCCCCCCCCCACAAATTGGCATGTGTGGATCTTAACTCTTCCCTTATTTCATTTCATGTATTCCGATGGACATCATCTCTCAATACTCAACATCCCAGCTTTTGTTTCTTTGTTTTTTTTTTTTGTATTTCAGAGATGAAGTATTAGTCTGTTCCAGAATAGAGCATGTTTCAATCATGTGTCTTTCTATATATAGTTTAGCATATATGGAAGGATATTCCAGAGGCAATAGTAATGACGGAACTCAAATATTTTTTTGTTTTCCAAGGATAAACTTTCAATTATTGTATCACCATTTGGATGTACTATCAGGACTTTAAAAAAAAAAATCAAATGCATCAAACTGTTCATGTTTATGGCATTTATAATGGTAAATTTTAAATTGTATTTTTTTCTGATTGATCGAGTGTATCGAGTAACTCAATTGTTACCAATATCCCAAGCGATCAATGCAAAATCCCTGATGAAGCCCGAATATACTCTGACAGGTTTTAATCTTTTTTTGAGATATGGTGACATTCTCAAACTGCCAATTAAAAGCAACAGTTGACGAGAAGTTAATTTTCTAGAGCAACTGTTTGAAAATTAGGTCTTTTGAATTTTCACACCGAAAGACTTCTTGACGTCTTTTTGTAGTATTACGTGTGCTGAATAAGAAACTTAAGTTATACTACAGTCTGGTCACTGGGGAGGTTTAATTTCAAGATAGCATGCAAATACGTACTAACAGACATACGTAATGAATCATGGATGTCTTTATAGAGCAGTACACACTCAACAACCGAATTCGTGGATCGATCCCTAAATTTATTCTCTTCCTCCAAAATTTATTTTAGTTTTTGGTATATCCTGCTTTGTTTGTCTTTTTTTTGTTGTTTTTTTTTCATTTCCGGTCCTCTCCGTCCATAAGATAGCCTCAGAATTCCTCAATGGATTTAAATTGAAATTTTCTTGAAAGATAAAGCACATTATAAGGAAGAAATGATTAAATTTTGAGGCGTATCCAGGAATTTTTGATTAAAAGATATTCTTCTGTTTCAATATCTTATAATTTTCTGTATTTGCTCGTGTCTGTCAACACTAAAATGTCTCAATTTCGATGAAATTTTGTTAAAGCTTAGGTCACAATATGAGACGAGTATTATCAAGTCTTGAGGCAGATATAGGAATTTGTGTTTCATTGGAAGACATTTTTGCGTTTTGCTAAATACATGTTTGCTCCTGTCTGTCCATCCAATATCTCTAAATTCTTTCAAATAATTTACACTAAAAATGTATTGCATACATACACATCATAAAAAAGAGATAATCACAATTGTGAATGGATCCAGATATTCATTTTTGGTCGAGTGATATTCTCCGTTTTTATATTCTATATATCTGTATATTTTGCCCATCTGTCTACATGATGCTTCCAAGAGTTTTTGATGTTTGTAAAATGGTGGGCCACAAACTAAATGGGTGATCTAGGTTTTTGATTGATCAATTGGAATATTTTTAACCTTATGGTGGGAAATATTTCCTAGCAACTGTTACTATTGAATGTCTCCGTACATGAAAATATTTTGTGCTTCCATCACAAAACGAGCTATTCTGACCACATACGGCACCTATCACCAGTCTAACAGGGACTTCACAGTGCAATATGATACCCAACAAGGTTCTTATTTATTCACGTTTCCTTGCTGGTGTATTGGCTAAAGGAGGGATGGATACATCTTTTTCCTAAGGACATTAGTGTGTGTTGAAAAACCAACTGTTTAAACTGTAGCTTGATCTCGGCTTGCTGATCCAATTGTTTGTGCCTCAAACTGCTTGGCGACTCGAATTTCCCATGCAACTGTGGTTAAGAAAAAAATCACATAACTGAAGACTTGAGAGCAAAATGTGCAAACATTGAAAATATTATTGGCATTTGCTCTTCGGACGACAAAGCACCATTGGACTGTAAATATAAGCTGAAGATTGACTTAATCAACTTATCGAAGTAAACGTATTCCTCAAACTCTTTATGTATTTATCCCAAATCCCTATGGAATATTTCGAAATGTCATCGTTGACATTACTTTTGTCTTAATTCTCGAAATATTCTCCCCTTCTTTGATGCCTTCACTATTTGTATCAATTATTTGGAATTCATTTGATGAGTCTGTTATCATCATAATTACATCAGCAAATCTAAACATATACAGCTAATCGTTAAAGTAAGGGTAAATAATATTTATATATAAACGTCGGGATTTCAAACTGGCCAACTTCGATGGAGACATCACTTCAATTTCAACTTCCAATCGATGTAGAAGTCAATGAACAAACTGCAACTGAGAGATTTGTGATGCGTAAACTTATAAAATTTATTCGTCATACATACATGCTACTTACAGATATACCTTCAACGGTGATCATGCTATGACTCACTCAATGTTGGGTTGTCTAATTCAAAAGAAAACTAGGACGTTGCTAGGAAATATGTTCTACCATCCAACAAACCAAATGGCCATAAATTTATACCATTGGAATACGAATTCCTGGATTGATCACAAAGATAGATCACTCCTTCATATTTTCTGTTGTCAATTGTAGTGCTCTTGAGGACATACACTTCCCATCTTTTGCATGCCTTTGCATGCTCATGGAATTGTAACTCCCTCACTTGCATGTGTCAATGGAGTTCCAAGGGCACGGTATGTAAGTCAATGTTACATCTCAAGTCGGGATTCCAAATGCTCATTTTTGAGACAGGCATGTTTGAATGATTGACACTGTTAGCAAATTTTGATAAATATGAATAACATAGCCAAGCATTGATATCAATAGCATCTGGGAACTCCTCATTAAAAACACTATTCCCGAAAAAGTTGATAAGTAACTTAACGGGAAACAACAACATTTTGCACCAAAATGTAAAACCGATATATATATATATATATATATATATATATATATATATATATATATATATATATATATATATATATATATATATATGTATATATATATATATATATATATATATATATATATATATATATATATATATATATATATATATATATATTATATATATATATATATATATTTCATGTCAAATCCAATACGAGCATGTTCTCTGGGAAATTATTTTACAATCTAGAATCAAGAACACCCAATGAAGGCTGGGGGATAGAAATCTAAAAATGAACAAACATCAAATTTTTTATTGAAATATAGTAATTCAATCTTTTGTGGAATTGAAAAAAAATATATATTTTCATGTGAAACATGTCTCAACATGAAAAACAAATAACTCTTACATGAAAAACCTCTCGATTCATTCTCCTTACGAATGGAATATTCACTCCTTCCCAAAAAAAAATCATCGAACAAAATTTTTCTTGTAAAAAAGCGCTTTCTCGTATTTAACCAGTATGTCCCCTCTGTTTATGAATAAATTCCGGGTGTAATCGTGGACATGGGAAAGATTGAGATTACACGGACCACAGCACTACGAGGGAGTGCACGAATACTGAGGGAAGTACTTGAAATATGACACGCCACGACCCCGAACAGGTAGCAAGGGCCTAACCGCCAAGAAAAAGCATGGTGGGAGCAGTGCAAATCTCAGCAATGCTGTGGTAGGCTAGAATAACATGAGAGGAGGGCTTGAGATCTTAGAAGACATACTGTCACTTGGTCTTAAACGATGACTACTAGGCAACTTGTGAAACCGTATCCACCTCACTGCTTTCTACTCTGAGTATGTGGTGAAGTGGGCTGGAGACTTTTGCTAGAATTTTTTTAACCTGATCTTTTCGAACGCGTTATACCTAAAATCGCACAGTATTACAGCTAAATAGATTGAACCCTTGCAATGTACCCCAAAGATACAACGTAACTGTCCTTACACGAAAACTTGAACCTCTCATAGATTTCACACATGAATTAGAGAATAAAATCTCCCTATCCTACCTCGACATATCAACGTATAGAGTCGATACAAACTTTCAATTTGATGCATACCAAATATCAACGAATGAGAATGACCAAATCAAATTTACTCAAACCACAAAACCGAAATGAAATCAGGAATCATCATTGTATTCTAAAAGCTGTCAGCATTTAGACAAAGAGAAAAACTACAGTAAATGCACTTTCAAAATCATGTACTACCCAATCACTTCGAATACGCAGTCAAAAGAAGAGACTGTGATACACAATACCCGCTGAAACAACAAAAACAATACAATGCCGTAATCAAACTAATATCTCACTACAAATAAATTCACAACCCATAAAAATCACCGATAACATTGAGGATACAAGATGAGGCTTTCATTGATACACTACCGTGTTCATCAATGAAATTTGAAGACAAATAAATTAACAAATGTATTAATACATGAAAACACACATAATGGACGATTACTCCAATGTTCTGACCTAACATACAAACACAATTGGCCACAATTTAGACTTACACCACACTTAAATTATGAGACATAAACTTGAAAAAAACTCCGGAGAAAATGCCATGAATTAGTTATAATTTCTCGAAGTGATATAATCATTCAGAGACTAGGAACATTAACCTCTGCTAACATCCCACGCAACCAAGTAGTGCCCCAATGTTTTGGTAAGAATTAAAAACGGAACCCTCCTATTGCTAGGTATCAAAAAAGCCACTTCCGACGACGACCCCAATAAAACCCCAGGACGCACATTGTCCAATGCTCATTAGCGCCAATATTCCTCATTTGCTACGTTTGTAGCCCAGGCCTTTGTGGCCAGTCACTCTTTCTCTCTCTTTCCTTTTCCCAAAGATTGTTATCATTTTGCCAACTTCCTGGGCAATCCGATTTTAACCACTCTTCCTCCGTAAAGTATCTCTGTACAATCTTTGCTCATTTCACTTCACCAATGTCGAATCCTAACGCATATGCACAGCTACGCATCTACGCCACCGTGTCTTCAACATGTGCTACAAACGCATATCACCTCTCACTCCTGCGGACAAAATGGCAATGCTTTTTACCAATGGTCACAATGATCTTCCCTAAATTTCATTTTTGGGGAAACATGCATGGATAAAACTCCATGTTCTCTGTCTTTCATGGTTTTTCCGTCAAGAATCAATCAGCGTCAGAGAATAGCCCTCAAGTTAACGCAAACAACGTGGCAGTGCAGCTTGCACACTGAACCTGGATTCCACATGTTATCTTGGAGCGATCCAAGTCATATAGAAATCCCTGGGTTTACACAATTCAGTTCCAACTGCGACGCCAGTACTATCTCATCTGTTCTCAACTCTTCACACCATCGATTGGATTTGTATTATCCTCATATGTACTTCATCTTCATTCTTCATTTGTCATTTATGTCCTTGCATTACACCAGTTTATAGAAATTCTTAGTGGTTCTAGTAGTTCCTCCTCGTGATTCGAAGTGTAGCACGCGAGTGACCCAGGTGATATAGAAAGGAGAATGAATATGTATGAAGAATGTGCAAGCCAGGTATGAAGTTGGACAAAGGGATGAAACGAAGTGAAAAGAACACATACAAATATTTTAGTTAAACAAATGATGTACGTTTAATACTAGGGCATAAATAATGAATGGAGCATGAAGATAGAAGTACTTATTAGGATAACATAAGTGATCCATAAAACTGGATGACAAAACAAATGCTTTGGTCAAACAGAGGCACACACACACAATCACGTCTTAAATTTTCATAAAGCCTATTCTGTCAAAATTATATACAGCCTTATACCACAATGCAATACAATGAACCTAAAGCGATCCCACAAAACAAAACTCTTTAAATGCATTAAAAAAATCACAAAAGAGGAACACATCACAAAATCAGCACTTAAAGCATCTACTGAAAAAACAATGAATCCCTGAAAAAACTACGTAAATGCACACATACCTCTTCCAAAAAAAAACGCCCACACATAAGCAACTGACTTAATCTCACCAAACATCCATCCTTCCAACTGCACCCATATATACATCCACATCTATCCATAAAATATCAAACATCGATGCATCATTGAGAAAAAAGTAGCCTTAAAAATATTCCAGAAAACAGACCATTTCCATCCTGACTCCCCTCTTGCTGACCCAACTGATACCCACAGACATATATACAAAAACCTCTGTATTTATCCTCTCGATTACTTTTCTTTTGAATAACCATATTCTCATTTACTCAGATGCAAATACCATTTACTTCTACCGAAAAAACAAATATCTTTATTTCGATCCTCAAATCTCAAACATGTAAGCAGTCTCCTCTAAACTGGAGATGCTTTTTAAAATAGCTGATTTCCAACTATCGAAGTGCATGAGATCAAACCCAAGTAATAACACTTGTTCTTCCTTATCAACACCCAATGGCAAATTACAAAAATGTTTTTTGTATGTAATAAAAATTCATGCCATATATATATATATATATATATATATATATATATATATATATATATATATCTTTGTGTGTGTGGATAATGTGTGCATGTCTATATTTGTGTTCATATACATATTTGTAGGTATATATGTTCGTATGCATATATACAAATGGCTGTGCATATATAACTATATATGTGCTTATGTATGTACGTTTGTATGAGCATATATCAGCATATATATGTTTATACATATATATGTGAACATTTATATACGTATATGCATGTTCATATGTATACAAGTGCGTGCATTGTATACCTTAATACCTTGAAAGGTTTTACACGATAATCCAATTTTGTATGATACAATTAGATTTAAACTGGACTCCAACTCTTTCATTCAAGAATTTTAACTTTGAGGGTTTTTTTCAACTGATATACTTCCAGCAAAAATTCAAGTTGATCTACCATTACACTGCTAAGTAAACAGGCAAAGTCAATTTTCTTTTACTCGTGATAGGAAATCATAATTTTCATTTTGTTCTTTTTCTCCTGAGAAATAGATCTTTTGAAGCATTTTTTGATTGATGAGTGTTATTATCCAAACTTTCATTACCGATTCATTCCAATAAATCCCTACATTTTCATTACAAGGTCAATTTGGAGGGATTTTGGTTTTGTGTCAGGTGCAGGAAATGTTCACTGAAACAGTCATAGAATTCATTCAAATATATATTTCTTATCTCAATAACGGGTGAATATCATTGGTTTTGTTCCATTTTTGAAATTATCATGTTTTGATATGTACTTTTACGTATGAAAAGATCATTTTTCAATCGTATTATTTCTTTTTTTTTAAATCCAAGATAGCTTTTACGTACAACTCTCACTACTGCATACAATACATGTCTCATTTTATGAAGAGAATCATAGTATTTCTTCATTTTGTTTTTCATCATCAGTAGATATTTACTGGAAACGGGGAGAGTAAGTTGTAAGGAAATTCCTGGAATCAGATATATATTGTACCTAATTAATTCAATCCCACTGTTTATAATATCGGATGTTGCTATTTGGGTTTTATTTTTAATATTATTTTCTCAAGTTTTTTCAATATTTTTAACTCAGTTCTCCGAGTAAAAAGAGTCACGTTTTGATTATATTTTGTCTATTTAAATCGGATTATATATATATATATATATATATATATATATATATATATATATATATATATATATATATATATATATATATATATATATATATATATATATACATATATATATAAACAAGCTACGTGCAATAATCGAACACCCAAAAGACAAGCACAGTCCTCAAAATTTATCAAGATATTTTTTAAAAAATCGACATGGTTTCGAATAACTTCACGCATCAGAGCAGCCAGAGAGAAATACACTTCAAGGTGTGTGTATATCCAAATACTCTGTACGTACATTCAAATATTCGGTGCTAATGTCAATATGCTGTCTTGTGATCTCTGCAAGTGATACTGGGTATGATTCTTTTATGTACACGTTGCATGGTCAGTCTGTTATTTAGATCGATGATTCAACTCCTTCGAAGGATACATTGGTTTTATACTCTTTTTTAGGACGAATGGGATTTTTTGTTTTGTTTTTTGAAGATTGATCTTGCTCTACCAAAAACTTGCCATCTTCGAGCGATTTTTCTCTCGATTTCTTCTCCTCATGAGGTTTCCATGGTGACTCGATCGTCCTAAGTGGATCTAGTGGTCTACTTTCTCCAGATTTTTCGATTCCGTTTTCGATTTTGATCGCATTGTGTTTGTCTTTTACATGCTTGTTGAATATGACCTCTGTTTTGATGGAGTTTACGTGAATGCCAAGTAACTTGCTTCCTCAGTACAATTTGTTAGCATTAGTTAGAGGTAAGGGGGGTTCCGTGCAAAAATGAGGATGTCATCTGCAAATCTGTGTTTGCATGGGTATTTACAGACTATTTTGATTATTTTGGTTTCCCTGTCTCGGTTTCAGGATATCATCTCTAGGCAAACTGGTTTGGATATGCTGGTGTCGCCTTGGATTATCTCTCTTAAGAGCTGGAAGGGCAAAAAGTCTCTAAGTAGTCTAATGAAGGAGTTGCATGCACATATATATATATATATATATATATATATATATATATATATATATATATATATATATATATATATATATATATGCGAGTGTTTGTAAGCATATATGTATATATATATATATGGATATAGATATAGATATAGATATATGTGTGTGTTTTTTTATGAAAGTGTGTTTTCATATATATTTGAATATGTACATATGTATGTTTGAATGGATGTTGAAACCAACTTCTATGTATTATCTTTAGTGCCGTTTCATGATACTTGTATCTCGTTATTATATGTAGGTTAGTATGAAAATGCGTTGTAAATTGAAATTATTTGATGCAGCTTTCATTTAATTTCTTGATGTAATTGGTTTACTTACTTGGTTATCAAAAATGTATTTGAGGAATTAGTAAGTATAACGACGAATTACTTGTTGTTCGTGTCACTTCTGTTTGGTGTCTACCCATATGAATTTTACATCTGTTATGTCTTATCTAACTGCAATGAATTTATCATATTTTTATGAAAAATATTGATTTGATACTTGAAATTATATGTATGTATATATATATATATATATATATATATATATATATATATATATATATATATATATATATATTTGGGGGTATATATGGCTGTAGTCATATACATATGTCTACAAATATATGTGTGTGAATTCGCAAACACAAATGTGCACATGACCGTTCATGTATGTATATATGTGCAGGAATATTTATGTGGTCATATGTAAATATGTGTTTTCATATATATGTGGATTTATATGCAAATGAATATGCTTATTTGTATATGTGCATTTATTTGTAGGTATATATTTATATATACGAGTGTGAATATATGTGCGCATCTATGTATATGTGTGTGTGAGTGTATGTGTGTATGTATCCACGTAAGTGTATATTTTCATACATATATATGCCTCTCTTCGTTCGTGTATATATACTTTTGCATGAATATGTCCTAATTTGAAAAGATATATGTTTGTGCGTATCACATCATATTTGTATGCATACATATTTATGTTTTTGTCTTATGTATATATGTTTGTGCAGTTGTATATATGTGTGTGTGTGTACATATATGTGTATGCATATATGTATGTGTACATTGTCTGCATATATATGTGTTCATTTTTGTGTGTGTCTCCGATATGTATATATATATGTGTGTGTGTGTGAGAGAGAGTATTTTTGTGTGTGTATATGCGTGTTTTTTGTGTGTACACACACACACACACACACACACACACACACATATATATATATATATATATATATATATATATATATATATATATATATATATATATATATATATATATATACGTGGGTATGTGTCCATGTACAAATACGCCTGTTTTATATATACATATATATCTACGTGCTTGCATATATATATATATATATATATATATATATATATATATATATATATATATATATATATATTTATTTATTTATATATATATATATATATATAAACAAACAATAGACTTTGATTATTCGGTATAAACTTTATATATGTATATATATGAGGGAGAGAGAGAGAAGAGAGAGAGAGAGGGAGAGAGATAGAGAGAGAGGGGGGGGAGAAACAATTTTACGATTCAAACAAGTTGCACCAACCATTATCGGTCTTTCAAAAAACCTTGCACTGATAGTAAATTGGAAAATATTTGAACTTATGCTAGAATATTGAATTTCTATGTTGTGTGAGCATAAATAAGTAATCACGGATTCTCACTGAATAGATATATTTACAAGAGAGAAAAAATGAAGTAACTGTAAAATGTTGCAACTTCTAAAGATTTGTATTAGAAACACAATTTAACATCCCACATATAGGTATAAAAATCGACTACAATAGGTATCTTAATCTTTACAATATTATTCGTAATATTGGTAACATTATTCGTTGTATCATTATTTTCTCAGCCATCTTAATCACCTTTTCATAAACCCATAAAGAATATTAAACATAAACTACTAAAGTCATGTAAAAGTGAACCCTAATACTGGGAGAGCAGATGAAAGTAAGAACACGTACTGACTAGGGTAAAACATAGCTCAAGCAGCAGATGGGTTGATGGCACACTGATTAATATCTGAAACGTTCCAAGGATTTCATAACAACTAGCAAGAGATTCAACAGAGATCTACAACTAAACCAGGAAATAGAAAAATGAAAAAGAATTATGAACAGAATATTACGAGGGTTTTTCACCAAGAAAAATAGACGAAGCCTCAATAACGTCCTCAACAGGGATTCAAATAAATCAAATAATTTGCCTGATGGGGTCCAGTAACGGTGGAAACATTAACACGTTGTGTATTCTATTATTTCTCTCTCTCTCTCCTTCCCTCTCTCTCTCCTTCTCTCTCTCTCTCTCTCTCTCTCTTTCTAAATATATATATATATATATATATATATATATATATATATATATATATATATATATATATACATAATGTGTACTTTAGAGAGTGAGACAGACTCGGGATATATATATATATATATATATATATATATATATATATATATATATATATATATATATATATATATATATATATAATATGATAAGTACCATTTCTCTTGAAGTTTTTAAATTCTTTTAAATTTATCATCTTTGTTATGAATGAACTTTATATAAGTCGTAGATTCCTACTGATGAAATGATACCTAAAGATGTAAGATAATATTCCAGAATGTCTGTGGTAGCAAACGAAATGAAATGCCCGGACAAGACGAAATGGGGTTTTAAAGGAAAAGATGAAACGGAAAATATTGCAAAACTTTAGCGTTTGGGTGGTACTGCATAACTTTTCCGTGATTGTTCTTTGTTCTCTTTGTCAAAATGTAAAGCCCAGATGCACATAAACTTGTGAATGGAATCGATCGTGTCATATAGTGATATATATGAAATCTGGTTTATTTGTGTTTACTGTATTCACTTAATGATATGGCTGGCTTTCTTACTACAATACGAATACTATTTCTAAAATGTATCTACATAGGTTAGGCATTGTCTATTCCTCCCTCTCTTTTGTTCCACTTGGTACGGGTATTTAACTTAGTCTGCACAAAGCACAGCATACACCAGCTGTTCAAGAAAAAAAGACCAGTCCCTTTCAGTAGTTTTTCCAAATGTTTTGTTTGTCCAACTTTGCAATGTAATAAAGTTTATCCAAATATATCAATTTTAAATTTTTATTTCATATCCATATCTTTGAACTCTGAAAGATATCAAAGTATCACCAAGATTCATAACCGTAGGGGTTTTAAGCTTTATCCGTTAGGGGCAAACTCTACGGCAATTCTTTCTGATAATGGCTCGAGAACTGTCACTGCTGATCTATCCATTTGTTATCTACTTATACGCCTGCTTTGGCTCTGTCCACTTATTTAAGTGCACAAACATGCGTGTATGTACCAAATACTGCCCAAGTTGCTCAGTATTCTTGTAGGCTCAAGGGACAACCATTTGGAAGCATGAATCCATATTTTCTTAGCTCTGTTTCATCTCAAGATGACAGGATAAAATATTCATGCGATAGTTGACGGAGAATGGCCTGGCTGACTGAGCATATGGACAAACCATTTTCCCATAACTGTATTGCACTTGCAGCGAATAACATATGTATGTGTATATTTCCTCATTCGCTAATATTTATATCACCACGTATCACATTGTGTCTCTTTCATTTTGATAAGGTATCTGCTGTGATTACCCTATTCTCGAATCACATGGCTGTAGAACACTGTTTAAGCTGAAAAGTTGCGTATCAGTAGAATTTGCCTATCTTTTGTATTTATTGAGATATCGATTCTCAGTTCAACATCTAGTTTCAAGTTTGATGACTGTGTTAAGCATTGAAGGATCTTAGGACAGAAATAATAAATATACTTGCTTTTGATTAATGGACTGAACTCGAGCAAAAGATACATCCTTGCTACAATTGAATAAAAGCAAGGACCTCTAGCTTGTGACCCAACTCATTAATTCTCACTGAAAAGGGTCGACAGTTTTTGAATCCAAACACTGTGTTTACTTTACAACTACGCCTCCTGCCTAAACACAACTTTTTCCAGATGAAACAGAGAAGACTTAAACAATTAAATCAAAAAAGAATTATTGTCTTTTTAAAATCTGATTATAAATCTAATTTACACATTTGCATGTAATATATACATATATTTGATGTAATGATACAATATTGACTATATTTCGGATGTAATCTAATATCAATATAACTCGGGAAATTCAAATCAATGTTTACGCAGAACTCTAAATTTTAATGCTTTACTCTTTATCATTTTTATAATTCTTTGGAATGGGGAGAGATTGAAGATTGAAGGCTAAAAATTCTTTAATCAGATTCTATGATTAATTTGCAAATGCTATCGGAAATCAATTTGATTGAATGAGTGGGCAGACGTAGTTTTACTAGAACGATCGATTCTGATGACTGTAACAATAGAGCATTCATTTCATATTTGTAATGTGATGCATAATTCTTTGAGCAGCATGAGGAACTGATTGAACTTCATAACAATCGGCTTCCCATACCTGGATGAGAAAGGAGAGTCATCATTTGTGCAAGTGCATCCAAGAACCTGTAATATGTTTAAATCACTTTGATGAATACACCTTTTCGTATTGTTCTGCTTGATTATGTTTGCAGCCATGTACAGATGTGAGACCTTTTGTAAGAATGTCTCTTAATGGTTGGGCATTTTGCTTTGACAGCTGGTTACCTTGGTTCTTTAGTGCAATACGTGCATATATATATATATATATATATATATATATATATATATATATATATATATATATATATATATATATATATGCACTTTTGATTTTTTATAATCTGCATGACTTTTTGTGCGTAAATAAGTAAATTTATGATTCAGCATTTATTAGCTGGACCACATCGTTGAAATGTTTTACATGATCAGTTTTTTGAGAGGGGGCGTGCTAATTTTTTAAAAGAAAACTGCAAAGAGAAGAATGAAGGAAGAGGGCACGAATTAATTTCCAAATAATTTTGTGACATAAATTCAGTAGCTGCAAACTTAGTCAAAGACTGAATAGATTAAAATTTCGTTCAAAGATAGAAAAGAGAAGACAATTGGCCCAACTCAAATTAAAGTGAATAGATTATTTAGTACTGCTGTATAGAACAAAAGAGTAATTAACATTCGTTAGTAGTTTATAGCATGGTTTCAACTCTTTAGAACTGATGGAGTGTAGTACTAATATTTATGTGCTTATACAGGTGTAGTTAGTCAATAAGAACTGCAACACTACCAAGATTCTTCGGCAGAAATCAAATTGGAAAACGTGATGATCGATGAATAATTCACTTCTCTAACTTTTTCTCGGGATACTAGAGTGCTCAAATTTCCAAACAAAGTGAGAATACAACCAAACACAAGTAAAAAGACTGATTTAGCGTTAAGTTATACTGTGAACTGAAATCCTGTGAAATTTATTTGAGGAGCTTCTATGAATATTCCACCCCATCAAATCGTGCATTAACTGTACTGTCAGTTTTTCATATTCTTGAACTGATGAGATGACAACATGAAATAAGTTATAGAATGACAAAAAAGAACCTCCACTTGCCTGGGCCATAGACTGAGATAATTGATGTATACCATCCATAAGACGGATGGAATCATAGTTTCATTATGCTCTCATGAATTCTATATAGACCCTCTAGATGTTCGTGTGAATTCCCATGACAAAACCAATACCTTTTTCCTTCTCATGTCCCAAGTATGTGAAACCAGTATTTATCCTCGATTATAAAGTGCATTTTAGAGAGTGCTGCTATGTCTACGTCGCGACAATACTCTAGTTACAAGCTCTATTCTGAGTTTCAGTCTATCAGAGGAATCACAATCCGAAAGGGTTGAACATTCAAGCAGCAAAATGAACCCTATCTTAAGTACGTGTATTATTTCTAATCGAAAGGTTGAATATGGAGGTAGTTATGGTTGCCTAGGAAAAATTTACACGTTTACAGAATGTAGCATTTTGATGATTAAGTTATCTATGTATCCAACTATTTTGGATCTCTTGAGAACTGGTTGCTCAGCTTTGATCCATCAGAAATGGACCTTACTGATCATGCATGAGCATTCTCTCGTTGAGTTGATTATCTTGCAATTAAAGCACCTATAAGCTATTTCGCATGCTATCACCATCGGATTCAAGAAGACTGTATCTGTGTTCCTCTAACGTCGCATATACAGTTTGAAAGAAACACAGAGACATCCGGCTTTTAACCCAAGAGGAGGGGATTATGTTTTGAAAATTGAGTTAGACGTTGGATTAGCTTTGAGATGTTCTAAGGGAACGTTTAAGGAAGGTACTGACAAGACATTGTCATACATTATGTTCAACGACAGACTCTAAGAGGATGAGGATAATAATGACCAAATAACTGGATAATTTCAGAACAGACTTTGTATAAATGCTTTTATAAGATATGTTTGCCTTATTTGCTTTCTTTTTAATCAAAAACTTTTGGAATATCGGTTGCAGGATCTATTTTTACTCATACTTTCCCAAAGGTCATCAGCGAAAAGTAAATGCATATTTTTCCGTGTTAGAGTTAAAACTTGTCTTGTTGATTCCATTTTCTGTCAATTACTTTCTCACTGACGAGTATACTGATTCCCTGAGAAAAATAGATGACATCCGAGTTAGTGCGATGCTGTGTTAATTCTTTTTTGCAGTTTTGCCGGAAATATCTATTTTTAACGCCAAGTTGACAGATGGTTATGTTTAATGACGTTGGAGGTTAGAGTAACATATCCCAAATATCCTTATAGACCAGTCTTCAACCCCCAGTCGCTTAGTCGATCATTAAAATCGTACAACCAACGAAGCAAACTATTTTCTTCTTATGTTAATTGATTTTGTGGTAGCCTTTCTTTCATCTTATATCCATGGCTTTCAAATCAACTACTTATATCGTAGAAAAAGCAGTATAGATCAAAGAATAAGCCTCCAGTCAAATTTGGTCTCGGATCTGTAATCCTTGAATATCAATGAACTAAGATAGAAAAAAATCAGCTAATAATCAAAATGCTTCTTTCAACGAATCATAGAATATATGTATATATATATATATATATATATATATATATATATATATATATATATATATATATATATATATTAGCAGCAGCAGGAACTAATCGAATGCTGGACAAAAGCGTCTATCAGCCCTATCCATACTGACTATATCTATGTTATACGTATCTCTTTGCGTTTGTGCGTGTATGTGTTTGTGCAATGTGTTTTTGTGTGTATGTGTTCATGCTTCTATATTATTCAGCTCCAGTTTTATTCGGCTACAATATTGATTTGAATCGAAAGTGTTATAATCAAATTTCTGATTTTTCTCAGGCATGTTTCATACCGCATGTTGTAGTAGGTGTGCAGGCGTTGGTGTGCGCAATTCTTCAATGGATTTAATTCGTAGTATTGCTGTGCATAAAACAACAGGAATCCAATACATACGTGGGAAAGACTGTGCATTCTTGATGAAAAAAATGAATGTGTACACGTATTTTTTTGCTTCATTATTATGCCATATTGCGATTGGCAAATCGGTGCATACTTGCATGAATCAGTATATTCTTATGAGCATCCTTGACAAATTACCGTTTTATTTTAATCACAGTGATTTATGAACATAGTCAAGCATGAGTATGCGAAAAGGGAGTGCCAATCATGAGATTTTGAGTAAACAGATATCAATTCTTGCATGCCTTCATAAAGAAAAGAACCAATATTCTTAAAAGTACGTATTCATACTTAGCGAAATGATGACGAAGTTTATAATTAGAAAAAGGACAATGTAACTGTCAGTGACATATCTCGGTATATTTGTGGAGTGAGGGAACCAAAAGATATGAATTCGATCCTTGTCAGTGTGAAAGCTCATTAAAATGGCAAAAACTGGGTATGAGGATATAATCAGGTTATTTATTTGACTGATAGGTAATTTTTGCCGTTTGTGGGATTGAACATGTAATACGAAATAGCTAATATTTGGAGTATATTGATGAGAGAGTCCATATACATTTATCGACTACTAAAATGATATTCGGTTTTGTCTCAATCATATATAAAAAAGAGCTAATTTTGTCAGAGGATACAAGATACTGATGTAAATGAGATGGTAGAGATCGTGTATTGTTCCGTATAAGATTGGTGATCCCGAAATAGTTTGTCAAATTTTTCGCTTGAATATATTTGCAGAAAATGATCTCGAATAAATCTGTGATTAACAAGAATTCTTATGTACGGTATCCTAACTTTCATGCAGTTTCCATGCCTCCAAAAATAAATTGCAACATATCAGATTTCATATTCACATGGGTAATCACTTAACAGAAGTGGCACAAACAAGTGTTAGCAATACATTATGATAATGCCCTACATAAAACAAGAAATTACAAGTGTATTACTGACTTCGAATGATTAAACAGAGGTAAATATTTTAATTAAATCCTAAAAGGAGGTGATATTTGAAGAAAACTGCTGGGGAGTCGTGTAAATATAACGGTTTTGTTATTAAATCACTAAAATGGTTACATGATGAACAACTGATGATCCCAACCAAAAGTATCAACACAGAATTCATTAACATTCAATTCTATGCAAAGCATAACCCCTCACATCGAAAAAGTCACTTGAGATACTTTATCAGATATTTGGAAATAATTGAATGAAATGACAAATTTGTTGATTACTGGCGTAAACCTTTGTTATATATATACACATATACGGAGAGAACAAGTGGTACCAACCTATATATTTCATGTATAAAGTACAATTTCATTAGTTATCTAATTTTAGAAATATTTAAGAAAATAAATCAATAAATGGAAATAGGAAATATATATGATAATAGTCCACTATTCATTACATTTACAATCACATTATAATTTACTCTTCTCATGAGATTGCTTTTTTTTACAGTTCAAAGTTTACTTACATATGTTCGTGACGTATCGTCTTAGGATTTTTGTGAAGTGATTTCTAAATTAATGAATTCTTCAAGAAAAAAGCATTCAATGATATCATAAGATTTAGAATACGTGGGATATGGATAAATATAACCTTGAGATAAAGATAAAAAAGAGATAGTTAAATTTTGGTAAATAATTGCATTTTTATATTTTTGATAAAGGTTGGCAGGGTGATAATTTCAAGAGCAACTAAATCTGATCGGATAATACAAAAATACGTTCAAATGAGGATTGGCTATTTGCTTTCATAAATGCAAGAACAAAACATATTGCCAGTTGCTTGAGTGTATGTTTGGCACAAAATATTGACATTCACCGAGCATATATGTAAATCTGAATATATATATATATATATATATATATATATATATATATATATATATATATACATATAAATATATATATATATATATATATATATATATATATATATATATATATATATATATATATATATATCAGGGAATTTTTAATGAAACAAAGATTGAGACTAAGGGGACCATGGTGCTCCTTGGGTCTCCAAGAATAATGTGAAGAGTGTAGGGAAATAAGACCCCCGCTTGGCCAAGGCTCACGGATGAGAATGAAGAAGAGTAACCAAAGAAGGAGTAGGTTGGTACAGCACAAACCACACCACAGTTTTGATATGCACAGATGCTGGTAGGGTAATTTATTTGGAACTTTAAGCAATGACCACAACGCATCTGATGAGAAAGTACGATCCACAACACTGATGTAGTCAATGAAAATACTGTGAGGCAAGCAGTAGAATTGAAAAAACTTACTGTCACTCACTCTACAGCCCTGAAAACAAGGCAAAAGATAAAAATAATGATAATAATAATAATAATAATAATAATGATAATAATAATAATAATAATAATAATAATAATAATAATAATAATAATAATAATAATAATAATAATAATAATAATAATAAGAAGAAGAAGAAGAAGAAGAAGAAGAAGAAGAATATAAATAAATACTTGACACTATTGATGGGAGAGCTAATTGAATTCACATCATTCACTGATAGGTTGGATGGTTCAAAGTATTTGTCATGAGATAAGCTGTTCCGAAAGATCACTACAGGAGTTAATGAATGTCACATAGATAGGAATGTGAATGCATGGAGGGCCTAACTAGGCTCGACTTCTGAGAAACATTAGATACCAGAAGAAGACAAGATGGTATAGGGACTGAAGTGTTCCGATAAAAAAAAAGCCTACATTCAATGATCTGAATTTTTTGGTAAAAATCATTATGTTATATATTAGTTGTTGACCAACGATATTCAAAATTCATACTCTTTCAGGCTTTCAATTTGTCACTCAACACTTCATTTTCAATTGCATACATTGTCATGTTACACATGCTGTTTTTTTTGTTTTGTTTCGTGGTGAATATTTCGAAATGGAATTCTCCTTTTCGGTGTTATTTGTCACTGACATATTCAACCTTTGCACATCATACGTCCCTTTCAAAAATTTCCGAACTCCAGGTGTAAGATGCTGAACATAAGTAAGGCAATTCATACTAGGGTAAATGTCTATGCGTATATTCTCAATGTTAAACTTTAATGAAACAATTGTATCCTTTACTGATGTATTTATGGACACAAAAATCATGTCAAAATCTGCTGCAAATACCAAGAATCTGTCAATTGAATATCCGCCAACAATTCATTAAACTGATTATTTCAGGTTTCTTTAACATGTTTTGGACGAGCACCGTTCCACACACTACGACGATTTTTCTTTACTTTCAAAATGTATTGAAGATGTTTTCACATCACCAACATGATCTTTTGATGCTGGCGCTTCTGCATTTTCAGACAATGCATGAGTTCGACCAATCGATAAAAAGAAGAATGGATCCATCCGAGGCAAACGATGCCCTTTGAATCAGAGTAAACACGTAGTTTCTAATTGTATTCTTCTGATTGATGTCCCAATTCAATCTGGCTCGAATCATAAACCATTGAGTGATCCTTTTTCTTCAATATCCACCTACTGGACAGGAACCTGACTTTTGGCTAGTGCTCACAGACCAACATCTCCATTGATGCCTTCGGCATGGTACGTTTCATACAGTTTCTGGATCATATTCTATGGATACATATGCATGCACCCTAAAGTTGTAAGCTTTTCACCTTATGTGTATATACATCAGCTTCGATTTGTCCCAAATTTCTCAGTGGACTAATCTATTCCTCCAAAGGCAGCCATCACACTGGGCAGCACACCAGCCATAGACAGACTTTTTCAGATGATCTTGTGAATCAAGCAATAACACTACCGTCTCGTATAAGGCAATATCAGAGGCAATTACTTTCAGGTGTTCTTCACCAACTACCTATATCTATAGGTGGAATGCTTGTCAAATAACAATCAGCAACGTACATAGTTCAATGATCAATTTTTGGCATTAATAAACGGTATGGATCGGAGATAAGATTTGAGATTTGAGCAAGCAACTCCTCGAGAAGCATGTCGTACCGTGAAAGCGCCCCACTAGTTAGGCTAAAGAAGTAAGCTAGTGAAACGTGAAAAAAATATGAATGAAAACTGAAATATTGATTATATATATATATATATATATATATATATATATATATATATATATATATATATATATATATATATATATATATATATATATTGCTTTATTTTAGACTAATCCTGTTAAAAGATATTTCATAAATAAGTACAGCAGTTGAAATTTAATTAAAAGTTCTCAATATATTAATTTATGATAAAGTGCAATATATACTTCTAATTTGGGAGAAAAACACCAAACATGTGTTCTTGGTTCAACCATTTATCAAGTTGGGTGGATTTTCTTTTTAATTTTCAGTTTTAATCAGATTAATTTCATAATGTCTGTTGGAATGCAGTATTTGAAATTAATAGAAATATATTGTATTGCTTGTATCCCACTCACAAAAAGAATGACAATATTAAATCGTCACGAGAATGATAAAATTATTTAAAGATTTTTCAATGATTTCAATTCAGTTTGAAACTAAATATTCCCGTAACGTTATTCTGACATTCATATTGTTAAAACCAAATCATTTTTAGAAAATAAGGTTAATAATATGTTATATCTAAATTTTTAATTGGATTAAAATTCATATATTTCTATTTATATCAAATGAGTAAATGTTTACCCTGTAATATTGAATAAAATTCTACAATGGCAAATAATCATTATTTCGAATAAATCCAAAACAGTAATTTGAAATTTCTTGCAACAAATACTATGGCTGGTATTAAATGTGTATTATACTAATATCAATGATACTATGTGGGTGAAAAATTACATCAATGGATAAATCAATTTGATTTGTGATTATCACGCTTTAATTCCTATATTCTATATGTTGTCTGTAATGTTTTGCAAATTCTGTCCATAAATAGACATAAAAATGACACACAGACACAGACACACACACACATATATATATATATATATATATATATATATATATATATATATATATATATATATATATATATATATATAATACTAAATCGTACTAGATGGGCTTTTTACAAGTCTGACCTGTTCAGTTAAGTGCAATGGAACAGTGCTGCCTCAGGGTGCTACATTCCCCAAAGCTTGGCCGAGTAATTGGAAAGGAACCGGAAGGTTCCCAATCTGCTTAGCAATTCGCAGCTTCAGTAAAACCTCATTGGCTAACCCATTGCACCGGCGCACTCTGTCTTTGACACGCACCCACTCCGGCCCACTCTGCAGGCAAGTGTCAGTACCGGCTTCTCAGGCTATGCTGTGGAACAGATACAACCCTTTAATCCTGTCAGAAAAGCCAGAAGAAGGGGTTCTATTCATCCACCGTCCCACCACAGCAGAATTCGACACAGAGGCTTAACGTAGGGAAAATACGAAACACCCTTCCAAAAATGGCTCCAGCCAATGCAGCTGCAGTTTGCTTTGCAATCAAAGCAACCTCCACCACGATAGCGTCCACCAGGGGACCTGCTCCTTTAAGTGCAATGGAGCAGTCCTGCTCCAGGTATTCTATTTATCTACTGTCCAACCATAGCAGAATTTGACACAACATCAGGCTTAACGTGGGAAGAGTAGGTAACCCCTCCCAAAAATGACTCCAGCCGACGCGATTTCGTAGAAGCTAAAGCAACCTCCGTCAGGAAAGTGTCCACCAGGGGAAATGCTCTTTTAAGTGCAATGGAGCAGTGCTGCTCCGGGGAAACTGGGAAACTGACCCCTGCAGCTAGGCCGAGTAATAACAGGAGATCGGAAGGACAAGTCCAAAGGCTCTCCAATGCGCCTACGAGTGCGTAGCCTCAATAAAACCTCATTGGCTAACGTATTGCACTGGTGCACACAGTCTTTGACACACACTCTCTCTCCGGCCCATTCGACAGGCAAGTGTCAGTACCGACTCCTCTGTCTATGCTGGGGAACAGATACTACACTTTGATCCTGCCGAAAAGGACAGAAAAAGGGGGTATTGCCCGGTCTATCTATTCGCTCTCCCACTTCAGGAAAATGTGACGCAAGGTCGAGGCTTTACGTGAGGAAAATAGGAGCCAACCATCCAAAAATGGCTCCAGCCGACGTGGCTTTGGTTTGCTAAGCAAGTAAAACAACCTCTGAAGAGTTGTAATACAACGAAGCAGCTGTCAGTGTATGAATCAATTATTAATCATTCATATATAAATAAATATATATATTTTTCCTTCAGAAGTAATTTACATGAATTTTTTTAAAAAGTCAATGTGCATAAATGTTATGAAATACTAATATTTGATGGACGGCTGACTCACTTACTGACCATGTGTTACGAATGATAAATATGAATAGATACCTTCTAGTGTTAGTGTAGGCGATTGGTGCAGAATTCGGTTCGGATTGCTCACTGTGTGATAAAAGCAAAAATTTGATATACAGATATTTTAGATTGTACCAAACAATTTGGATATGGAAAGAATCTGCAGACGACTCCCCTCAGCAACAGTTGCAAGGCAATTTTTCTTCAACTTAGCAAGCCTATAAATATCACCCAATAAAACACAAAACTTCATTTTAGCCCCAAAGGTGACCACTAAACTTATTGTTGTCACCCATATTTCCATGAAAGTGGATTGGAAATTGATTGAGAACTTCTAAAAATATGGAGTGGAAAAAATGAGCAAATAAAGATACGCACAAAAAACTCTGCTTCCTTCCCTCTATTGGGTATCCTAGAAAGTTCTTAAAGTAATATCAATAAAATTTAAAGGAAGGGTAGGTATCATCATGAGGAAGAAAAAAACTATCATTGATCCAGGAATTCGCTTCTGATTGAATGATATTTTTCCGTTCTAATTTTTTTCATAAATCTCTGCATTTACTCGTGTCTGCACTATATTCCAAAACATCTTCAATGAACATGTGATAATCTTGAATGACTCCGATGACAAAATCACATTTCTAAAACCCAAGACCCTGGGGGACATTGGATGATCTCAGAAACGGACGTCACATAGATGGCAATCTCTGCAGTGAAAAGATGTGCCAATATGCTAAACTTCAGCATCCTGGGTACTCATCATATTCATCATCATCATCATCAGCAGCAGCAGTAGCTTATCAGTCATTGGACAAAGACTTTTCCCAGGACTCGCCAGACCTCTCTGTCATGGGCAATACTTTCTGAATTTATCCATCTACATCATACAATCTTACTTTTTTCGGTAATTTCGAATATGATCCCTGGGGATCTAACTGTGAGTCATGATGTCGAGCTATTTTTTTAAACATGTCTAGCCTGTTGCTATTTGAGCTTTAAATCTTTTTCTATGATATATTGGGATTCTGTCTTTTCTCTTACATACTGTACTGTATCATGATCCTCCCATGTGAAGTTGAACATGATTCTCCCTCTGGCAAGTGGCATGGTTCTCAGTTCGTGGGTCAATCTTTTAGTTAGGTTCCATCTTTCAACTACGTTGGTGACTATCGGTAGGATGCATTGGTTGTATACTCTGTTTTTTGGAAATGGCAGCATCTGTGTCCCTTTGAAAGTCGATCTTACTATAATGGAAGCTTACCTATTGTTATTTTTTGATTTCTTTTCATTTTGGAAAACTTCGAGGTGACCAGCTGTCCTAAGTAAATGTAGTGGTTTACTCCCTCCGATTGTGCGTTTTCGATTTCAATCGTTGTGTCTTCGTCCTTAACATGTTTATTTTACTTAACATTTGTTTTGCTGATGTTCATATGGAGGCCAACTTTCTCGTTTGCTTCTTTACAATATTTTGATTGTAAAACGTCGATGAATGTTATAATATTTTGAGAAAGTATTTATGAAATAAAGCAAAAAATAAGCAGGAGTGAGCGATCTCTTATAGATGATTGCTTGACGGGTTAACACTCTTTAAAAGCAACACTTGAAGGCTGGAATCGACTGAAACGTCTATATCTTGATACACCTATATCTATAAGGATTAAATGAAATATCACAGACAGGATTGCACCATTTGTTATATATATATATATATATATATATATATATATATATATATATATATATATATATATATATATGTATATGTATATATATATATATGTATATATATATATATGTATATATATATATATATATATATATATATATATATATATATATATATATATATGTATATATATATTATTACATAAATGGAATAATTCAAGTATTAGGTACTGATACCAATACATAAAAATAAAGGGTTTGAAAATGAATTTCATAAAAATAGGTGAATTTCAACTTAAAGATGGAAGTCAGCATTAATCTCCCAAATTCCCATCCAGACAACTTATCCAAGCAAGGGTTTTAAAGATTTAGTTACAGGTGCAAGTTTCAAAATTTTTTAAAAAGATATCATTTACACTATAAAGCTGAAGACTTCAAATCTAAAATCTCAGAAATATTTTTCTGTTTTTTTCCCCCATATTTTTTATAATCCAACAATTCTATTTTAACTGAATATGTTAACCAAATCTTCCGGTATATTTTTGTCCCAGAAAATTCCTTTCAATTTGACTTATCATGAAAGCTTCAGTTTACATGATGGCGATTTAGACAGACCGATAAAATTTGCAATTTTTTTCTATTTCAGAAGTTCCTACATTATGAATAGGACTAAATTTACCTTGCAATCGCTATAAATCAGTTGAAGATAGCCTGAAAAATCACTCATCAAGTGTTGCTATTAGTGGCAGCGACTTCCTAACGACACATTCTGCTTATAGGATGATCATTGTCCATCAATTTCACACCAGAAACTCTTACAAAAATCAAAGTACGCCCACACTTCTGATTTAATCGTTTCATGACGAAATCTCACGGGTGCTGTCTTCCACCATTTCTTTCCGGAGAAACTGCCTACTGGCGTATCAGTTTATCCAAGTACAATTCCCTATTTAAGGGTCATTCCTTTTCACCCGTCATATGAGATAATCGCCCAAGCACTCAATCATTCTGATATGTCCAATCTGATGAGGGGGTAGGAAGAAACTCCAGGTCTGCTGTTTAAAACCATTAACCTTAAGCTGCTCCAGTTTTGAAATCATATTTTGTCTACCAAGACCATCAATAATGCTTTTTTGTCTCTCTGGGCAGCTTTTCCCACGATACGTATTCTTTCAATGTCTTTCTATATTTCTGAGTATCGTGATCTTTCAATTCTGGGTGAGAGTTATGCCAAGTTGTTTCTTTAATAAATCCTTTGTATTATTGACAATATGTCTCAACCCTGTCCTTTTCAGTAAGTATGTAATGCTTTGAAACACACGCACACACACACACACACGCGCACACACACAAACACATACACATGCACGCACACACACAGAGGTGCACATACAAACACTTTCATCTATCTTACATATGATCATAGTATACTGTAAAAGCTGTAACTGTTCCACTTCCAATGTATATATATATATATATATATATATATATATATATATATATATATATATATATATATATATATATATATATACGTGTGTGTGCATGTGTGTGTGTATTTTTTGGAACATTCGGTAAACATATACGATCTTTGATCACCAACCGATGAACAATTGTTTACTGTCGGTATCTGAACGTTTATAGCATGTTTATACTTTTCTATTGCAAAAAAAAACTTCAAATAATGTGTTCAATAAAGATATTATCAATTAATTTCATTCGATGAAGTATCCTAAATCATTATTGTTGATTTTCTCATCAACTACTTACCTTCAGTTAGATGTTTTCGTCGCTTTTTTTCTAAACACTACTCTGAATAAAGGTTATGGTAAAAATCCCTTCTTCACAGACTTATTCACTCGTCAACTCCACCCCCATATAGGTTAATACACAAAAGACTCAGGAAGAAATCATAGTTTTATTTTAAACTATTTAGATAAGTTTTCGAAACTTGCCATTAAGTGCTGTTAAAAAAGAATTATTATTATAATCTATAATATCTACGATTACTAGTAACCAAAAGTCTGGTTGTAAAAACTATGTATAACGAATCAATTAAAAATGTACGTGACCTATGGGGCAAAACTTTATGCTCATTTGATGAATATCTCAGTATCAATATAAGGTTTGCTATACAAACTTTAAGGACGTGTTCTTATGGTACAGTGACGTAATAAATTTGAGATACATGTGTTTCTTGTTTAGTTTACTAAGTTTTCAGATAAAACTAAATTATTCAGTTAAAGTTAAATTGAATTTAGATTTTATCATGAACGGACTGTGTGTGTGCACGTGAGTTAAAAGGCTCACTTACTTCCAAGGATCCTCTATAAACCACGATGATTCAGTTCAATTATTTCGACTGAATTCAGTGATATGTATATCACAATGTAGATCATTTGTTATTTTTATGTAACTAGACGAAAAAAAAAATTCCAGCAAACATCGAATTGGGTGATCAGAAAAAAAATTTAATTACAAACACAAAATACAACTGGATCCATTGTTTCAACACTACTGCGTATTATCACATTTTTGAAGTATATTGGATTTTTGTATATTCATTTCATTTTTTGCTTGAACTGTTATCCGTTTATTCATATCTTCAATATTCTTATTCTATTGAATTATGTATCCCAAAAATGCCAAAAAACAAAACAAAAAACGAGCTATGCATAGATAATCTCATTCTGTAAATATGTATTACTATGTTAAAAACATCAATTAAAATACAGAGTACTCTTTGATAACGTATACAAATACACAATAATATATCTATATATATATATCTATCTCTCTCTCTTTATATATATATACATATATATATATATATATATATATACATACATATATATTCAGACATATATATATATATGTGTGTGTGTGTATATATATATATATATATATATATATATATATATATATGTAGGTTTATATATTCTTCTGTAGTCCTTTTTCTGGTCACAATATGAGAAAATATTCATTTTTTTCTT
Organism: Thysanoteuthis rhombus; assembly: GCA_963457665.1. Taxonomy (NCBI): domain Eukaryota; kingdom Metazoa; phylum Mollusca; class Cephalopoda; order Oegopsida; family Thysanoteuthidae; genus Thysanoteuthis; species Thysanoteuthis major. The sequence continues at coordinate 38,898,320 of OY735203.1, read as the reverse complement.
CCTCCCTCCGTCTTCAACTCTCGAGTGTACACAACAAACTGGGTCAGATAGTCTGGCACTAAAATCACTGTGAAATGTCTTTTGTCAATTGCTACATATTTCATATTCTCTTTTATTCTATCATTATGCGTACAACTTCTCTTTTTCTTTAAAAGTTGAAATAGTTGTGTGCAAATGAGTATTGCTAAACATTTATCAAATTTAGAGTACATAATCATATTCTATGTGTTCCCTTTAAATTAAATTGGATACATTTTTTGCAGTTGAGTTTAAAATTAGTATTAACATTTTTTTTTGTTTTTTTCCTCTTTTTTCCCCAAGAAATATTTTTACAAATATTTAACACCTTACTTATATTATTTGCAATATCGTTTGATGATGATAATAATAATAATAATAATAATAATAATAATAAAAATTATAATAATAATAATAATAATGATAAACCACAGCACTACTGGGAACTGTACGGATACTTAGTGCTAGAAATATAAGGATTGCAACGTTAACTGTCAACAGTGACCCAACGGGGGAAAGGAAATGAAAGTGGAAACCAAATTGTAGCACTGACAAGATAGGCAAAAGAGAGAAGAGATGTTGGCTGAAGACCTGAGGAGACTTATTGTCACTCAGCCTTAAGCGATAATCACTGGGCAACTGGTGTGAAACTGTAAACTACAGTATTACTGTGACCGATGAGCAGTATGAGAGAAGGGTTGGAGATTTGCTGTCACTCAAACTCCAGCGGTTACCACCAGGCAACTGGTGTGAGATTGCAAATATTGATAATAATAATAATAATAATAATAATAATAATAATAATAATAATAATAATAATAATAATAATAATAATAATAATAATAATTATTATTATTATTATTATTATTATTATTATTATTCTTGATATTTTGATGGTATTTTTTTACCTCTGAGATGGTTTTCTTTGTAAGTCTGAGAAATTTTCTCCTCTGATGAAATGGCCACTGCCAAGTCGAAAAAGTTGTTTTTTGGACCTGCACGTGGGTAAGAGGAATTAAAATTAAATTTAAAATTTAATTTACAAATGAGTTGTCCCATAGAAGTATAGAAAAGCAATTCCTTTTCTTTCATGTGAGAGGCGACCCTCGTGTATGTATGAATGAACTTTCTCCTCCCCCTACCACCCTCGTGTATGAATTGGCTGTGCTGCGTTGTCCAGCCAGCATTGGAAGAAAAACAACTGATACCGAGACTTATTCTAAGTCAAGACTTAAAACATTTAAGGGAGACATATGATCTTGAATGCATGTAACCCTCCCCCCAAGAACGAGGCTTAGTGTGTTTTTTTTTCTTTAGTTCAACAATTAGGTAAATGCCATATCACTAAAACCGCACATTCCAAGACAATGAGAAGAAGTTTTACCAAGATTTAAATGGGGAAAGAAGGCCGGACATGAAACCAGATGCCACAGAAGCCAAGAACTATTGGGATAGCATATGGGGGCACCCCAAAAGACACAACGTAACATTGCAATGGTTAGGAAACATGAAAAAAGAACTAGAAGATATAGACAAGGGAGAACCAATAGTACTGAATGAAACCACATTGAAACATACTCTTAGGAAAGTAATGAATGGATGACTAAAGGCGGAACCACCCTCTTCCAAAAAGACCCAGAAAAGGGGAACATAGCAAGCAACTATAGACCAATCACGTGCTTACCACTTATGTGGAAAATCCTGACCGAGCAAATAGCAGAGAGAATATACATGTCAATGGATAGAAGGGGACTACTACCAGAACAACAGAAAGGGTGTAGGATAGGAACCAAAGGGGCAAACGATTTACTCTACATAGACCAGATGATCTTAAGAGAAGTGAGGAAAAGGAGAAAGAATATCGCAATGGGATGGATGGATTACAAAAAAGCGTACGATATAATTCCACATAGCTGGATACTCGAATGCCTTAGAATGTTCAAAATTAGCGAACCGGTGGTTAAATTCATTGGTAATTCGATGGAAGACTGGAAAGTAGATTTGATAGCCGCAGGGGGGCAAACTAGCAGAGGTAGGGATAAAAAGGGGAATCTTCCAAGGAGACTCGTTGTCCCCACTATTATTTGTTCTAACAATAATACCACTCAACAGAGTCCTGGAAAACAGCAAAGGATACCATTTCTCGAAAACAAAAAGAAAGGTCAACCACCTAATGTACATGGACGATATTAAATTGTTCGCAAAAAACAGGGGAGAGCTTGAGACTCTGTTCAACGAAGTAAGGGAATATAGTGAGGACATAGGAATGGAGTTTGGAATAGAAAAATGCGCAATCATGGTGATGCACAAAGGAAGGCTTTCAATGACTGAGGGAATTGAATTCCCCGACAACAGCAAGATTAGGGCATTGACCGCACAAGACCGATACAAGTACCTAGGTGTCCTTGAATGTGACACGATAAAACGGGAAGAGATGAAGGAGAAAATGAAGAGGGAATACCTCAGAAGGATAAGGAAAATATTAGAAACCAAATTAAACAGCAGAAATCTAATAAAAGGAATGAACACCTGTGCTGTGTCAGTAGTTAGGTATACAGGACCATTCCTACGATGGACAAAGGAAGAGCTCCAATCAATGGATAGGCGAACAAGGAACCTTATGACGATGCATAAAGCATTACACCCTAGAGATGATACAGATAGACTATACGTTAAGAGAAAAGAAGGTGACAGGGGGCTCATCAGCATAGAAGATTGTGTCCAGAGAGCTAAAACAGTCCTAGAAAGATATGTGCAAACAAATAGTGAAGAAATCATAAAGAGTGCAAGAGATAGTGCAACAACCAATAAAGTAGAAAACAATGGAACAGTACAGCAAACAAGAAAAGAAAGATGGGAAGGGAAAAAATTGTACGGCGAGTTTAAAAGACAGATACAAGATGTAGCAGAGGAAAAATCATGGACGTGGTTACGAAAGGGGAACCTTAAGAGATAAACAGAATCGCTCATCATGGCAGCCCAAAACATAAGGACAAACTATATAAAAACAAAAATCGACAGAACACAGACAAACAGCAAATGCCGCATGTGCGGTGAAAGAGATGAGACAGTAAACCACATAACTAGAGAATGTAGTCATCTCGCCCAGAAGGAGTATAAGCGTAGACACGATAGAGTAGCAACGATGATACACTGGGAACTAAGCAAGCAAATGGGATTCAACCATGTGGAAAAGAGGCAGTTTTGGAGAATGACAACCACAAACTACACTGGGACTTTGACATCCAAACTGACCACCTCATCCAGGCAAGAAGACCGGACTTAGTAATAGTAGACAAAAAAAGGAAGGTCTGCCAAATAGTAGACGTTGCTGTGCCTGCAAACCATAGAGTAAAAAAGAAGGAAGGTGAAAAAAGGGAAAAATACCAGGACCTAGCAAGGGAGTTAAGGAAAATGTGGAACATGAAAACCAGGGTAGTACCGGTCATAGTGGGTGCACTAGGAACTGTCCCCAAAACGCTGAGGGAGAGACTGGAGGAGATCAGGATTAGGGTGAGGATTGTGACCATACAGACCACAGCACTACTGGGAACTGCACGGATACTGAGGAAGTTGCTTGAGATATAAGTACTGCAACGAATTTTCGCCCTGACATGATGAGTGAAAGAGAGAGGAGACGTTAGCTGAAGACCAGAGGAGACTTATCGTCACTCAGCCTTCAGCGATAACCACTGGGCAACCGGTGTGAAACTGTAAATTGCAGAATTACTGCGACCTATGAGTACTAGGAGAGGAGGGCTGGAGACTTGAGGAGACTTGCTGTCACTGGAACTCCAGCGGTCACCACCAGGCAACTGGTGTGAGATTCTAAATAATGATAATGATAATGATAATAAATATATATATATGCACACATCCCGTTATAATACATTGAACTTTTATTTAAAATGATCGTATGTTATTTCCTAGACAATGTTCTATTTGGCCCAGTCAACCTGAATAAAATAAACATTCAAAGAAAAGTGGACTGCTGTTGGAATCAAATCTCAATGAATGGTGAGCAAAAGGTTATAAAAGAAGTAATTGAATCCATTAGCAAATCCATGCAAAATCATTTCTGCCACATAGAAGCTAAACATCTCCACAACACAATTTACTGAAAGGTTTCCTGTCTGCCAATCTACATAAATCTACAATAAAAGCCAAAAAAGTACAAAAGCAATCATTAATTTTTGGGGTAGATTAATGCGTGATTATCTATAAGCATAGTCAAGGCACTTGTTTCATAAGTAAACCCCACCGAATCCCTAATCCTCTCTTCACCACTCTCGCTAATCTGAATATTACTCCAGTCCGCTGGTAGTCCGGATAATTAAACAGTCCTGCAACTCGTTTCATCCTCTCCATATAGTCTTTTGAATCTCACTGATGATTATGAGCATGAAGTGCACCAAGCGAAACAACCTATTTTTCGTCTACAAGCAATACATTTCCTCGTGGTACTGCACTCCTATCACAACATCAATAGAGCAGGCAGGATGTATTCTGATTTGTATCTTGATTGAGTTTTTACTGGACTTTGGTTGCTAGTCTTTATTATCTGGCTTTGAATTTCTCTCTAGCCAGATACGATATTTTCTTCTATTGAAATAGACCTGATCGTCTCTTAACGATACTCGATAATTCCCAATTGGCCTTTAATAAATACGTTCCGATAGCAATAGTTAGAAACATTATTCCCTTGTCCCTTGCTTGTCAGTACATACTGAAGAAATGAAGGAAAGTTGTATATCAGCTAATTACAGATCAATCAAATTATTTCGACCAATTTCTACCGTAATTTTTTACGCATATGAGCAGAAAGTTAAAAGATTATGTATCGCTTGAAAATCATCATTCTTCTACCAGTATTTTGAGACAAACAAACCAAAGATAATGAAACAAAATAAATATGAATATGGATCTTTGCAAATTATTAATACATAAAACAAAGTGGATGTATTGATACACAACGCTGGACAATTGTTTTAGGATGATGCAAAGTAGGTAGATTGTTCCCGTCCTGAAAATCAGGATTTGAAATCCTGATTATCTTATTGGCCGATCAATGAAGCCGGGAGGAATTTCACCATTACTAGTTACAAAATGGCCATGAGCAGATTACTTATCACAATAAACATCCATCTTTATTAACACATTCAACTTCATATCTGAATGGAAACTTCTCACCACTCAATCAGCCCTGTGTGAAGTGATGTCCATATTCATTTCATGCAAGCAAGATATCTGCACTAGTGATATGTATTTATTGAAGGTCATTCATTGACATGGGCTGTCAGGTCGTATATTCCGTGCGTTAATTATCCAAAAGCTAAGCGGGAGGTTCTCACAGATGTCAGATAATTAAGAGAACATGGATTTTTTTCTGAGAGCTGTAGTTGTTAATTAGATTGCTTTATCATGTATGCAGTCAGTACAAAAATGTTTTGCCTTTTAACAAAGGACGTCCTTTGCTGAAGGCAGTGCTTTCATTCATAAACCAAAATGAACTCGACAGAACGAGCAGAATCGATTCTCATGTCATGTGTGATGAATAAGAGATTTGATTTCTGAACAAAACTTTTGCATTCTATTCTTCGAGAACGCCCAGTAATCATTGTGTGCGGTTCTTGCATTGACAGCAAGTATTGTTGTAAACTCAGAAGATCTATTTTTACTGGTCAGGCTGCTTCCATTACAAAATGTTATTGGTGAGTGGTGCACAGATTATGTAGAAGCAGTTTGTTTATACATACGAACATGAATCCATTGAGACTTTTTGCTCAAGCAGAAAATCACATTTTTTCATTTGGCTGATCCGTCTTAATTTAGCAAAGGATAAGAAAGAAATTCAAGGCGAGGAATAACACGGGGCAAAGTTTATTGTTGCCGTAATTATAAGAAACATCATCACTAATTCTTGAGCTTTATCAGATATACATCGATATTTAGTGATTCGGGGAAAAAAGAAGAATGGATATATAGGAAAACATTTGTTAAGGCTTGAGCGTGATTGGGGTAACGAAGAACGGAATGATTTTTTTCTCCTAACTTGGGATCATTCATATTCGATATTCTGAATGAATTATTCCCACAATTATCGTTCCATGTATTCATTTCTTAAAGACGCTCAATATGTGTATGTATATTTATGATTGCTTGAGTTTTCCATATCATGCTGAATAGGTGGGTCATACATGTAAATGGTCTAAACAATGTTTTCATGCATACACACACACACACATACACATACACACACATATATATCATTTATCATTAAAAAATGGATTCATACAAATTATTCTACAAGCGTTATGTTTTTTGGAACTCCCGTTATTACACGATGAATGTATCATTTGACATAGACAGCGTGAATAGGATAAACAAATAAAAGAAATGGGGCTGCTGCCAGAATCGAACATGCAACCGATAGGTAGGCACTTTGACGTCGTGTGACTTGCACCATCGCCATAAACGATTGCAAGTAATGCAAAGGTCGAAATAACTGCTTTGCTCCAAACTCACGTCTTGTTCATTTTTCTTACAACTATAAAAGTTGTGAGTGGGTCCTGAATGACGGCAACGCAATTGGGATAAGGTGTTTGCACCATGAATGCAACTGGTGAGTCAAACTTGACGGATAGTCCTGGGAATTCAGCTTTTCATGCAGTGTTACTGCTTGAAGAATGGAAATCCATGATATTAGCGCCAAAATCATCACAGATGCACCTGCATTATCCTTAAATGCTGTAGTGTGACGGTCAGTATCATAAGCTTCTTTAAGCAGCCTCCAGACATTAACTCGACCAGATCATGGAAGCAGTGTCAAGGGAGAACTGCCCGAGTATATCATATTCTTCAATCGGTCAATGGTCTAAATCTTATGGCCATTACATCAATCCTAACAGCGTTCAAGGTTTTGCGAAAGCAAATGTTTGGCAAATGCCACCTCTCTATATATCCAATTCTATGAAGCTCAATAAACCAACAAGGGGGTCGTAGAATAACATATTGCCATTTGAATTTTTACGTAGTTTTGATATAATCTAGAAATACAAAGAGTGAAATCAGCAGGTGTTCCTTTATTTTTTTCAACTCCTGTAAAACAACTGTAGTCTCAGAACGATGATCATTGTTTGTCAAAGTGTGCAAAATAACTTTGTATATGACATTGAAAGCAAACCATCTGCGCAAAACATCGCGATCATATTATCATACAAACATCTTGGCTAAAATCCGTTCGTTTTGACACGTAATCAATAACCTTTGTTTATTTTTCTTGAGAAGTGTCATCTCAAAATGATTGATCAAATAATATTCTTCCCTCTCCCATCTGATGAATTTATGAACAACTGCAATTAGTAGTATAAAGTAAAACATCTTAATTTCTGATTCAAGGCACAAAAAGTATCGATTTGAATTCAAACATATTATTGATCAGAAAAAAAGGACGACTCAATGCGCCATCACCAAAATATGAAATGTAATAAAAATCGGCTATATAGATGCTTTGAAGTGAGTGTCGCTTTGTCTTTGATCATGTTCTTTCTTCCCATCGATAAAGAACATGTCTCATTAGATATAAGCCTGAAAGGCAAATAGAATTTAATCCATTTGATTCAACAGAGTCTAGGGAGAATGATAAGATGACATTTCAAAATATGCAAAAGAAATCAAAATCAAAAATCAATTTGATTAATAGTAAAATTTTCTCAAAAACTTATTAATCATTTCGAAAAAATATAAGATGACGTAATGAAATTGTCGAATTCAGAAAGTATTGGCTCTGCAACACCCATGATGGGAATCTGTTATGTCCAACGACAGTTGCTAAAAGGATGACCATCATTATTATTATTGGTATATGGTTAACAAGCTTTATGAGCGTTCCGTTTGATCGTTCACAATTGTGACTATGCAACTGAGCTATACCAAGGGTTGAAAATGAAGGGAGCCCCTCTATCAAGCAATCATTAAAAGGCCAAGCTTTGCAGGACATTGCTACCGCATTAGATTTCATCTTTCCAGGTATTTTATCGTTTTGGCCAAAACCAAGATTGATATCAATGTTACTCTTGCATAGAACAATTGAGATCGATTTTTTAATTATTTCAATTCTTGCTCAGTGATCCATATCAGAAGTTTTTGGTCAAATCATACAGAGATTTCTGGATAAGTGTACTTTTAAATTCAATATTTCTTAAGTATGTATAGCCCTTTCATCTGCCTTTCAAAAAGTAGTGAGTCATTTTGGATGGTCTATGATCAAAGTGATCGCGTTGTTGGAAAACGCTTAGTAATTTATGATATCTCCAAGGCAAAACAAGATACTTTACATTCCAACATGACACTCGCCATACTTCAAGAGGTCACTGATTGAACGCTTTTTTTCCAATTTCATATCTTCAAGGAAACCTCACAAATTATGCTAAAATACTCCTCTTCCTTGTACCGTGGATGTTGGCTTCGACCAATTGTTTTGAAACGCATGTAATGTATCGAAAAGTAATGAATATTGAAAATTAAATCAGGATGATGAGTACTGATAGCATCTTAGTAAGTGGACTTCTTGACTAGGGACAAAAAGTTGTTAAGGCTTATTCATAAATTCATAGATTAATTCCGTACATGCAATTAGTGATCGATTTATATCAGTTCTCATTATTAACATTATCATACATATGAAAACATAAGTATAAATCTGGGTCTTTCTTCTAATCTCATTAAAAACGTAATGTTTTAAAACAAAAATAATATTAACAATTAAGCCAATAACATTGCATTACTCATACTGTAATGAATGTAGCTACTGATGTTCTTGCATCGGTCGGGGAAATATCGCTCGAATGTAATCTGCTGCTTGTCTCAACAAGGTAAGACAATGTTTTTTTTTATTGCCCTTTAAATCATAGCCTCTCAGTATTTATACAAAGTTGCATTTGGGTATTGGAATCACTCAAAGAATCTGACAGGTGGGGAAGTGTCTTTATGTTGCATAATAAAAGAACTGCTGAGTAAGGACAGGGAAAAATATGTTACAGTACTTTGACATATATATATATATATATATATATATATATATATATATATATATATATATATATATATATATATATTGAACCAATTACATAATGGGGCTCAACAACCTTGTCTATGCCGGTGCAAAAATTTTAACTGACATCTTCACAGCATAAAATGAAACCATGAACAACGGAACGAAACCCTACTTGGAAACTATGATTAGAAAACCAGATCCCCAAACGGAAAGATGAAGAATTACTGAAAAAACACATCGCACACGATTAGAACACTAGCAAGATTATAGGACACATACAAGTCAAGAAGAAAACCAAAAACAATAGCCAAATAAACAATACTTGAGAGATATTCGCAAAATACTGTCCAATACACATATATCAGAAGATACAAAAGAAAAGTTAACCAAGATTTGAATGGAATAATGATGCAGTACGTGGAGCAAAACAAGTTACAATGGAAAAAAAAAACTGGAAAAAACTGGAAAAAACTAAGGTGCCAAAAAAAGACTGAAAATTTACAGAAAAATCAGGTAATACTTAAAAAAGAAACCACAACAAGAAAAATTGTATTGAATAGAACCCTACACAAAGACTTGTCCCCATAAGTACTACGACTTGATGGAATCCACGAATATTAGGTAAAGAACTTCATCACACTACATGACAGACTTACCCACAATCTGTATAATTACCCAGATGAATGTGAGGTCCCAGTTTACATGATCAGAGGAAAAACGACCCTCATCCAAAAGGACAAAGAAAGGGAAACCAAAGATTGACCTGTTCTACATCGTTGTAAAGCAATAATTTGATTACAAAAAAAAAAAAAAAAACACATGACAGTTAACTGGATAATCGAATGCGTCAGGATAGGAGGATCTATAGCCAACTCGAGGAAAAATTCGAAGGTAGACATGACAGCTGCAATAGAAATTTTTTTTTTTCAAGGGAATTCTCTGTCCCTACAACCAATTGTGCCAACCATGATGCCACTGAACAGATTGTTGAAGGACTGCAGAGAATACCTATTCTCCAAAACAAAATGGAAATGTTATATTAATGTACACTGACGACATAAAACATTTTGTAGAGAACCGGGAAGAGCTCAAAAGGTTGGTCAACAAAGCTGATCTCGATATGGAGTTTGGAATACGAAAATACACACTTATAATTATACACTTCGGAGGGCATATTGCGGTAGAAGGAATCAACTTACCTGACATGAAAAAAATATAAGGCCCCAAGTACACAAAGCCGATCTGAATACCTGGGAGTTCTTGTATGTGTCACAATAAAACAGTAAGAAAAGAAGTAGAACATTGAGAGGAATACGAAAGGAAAGTAAAATGTAAGAATCATGCTAAATAGCAGAAGTTTTTGGAGAGTGGTATACAGTACTTGGAGAGAGATACACAAAAAACAGACTGTGAACCGCAAATGCAATGAATCTAGTTTCAACAGAAAACGCTGAGCTGAAGAAAGTAAACCACAATATCTACCTAGGACAGCGAATCTCCTTCAAACTAAGAAGAAATCAAACGAAAAATCATTCAAAGATAGCGAGCTTTCGAGAGAACAAGCTTAACTTCAAGGAACCTCATCATTCCTTTGGATCAAAGCATCCTTCCGATAATCACTTTGAGCTGAAACATGGAATGTAACTAAAAGATTGATTTAAACTGAAAACGTACAAAGTGAACCGAAAAAAACTCATGCCGAACATAGAGATATCATAAAACAGCACACTATATTAGGGGAAAACAGGAATATGGAACTTGTTGGAAAACTCAAAAGAAAATGGGCTTGTCATGTTGCTAGGATGTCAGACGACCCTTCGACAATATTATATATTCCAAAGGATCATCAGCAAAATGTTGACCAGCAAAAATAAGATGGCATAACGAAGTAGACATGTTCAGAAAGTAAATGCTCTGTATCGCCCATGAAAGAAAAGTTTGGTGAACATTAGGGAGAGATATAAGTGTAGCGAAACACACACTTCGAATAAAAATGGGACCGTTAGTTGTGGGGTTAATTAGCCAATCTTAGCCTCCATACGGCCTAAAAATATATCTATCTCCGTGACTCTTCAAACAAAGATGCCTTGAGGAAGCAGTGTCAATGGTTGGGAAATTCAAAATGCACAGTGGCAAATGGAAAAGAGACACTGGAGCTGTCACATCTTCCCCTTCGAATACCTGGCTGGTTATGGGATGGGGCGGGATGAAAATCGACTTGTTAGCAAGTCAGTGACCATGACTACATGGAGGCAATATGCGTGTCAGCCATCTAAACCACTTGAAGAACTAGATGAAGTAACTACTTGGTTAGTGTCCACGTGGAATGGATGAGTGAACAATCAACAATGGACGATAATGAAATTTTAGATACATGATGCCAATTGCGGCAGTTTTCGGCAATTCTCTTTTGGACTTCTGTTCTCAGCTCTAATTTGAATTTTTTGTGGGGTTGTTCTTGGGATGACCTATTATATCCATAAGAGCAATCTCCTAAGGACTTATACAACAAAAATATAAGATGCCATTCCTCAAGCAGTGGAGTTTAGGGTTCCACAAATTACCAAAATTTTAATGAGGATTTCTGAACATTACAGAGAAAAGTATCTGAGTTTGAATTAGATGTGAGATGAATTAAAAGAAAGGAAAAGGCCAATCAATCTAAATGTTTAAGAAAATGATTTTTAGGTCTCAGAAAGAGCTAGATTCAGCATCAACTGATGGCATTTGTTTCTTTTTTTTGTCTTTTTGCGTTTGAAAAAATGTTATCCACTATCAGTGATGAAATTGTTTTAGCGTATTTTCCTGTTGGAATTTCAATATTTTCTTTTACATTTTTTTTATTGTGTGTTCTTGATGATTACTAATCCGGGCAAGCAAGTGAAATGAAGCAAAGCTTAGGTAATGGTAAAGGCCAATTCATTCCTATAAAATAACGGTTGCCTTTGCCATTCGAAGAACAGCTGGTCATTAAAACTAAAAATTGAGCAGAAATATCCATGCAAATAGATGCTTTTGTAAAAAAAAGTCCTCACAATGCAAAAAAAAAAAAAAAAAAAGAAAAGCTAAAAATATGAAATTTGATGATCGGCTGTGTAGAAAACATTAATTTCGAACGCATTAAATTTTTGGAAATAATACAACCAAGGGCATTTGAATGAAAAACAGTAGAATACCTTTTATAGCACGAATGAAGAATGAGAGATTAATTAGAAACTTTATATTTATGAGTAGGTTACAAATAAGGCTTAACGAACAGTACGATACTAAACTTTATATTTCCATTCGAGAAAATTGCATGACGAGTATCTAACGTGTAACCATTTTAAATATGAATTATTCATTTCGTTGATTTTTGTAAAAGAAAAAATTTCAAAATGAGTTGAAAAATAGTCTGAAAAATCTAATCCGAAAATTGAATTGAATTAATCATCAGTTCTTAATGAGCTGAAAAAAAAAGAAGAAATTATTTGTTAACAATCAAAAACCGGTGAAATACGAAAATTTACCCCAGAGAATGTTGGCTAATTTAAATCATTATTATGATTTTGTTTGGATTGTTCATATTGGACAAGTGTATAAGTGTAATTTTTCACTGATTCGTCCATTCGATGTTGAAAACGATTTACAAATGAATGGATATAAGAGAAATGATGAAAGGAATCGGAATAACAATATGATAAATATTCATATAATACTGAAATGATTTTTGAACATTTAGAAATTGAATAGAAAGGTTGGTAAAATAGATTTATTACATACTAAGTATCAAATTTAATAAACTAAACAACTAAAACATTCTGATTCCTAAAAGACAGTAATACAAAACAAGTACGAATGCTGCTAGACTAACGGGATCACTTCAGCCTATTCTGAAATGGAAAATTGATCACTCACTATGGAAAACCACTTAGAGGGGTTGGGATGTTTATAGTGTAAGCCCTCAAGCTACATTTTGGCCGCTAGTATTCGTAATATATACATCGAAGGATCTTCATCCAGATCCGCCTGAAAAATGAAGAAACACATGTTGACACATTTTTGACGACAATTTTGGCAAAGGAAAAATAAAGCACTCATTGAAAATCCATGCTTGACAATGCTCCATTAAATAAAAAATGAATCATAATCAGTGTAAAGGGTCACGTGATCTATTTTTCTCAACAGCTTGCTGTAATGGGACAGAGCAATGGAATACTTGGAAAAAAATTTGATCAATTACTCGCTTTCTTTCAGTTCGGCTCTGATCAATAAAAATGACAAATAAAAAAAAAAGCAACAAAACACTGCATGAGTGTAGCCGGACGTAAACTAAGGATCAAAAAGTATACTTACATTGTAAATTGAACACCGACCTGAAAACTTCTCTAGGGAATGAGGGGATCTTTGAAAAATTAAAGTTTTTTTCCATATATATAGTTTTGTAAAAGTTTGACTCTTCAGGAATCTAGCACTCATTGGTCCGACTAGTTTCTGCGATACATAGCCAACGACATGTTGATGATTTCTAAAAAATAACACAAAATTTTAAACCGAATTCCATCTTGCTAAGAAAAAATCAACATATTAAGGAGGGGGTGATTTTCAAAAACTAATTGGCTGAAAAGTTTTCCCATTGTATTTATAAACGTAGAAAATTTCATTGGTTTTATGTCGTGTGAAGTTTGCTTTTTTTTTTAGGAATCTGAAAAAAAGTCATTTTTTTCTCTTAGTCCTTCTCTTATCTAATCACTGTGCGTTCTCTTACCCTTCCATACTCATGAATTTCAATTGACACCCAAAACTACACAGACTGGGGAATAATATCAGAAACTAACTTGCTAATCTACTCCATGATCCCAGTAAAGCACACGGAAAATGTCAGGCTTATGCAGTGTCACTATTGTGATCGGCGAGTACATGAGTCAGATGGTTGGACATCCAGTAAATCATCAAATAATAAATTCTTACATACATTGTGCAATCCTAATCACCAACGAAAAAAAATCAAGGCAAAATAAGTTCAATAAAATGTCTTACTAAAAGTTGCGCAGTTTGTTTTGGCCATGAAAGTATTAATATCGTTATAGGTCCATATATAACAAAGCAGTACTGGGAACAAGATAAAAACGTCACTGGAATTACCGAAATAGTTCAAATATACCTTTAAACCAACTTCAGCCAGTTTGAGTATCGCAGAAAATGCTTCCAGGGAAATGTCCTCTTTGTTGTCTGTCTTTTATCGTGGTCACATTAGTGTTATATTGCCAATGTCATGGTTTGTAGTAATTCAAACCCGTTAAAGGTTAAAAAAAAAAAAATTCCAACAGAAATGACATGATTCTTTATAAATTCGTTTTCCTCATTGTGAGTTCATTTTAACTGCAAGCGATTAGTAATTCTGTGAAGGCATGCATCTGATTTATCTCTATATACCCAACAAAAGTTCCAAACGTGTATGATATTTTATTCTTAGTCGATTCTTAGCAGTGAAATGTTTTATTAATGGAATCAAATTGCCTCTAAGAAGTCACATTATTCATAATTGGTAAAATATATGATCATTTTTAGAAAATATGTCGAATTTGTAGGTAGACACATTAATTTTGTATTTATAACATTAGATTCTCTTGTGGTTGATAATTTTGTTTTCTTTTTTAAAGACACAAAGTTCTAAAGGTAGCCATCATGGAAAATGGCTACCATGTCCATAATATGATTATTCTTTATTGGATGCATTGAAAATATTCATCTTTTCTGCCTAAGGTATCATTTCTGGAAGTTCGGTAATTTTGTCCGGTATGTAACGCTTCCTCTTTTTTCCCTGAAGGAGTGGACAATAGTGTGGTCATATGCTTATTCAGGTGAGTGTCAAGCGTTAGTTTGTTGGGGAAGGATGGATGAGATTCTGATTAGGGGAAAAAGCTGAAAATCGTATTGGAAATGTATGTGATCTCCATATCTAAATGTTAACTATTTGTTCTTGTTTGTTTTGTTTGTTTGTTTGTTTTTTTAAATTTTATTTTTATTATAGTAGATAATGTTTAAATTATGATGGCCCAACAAAACAGGAATTTGTCAGTTTTCTGTACTTGGATTTTTTTTGCTGTGAGGATTTAAGCTAACTGTTGGAGTTATAATTCCAAACAAATCTAATTGATACCAACTTTTATTCAGACAATTTGAACTTTTTGTCTTATCGTAGTCACAACGTTTTCAGTGATTCATTCTCTGATAAAGTTATACAGTCATAGATATGAATGATTGAGTTTGTGAATGAGCAGGTAATCAACCACCACATGAATGTCTTGAGTCATTGCACTCTACAGTGCAGTTGTATCATATGCTTCACTGTCAGAAAATATTTTGTAAAGTAACCGAGCAACAGTTGGGGTATGCAGATATTCAACTGTATCTCTTGTGAATTAGATATTCTCAATGCTTTTCATCAATTGTCTTCAATGATAAGAACAATCATTGAATTTTGCAGATTAACTGAACTTAGTGAAATAAGTCCGTCCATTCATTGATTTTCTCTTCTCTGTTCATTCTTTCTCACTTCACGTAGTTCTTTCAAACGTGTACTGTCTGTATCCATCCAACGAACGATTCACTCGATCAACTACCCTGAAGACTTGAATCAGATTAGCTCGATCAGCCTGTGCATATATTGTAAGCTTCACAATACATCTGATCAACGATCATCATATCTAAATGTCTATCCAATGTTTGAAAAATTCGCTTTCAACAATCTATTCGTCTCTCTATTTGTCCCGGGACAATCTCCCCAATAACTATTCACTTGTTCATCTAGCCACTCAATGATTATTCACCCAATCAACAATCCACTCGTCTCAAGATCCATCTGATGACTATCCACCGGATCAATTATCTGCCTGTTCAACTATCTGCTTGCTTGAGCCAACTATCAACTTGCCAAACTATCTGCCCGTTCAAGGATTCCCAACAAATATCTACCAGGCTAACTATCCACCAGACTGATTATCTTCCCCTTCTATCATATACAACATTTTCGACTACTCACCCGACGAAATAGCTGCCCATTCCACGTGTGTTCTTATCTAATTATCTATCTGCAGCAGTACCAACCTTTCTCACCTGATTAACTGTCCCCGTTCGAAAATCAGTGTGTCTAGCTATCTGGTTGCATAACCATCATCATCATCATCATCCTCATCATCATTATCATCATCATCATGAGCTTTTTAGCTTCATTTGTGGGGAAAGAATCAGTCCCCTTCATCCAGTATACATCCTAATCGCGAGCTTCCAGAGTCTGTATTTTTTGAACTTGTTTAGTTTGTCAAGCCATTTTCCCGGCCACAATCTCGCATATGATCCTCTTTTTCGAGTTATCTCACATTCTTGCAACATGACTAGATCATTGCCATATGATTCTTTTCAATTATTTTTATGACAACTCTGCCATGTGTTTTTTTTCTAATATTCTGTGCTTTCTTGTGATCTCCCCATGTGATTTTAAGTCTCTGATGTACTTGCTGTATAGTTCTAAATCAGTTAGTCAATATTTTGACAGGTTCCATGTTTCAGCCCCATATGTAGGAGGCCTCCTTGATTATAGTCTTCCTTGAATTTTGTCATTTGATTATCGAACATAAATGTAGATTTAGGTATATCTTTGGAAATATCAAGATTGGCCCTTATAATAGTAGTTCGTTTGTTCTCTTTGTGGGTTCCGAAAGGGAATCGAACTCATTGCAGAGTAGTAACTATCTACGAAATTGGTTTGTCGAAATGTGTTATTTGAATTTACTTAGGTTAATCGGAGACGAAACCAGAAATATAAGGCATCCAGTGAGGTGATGATCTGCTAGACTAGCCGGGTAGCACTAACTATAGAGCGAGGATTCTGGTAAGTGGAAACATTGAAAGGAAGGTAAAACTCAGTACTGACGGGAAATATGCACGTGTCTGTATATAACGTTATGGTCATGGTTACGTGTGCAAATGTCAGATGTTTTAATTTATTTGGTGATGGATTAGGTGTGTCTAGCTCATGTAGACATGATAGCTTCACAATTTTGTTTTTATCATATTATGATTTTTCTCCAAGGAAACCTTTCAGGGATAATATTGGTTGGAAGTGAAACAATGCAGTCAGGATAATGAATATCACTCAAAGAAACAGCAGTGTCTGTCTGAAAGAAATGAGCTGTGAGTGTGGCTGTGAGCTTTGGCTTCCATATAATGACGCTGCTCAATTAAGCCCCGAGTTTGGATTGCATTTATTATGTTTGGCAGGCCAACAAAAAAATACTGACAGTATGCTCTCATTCGGATGCTTGCGTTCTGGAACTAATGTGAAGATTCTGACTGCAGTAGAAAATAAATAGTTTTCTCAGACCTGAGTATAACATACTTATAAACTTTGATACATACTGGAACAAATAGATATTCATCTTCAAAAAACAAAATTGTGTTCACACAATATACTTTCATACGTAGGTGTCAATATAAAATTAGCCTTCTACACACGTGATTTGTAAACTTGTAAGTTTAGTAGGGCACAAAACCGAATGGGGGAAAGAAGCAGTAGAAATATAAAGTTACGTCAATCTTCCAACAGAACTTATATTTAATTCCATTACCAACCAGAATATCCTGTCTGGCAAGTTTTATCGTTGTGTAACCGAGGTTTTTGTATTTATTTCTATTTGGGTGGACCCGAGAAAAGAAGAAGTAAAATACAAGAAATGTATTTCTCATTGCCTCATACGAATCATGCGGACAGAGCAATGCAAAGTACGGAAGTTACAACAGAACCTTTTCACGGCTGATATTTAATCTGAGCTTCCCATGTTGAAATGCCGTCTGCGGAAATCAACCACGCAAACCGAATCCTTGGGCTGCATTCTTTGAAGGGTGTGGTATTTCAATGGATTATAAATATAACTTCGTGGGTTGGGTCCGTTTTTTTAAAACAGGAATCAAACGAAATAAGAATTGTTTAGTAATTTGACTTTTATTCCCAGCAGGTTTTCACACAACCAGTGATATCAAATAAGTATCTCTGAATGATTACATATGTATTAATGAGGCAAATTCTAGTAGTGCGTGGAGAAAAAATAACACTAATCATGATCTTTTTTTAGCATCGACTGCAATTGAACTTGATATTTACAGCCAACTTTTAGGATACTTTTTAACAACATCTACTAGATTTATTGCCAATCCAGTTCTTTTGAACTCATTCAAGTTCAGTGTTTTTCGTCACCAATACATATATTTTTCCGATAAAGAAAATAATCAATGTTTTCGAATAGGTTTTTAAAAATGTTAGCTATGTTAAATTGGGATTTCAAAAACTGATTAACATTGGTTGGAATTTAATAAAGGCATTATTGATGAAATGAGCTATGATATATATATATATATATATATATATATATATATATATATATATATATATATTTATATATATATAATTCAAAAGTATCATAGACATTCCCTGAAAATCAGCCAAATGAATGGAAAAAAAAAAGGCCACAGGGTTTTACTACTTTTATTTAACATTACAATTGATTTTTCCGACTAGAGTAGTGAGGTACGCAAACAAAAAAAAAGTTTTTATAAACAGAAATTAAGGAACGTGTAGGTGCCTTTTTCAGTGTTAGTTTTAGTGAGAATTACAGTTGGATTCAGTTCATCATTGAAAAGGTCCCCGACAAAATAATATGGTCTTCCTTGCCAATCATCATCATCATCATCGTTGGACATACACCCCTCCCCAGGATTTGCCATACTTCTCTATCATGGATGTAGCAGAGCCAGCACTTTCTGAATTTATCTAGTTCATCCCTCTATCTAATATTCTGCCTGCCTCGATTCCACATGTGATCTCGGGGGATCCATGTCGTGAGTCATGATACCCATCGGTTGTTCGCCATTTGTCCAACATAGCCAGCCCACTGCCATTTGAAATTTTCAATGGATTCTATGATATTCCCGTCTCTTGTCTTTTCCCAGATGTACTGTGCTGTTTTGGTCTCTCCATGTGACGCCCACCATGATTCTTTCATGTGCACGTTGTATAGTTCTCAATTTTCGGATATGTCTCTTGGTTTAGTTCCATATTCCAGCTCCATAAGTGACTATTGGGGGGATGCATTGGTTATACACCCTTCTTCTTTAGGATTAATGGAATCTTCTTTTTTTTTTTTTGGAAGTTGAGCGTGCTCTGCTTCGCTGGATTTCTTTTTCTTTTGAGTGTCTCATGGAGATTCATTGTCCTAGGTAGATGTATTGATCAATTTTCTCCAGTTCTGTGTCTTTGATTCTGATCTCAGTGCTTTTATCCCCGATGTGGTTGTTGCACATGATCTCTATCTTGCTGAAGTTCATGTGTAGGCTGACTTTCTTGCAATCTTCGATTAGTTCATCTATCATTAGTTGGAGGTCGTGTAGGTTCTCTGCGAAAAGGTCAGTGTCGCCTACAAATCTGAAGTTGCTCAGATACTTGCTGTCTATTCTGATTCCTATACTCTCCCATTATAGTCTTCTGAAGAGCATCAACGAGCAGCTAAAAGTTGAGAATCCCTTGAGAAGATAGGAGCAACAAGGGGATTCGGTAACATCAGTCAGCAACCGACGCTTGTTGGAGTAGCCAGCTATCAACTGTTTAGGGAGTTGAATAGTAGAAAAGGAACACAATAGTCCATTCCGCCCAACGTCTTTCTTTCTGTGTCGGATTTGAACCCTTTGTTTCTCACTCATATTTTCGTCTCCCTGTTGTTTTCGGAAGCTGCTCTGTGACTAAAAAAAAGCTGCTCAAATCAAAAAAACTTTTGATCGGAGCTTGCACGTGAGTCAAAGCAAACTTGTTTGAAGTCGGTTA
This sequence comes from Thysanoteuthis rhombus, assembly GCA_963457665.1. Taxonomy (NCBI): domain Eukaryota; kingdom Metazoa; phylum Mollusca; class Cephalopoda; order Oegopsida; family Thysanoteuthidae; genus Thysanoteuthis; species Thysanoteuthis major. The sequence goes on along the minus strand of OY735203.1, from coordinate 38,878,392 downwards.
TACTGCCAATTCAATATACTTCCATATGCTTATACTACGTAAACACTCGCAATTTTCAGGCTGGACGCGATCTTCGATTCATAGTTTAAGCTAAATTTCGGAGCTAAAGCATTGACATTACCCAAAGAATTACTCAAACTGCATTCTGTTTTGATCTCTACGTTTCCAGTGACGGCTCTCTTTGACTATCGTATTGGGTAATTTTTAAGGACGCCACTAAAAAGTTGATATTTGAAACTGATTCTTTTCTCCGGTAATATTGTTTAAACGACAGAAAATCTTTATGTTGTAATTTGTACCACCCGGCTTTTGCCTAAAATGCTGTAACAAAGCTATTTTATCCTTCGTATATAAACATAGAATTGGGGATCAAATATCGAGTTATCGATAATCATGGTAGTTAGGGAGGGGTCTATAATTTCAAATAAATATTTCAAACTGTCTTTTTTGCTGTATTCTACTGAGACTTTACTAGTGTAAGTTGTAGCATTTTTTTTCCTTTGTCGGCCATTAGGTTCAAAGTCTAGTGATTTCCTGTCTTACCGCACTATACGTAGAAATGCGAATCGTGCTATAACGAACTACATTGAATCGATGGACACCTCAACTAATATATCAAATTTGTCTTCGATTCGTACTATATGTATCGACTCAAATAACGCAAACTCCATGTTTCCACGTTAAAAAAATACTAGCACTAACTCCTGCCAACTAAACGATAACAGTGAGTACCGCTATCGTTATGAAAGGCTGTAATGAAAAAGAATATAATCATTCGTACAAAACTAATACCCACCCACTTCAAAAAATTTCTATCATGAATTGAAAAGACACCAAGCAGACACATCAATTATAAATTCTCAGATGAATAAGTGATGAAGCCAAACTAACCCTACAAACTATCAATAAAAACAAGAATGATATCACTCCTCATGGAGACAAAAATACCAGCATCAGCTCATGCTATTGATATCAAGTGTACCCTAGACACCAAAATGTAGAAGAAGCCATGAAAAATATTTGCCAATATCTACCACTGACACTATTAAAAAAGTAAAATTGACAATTACAATGAAAAAAATGAAACCTCCTAATGACAGAAAATCCCATCCGAATATCACTACAAAAAACAAACATTTTATACTAATTGAGAGAATGCACCCATAATACTACATTTGTACGATATACAGCTACAACAATTTGCAGAAGACTAACATTTCATTTTTCAGACTTTTGTTCCATTTATCAACATTTGAAACGAAAAACAATTGGCCCCCCTGCAATATTAGGAAAATACTCATTGAAATTACAACAATTTAGAAAACTCTAACGCGACAAAAAGATCAACATTAGAAGCACATCAAATTAAAACAAACAAAAAACCTCAAATAAACAAAATCTCATTTCAAATAGGCGCCAACGCCCTATAATACATTTAAGACAACGTAACTTCCATTACCAGAACAGAATTATTAGAACAACCTGTAAATTCAAACTGAAATGATATAACTATCAAAACATACAATTAAAAAACTGTTAATAAAGTGTTAAATTCTGCAGAATTTTTTTTAAAGAAATGAATTTTTCAATGTTGTCAATTTTTTTACTTAAAAGATGACCGTGAAAGAATACGTCCCAAAATGTAAACACATCTTCCTTTGAGCACTATCTATAATTTAATTTCCTACGAAATCATCCAGCGCTTTTAGAGATATTGAGCTGTGTTCATATAGATAAGATGTATGGGAGGTGATTGTGGAGAATTCTTGAATCAGCCCCAAAATGGACACACTTCTAACTTTGTCCATAAGATTTCGACAAAATTCATCGAGTATTTTTTGACATAATATAAATAGATGTAATTCAATAGTAATATTTCATCAGATTTTGAGCAATTTCGGTGTTTGTTATGCCATATAGACTTTTCCAAGTGTTATTACTTTTTTTCCTTTATGAAAGAATGTTTTAGTTATCTTCAATCTGTATCACACAGAAAATCGACTAGCATGACTTCTCTCTTGTTTCTTTAGCTTATTCCATATTCTCATGCACTATATTCATTTTCTTTCCAAACCTTAGTCAGTCAATTGTTATGGCGTAATTTGTCTTATCTTGGTCAATCATATCGCCACACTCGTCGTAGAACTCTTCTATCACCAGTTCAGAACTTCTCAAAGTAGGTGCATGTACTTGGGTTACTTTTGGTGTGTATCTCATGTTTAATCTGACTACTATGCAAGCTATTTTGGTGGATATGCTGACGAAATTTATAGCATTTGACAGACGATGTTTCAATAGGAGCGTCGCAATATTTATAAGGTTATGCTGTCATTAAGGTTTGTTGCTATTTGAGTCGCTGCCACTATTGTCTGGTAAGTTTTCGGGTTGATGCCATATTATTCGATATATCGGACTTTTATGGAGAGAGTGATTTCAGGAATAACTAATAATAGAAATAATCCACATGTACTCGGAAGAGGGCCACAATGTAGGATATCGTACAAGTAATCTAGCGATGGAAATGGAGATGGGCGGGGAGCATATCGAGGAAATGAGACAACAAATGGAGTAAACGGTTAATCAACTGAGGTCTGTTGGAAAGTAAACACAATAAGAAAAACAAACACAAAGTGGAGAGACAAAAAACTAAATTTTGCCGGTAAGACAGGACAGATAATAATGCAATAACGCTCGTCATGGAAAGAAATAGGAAAAAAGTTTTCCTTGAAATATTATCCTCATCCTACTTTCAAACTATTTTTTGGCAGCTGGGGGAGGATCTGCCTTAACCACACCTGCCTCTTATACCAGCATGCCTTTGCCAGAAATTGAACAATTTCTTATATCTTTGTTTGCAAAAGCAAAGCCAACATCTAACAAGGCTGCAAATGGGTGTAACTTTTTTCCCTACAGTTACTGCCTAGGCAGGTAGGCTGATTATGAGAGGTTGATTTCCTTAAACGCTTACCCACCAGCCCTCTTTTTCGTCTACTGTCATGATGAACCGGTGACAAGCATTTTTCAATATACCAAGGGGTTTGAAATGTAGATCCATGCATTCCTGAAGGGCGTTCCTTCAGCCACCATTTCAACTCAATGTCTCAATTGTGTTCAACATGCTGATAGTCGTTATGTTAATCCCGATTTATCAGTCAACACAAACGTATGTAATCACATGGGGAAATAGATTGACAAAATGTATCTGGCTATTTGGAGATCATCCGAAAGTACTTGCCCAGGTCAAGTTATCCCGTGACCCTTATATCGTCTATCGGTGAAATTTCAAGATTGGATAAATCCATCCTTTATTTTAGCCGATAAATATCAATACTGAATGCATTTATTTCTCTATTGTCAAAATGTTGGTCTTGTATCATAACAGCATTTCAGGAACGATGTAGAGCAAAAGAATAATGCATCAATGAGCAATGTTGATGTTTCGAAATTCGTCTACGTTTTTGGAAAGTTGCTTCAGTGAGCAAAGTGATATTTTACTCTATTTTGCAGTTCATATTTTGCAATTAAGGGCACAATTTTGACGCCAGCAGATTTATTGAACAAAACTATTAAAATGACTTCAATTTTTTGAATCATTTAGAATTCATTAATTATCAATCCGTATTTTTTGAATATTTCATAAATTGTTGGATATTTACATCAATGAAAAAATATTCATGTTGATTTTTTCACAGGCAAGCATTATAATCAATGCAATAAAGATCTTTTTTCAATGATAAATTAAATATCTTTGAAGTGAAAGGGCAAAGTTATATACATTGATTTTTCAAAGTATAGTTTTTAACAAGTGTAAAAGATTATCGCACGAACGTTTTCCCTTTTCTACATATCAAAGGGGGATTTTTTTCAATCAGAGAAATCTCTCGTACTTCTCTTCTCTGATGGTATAATGATTGTATTTCTAAGTGTCTGTGTAAGTGAGTTAACAGGTGTGCCGCGTAATGAAGTAAAAAGCATTTATTTTACTAAACAAATACGTCCTCAACAAAAACAAGCTAATAATCGAGTAATTACGGATCAAACCTCGAAAATAACTCATATACTTTTATAAAACTACAAAAGTAGAATACTCATTAATATTCAAAAATTATTACTTCATTTTAGATTTTTTTTGGTAGATTGACACTCATGAATGCACCATTCCTTTCATATAAATACTTACAAACGTACATTTCAGTCAAATATTTATACAGAGTATACTTATGTGGAATATGATATATTTTGTTTGCCAAAGAATGAGGTTTATTGTTGTTGAGTTTATTTATATGTTCTATAGTTTGAGCACAAAATTTGTTGTATATTTATTTGCAAAAGCTACAGGGCAATCCGTCGACCATATTTTTCAAGTCAATCAGCGATAAGCAAATAATGAGACTTTATGTTCTCATCGCGAATTGTAGTGCCATCTTGGCTTCCGACCCACAGGCTCGCCCGTTTTTTTGAAAGACTTGATTATCTCATCTAATCTCCCTTACTCCATCTCGCCTCTATCTCTCTCAACCTTCCATGTATTACATGTCTCTGTCTCTGTTTCCTCTGATCTTTTTTCCCTCTTTCACTCATTCCTCTTTGTCTCTCATTCAATTATTCTTCCATCTTCCATTAATCTCCTCTCTCCAAAATCTACTACATATATATATATACTTTGCTTCAATGCTACGAAGAAATGGCCTCGTTCCAGTCATTCAAATGCGAAGAGTCTGTGGTCTTCTAAAATTACTGCTTTACTTTGGCTCGAGCACTGATCTCTCTATCTCTTCATGCATTTTCCAATGATACCACTGATTTATGTTTGCGTCTTTAATAATTTCATTTATTTTTCATTTCATGATGTTCTGGATAACCCTTACGTTTCCCAAATTCGGTGAAATTCAGTAAATTCTAAACATTACTCTTCGTTTCGACGTTTATACTGATTACGTCTGTGGATTTTTATTTCTGAGAAATACCATTCTCTATTCACGCTCTATCTTAGGCTGGAATACCGTTTAAGACATTCTCCTAATCTCTACTCTCTGATCTTATAAATAAATAAATAAATAAGTGTATGTGTGTGAGTAGGGTCGGGGTGTGTTTGTTTGAAGGTCAAAGACAAGGAATGCTTTTTAATTTATTTACTTCATCTGTGTTGTTTACGAACAAGTGAACGTAGGTCTGTTTTTTTGTGTATATATGCGCTTACTCACGAAATTATACATCCAGCTGCTAATCCAAAGTTTTAACTTTTATATTTTGAAGAAATATTTCGTTCTTGCAGCTAATGGCATAAGAAAGTGCCAACAGACTGTCAGAAGACATGTAAGCAGGATTCAAGAATCGCTGTCAAGATCAAATTAAGAGAGCTAGCACGGTCGTTAGAGATGAAACCCTTAAACTAGCAAATAAAGATAGATATAATCGTATAGTCTCATAGCTATATCAGAAGTACCCAATCAAATAATATCAAATAATCTAATACTGTTGGAACATTTTGAAAGTGAAACCAGAACTGAGGGAAGTAGAGATGTTATCCTATCTTTGACCAACGAACTTCAAAGATATGATAGATTATTTTATTATACTAATGTACATTTTTGGAATATTTGAACATTGCAATCATAATGGTTTTAATTAAAGAAAAGAAACTTGAAAAACCTCAACGACAATAGACGGATAAGTTTACAGATCTACGTCTACAAACTTTTCATAAAAATCATCACCGAATATCAAAGTGGTATGATGAAAACTGACCACAGGAACAAACTGGCTTTAGAAGAAGCTACTCCCCTATGGACCATCTCCATTCGATAAGTCAACTAGAATAGAAAGCAGCAAAATACAAAATCCCTCCCAACGTTGCATCTATCGACTTGAATAAGGTCTCCATCTCGATGAGAATTCCCATGGTCATGATGGACATAACTATTCGAGATGTATGTCTTGTATACGTCAGAGTACTGCAGCATATGTATCGTCGCAGCAGCTCTTTTATCAGGTCATGTTAAGACCTTGGACCCTTTCAGCTCTAAGATGGTGTACAGCAAGATGATAATATCCCATTCAAGTTCTACTTTATATGATATTCCAAAATCTGCTGTGATATAAAGGAATCAGAAGAGACAGCAAATATTTGAGCAGCCTCAAATTTGCAGACGACATCGGCTTTCTTGCAGAAAACCTTCACAACTTCCAACAAAAGCTAGATGAACTAAATGAAAAAAAGGAAATAGGCACCTTACGCCAAAAATTCAGAAAAACAAAGTGTATGTGCAACAATCACGTCTGAAATGAACTAACAACGATCAAAATCGAAAAGCATACTGGAGGAAGTAGAACACTACATCTGCCGATGACAGCTAATCACCATGAAATCATCTAGAGAAGAAAGCAGGCAAAGAATCACACCAAGTCGGTAAGCTTTTGTCAGCGCAAGCTCAACCTTCAAGAACTAGAGACTTCCCTTAGAAGAGTATACAACCAATGTGTCCTGATATTCACCTATTGAGCTGCAACATGGAATATAACCAAGAAAATCACCCATCTAACTGAAATGCATGCAACGTGCACATGAAAGAATCATGCTCAACTTTACATAGAGAGATCAATACATCAGAGAGAAACAAGAGTCCAGGACATCGAAGAATCCCTTAAAGAACTAAATGGCAATGGGCTGGTCGTGCAAGAATTGTAGACAACCTATTGACATTACGACTTACATCATGGATCTGAAAGTATCAGATGCACGACCAAAACTGACGGAGTACAAGATGGGGATACAAATTAGACTTGTTCAGAAAGTATTGGCTCTACTAGGTTCAATCCTAGTGTGAGACAATATAACAATACTACTAATGCTAAGAGGGGAATGCAGTCAATATACCCCCGTCGGATCAATGATGGGTTCAGTTTGTTACTTCCCCACACCTACCAGATGATACCTGATGAAGGCCGTACAATGCAACGGCCAAAACGTTGTATGAAAAACAACCAAGATGACGATGGTCCGAATATTGATAGAAATACTATTTTAGAGATGATTCAATATTTTACTAAATCTGGATGGCCATTGGATATCAATCATATTATAATGGTGGATAGTATTCATAGGCATAGAATCAGATAATTAAAACATACTCAGCAACTCAATGTTTGACACTAATTACGATAAGCAAACCATGACTTCACCAGAGATTCTAGATACTATCATTGGGAAGATTGAAATGATGATACCCAATGCAATCATGACTTTCGACAAACTTCATACCTTGTTGGTTATAAACTGTCAAATTGATCAATGTCTCATTCCTTCATGCTACAGATTATAATTACTCATTTAGGACATAATCATTGAAAACAATGTAAAAATCAAATACACACATGAAAAGAGGCACACACATGCACTCACACACACTGATACACAGAGCCACAAATCACTCAATATAAAGTGAATAATAAAATTGGAGAATCATCTGACTCCATTTCATCAGACATCATCATCATTAGCCTATCGGAGTCCGTCCTCCTCGCTATTTCGCCAGACAGCTATATTGTGGGCGTCGTGGAGCAAACATTCTCTGAACTCGTTCAAGACTGGTTAGATTTTTTTGTTCTTGAAAGTTGAGCTCGCATCACTGAAAGCTTGCCTACCCAGAGTGATTCTTCGCTTGATTTGTTTTTTTTTTCGGGGAATTCATGGAGATTCGCTATCCGAAGTAAACGCAATGGTCTAGTTTCTCCAGCTCTGCGTGTTTCATTTTAATTGTTGCATCCTTGTCTTCAATATTTTTCTTGAACATAACACTTGTTTTACTGAGATATATGTGGAGTCCAACATTTTTGTATGTTTCCATCCAGTTCGTATAGCATTAATTGGAGATCATGAACGTTTTCTGCAAAAAGGATGATGTCATCAGAGGTCACTTGAGTATTCGCTGTCTACTCTGGTTTCTTTATTTTCCCCGTCTAGGAATATATGACATCATTTCTGACGCGTTTTAACCGGTGTAAAGTTTGTTTTTGTTTTTTCAGAAAAAATAGACAGGTCAAGTCTCACCTATTCTCACATTCACACATACATCCAGATTTGAGACACTCACAAATGATTTTCATACTAGTTATACAAACATGCAAAACCTGATAGATTTAACTCAAAGATAGTGTACATTCAATGATTTCCACCATGCATGTCGATTAAATCTAATTCCTTGTTTCTCTATTCAATATTGCGTAATGAAACATCAAAGAATAAAATGCATCCGCTGAAAGGTTGGACACGTAATTTGTGTGTTGCAGTGATGAAAACGGCAAAATATTGCCATGTACTTCATTTAGCTTCTCTTTTCGTACATTACTCAAATTCAAGGTTCAACAGCCTACAAAGGATGTCATTAATGCAACATAGAACTTAAAAGGTACTGTGCGAGGGAAAAAGACATTTCCTCTTCGATGAAAAGCGAAAGGAGGCTAACTCTGGGTAAAATAAATGGCCACTGCTACTAAAACCTAGTGTGTATTATTTTTAACTCGGAGAGGGAACGTGTTCTATAGGAAAGCCCCATTGATTAGAATCTTGTTAACACGATGACAATAGTTTCGTCAGAAACATTAGTCAGCTAAATACTCAACATTTCATAAGGACTCGTCGTCATTGATTGGCCTGAATCTACGCAGTGCTATCATGTGTAGATACGCATTTTTCACATAATAGCCATGTACCTCTAAAATGCTATAAAATTCACGACTCTTTTACCCTTGCCATGATCTCTGGTCAAATCTGAAGGCAACATGCTATTGTAAGTGAGAGATGACTAAGCACAACTGAAGCACATACTTACTCAGCACGATAATCGTTAAATTAGATAAATTCAATATAGGTGAGGAATACGTGTAACCTTCACCTCCTTTTGAAATATCACAAAGTAGTGGACAATCATAATGTTTTGCCGCTAAATTCCTTCTCTTTGTCCATGTATTTCAAAAGCATATTCTTAAAAAAAACTTTCATTCAGTTACCTCATTGAAATCTTAGAAGTTTGCTCTCGTAAAAGCATACCAGTCAGAGTGACCCAAGTCCTTACATTGTTACCGTCTGTTATGCATGGAAATACGCTTTTTGTTGAGGTTTGCTCCGAACATGTGTTACTGTGCAAAATAAGCAAGGCGATTTATACGAAAAATTGCTCTTTCCTCAATGACTTATGAACAATTCATTTATAGAAAATTTAACCAACTTTTGCACAGAATAACCTTTTCACAATTTTTTAGTTACATCCGTCTCCATATTTTTATGGCTAAATTTATATATATATAACTAATATGAAGCAATATGATAATGTTCATCTTAGTGCATAATAATCCTCAAGAATCAATTATCCGTTTTCTTAATTGTTTTTTAATTCCAAAAAAATTATTTCATTTACATAGATATGATTGCTTATATATTTGTCTCTCTTTAGCAGAATAGTTCTTAATCGTGTTAAACTTTGTGCATAATGAGCACAAATAGTGTTGGTATCGATTTGAAAGACATGTATCGACATGTACGATAAACACAGTATATATTTTTAATGGAAAAAAATATTTTATTTCTACCGCTGTCTGGTATATTGTCAAAGGGGGATAAGGGTTCATGTAGGTTTATGTGAATATCAAATTGGGTGAGAGCTCAACAGCTTTGGGAATCTCTTTACCTGTCCAAAAGTAAAAGTGCATAAGATTCAGGAATCGCTTTACTCATCATCATCATCAGTCTTATATGGTCTGTTGTCGGACATAGACCTTCCCTAACACCCACCAAATTTCTCTATCATGGACGTCGCAGAGATGGCGTTTTCTGGATACGTCTAGTTCCTTCATCTATCTTGTTTTCCGTCGGCCTCTCTGGGGCTCCATATTGTGAGTCGTGATGTCAATCGGTTGTCTGCCATTCTTGTAACATGGCCTGCCCATTGCTATTTGAATTTCCTAATAGAATCTATGTTGTTTCCAATGCCCATTTTCTTCCTGATATATTGTGCTGTTTTGCAATCTCTCTATGAAAGGTTGAACATGAATCTCTCATGTACACGCTGCATGCTTCTCAGTTTTGGGGTCTGTCGCTTGGTTATGATCTATCTTACACTCCATTAATGACTATCGGGAGGATGCATTGGTTCATTTTTAGGATTATTGGGATCGTCTTGTTTCTGAAGGTTGAGCTTGCTCTACCAAAGGCTTGCCATCTGAGAGTGGTTCTTGGCTTGATTTTTCATTTTTGTGAGTTTCATAGAGATTTATTGTTTCAGGTAGATGTAGTGCTCTACTTAGTCTAGTTTTGAAAGTTATGTCTTTTTCTCGATGTGATTGTTGCACATGACTTGTTTTACCGAAGTTCATGTGTGGGCCAGCTGTTTTGCTTTCTTCGTTTCGCTCATCTAGCATTAGTCGGAGTTCATTTAAGTTCTCGTCTGCAAAAAAAAATCTGAGGTTGCTCAGATGTTCACTATTTTGATTCTCCTATTTTCCCAGTCCATGTTTTGGAAGATCATCTCAAGGCAGGCTGTGAAGAGTATTGGTTAGCTGGTATCACCTTGCCTTACCCCTTTTTTGAAGCTTGAAGGGTTCAGAGTCCTTATGTAGCCTGATAAATGAGTTTATGTGATTGTATATATGTTGTAGTACTTTGACGTCTACAGGGTTTACACCTTGCAGAATGATGGCTTTCATGTCAATAGGGAATTTCTACTGAGTTGAATGCCTTCTTGAAGTCTATAAATGCTACAGCGAGTGGCATTTTTTTCCTGCTTTCCCTCTCAGCTCTCAATTGAATGGAGATGGTTGGTGGTCGAGCCTGTTCCCGTGTTTGGTTTTCATCTATTGTTTTAGTGATCCAATTGGTGATGATTTTTGCGAAGAGTTTACAGATGGAGTTTAGCAGGCTTATCGGCCTGTAGTTGTTGGGGTCTTTGGGGTTTTCTTCTTTATGGAGAAACAGTGTAATAGCTTCGTTCCCGTCTTTTGGGATTTTACTCTGTTTTAGACACAAGTTGAACAGATTAGCTCGTTTTTTGTTGACGGTCTTACCAGCCTTTTTGATTAAATCTATGCTGATGTTATCTGGTCCAAGGTTTTTTCGTTTTTTGTTTGTTTGATAGCTTGTTTTACCTCCTATGATGTAACTTCTTGGAAGTCCTTGAACTGATAGTCAACATTTCACGTATCCTGGTCGTTGTATAGTTGCCAATGCCTTGAAAAGTTGAGTTTTTAGTAGAATTATTTGGCACATTTGACAATTCTGTCTATCCGATGTTATGTCTCTGTAGTCTTTGATTATGCTATTTTTTAAAAAATTTTATTTTTTTAAATTTCTGTCCCATACTGAAAGCTTTGTATATTTCTCTGAAGCCCCATCGTCATTTGAGAGTGGTTTGGATGATTGCTGTCGTATACCTTCTTTCGTTTTCTCTTGACTTATTTTTAACTGTTTTCTTTTTAGTTTGGTCTTCGCTATTTTTCCCTTGTTGTTGTTGTTGGTTTGAGTTTGGTGTGAAACATTCTTATGCGTTCTTTATTGGTATATATACTGCATCTTACATCTTACCATTCTATGGTTGCTTCCTATGTTCATTTGGTTTAGGATTTAAAAGTCATTGATGTTGTCGCCTATGTCCGTTAGGATGTAGTCTATTTTGTTTCTGGTTTCATGGTTTGTGTTCTTCCAAGTTCATTTTCTATTGAGTTTCTATTTGAAGAGCAAATTCATGATTTTTAAGTCGTTTGATCTTCCCCTCTCTCATTCTCTCTTTTGTATCCGAATTCTCCAACGCAGCATTCGTTTTCTTGTCCTACTTGTGAATCTCAATCCCCCAAGATAATGTTGAGTATTTTTTGGTATCTTATGATGGGAAGTTCTAATCATCATAGAGGGTGCCCATTTCTTCCTTGGTTGATTGCAAAATGGGAGCATACACTTGGATGACATTTAGCTTGTACCACTTTGGGAGTTGTATGGTGACGCTGGCTATACGGTCTGAGATAGCTTTGAAAGTTATCATGTTATCTTTTAAGTCTTTATTGATGAAAAAGCTTACCCCACTTTCTTTCACTTTCTCTCTTTCATAGTTGTAGCGGAGATGCTTACGTTTCAAATCGATCAGTTCTTCTGGTCTTCTCGTTTCGCTAATACTAATGATGTCCAATTTAACGTTTTGGATTTCGTTTTCTAGATGGGTTTGGTGAGAGGTTGTTGAGAGTATCCAGAATTTGCAGGTGCTGATGTATAACCCTGTTCTCTTGGTGAGGGTTCGACGGTAATCATCAAATTATTTGCTGATTTAATCATGCATTTAATAAGCAAGTAAGAAGTTTTATTGATGAACAAAAAGTAATCTACTATATGCATTGTTTTTTCTTATTTACGCCTTCTTCCTCTTTCTCTTCCTCTACCCTTTGTCTTTCTCTTCCTCTCTCCCTATGTCTCCCTCTCTCTACATATACACAACGAATCCTCTCTCTCTTTCTGTCTCTTTCTCTGTCCCCCTCTCTCTCTGTCTCTCTCTGTCTCGATATATATATATATTATATATATATATATATATATATATATATATATATATATATATATATATATATATATATATATATATAGACACACACGTGCACACATTGTAGACTTCCAATGGCAATGCTTCTCGAACAGAAAATCATCATTTGACTCTTTTGATCAATTGGATCCTGTGGTGAACAGTGAAAGAATTCCTCTTGAATGAAATTCTAAGTACATGTTCCTGAATACTAAATCTCGAATACTAAAGGAACGTAAGTAATTCGTGTCCCTGTCTGCCTGTCTGCCAGAGCATTACACCCAAACGGAATGTTTCAGACATCTGATGTTTGTTTGGATATTGACATGTCGTGATGAAACATAACTTTCTTACAAATTCCAACACACACTTTTTAGAGGGATGGGGTCAATTTATGACACAAATATCATGCCTAACAGGACACATATTTTCACACATTGGATATGATGGGATTGCTACGTAGAAAGCGTTAAGTGCTCCAATGTATTGTGTGTGTGTGTGTGTGTGAGAGAGAGAGAGAGATAGATTGTTTTTTGTTATCTTCCTCATGTCGCTTTGCATTTCCCTATGCATGATTTTCTGTCTTTCTCTGTCACCATATATCGAATTCTATGCTAAATTCCACTTTTATTTGTAGAAACATGAAACTCTTCACGTGGAATGGTTTTTTTTTGAGAGCCAATCTTTGGTTAGACTCTACGTTCCAGCTCACTGAAAAAAACATCGGGAGGAAGCATTGCTTATAGACCGTTTTTTTCAGGACTGTTGGGATTTTCTCGTTCTTGAATGTTGAGTTTGCTCTATCAGAAGCTTGTCAGCGTAGGGTGATTCTTTTCTTTCGCGGATTCTATTGGGATTCACCCTCCGGGTTAGATACATTGGTGTACTTCCCTCAGCTCTGCATTTTTGATAGTTTTTTTTCTTCACGGCATTGACTTTTTAAAAGATGCTTTTACTGTTTAGTTAATCATTTATTTTCCAAAGTTTCAATTTCTGAAGATGTAAAGCTACAATTTTAACCACGTATTCAGCCGAAAGGCAGTCGATGAAAATAAAGCACGAAATCGGTTCCGAAAATTTCGAAACGCAGATGTCTAGGACGTCTTGTGATTGATGACATCCAATCGATGGGTATCTTTGAGGCAGACCACACAAAACGAATCGAAAAGTTGCATAGTAACTAAATGATGACCATTAAACAGTTGTTAGACATCTATACTAAGTAAGGAAACAAAAAACTCAACATTCCGCTTGAATGACACAATAAAAAGCCAAAAGAACATACACGTATTGAACGAACTAGGCTACTCGACTTTGCCAAGCTCATTCACCATGTTTCTGTACGTTTCAGGCATTTCAACCATTTCTTGCAAAGATAAAATCTTCAAGTACCCTGCAGCAGTTCAAAAGCCCTTAAAAATGAATTGGTTTTATGACCCCAGAATCGTATGCATTTGGGATAAATGGACTTTTGTTTCTAGTTTTGAAAAGATAAGTCAGTTTTTGAAAAACTTATATTCTGAGCCTAGCGCTACTACATTAAAGTTATTGATATTATTCCTTTTATACTTATGCTTGAGTACTGTAATATTGGAAAATCATTGTTTCCAATTATTCTTCTGGCGAGAAAGTATAATATCCTTTTAGTGAAGATCGTAACTAGTTTCTTGTAATATCAGACTTATTTGCTATAGGTAAGATATATAGTGTACTCAATACTGGCTACGTAAAAACAAATTTATACTTTCTTTTACGGCACTTGAAAAATGAAAAATTCAAAGAGCAGAATAATTCTCTAAATAAATTAAATTCCACCAAAGGCAGCATTTTGCAACATTCCAAGAATCTCAAGTGCCTGTTTTTCCTCGTCTGCAAATCTTTCCTTGCCTCATTTTTAATACTGCTTCTTCTTCCCTCCAATAATTGATTATTTCTTTCATTTGATGTTTATAGTTTGCTTTTTTCGTGTCATCCCCGCCATTTTCATATCAGCGTCGGACTTTGCGAAAATAAAAAAGAAAAAAAGTGGTTTACAGTTCCTTTCATCGATCATTCTATGCAGGGAAATGAGCAGATGGTCGCCCGAGGTAACTGATATAACAAGGATAATAGACATAGATGTGAATGGTTTTCTCTGAGGCTGTTCAGTTGAAATGCTGATTACCACAAAGTAATTCAAAGGAAATTAAATATTACCTTCAGTTATTCGCAGAGTACACTTCATTCTCCTCTTTGGTGAATAGTATAAATTCTGTGATACCTTTGCAAATAAGTAAATATTAGGGAAAGATAAATATAACCAGTTCTCTCAGTGAATTGATCTTTTCTGGAGATTACGCATGTTAATGTATGTTCAAATGATTTTTGTTCGGTTAGTGGGTTCCATGATCTTTAAAAGATCATTGAGATGCTGCAACGGGTTTTTCGTGGCATATCTAGGGACTCTGTTTGTTCAAGAGAGGGTAAAAATGAAACTGCATGAAACATAAATGATGGTATAAACTAAGCAACTGATCAACTGCTCCTTTTTTTGCACATGTATAACATATATATATATATATATATATATATATATATATATATATATATACATACATACATATATATATATATATATATATATATATATATATATATATATATATATGTCTGTGGGTGCGTGAACGCGTGTGTATCTTTCCGTGCATGCATGTGTCACTTCGTGAGATTCTGACCAGTATTGAAGTAACAGATTTTTGACCTTAACATAACAGCATGGTACTCCACAGAGACGATAGTATCAACTATGCAAACGATCAATTGCCTTGGAAATTAGGTGATTCTTGTGGGAAATTTGCTTAGGTGATCACTCATCTACTCACGGACCAATCAGTCGTTGTAATACAACATTGATTAATTTTGTGACGATATCAGGCAATGGGTTGGTGCTGTAGATGTTGATTCATGCCTTTTCCATTGGCATTCAAAGTAAGGGAAGGTTTCAAACAAGATTTGTCGATTATTCATTGACTTTTGTTGGTAACGTCACCTTCAACTAAGAGATAACTTGAAGATTCACTTTTTCAACTTATTGTAGCTTTTCATGAAAACATTCTTGATCGAATATTCTCTGATCAGTTGCATGAAGTGGTTGTGGAGATTTGGAATCGTTCGGATACACTATTATTAAGGAGTAGAAAAGAAATACTATTCCATAAAAAGTTGGAGTGAAAAAGTCGGAATACGATTTGAATTGTGGACTCTCATACCGAGCTGGTTGGGGCTTTGTACATTCAATACGAGATACGAATTCTCTATTCAGACTTCACCCCAGTGATTCCAGTTGTTGGAGGCTGTTTGAGTCAGGAATTTGTAGTAAAAAAAGACAGTAAGTTGGAAAAAAATGGTCGATGGTGAAAATTATTTTGTTCCAGAATTCTGTAGACTTGAGTTCACAAAACATGTGTAATAAACAGGTGCTCTCACCGATATTTACTGAACTTACCAGGTTCGTGGGATAGTATCATATTCCCACTAGTGCAATGGGTCATTGAGCCCACATCAAACCTCTCTTTGTTTGCTGATATTCAAGGTAAGCGAGAAGCCTATATACCCACAAGTGATTAGAACAACACAAACTTTCAATCAAAATAATCAATCAGTTGGCAGCTTTTCAGTCTACGATAAGCTCAGCAAGTGTAAGTATCCCTTGTTTTTCAAAAATTCCCCTTACACCACGATTTTACAAAAAGGCGAATAGCTTTCGGAGGCGAAAAGCGTTGGTTTTGCAGCGAGCCCTTGTAGAGAGAGGAAACACCCGTTTCCAATTTTTCCTTCACCCAAGTCTCCTGTGGCTACTTCTATTTCAATCTCCAATGATTAACACATGTCTGTTACAATTTCAGGGATCAAGAGTGCTGGAAGAATTCTAACGGATAAATGATAATGGTATACATGCTCTGCGACATTCTGGCTCAGGAATATTGTATAGGAACACATTGCTTTCACGGATCGTGAAAACCTGCATCTTTCTTAGTATTTACTTAGACGCAAGCTGATTAAGAAACACTAAGAAATGTATACGGTACTATTCTAGGGAATTTAGAACTAAGTCCTCGCAGCTCAGCAAATGGAATCGGCGTACCATATTCAAATGCCGATTGAGACTGTTTTCGTTCATTTTGCATTGATGTCGTCGATAAAATATCATGGTTTCCCTCTTTTCTTCTCCGCCCGATTAGGTAAACGGCAAGTAGCCTACACTCTTCGGCTTTGGAAGCTTTACGAAAGAGACAATTATAAATTAGAAACTTTGTTGAGTGAGATGAGTTCGGCATGTCAGCACAGTGATCAGAACAGTGCTATGGCCAAGTAGCTGCATCCTGGTCAGTGTCCAGGTGTAATGACTATGCCTTGCTGATGGACTTGAGTGGACGGAGAAGAGATCATGAGGATGATGACGTGCACAACCTTCCTTAAATTTGATACAGGTCGAGTGCAAGTCATAACCCTAGCCAATATTCAGTCAAAAATAAGATCATACACCTGCTAAAATTACTAGCTGACCGACCTAGCTGTTTCAAGTACACACAGGTATGTGTGGGGCGCATGAATGTATGCAGATTTGAGAATGTGATCCCAGTTTATTAGAAGTGAGTTCTCAGCGAAACTTGATATACCTATCAGATGAGTGCTGCCTCTCGGAACGACCCTGGCACCAAGCAGTAAGACTTGGCAAACGAAAAGAGTTGAGCTGAGTTGATATAAGGATATTATAAAGGTAATCAAATCGTTTGGATTTTCCTCTTGAAAAACGTGGGGATGGAAACTCAGGGACAGGGAATAGACACAGCTTCTCACATAACCTTTTTTGTGAATAATTGATTGAAGTTCGATTTAATGGGTTTTCAAAATTTCAGTTATCGATACCAGTTTAGATTTCCCGTTTGGTTAGGATAAACAAAGGAACTAGGGGAGAAAATGATATTTGCTTTTAATAATTTAGGTAATATCTGAGTGGAAAATGATTTAGATATTCATCTTAAAAATGTTGGAAAAGCTCTGATACGTGTATGCTTATGGCACAAGAGTGACTGACCAATCGAGCTCAAGTGATCTCCTCCAAACTTGACTGGCTTGTGCTCTGTCACAACTTCACTTTGCGTGGGATGTTGACTCAGCAGGGGAGACAGAAGGGGTGGAGAAAAGAGAAAAAAATCTCACTCATTGGGTGACAACATTGCCTGTTATCTAAGACCGTGTTTTTGTCCGACAGTTCTTCTGATTTGGTGACAGACGGGAAATAAAATCATAATGATTTTAATCCAGCCAGGGAAGTAGGTGCCCGTCTCTCTTATCATGACGCAAAAGGCATGAAAACTCTATTCCAGGATCATTTCTCTCTCTTTTTGACAATGTTTAGATTTTCGTTTTCGGTTCATTTCTGTTCTTTGATATAAAGACGTGAATTTAGCAGAAAGGCCGTATTTGATAAGTTGCATACTTGTTAAAAGGAAGCAGAAAAATGCACCAACGTTGATACACATACTATTTGAACTAGGTTATTTATGTTCGTCTCTTTCCTTACATTGCCATTGCTATTACTTTTAAAGTGTCTCCTTAATGTGTTTACTAATTGTGGATGGAAATATTCAATCACAAGATTGTCATGACATACAGAATTCTTTTGTGTCGAATTATATCAACAGAAGCATTTTACTGGCACTTGAGAACATTTCAATGAACACAATCGACTCAGTAACAAAAACAAATTTAATATATGTAATTAAGTTACTTGGTAAGAGAGAACTAGTTTCATTCGATATTTTTAACAGAAATTTCGAACTTTATCTTGCAACAAATATGCAACATTGGAAATTGATCCGTTGTTTGTCCGTAAAAGTTGAATTCAAATGATTAACAAAAATTCATATAAAATGCAAACAATAACATAGTCATGTTCATATAAAAAAGATCAAGTCATACACACACACACACACATATATATATTTGTATGTGTGTGTTTCTGTATGTGTGTGTGTGTGTGTGATGTGGTACTAAATTTTAAACAAACAGGTTTCATGATAAAAGTCTTTCTACAAGTTTCTGTCATGATTTGTTTATTCAAGGTGTGGTGTCCACTTGTTCGTTTCTGCCATGAATTCAAAAGTTCAAGGCTGATGAGGACAAAGAGTAAAATTCGCAACCTGTGTGACTGGTTGATAATGATTTGTCCACGAAATTCACCAGCACTAAAGGCATGTGTGCGTCAGGCTTGAAGGGGGGATCCTTTTCTTTCATCTAACTAAATATCTGTCAGTAAAACTTCCCTCTCTCTGTCTCTGCTCATGTGTCTGCTTGTCTGTTTGTCTGTGTCTCTCCGTGTAAGAGCCCATCTTATTCTGTCCATAGGTATAACGGATGTCTCTATCTATTTCTGTGCCTTTCAGCCTCTCTATCTTCTCATATCTCTGTAGGGGAGAAGTTTCTCTAAGGATCTAGATCAGCCTAACCACTTCAGCCTGTCAATTATCTCTCATCCTGTATGCACATCCATCTATCTATCTATCTATCTATCTATCTATCTTATCATCAATAATAATAATAATAATAATAATAATAATAATAATAATAATAATAATAATAATTATTATTATTATTATTATTATTATCATTATTATTATTATTATTTGGAATCTCACACCAGTTGCCCGGTGGAAGTTTGAGTGACAGCAAGTCTCCTCAAGTCTCCAGCCCTCCTCCCCCAGTACTCATAGATCGCAGTAATTCTACGATTTACAGTTTCACTCCGGTTGCCCAGTGGTTATCGCTGAAGGCTGAGTGACAATAAGTCTCCTCAGGTCTTCAGCTAACGTCTCCTCACTTTCGCATATCATGACAGAGCTACAATTCGTTGCAGTAGTTATATCTCTAGCACTTTCCTCAGTATCCGTGCAGTTCCCAGTAGTGCTGTGGTCTGTACGGTCTCTATCCTCCCCCTAATCCCGATCTCCTCCAGTCTCTTCCTCAGCGTTTTGGGGACAGTTCCTAGTGCGCCCACTATGACCGGTACTACCCTGGTTTTCATGTTCCACATTTTCCTTAACTCGCTTGTTAGGTCCTGGTATTTTTCCCTTTTTTCACCTTCCTTCTTTTTTACTCCATGGTCTGCAGGTACAGCAACATCTACTTTTTGGCAGGCCTTCCTTTTTTGTCTACTATTACTAAGTCCGGTCTTCTTGCCTGGATGAGGTGGTCAGTTTGGATGTCAAAGTCCCAGAGTAGTTTGTGGTTGTCATTCTCCAAGAATGCCTCTGGTTTGTTCTGATACCGCTTTTCGACATGGCTTAATCCCATTTGTTTGCTTAGTTCCCAGTGTATCATCGTTGCTACTCTATCGTGTCTATGCTTATACTCCTTCTGGGCGAGTTGACTACATTCACTAGTTATGTGGTTTACTGTCTCATCTCTTTCACCGCACATGCGGCATTTGCTGTTTGTCTGTGTTTTGTCGATTTTTATTTTTATGTAGTTTGTCCTTATGCTTTTGTTTTGGGCTGCCATGATGAGCGATTCTGTTTCTCTCTTAAGGTTCCCTTTTCGTAACCACGTCCATGATTTCTCGTCTGCTATATCTTTTATCCGTCTTTTAAACTCACCGTACAATTTTTTTCCCTTCCCATCTTTCTTTTCTTGCTTGCTGTACTGTTCCATTGTTTTCTACTTTATTGTTTGTTGCACTATCTCTCGCACTCTTTATGATTTCTTCACTATTTGTTTGCACATATCTTTCTAGGACTGTTTTAGCTCCCTGGACACAGTCTTCTATGCTGATGAGCCCCCTACCACTTTCTTTTCTCTTAACGTATAGTCTATCTGTATCATCCCTAAGGTGTAATGCTTTATGCATCGTCATAAGTTTCCTTGTTCGCCTATCCATTGATTGGAGCTCTTCCTTTGTCCATCTTAGGAATGGTCCTGTATACCTAACTACTGATACAGCACAGGTGTTCATTCCTTTTATTAGATTTCTGCTGTTTAATTTGGTTTCTAATATTTTCCTCATCCCTCTGAGATATTCCCTCTTTATTTTCTCCTTCATCTCTTCCCGTTTTATTGTGTCACATTCAAGGACACCTAGGTACTTGTATCGGTCTTGTGCGGTCAGTGCCCTAATCTTGCTGTTGTCCGGGAGTTCAGTTCCCTCAGTCATTGAAAGCCTTCCTTTGTGCATCACCATGATTGCGCATTTTTCTATTCCAAACTCCATTCCTATGTCCTCACTATATTCCCTTACTTCGTTGAACAGAGTCTCAAGCTCTCCCCTGTTTTTTGCGAACAATTTTATATCGTCCATGTACATTAGGTGGTTGACCTTTCCTTTTGTTTTAGAGAAATGTTATCCTTTGCTGTTTTTCAGGATTCAGTTGAGTGGTATTATTGTTAGAACAAATAATAGTGGGGACAACGAGTCTCCTTGGAAGATTCCCCTTTTTACCCCATCCTCTGCTAGTTTGTCCCCTGCGGCTGTCAATTCTACTTTCCAGTTTTTCATCGAATTTCCAATTAATTATCCACCGGTTCGCTAATTTTGAACATTCTAAGGCATTCGAGTATCCAGCTATGTGGAATCATATCGTATGCCTTTTTGTAATCAATCCATCCCATTGCGATATTCTTTCTCCTTTTCCTCACTTCTCTTAAGATCATCTGGTCTATGTAGAGTAAATCGTTTGCCCCTTTGGTTCCTATCCTACACCCTTTCTGTTGTTCTGGTAGTAGTCCCCTTCTATCCATTGACATGTATATTCTCTCTGCTATTTGCCCGGTCAGGATTTTCCACATAAGTGGTAAGCACGTGATTGGTCTATAGTTGCTTGCTATGTTCCCCTTTTCTGGGTCTTTTTGGATGAGGGTGGTTCTGCCTTTAGTCATCCATTCTAGTGCTTTGCCTTCGTTTGGACAATTTTCGAGTAGATGAGTGAGTCTGCCGTGTAATGTGGTGAATTTTTTGAACCAATACCCATGGATCCCGTCGGGCCCCGGTGCTTTCCAGTTGGCTATTTTCCTAAGAGTATGTTTCAATGTGGTTTCATTCAGTACTATTGGTTCTCCCCTGTCATTATCTTCTAGTTCTTTTCTCATGTCTCCCAACCATTGCGGTGTTACGTTGTGTCTTTTTGGGTGCCCCCATATGCTATTCCAATAGTTCTTGGCCTCTGTGGCATCTGGTTTCATGTCCTGCCTTCTTTCCCCATTTAAATCTTGGTAAAAATTCTTCTCATTGTTTTGGAATGTGCGGTTTTGTGTGTAATGGGCCGTTCTTAGTCTGTATCTTTTCAGTCTTGCCTCTTTGGTTAGTCTTTTCAGGTGTAACTCTTCGACTACAGTCGCGATGCCTTTTTGCGTTACCTTGTATTTATTATTATTATTATTATTATCATTATTATTATTATTATTATTATTATTATTATTATTATTATTATTATTATTATTATTATTATTATTATTCCTAACCAAAGTTTTGTTGAATTTGTTTGGTATACTGCTTGTTGTTTCATTTATTGTCAATCTTCGTCGGTTGAATTTTCAATTTTAAAGGCAAAAGCAAAAACAGGATAGGATGCATTGTATTTCCCTATCTTGAAAGGCTAACTTCTTGTTGCCTTGTGGAATTAGTAGCAGGAGGGAGAGTGTCAAGATCACAATTACTCTGGCATAGTGTTGTGTTTGAAATGCTGAGGCATTTACCGTCTGCCCGAGATTTTTCTCATTTTACTGAAACTAATACTTGCAGGATTCCGTTTTGTTTATTTCAACTTCACATAGCATAACCAGGAAACAAGTCAGAAGCAAGTGGAAAATCATCTTAAGTAAAGTTAACGACTAACAGGGGCCATCCTCTCATGTTAATACCTAACTGATGTAGCGTTAAAAAATGAGTTTATTTTGAATTTCGGTTGTCAATCGTAAACTCTTTTGTGTGCAGAAATTTTAATATCAAAGGTGGAAGAAAAACGGGGTTTGGAATAAATGTATATCTCAAACTCCAAATCTAGCTTCTTGTGGGATTTTCACTGAGACTTGAAATGAATATGGGACAGATATGACCATCCTTAAAACACTTACATAGTCACATGTCAATTGAAAGAAACTAAATATGAGGGGATAGTAGCTAATTTTGAAGCATAGTGGCACGTATTGAGTAATTAATTGAAGACGATGATCCTATCAAGTGCTGCACACGCCCATATGCTTTCTCCTTGTAAGTGAATGCAATGGGTGCTTGAGCCACAACCAAAAAGTGAGATGCAAATCAAGATTTGTGTGTGATAACCGATAGGTGCACCTTTGTTGAGCCACCAGGTGGGACCCCGTCGTCATCTTGCGACTAATAGCCAAAAACCCACGCTTGTGTTTCCCTTAATGGCCCTTCAGGGGTGACACGCTTATTGCAGAGTTACTGTTGACCCAAACCCCGCTTTATGCTCCTTTAGTGGCAGTAAAAAAGGACTCAATCATCACCGAGCAGCTGTTAGCCAGAGTAAGGAGAGAAAATGGACAGAAGAAAACAAAATGTTGTCAAGTAAACAATCTGAACAGTGCTACAGAGAATGCAGGCTCAAAATATGGGGCAAGCCCCCTTTTTATAGGCATCAAATCAATGCATTTGAATCAAGCAAAACCAACCCTAACTATCAATGGCTATCAGAGATTGAACTAAGGAAATCTGCAATAAGATAAAGAAAGAAAAACGCGGCCCAGCCGAAGAAAATCATCAAACTGGTCAAAGAAAATAAATGACGAAATAGAAACAAATTCAAGCCAAAAAAAAAAAAGAAAAGAAATCATACAAGAAAAACACTGCCATGAGAAATGTCTGGAAAAATTGAAGAGTCAACTGAACATATCAACTACATCTTACAGCATATCAGAACAAACAATTTAACAGAGCTCAACAACCCGATCTTTGCTCAGACAAAAATGGTAACATTCCTCTCTACAACACAAGAAAAGAGAAGTTGTCAGAATGGATGATTAAAACAAGAACTAGGCTTGTTAAAAAGGACACTCAGGAAGGGAATCAGGCGAACAATTATAGACCGATAACGTGCCTACGACCAATGTTGAAATTTCTGATAGTAGAGAGAATATTCTACTGAATGGAGAGGAGCATTAGCAGTTAAATAGAAATAATTCAGGAGAGGAACCAAATTGACCGGATGATTATAATGAAGTTAGGTAAAAAGAAGAAAAATGTTGCGATCAGATGGATCGACTGTAAGAAAACATGCAACGTGATCCGATATAAGTATATACTCTAATGCCTGGAGATATTCAAGATCAGCAAACCAGTGGTAGGTTTCATGGCCAACTATGAAAAACTGGAAGAGCTATAAGGGAAAACATAGAAAAGGCAAGTATTAGAAGGGAAATTCTCCAAGGAAACTCACAGTCCTCATCACTATTTGTTTAGACCATGATACCACTCAAAAGAATCTTGAAAAACAGCAGAGTATACCGATCTTCGAAAATAAAGGGAAAAACCAATCACCTCATGTACATGAACAGTAAGAAAACATAAAAGAGGGGAGAGCAACAAAGTGAAAAGAACGAAAGTAAAGAACAAAATAAAAAGCTAGTAGCAGCAGAAAGAATCAAATTACCGGACGACAGCAAAAATCAGAGCAATGCCCACACCGGTATAATACTTGGAAGTTCTAGAATGTGACGAGATGAAAAAGGGGAGAAATAGACGAAAAATAAAAAAGAATACATGAGATATTAGAAATCTAGGTAAACAGCAGAAATCTGATAACATGAATGAACACATGGCCAGTGTTGGTACTGAGATACACAAGTCCATTCTTTACATGGACAAATAAGAAGACTCCTATCAATTGATCGGCCAACGAGTAAGTTTTTGACAATGCACAAGGAATTACACCTGTAGGATTACATGGATAGATGGTATGTGAAGAGGAAAGTAGTCGCTAAAGGACTCGTCAGCATAGAAGACTGTGTCTAAAATGCCAAAACAGGATGAGAAAATGTGTAAGCAAATAATGGAGAACTTATAAAAGCGCCTGAAGCAGTGCATCGAACAACAAAAAGTAGTAAACGAAGGAGTGGCATAGCGAATTAGTGGAAAAGGAAATAGAAGAAAACTTTACTGGAAATTCAAAAGGCGGATACAAAATTTCGCAGACAAGAGATCATATATATGGTTACACAAAGTAAACCTGGAGAGAGGAACAGAATTACCCTCAATGGCAGCCTTGAAACAAACGCATTCGGTAAAACTATGTCACTGAGAAAATCAGCAGAACACATTCAAGCAGCAAATACTGCTTATGTTGAGAAAGGGTTAAGACCACATAAGTGGTGAATATCATCAACAAGACCAGTTAGAGTACAAAAGCAAACGTAGCAGGGCAGTTTTAGTGGCACATTGGGGACTGGATATACGACTGGAATACGACTTAACAGGCATATGGTATCAACATAAATTAGAGACAGCCCCAAATTATTTTGACATCCAAACTGGAAAACTTAAGCCAAACAAGAAGACCAGACCTGGTAATTGTGGACGAGGGTAGGAGACCCTGCTAGAAAGAAGGTGTTACCTTACCAGTGGATCACAGGAAAAAAAAATTAAAAGCTAAGGAAATACAGGGACCTCGTAAAGGCAACTCAAAAAGAGTATTACCTGATATCGCAGATGAACTCTGAACATTACCAAAGACACTAAAACGAGACCGGACAACTGGAGACATGGGGGAAGGATTAAGACTATACAGACCACAGCTCTACTGGGGACTGCATGAATATAGGGGAGACTTTTTGAAATATGTGAATTATGACACAAAACCCGGTAGCAATAGCCCAATATCAATGAAAAACGCATGGCAGAGACGGTAAAACTGCTGGGATAGGTGAAGATGATATGAGAGCGATAACCACCCGGCAAATGGTGCAGAACTGTTATCTGTAAAATGGAAGATGGAAACCACAAATTACTTTGGGACTTCCAAACTGAAAACCTAATCCAAGCGATACGACAGGACTTAGTGATCATGAACAAGATGAGTAGAACCTACCGAATGATAGACGTGGCTGTGCCTGCAGATCACTGAGTGAATAAGAAAGAGAGTGAAAAACTGGAAAAATATCAGGACTTGGCAAGAGAACTGGCAAGAGAACTTGACAAGGTGTGGAACATGAAAGTTAGGATAGTTCCAGTTATGATAGGTGCACTCGGGAGGATTGAGACTGTATAGAACACAGCACTGCTGGGAACGGCATGAATACTAAAGAAAGTGATAGAAATACGAGACCTACGACCCCAGCTGATAGTAGTGGCCAAACAACGAAGGAAGAGAATACAATAAACACCGAAATAATGGTTGAGGTAAAAACCACAGCACTGCTTTCAGTAATGACCGACGGGTAGGTGGTGTGGAACTGTAAACTACAGTGCTGCTGTGGACTATGAGAGTACGGGGGAGAGGGCTGAATAACTTGAGGAGACTTGCTCCCACTCAGTCTTCAGCAGTAACTACCAGAAAAATGCAAATAATAATAATAATAATAAAACCAGATGCCACAGAGGCCAAGAACTATTGGAATAGCATATGGGGGCACCCAAAAAGACACAATGTAACACCGCAATGGTTAGGAAACATGAGAAAAGAACTAGAAGATATAGACATATAGATTTGTTCTAACAATGATACCGCTTAACAGAATCCTGAAAAACAGCAAAGGATACCACTTCTCTAAAACAAAAGGAAAGGTCAACCACCTAATGTACATGGACGATATTAAATCGTTTGCAAGAAACAGGGGAGAGCTTGAGACTCTGTTCAACGAAGTGAGGGAATATAGTGAGGACATAGGAATGGAGTTTGGGATAAAAAATGCACAATCATGGTGATGCACAAAGGAAGGCTTTCAATGACTGAGGGAATTGAACTTCCGGACAACAACAAGATTAGGGCATTGACTGCACAAGACCGATACAAGTACCTAGGTGTCCTTGAATGTGACACGATAAAACGGGAAGAGATGAAGGAGAAAATTAAAAGAGAATACCTCAGAAGGATAAGGAAAATATTAGAAACCAAATTAAATAGCAGAAATCTAATAAAAGGAATGAACACCTGGGCTGTGTCAGTAGTTAGGTATACAGGACCGTTCCTAGGATGAACAAAGGAAGAGCTCCAATCAATGGATAGGCGAACAAGGAAACTTATGACGATGCATAAAGCATTACACCTTAGGGATGATACAGATAGACTATACGTTAAGAGAAAAGACGGTGGTAGGGGGCTCATCAGCATAGAAGATTGTGTCCAGAGAGCTAAAGTAGTCCTAGATAGATATGTGCAAACAAATAGTGAAGAAATCATAAAGAGCGCGAGGGATAGTGCAACAAACAATAAAGTAGAAAACAATGGAACAGTACAGCAAACTAGAAAAGAAAAGTGGGAAGAAAAAATTGAACGGAGAATTTAAAAGACGGATAGGAGATGTGGCAGACGATAGATCATGGACATGGTTACGAAAAGGAAACCTGAAGAGAGAAACAGAATCGCTCATCATGGCAGCTCAGAACAAAAGCATCAGGACAAACAAAATGAAAAAAAAAATCGACAGAACACAAACAAGTGCCACCCGTGCGGTGAAAGATATGAGACCCTAAACCATATAACTTGTGAATGTAATCAACTCGTCCAGAAGGAATATAAGCACTGACACGATAGAGTAGCAACGATGATGCACTGCCAACTGAGTAAACAGATGGGATTCAACAATGCGGAAAAATGGTATCAGCACAAACCAGATGCAGCCCCGGAGAATAGTAACTGCAAACTACTCTAGGACTTTGACATCAAAACTGACCACCTCATCCAGGCAAGAAAACTGGACTTAGTCATCGTAGACAAAAAGAGGAAGACCTGCCAAATAGTAGACGTTGCTGTACCTGCAGACCATAGAGTAAAGAGGAAGGAGAGTGAAAAACTGGAAAAATACCAAGATCTAGCGAGAGGACTGAAGAAGATGTGGAACATGAATGTCAGGGTAGTGCCAGTCATTGTAGGCGCAGTAAGAACTGTCCCAAAGACACTGGGGGTGAGACTGGAGGAGATCGGGATAAAAGGAAGGATTGAGACTGTAAAGACCACGACACTGCACAGATACTGAAGAAAGTGATAGAAATATAAAGACTGCAACACTAATTGTTAACAGTGGATTAACAGAGGAAGAGAAATGAAAGCATAAATGTGAACCACGGCACTGGCATGTTGGCAAAGGAGAGAAGAGATGTTGGCTGAAGACCTGAGGAGACTTATTGTAACTCAGCAATGACTATTGGGCAACCAGTGTGAAACAGTAAACAGCAGTGTTACTGTTGCCAATGAGGAAAAGGTGAGATGGCCTGGAGACTTGCGGACACTTGCTGTCACTCAACCTCCTGCAGTAACCATCAGGCAAGTGGAGTGAGATTGTAAACAACAACAACAACAATAATAATAATAATAATAATAATAATAATAATAATAATAATAATAATAATAATAATAATAATAATAGTAGTAGTAATAATAATAAGCAAATGAATAAAAATGAAAAATATTCATTAGAAGTCTATATGTACACGTCACTTCATGTTTAAAGCTCAAATTATACCCCTTGAACAGCAAACACAGTTTATATTGTCTTGGAATTGTGTCCCGAACGTCAATAAATGTATCTCTTTCAGATATCAATTCATTTTCATCGTAGTTCATTATTAGTGCAGTGTGACTTAAATCATTAATTTTAAGTAATCTCAATGCGAAGAAAAGTCGGTAAATCTCGTGATTTCAGTAGGCATTGCAACTTTACTTGGGCAAATGCTTGAAAATATATCCTTCAGAAGGAATCTGGCCCTTCGATGAAAATGGGAAAATGCGCTATCTCTTTGGAAGGTAAATTTCTCCCTTCTATCTAGAAAGCCTGATACAGTTGCAACTAAAAGCATGAGCATGTGTATAAATACTTCAGATTCTCTGTTTATGAATATACTACCTGTGGTATCAGGTGTTGCCCGGGAAAGCAAAGGCAGCAAATCTAACATCACTACGAAGCAAATAAATATATTTACCAAATACGACATTGATGGTTGGGACTGACCACACGTCTTGAAAGACACGCACAGGCCTGCACAAATCCTCAGTGAGCTCTGCTTACCCAATTCTAAAGTTAAAAAAATCATTTTTTCTAAAAACTCAGAATTTATGTACTCACACCTGGTGTTAGATATTCTCTCGTCAGACTCTTGGATTCAAATAGAGCCTTGCTTTGTTGTTTTGTTTGGGTTAGGACCTGGCTTGAAAGGGGGTTTAGAGTTTTTGCTCAAAGGAAAATATATTTTATTGACAACTTAGGGCTAGATTCTTCAAAAATTACAGCCAAACTGAAAGAGGGAGAGAAATTCGCATCCACAGATTTCATATGACGTATGAAAAAAATGCTCAGGCATAATAGTCACGTTGTAAATACAGTACCGTTGAGAACTTTAAAATTTTCAGAAGGTTTCAATGCTTGATAGATTGAAAGGAAATAAGATAAAAAGGTTTTGGTTTACTCCGTTGGAGTTTCTACTCGGCAACCGATTCCATTTTCAGTATCATTAAACACTAGACTTTTATCAGTACCAACGGTTATCACCTTGTTAACAGCATGCAGGTCAAACTATCTATCGTATGCAAATTCTGGGACAATAAAATTCAGTTTGATATTTTGGTTTTGTTATTATCAGAACGTTTTGCTCGATTATTCCAGTCTTTTTCAGGGTTACAATCTGAATTGAATCGGAGGGAGTACCCTCCTCGAGCAAAACAGACCAGAATGTAACCCACAGCAGGATAGTACACGCAGTCACCTAGCTCCCACTGGCCTTATCATTCATTCTAAAAGAATGCATACCATATTTGGATCGAAGAAATTCAAAAAGATGAATGCAGTTGTCCGAAAATGGGATGATAATGAGCTATCGTCAGCAGCTGCACAGCAATAGCCTTTAACATCCGTCGTTGACAGAGACCATATCTGAGAACTGCCAGATCTCAAGATCGTAGGTGTGCAGAGCCAGTAATCTCTGAAGTTTTCAAAACCAACTTGTCATCTTTTTCACAATTTTGCTTATGATTTCTAGAGATCCATGTGTGTCGAATGAGGAACTTTATCAGTTGTTTTAATCAGGAGGGCAAATATTTTGTGATGCCTTACCTTCTTAGCAACAGTTATCTATCAGTAGAAGAATTTAAAAAATCATACAAATACACTTTTCCCTAAATTTTCCGCTATATATTGTTTGTTTACTCCAAGTCGTTGACGTTTGTTTTTCTGACATATCACGCTACGATATCTACTCGCTTTGCCCATCTATATCTCTTATTCGTCGTCATTAAACATTGTAGGGTGCAGCTCCTCAGCTAAAAACAAAACAATAATACTGTATGGCATACTAGCAGTAGCACTTGTAGCAGAGGTTGAGGTTTGAATGAATTCATCGATAAAAGGGACACAAAGTTTATAGGCAAAGAATATCCATTTCTGATAAAGTTGGAAGCATTTATATCTATCTTGATATTTTCGTTGCAAATATATCGAGATGGATACTGAAAGAGACTACAAGGTAACGATCTTCTCATGGAAGTTAAGTACTGATTTGCATATAATAAGATGATATTTATATGATAGGCAATGGGCTTGGCGCCACTGCTGAATCTTCCTCTGTTTTTTCGACCAGGAAGTTATGCTATCACTGATTCTTTCTCGAGATAAAGCGGATATTCATTCTTGTAAAATTTATGCTTCGAATACGATATATATACATATATATATATATATATATATATATATACATATATATATATATATATATATATATATATATAACAAGTACGTATCATTCTGAAGAAATCTTTATCCGATCAGTGCTCAGTACTTAAGTAGTGGAGGCAATGTATCGATTGAATATGACAATGGTATACCCTTGTCAACTCCTCAAATAAACAGTGTAACTTCCACACATGGCGCCTGAGTTTATTATTCAACTTGCTATTTGGTTAGATAATTTTGTGGTTTATTCCTATCACAAAAATTTTCTTTTTACAATGTTATTTCTTTTTTTTTTTTTGGAAACTGCACTAGTACATTTTTATTTTCATTTTTAGTTCCTTGGTCTTTAATATATTTTTTTTTTTGTACCAACATTTGATCTTTTACTTCATATCAGTTTTTTAGGGTTTTTTTTATCCCAGAATTCTACAAAACTGGAAGTTCATTTCTAGAAATTTAAGGATAGAAAAAAAGATCCAAAAAAAAGAATAGAAATTCCTTTTAGAAGCCGACGAGTGTGGAAACCTCATTTCAAGGCGCAATTTGCTCCTCACTGAAAAACTACAAATTTTAAGATCAAAGGATGAAAATGAATAAAAATTCAGAAAGTAACTATAGATAGGAATTGGAATGATACAAAATAACCTTAATGAATAGTATACACTGTTCAAAAACAATTAAAAAAAAGTTTTAAGCAGATTAAAATGAAATGATACAATGGAGTGATAAACTTTTATCAAACTAAAACAACCAAAAATCATTTTAATGAAGTAATTTTTGTTCCGTAAAAAGAACCAAATGAAATAATAAAAGATTGAAGCATGCTTGAAAACAGGTAAATGATGTGAATCAAAGATAGAATATACTTGAACAAATAATACCTTTTAATTTAACGAACAAATAAAACTATGTATTCAGAAGAGAGCAAAAAACAAATATTAGAGAACAATTGAAAGCAGAAAAACTAATTGCAATATAAACTGAGTAGACAAACTGTATCATAACACATACAATAATACATCCCGCTCCAACCACCAAATTTCGTATCAAAGTGAAAGTTATCATCACATACAACGGTTCCATACCGATATTCTCTAAACATGAAAACTGTGTGTGATAGCTACATTATAGCAGCTATGATGTATGGTTGCAAAAATTGGAAAATGACGAAAGAAACTGAAAACCAACTCAGAATTGCACTGTGAACCACGGAAAGAACAATGATAGGGTTAGCAGTAAGTGATAAAAAAAGATCAACCCGGATGGGGTGGACAAGGGTGGAAGATTGTGTACAAATGACTCAACGCTAAAAACAAAAACAAAAAATTTGGCTGGATATGTAACAGCAAGAAGAGAGAACAGCTGGAACATAAGCTTAACAGATGTTAAAGCAATGGAGGGAAATATGAAAGATCTTTGTCTAGGCAAGGACAGATGATGATGAAATATATACTAGTTGGGGTATCTGGTGTTGAATAATACAAACACTTCAAAAACACAAAAAAGCATTTGGAGTTTCATGTAGATTTCATGGAATGAAGAGAAATTAAATTTGTGCTCCCTTACCCGTTCGATCTACACACACTCCTAAGTATATCCGTGCAAGCCACCGCAAGCACGCCGTCAGGCCTGCACTTGCCTCGTAAATCCTTCAAGACTTATTGGTTATCGAAACTGAGAATCCGTTTGCTTACTTTTGGCGTTAGTAGTTCATGTGCCCGGACAGGTAATCAAATCCAAACAGTGCCTATGTTTTATCAACGTATTTGCGTTTGAAAACATGGTATGATAAGAATCGGAGTCCTTCAAAGAAATACTGCAAAACTGACATAAGCCCCTGGAGAAGCAAAAATTAACATCTATATCGACATTCATATTCGACAGCAAACGGGAAGAAAGATAAAAGTTTAGCGGTTGAGCGATATTGCGTACAGAGCCCTGCCCGTAAAACTATCCATCTTTCTCACTTCCAGAAACATTGATGGTTCGACAGATTGAAGCACAGTAATTGAAAAATATGTTTCTTTAATAGAGCTTGAGCTTACTCAACCAAATCCACGATTCTTACTTTTAATCACAACGTTTCAATACATTGAATCTGTGTCTAAACAGAAGCTAACAAATTAGTATGATTAGCACCACGTTGATCATGGGGTCAGTTACCCTTACAGAAAAATTAGCAGCCCAACTGAATCTTCGTTTGAGAGTCCACACGATACGTACAAGATAACAAAAATTCACCGTCTTTATAGCAATTTATATATAAATATGTATACACACACACACACACACACACACACATATATATATATATATACACATATGTATATATATATATATATATATATATATATATACGTGTGTGTGTCTATATAAACACATGTACACACACACACACACACACACATATATATATATATATATATATATATATATGTATATGTATGTATATATATCCAATATATATTCCGTGTTTGATAGCATATAATACTACTTTTTTTCCGTCGGGAATATCAGGAGAAAACCAATGTTCCTTCATTTCTATAATTCATCACTCATTTTCCCTGTATCCCCTCAAGTTCCTATTAGCCTTCAAACACCAAATCTATACAATAATGTACACATGCTTGAAATTATGTATTTGACTGTTTTCATGTCGCGTATCAATACGACTGTATATATAATGCTTTTTTTTTGGCCATCAGTCATAGGTAATAATTCCCTGAGTTCGAATGGTTGAATGTTATCGATGTGTGACATATTTCCCCCAGGTGAACCACCTTTCTTGCTTTGTGTATCTCGCTCCTACTCTGACCTTTTCTGGCGTTCAGCTGCACTACTCACAATAACGTGAGGTGGTGACTCATCCGCTTGCAGTCAGAACTGACAAGAAAAACAAGGCCAAGCCTGAACCGCCCACAATACACGGTGACCGATTTCATCGCACTCATCTAATTATAGGACCCACCTGAAAAGCCAGCTTGGTGAACTATTTAGTTGCGTACATTTTGCTCGCGTCAATTGAGGGTGTTCGAATGTCCTCCCCATTTGATAAGCTTAATCAGCATCATCTTTCAATCTACTGATTCTCTTTAACTGACCATTTGCTTTGACAGCTGAGTTTAGCTGATATCAATAAACCCTGCATAATGAACCAGTTTGGTACATTTTTCGCCTTTGTCCCACGAGAGCTACTGCTTAAAGACTGATTTCTAAGGTGGCAAGCCATCTACACTTGGAAATTCCGATATCCCAACCCACTTAATGAAATATCTGTGTGTGCCAAATGCTTCATAAATACATTCTGCCCAGTTTTGGTGATTAGTGAGTCCCAGAGTAGCACCCTTCCATTGCACTTAAAAAGGTGAATCAGACTCGTGCTGACACCTCTGCAATATCTGTTCTGGTGACTGGAGCAAGTTTTATGATTTCCTGTACATGGTTGTGTTACATCTTGCTCTTGTGGGGAAGTTGGTAGACACGATCTACTTTCGGTGCATTTACTAAAATTTGAAAGAATCAGAGAATACAAAATATATATTTTCTTTTATCGTTGGTTTATTTTTCGTTTGGCGTAATAAGAGATCGTAGATAAAAACTGGTTGATAATACTCCACTCGATAATTATTCATTTCTAATGTACGTATTCCTGAATTCTGATACAGAGAATATATATTCTATACATTGATCATAATCCTAATGAAAACCGAAATGAACCAAAGAAGAGGGTCACTTTTATCAGCAGAAAAACAAACAAGAGAAAATCACACTAGTAATCATATATACTTGATGAATAACTAGTCCGTAAGATGTGTATCCGTCTCGACATCTAACTATAATCTATCATGCGTTTGACATGTATATTTTAAGCCAATGTTAGGCGTTTGAGGTCAATTTAAACTAGGATTTCTTGTGTTCTTTTTCAAGTCTGGCAAGTTCACGTAATACATACAACCCGTTTGGTAAACTGCGCAACTAAATTACTTTTAACAAATATCAAATACCGATCTTCAATACCAATTTAATTTACAAGGAATATCAATTGGAATAACTATCAGAATTGTATAATTTTTAATTTCTTACCATGCCAAATTATCAGAGTTTCAACCCAAATGGAGTTATCTCTGTATATGTTGATTTGATTGCCAATTGGAAAGTGTCGAGAAGAGTTTAGGAGGTCCAGGTATTGCGTCTCTTTTTTTTTTCTTTTTCGATTGGCGTGTTTTGATGCATTTTGGCTGGTGCCATGCATCTTTTCCAGTAGAAAAATTTTGCTGTGGTTCGCAAAAAAACTTTGCTGCTTATATGTTTGAGGTCGACGTAAGAATGGGTATATTTCTGTGTTGTTTGGTTGTTTATTAAGAGAGGGAAGGACTATTTGTATCCGTGTAAGTGAGAGTAAAGTTTGGTTCGAAATCGAAACAGTCTATGACGGGTGGGATCAGAGGGTTTTGTTCCCTGTGTCTGTAGTTGTTTGACTTGTCTTAGATTAGAATAGCTTTGAGAGAAGGGGGTTGGGACAAAAATGGTCAGTTCTCAGGAAAGTGTTCATGAAAATGTTTTTTTTTTAAATAATTTTTTATCATAGAATGGAGAGGTGGTGTTTAGCAAATAATGGATATGTGCTCGTACATGTTGGGCAGGTGGCATGTAGGGTATGCTTATTATTAAATCTGTTCGGTTGATGGTGAGTGACACTTATTTTTACTATTCTTAAAAGAGTGTTATGCGTGAACTTGTGCCATTTCTCGAATGAATTATACAATGTTAGTCCATTTCTCGTATGTTCGTGCTGTAATGTGTTGTATATATGTGATTATGTTTTATAATTGATGCATTTAGAGGGTTTGCGACTAAACAGCAAATTCTTTTTGTGAACCGTTGCAAAATTGTTCCTCTGAAAAAGGTACGTGACACCTGTCAAATCGCATCGAAATAACTTTACGGAATAATTTAAAAAATGAGATATAACACCTTCTTTCTCTTAAGTTTTTATCTTCACTTTCCAAATGTCACTTTCATCAAAATTCGTCCTTTGATGCTCGCATATATTTAAAAGCCACGATCCCTTTTTGAGAGTATAGCATTGTAATAGTCGTGCATTTATGGAAATATACCATTGGTGGCAGTATATCTTGGAATTCACAAGTATGCGATCGCCGTGGCTCCATCTGGAATAGAATGGGAATATTTTACTTAATGTATCTATGAGAAAACACAGTGCGACACTAATTTCTCATGTTTATAGGAATTTGATTTGTCAAAAGAAGAAAAGGAGAATCTAGAGGCGATATGTTTGTGGTTGTCATGAGTTGAGAGCATCAATTTGTGAATCATTCTTTCAAGTTGAACAGTAGGAAGTAACTAAAAATTGCATCTTCTGTTTTTTCGTATTAACTGATATGGAAGAACTAAAATCTCTGCAGAAAACTTTTATCATGGAAGCATTTCTTATCAAGTTCAAAAATGTTTTCTGACGAGATACGAGCATTAAAATTTAAGGCAAACATCTGATACGCTTGAAGTAGAATAGATGTAACATAAGTCCTCAGCTCATTATCTCCAATGATCATGAGTTGTTTTCGCGAGGTGGATCTTCAAGTAATTCGTTTCCTGTTAAAAACATACTGAACCATTTTAGAACGTACGGTTTCCAGCATCACCTTCACAAAATGTTCTACATTTTCTACGAGCTATTCTTGTTGCGTCCGTTCTAAGTTTGAATTCGTAGAGTACACAAGATCTCACATTCAATCTTTTTGCCTCTATGCCAATTTCATTTGTTTCTAATGTTGCTGTAGTCTTCTAAAAATTAACAAATACTAAATTATACGAGACTTCCATAGAGTAAAAATACTTATGAATGTTTTTTCTTTTCTTAATGAGAAAAGCAAAACACGAAAACCTGCACCAAATTTTTGGGTTTTAAAACATCTCACCATGCAATGTTTAATCACGTTTCCAATTTTGAACCTTGCAGGATGCCAGCTCAAGCTTGATTCATTTGGTAACAGAAAGATCATAAGATAACATCACCTCTCTTCATTCAACATTTCATCCAAGCCAAAACTCTAAAATTCAAATGCCGACTTCTCAGGCACACAACGCTATTCATTCGATAGTTGTGTTTAGAAAAAATACGATTCGGAAAGCCGAAAATGATGTTTTAAAGGGAAAGTTCTTTATTCACTTGACGTATGCGAAAGCCAACTTCTTATATTATAAAGGAGTATATCGGTAATTGGGAATCTTTATATAGGTTTCTGATCAGCTACTGGTGTTGTACCTGCTCTTGATGGACGTTATCCATTTTAATTAACCGATCTGGTTTTATGAGTGACAGGAGAGACTGGAGTAGTAACTTAGATCTCTGCAGGTGTGAAGAGGGATTTATATCATTGATGACCAGAGGATGCATTTGTCTCTCTCAAGGAATATCTAGGTCGTTCAAAATGTGTGATTTGTTGTTAATTGGTCGTGATAAATCTTCTTTCGTCTATAAGGCAGTGTTTATTCAATTCAATGGTGAGACCTTTATGTAGAAATTTGATATAAAGTGTTCAGAAATCGTACTTTAAATGAATTTGGCTTTTTTTACGAGCGTTTATACTATATCTAATCTAATTAATCTTTAACTGACATGGGGTTACTCATTATCAAGAACAGATTTAAATTACTATCGAATTATTATGCATTTGATTGCTTATTTGTTTGGAGACATTCGAATTTGTTTTACACGATGGTTTCAGAGCATACAATACATCGAGCACGAGTTTGTGTTTTGCGCGTCAATGATTGGTAATATTTTAAATTGATTTCTACTTTTAATCATACGTTTTACATAGTTCATCATTTCAAAAAGATTATTCTTCCAGGATCCGCTTTACATATTTTATATGTCGATGATGGTAAGTCAATAATCTTTATTTCCGACAGTAACTTTTGGATCCAGTAACTCTTACAGATCAATACAATATTTTTATTGCTTCGTCAATTTTAACTCAATAATTTCAATGATTGTTCTTTTTTATGCATTGTTCATCATTATTGAACGGCATTGCCTTTCTACAATCTTTGATAATGTTAATGTCAAATGTTTTTATAACTGATTTATTTTTCTCATTTCCTTAATACTTTTATTTATTTATCGGGGATCGGGCATCGATACCAGTCACAGTTTATCTTTGAATACAAACGAAACCTATTTCTGGTATCGTGCAGATAATTAAATCATAGATTTATTCATGAAATCAACATATGGGAGCAAAAAGGCAAGTTAATAATAAATACACTATATCATTTAGATGAACGGAAACTTGCAAACTATTTCCGGCATCAAACTGCCTATTACACGATAAATTGATTGATTGAACGATTGTAAAAGTGGAAAAATATAAGTAATGGAGAATTAAATCATATTATCAAATATTACAATTACTTAATAACAAATTTAAGTAACTAAACCTTATCATCAAAAACTAAATAATTAATTATCTCAATTCATATATGATTAATGTAACTGAATAGAAAACTGATATTATCTGGGTTACAGCAGTAAAAGGAAAAGGAAAAGACCATCCTTCTATTTTTTTCTTTCTGTCTATCTGAGGATGTAAACGGATTAACCAATTACTTGACAATTATGGAAAGCTAATTATTTGGATGTCTGGATGGAGAAGCCTCATAGTAACGGCTTTGTACATAAAATGGGAATTCTGTCACAATTAGTGCAGCAGCTAGGTTTCAAAAAGAGATTTGAAATAGGACATATCCTTAGAACAAGATAAAAACAGTCTCAAACTACAGGTATGGGTTTCTATAAGAAGGAATTGTACTTATCTAAAAGGTGTACAAGCATGCATTCTAACCCCTTTTGTTCCATTGGGTTGTGGATTTATTCAACGAAACTCATTTACATTTTGTCCTGTTCTATCCCATGATAAGGTTTGTATTTAACTATTTTGTATGAATAAGTGCACATTTGGAAAAGAACAATCCTCACTGAAATGAACTAATAATCTCATAATGACATCAATTCATTTGACTGCTTCAAATATTGGCCACTCCATGGTAAATAAATCGGGGGATATATATGATTTTTAATCCATATTTACTCCTCCCTCTCTCTTTTTCTCTCTCTCTCCATTGTTATGTATATATTTCATAGGAAAAGAGCTCTCTGGTGGATGGGGAATAGATGCTGAATAAGCATATCACTTAAATTCAACCTTACAAACCTCCAGTTCCGTGAAGCACAGGTAGGATATCGGCCTCCGGGTTTGAAGCAAAGATTTCAATCGTACTTCTTTGAAAAAAAATATGGTTGTTGTTTTGGTTCGAATTTACTTTATATCCTAATCTTTTTTAATCAGTCTTTTTTTTTCTAGCCCTCTGCTTTTATAATTGCTTCAGTACTCTAATTTATTATGTTGATCTGATCATAAAACTTTCATTGTTTTATATTGCATTAATAGGAATTTCCTCTTGGGTCTGGAATTTTATATTTGTTAGTTCATTTGCAAGGTGGGAAGACGTTGTGTAAATTCGTGCTCGTCTGTTTTACTGTCAACATCTCTGTTTCTGTTTGGCTGTATATAATCCATGGACAATCTATACAGACTTTTACCAATGAGCTCGTTTATAATCATGGGTGTGGCATCGGTTATGAGTACATCTAACACAGCAAAAATATCGAGGGTAGAAATCAAAACAAGGATAAGATT
Source organism: Thysanoteuthis rhombus (assembly GCA_963457665.1). Lineage (NCBI taxonomy): Eukaryota > Metazoa > Mollusca > Cephalopoda > Oegopsida > Thysanoteuthidae > Thysanoteuthis > Thysanoteuthis major. The sequence continues at coordinate 38,839,241 of OY735203.1, read as the reverse complement.
CCAACATAAAGGTTAAAATTAGTTGCAAAAATGTACGCTCAGGAGATGTTTTTTTGTTACGACATGAAAATATTTGCCCTGTGAGTCATGTCAGATACCTAAACTTTATTCGCGACTGAGATAGATAGATAGATAGATAGATATTCGAGTGTTTTTAGAAACTTTACCTTTAACCTAATATGGGAATACGTGGTGCATGAATATTGACATCAACTTTCTCCAATCTTTTTTGGAAAAAAAATATGGATCCTCTTACCATGAAAAGTGCATAGATTGGAACGGTGGGCAGGAAGTATTTTTTTCAGCCGAATCCAACCCACGCCCACATTCATATAGGCGTCAGTTTATGTGAAACTGGTAAGATTTGTTTATTTAGCAATCTTCCCTTGCTAGTGGTTGATATACCTCAAATAAGGATCCAAATTGGGTGGGAACTGTCCGAAATTCATTTTTGGATCAATCATAGTACATTCAACAATTGTTGGTCTCTTTCATGGGCAAGTAAGAAGATATAATTTCAAAGCCCACATACCCTGTTGTAGTTGGGGTCCAATCTACAAAGTTAGTTTATGCTGATGAGGTCCCCTATTTTATCTCTAACAGTGTTCAAGCTCGTTTTCTGAGAACTAAACCTTTTAACCCGCCCCCATCTCTGTTCCCCACCAGTCTTTGAAATGCTTGAGGTACTGGAGCTACAAAATAGTGAATTTGATTTCTGGCCCATCTTTCAATGGACAATTCACGCTTGGGTACGCAACTGTTCAGTCTGAATCTGATTATTTTGAAACATCAGCATTACAAGTCAATGTTCATATTTCCGTTGATATTTTTCTCTGACAACGAACTGTTCTTAGAATTCTATCGGTAACCGTCAAAACTGTCACCAAAACTCTCAAAATAGTTTTTTTTTGTTTTTTTTACAATATTCAAGTTCTCTATTTACAGGACAAATCAATTGAATTAGAGGGCTGAAATTCTTAACATTTATTCCTCATTATGTTTAGGCAGAAATGTGACCTTTTTTTTAATTGAAGATTCATTTTTAATTCATTTTTTTAGGGGGGGGGCAATGTATGCTTTTTTTTCCCAATTGATCCCTTTCCGTGTCCAGCTGCATTACGTTTGTTTCTTTGAAAATTCAGACATTTTTAGTGATAACTACCCAAAAGTAGTCAGTCTATTGGGAACCTTTTCCCAAATATTTTAGTTGATCACCTCCAATATCATACTGCTAAAACACCTGGTTTTCAAAAGGTTTTTTTTCTAATTAACCAGACCAGTTTCGTTTCATAATGTTTAGAATGACGCCATATCCTTTCGAGCTGACGATGAATAATTGAAGAAATTCTGATGTTAGTGTTGAATGTCATTAGATTTTGCTGGCAATAATCATCGATCCCTATCGTGGCTTAAGCCCTCAGGTCTTGAGCAGAGAGCAATGGAATACAAAAAGGAGTGGAGGCGTTAAGAAAGAGAAAAAACATTAACAAAGATGGAGAAATTGAAGGAAAAACAGACGAAGGAACAATGAAAGGAAAAAAAGGAAGAATATAAGAAAGAGAAAAAAAATAGATTAAGAAAAAGAGAAAAAAGAAAGAAAGAAAGAAAGGAAGAAAGAAAGAAAGAAAGAAAGAAATCGACAAAAAGAAAATAGAAAATTGAACTCAGATAGAAACAATAAAAAGAGGAAGAAACAGAAATAAAGACATTGAAAAATGAAGATGAGTATATAAAGAAAGAGAGAAAAATAACGAAAAATGAGTCACAAGTAGAATGAAATCTTGTAACAAAGACTTCATGGCATTGATAAGGTTGGAAAAAAAAGATTCAGATGTTAAGTTATAGATAGTTGAAGTATTACGATGTAAAAAGCAGATGAGTTAAAAGTGAAAGATAGTAGTGTATGTTTAGAGGATTCCAGGATATTGTGATCATCTCACAAATCTATCGAATGAAAAGAAAAGAGAGGTAGTAGGGCCAAAAAGAGGGAAGAAAGAAAAATAAATCCAAAGGTAGAATGAAAGAAAAGGAAAAGGGTAAGCTATAAGGAGCTTAGATCATTAAAAACTTCAGAAGAACTAACAAACAGTAGAGAAGAAAAGAAGGATATCAAATGAAAGAAAGAAAAGGAAAGAGAAACAAGGCAAAAAGTCGGAAGAAAGATAAGAAAATGAAACGAAAGAAAAGTACTATTTTGTGAAATTGGAAGAGCTGAGTGGAAAAAGCGAGATGAGAGGATTTTCTCAGAAGAATAGACAAGGAAAAAACTAAAATGAAATAAGATCGTAAAAAAATGTCTTTTCAAAGATTGCCGTCTTATTGCTTGTAATATAGTTGTAAAGACGACGTAGAATCACTAATGCCGACAAGCAGGAGCCAGGAACTATCTTTTTTTGGTTTTGAGATGTGTTAATCACTACAAGTTGAGAAATTAGGAAAATGAACACAGAATTATAGAAAGAGGAGATATGAAAAAAAAAAAAGAATCAAATAGGCCATTAGAACGAAAATGTCAAATCATTGATCGTGTTCTAGAGAGTAAAAGTGCCAAAATGTCTCCATGCGCTTATCTCTGCGAAGTTCTGACGTTTTTTTAGATTGAAAAATCATAACGGATTTCATTCCTACTCTCCTCAAAAATAATATCCCACTCCAATAGTACGCAAAGTGAGATTAGATATGACTAGTGACTATATATATATATATATATATATATATATATATATATATATATATATATATATATATATATATATATATATAATTGGATGGAATAGTTATATCCGACATAATGTGGAGAACTTTTTAGAGACAATGACAAAAATACTGATTGGATAGATGGGAAAAATGAAAGAGATAGCCTCTGTTGCAGGAGGATTGGGTTTAAAAGGCGTATAAAACCCACCTCACCTTAACCAGCAGACCAGAACAAACCACTGCAAATCCACCACCAGAAAAACTTCTAGATGCATAATATAACCAGTAAATCCTAGAACCATTGCACTTGCCACGTACTTTACAGAATTAGACCAATGAATAGCAGCCAAATATTCATAATATGTATATGTTAATATTAAAATTATTAATGCAAGTTTTTGCCTTTGTGAAATTGAAACCATTAAAAGTGAAGAAGTGATAAATTCATAGAGCAGATTTTTCTCTGAAGCATTTCAAAGACCACTGAAACACGACTCAGTAACGAAATAATAAAATATAAGGATGAGGCTGTATCTTTAATAAAACATTTTTACAACTATGTCTCCTCAACACTGTTATTCGTTCTCAGAAAGGGTGCTATCTTCCGCACGTCCTCTTGCCCACAACCGTTTGCCGATGTTGTAGAATATGAAAGTCCTTTTGAAGAAATCCTGCTACTGCTCGGGCGGTGATCCTCCACTCTATTGATTTGCGTATGTCCTTGCATGTGCGCATTTGGATGTGTTCAGGATCATTCGTGAATAGATAATGCGTAAAATTGCTGCGTCACCCTTGAAATTCCGTCCGTTAAAAACGCTCCTCTGAAATGTCTTTTTATCGGGGGGGGGGGTTACTTATGCTCTACACCTGCCACAGATTTTTTATGACACGGAATTTAACTAATAGCTTTGATTTATATATTTCTTTCGATATTAAAAAAGCTTAGGTTATTATAGACAAAAAGCAAAAATAGTAAGAATCTATTAGACCAGCCTGCTAACCATTACTCTGCAGCAAGCGTCTACATGACCAGTTTTATTATCCTTGCTCTGTGGCAGCATCCCTGTGTTGCTGAATGACTCATTTATTGTAAACTCACCTCAGGGGTAAGTAAGACACATGATAGTCTTAATGTGTTGCCACACTTTAGTCTCACATGGATCTAGGCTTACCTCTGACTCTAACCATCCATTGTAATTGGTATGTGTCGACATAGTATATATACACAAATCCCAACAGAACATGAAACATCATTGGAGTTAGGTTGATGCAGGTGTTACTTAGTTCGAGCAGCATATTACAGTATGCGTTGGAAATTACTTAAGATAAAATCCTGTTTGTTCAGAAGGGGCTACTTTCTGGGAGATCCATCTTTAGGCAGTGAACTCATGCTCCCTATAAGAACTCTGGTCAAAAATGGCTTCAATTGGCATTTATGCCTTGTTTGTGTGTATAAATACAAATGGACGTCTCTTTTTATGTCCGTATATATCTTAAGTTTAGTTTAGCACAAACAGAGAACACTGGAGCCTTTTTAAAGATATGCAAAAGTTTTGTCATGAAGTAAGCCTTGGAAACGTGCCACAAATGTGCATATATGACCGGGATAAGAGAGACCATTCACTCACAACCTCGTTAAGTAGACCAAACTTATAACCATTGATCTGAGTAATGCTAATGTGCCACACATGTATGTGTGTGATATTTATAAATCGATTGTAGAATGTTCCGAAATACATTATTGAAGCGTGGTTCAGTCTGAGGAATTAAATCTGAATGATATGCGCATCAACTTATCAAACAAGAAGCGGACTTTGTGTATAGATATGCATTAATTCAGGTCACAAATACATTAACTTTATGTGAGTCACGTTTTCTGGGGATTGATTCGTTAATGAGATAGCCGCATATCTTAAAAGAGATACCAGTGTTCGCCGTTTGAACCTAGGTGAAAGTCTGTATATCGATAAATAATCATCAAACCAAGTAAGTTATTCTCCTAATGGAAATGGCGTGGTACAATCGTCCTAAACCACAGTTTATCTCATTCAGCCAATTGCTTGTCTCCCCTTTATTAGAATCTTGACTAAATATAAAAAATGATATTAAGTCAGCATCCAAACACCTGTTGTAGTGCTAACAGTAGTATTAAGATTGGTAAGAGATGTTTCGCGTTCTATGAGATTGATAGCTAAAATGATATCATTTATCCTTACAATACGTCACTAGTATCTACATCTTTATGTTGCTGTAGATCACAACAAAGTATACGAGTCAAATTCATGCTCAACCAGCAATAATATTACAAATGTTCAGATAAAGAAAACTACAATAGATGAAAATACTAGTTACAATTTAGTGAAATTTTCTCCTGAAAACTAATTTAGGAAACTGGGACAAATTTCGATGTTTTTTTAGTTCCATATCCATCTTTTTTCTGTTTTCAATTTGCTTCTAATATACATTTCATCAGTATATGCAAAAACACACTTTTTAGATCGATAGGTAAATCGGCAGGAAGAGCTCAGATAAATTGATAAATAGATAGAAAGATTGATGAAAAACTCGTAGATTTGAAAAAATGAAAATTTTCATCATGATTCAGTATCGCTCTGGCTATTTCTACTTTGATCCATCTTTGTTAAGTGACTACTATGAGAATTGCTTTGATACATTTCAGCATTAACCATTCTCAGGTACATTTTACTGTACAGAATAAAATGAGAAATCACGTCAAAATAGCATTATCTTAATCCAAAATAGTATCATTAACTATTGGGAGAGGTCCCCCCGAATAATGAATACTATATTTTTTCATCAGAGTCTATGAATATCCAGCGTTTCAAATCGCGGCACCAACTATAACCCAAAATCCAATATTTCTGAGCAACTTAAACAAATGTCCAGTTTCAGCAATCTCCAGACCCACACTCGTTAACTCTTCAGCAACTAAATTATGATACTATGTCGCATTTCTGACGTTCTGCTTACCATCTGTGTTACTCGCTTTCCCGTCATAATAACCCATCTGATGGATGTATCCTTTTTCTGTTTTGGGGCTGGATAGTGTACATCTGATCTGCTGTCTTGCGATGGGAATTATTGTTTAATTTTCTGCCTCACCATAAAATACCCTTTTTCTGTTGGCTTGATCCGACTTGAAATAGATTTCCCTCCTCTCATGAGTTAATTTTGTAATCATTGAGGCTCAGAGTTGGAAATTGAATCGCCAGTTTCTATGTTATATTTATGCTGGTTCGTTCCATCTCTGTATTGACCATCACCGTGTCTCCTAATGAAAAATAACAATTCAGCTGCTTCAAGAGTATGGAGATCATTAATCAGTTGTATTGTTATTCATTGTATATTTTCATAGTAAACAGATGATTAACAATTCGTTATACGTCAAATACAAACGAAGTCTTACAAATGTGTCGCTTATTTCTCCTTACATTCACAAACAAAAGGGTGTGTGTATGTGTGTGTGCATGCGTGCATGCGTGCATGTATGTGTGTGCGTGAGAGAGAGAGAGAGTAGAGGATACCATGTATACTAGTCTAACTGTTTCAGACATCTGATACATCGATATCCGATTCCACTCCGATGACTTGAGTCGACCTGACAAAGATGGACTGGTTTTATTTCTTCCATCAGACTTGGTGATTGTCGATGGGTGTATCGAAAGTTCATTTTTCTATTTTTTCTTTTCTTCATATTTTCAAATCTAAAGCCTGACATACTGCTCTTTCATCTACCCAGCAGAGATGACCTAAAAGATAAACATCTAAGGATCTTCATAAAATAGCAAATTCGTTGGATTGGAGGACATGGCAAAATTCGTCTGCAAAATGACAAATTTTTGATTTCTTCAAAACTTTCCCAAAATTCTACTCTAAATTCCGTAGATAACCTCATTCTGTCCCCCCCCTTTCCCCCCCCCCTCTCTGAAGCACACAACCAGTGATTTTCACAAGACTGAAACTTTAATTTAAAAAAAAAAAGGAAAAAGCAACCTCTGGACTTCAACTTAGATTTAAAAAAAAAAAAAACTTAAAAAATTTGAGTAATAAGGGCGAAGAATGATCAAACAAAAACTCACCATCCAAGTACACGGTTCAGATCCATGAGATCAGTAAGAAAGTCACTGACAAATCTACCATATTTCATATTTTCCTCTCTAACGCTACAAACAACAATATCTGCCTTCTAAGAACAGATAGGAAGGGTGTTAAGAGCCTTTGGAGCTCTTTGGCCACTCTGTCACATCATGGGCTTGCGTGGCAGGATCTGGTCCAACATTTACCATGGTTTGCTTTGGGTGAGGGTGATGTGCTCCGAAAACGATTACCCAAATACTTCACCAAGAGAACGGCTGCTCCTGCTGGATCATCCGCCTAAGAAAGGACAAGCCACATCACTTGCCTTGCTTGGGAGTGATATGCACCAAAAGCAACTACCCCAACAATTTACCTCGAGAGCATCCGTTCTTACCAAATAATTTGCTACGGAAGGCCCAGCTAAATCATTTGCCTTGGGTGAGAGTGATATGCTCAAAAAGCTATTATCCGAACTATTCACAAAAAAAATCACTTGATTCTGTCGGATTGTCGGTCTAACAGCGACTACCCAAACGTAGCCTAGAAACCATCATTGAAAGAACATCATACAATGGCACTTACAAGAAAAAAAAATCAAGAAAATAAAATCAAAAACATCAAATGGGACATTTTGGGGCATTAGCGTAAGGAGAAGACCCACAGAGAAATTAATCGAACTAAAATGCAATCATCTTTACAGCTACAGGAAAGATAAAGTAAAACAAAATGGAGTAAGCCTCTCAAAAGACCCTCAAAACAACGTGGCAGGCTTTGAAGCCGTCTTGGATTGAATGGCCAGTGTCACCATACAGCTTTCGAAGATGTGCAAACTGAATATCATCTAAGTCTACTCTCTTTCTTTGCAATCAACCCACGAAGAAATGAACAACTTTTATGATGTCTTGAACTCCTCACCCCGGGACACTAAAAAATATTTCAATATCATCATGGGAGACTTGAACATCTAAGTAGGACATAGAAATTGCCTCAACAAATTTGGAACGATCTGAGAGGATCTTGTGAACTTCATATCGGCTAATGGGTTCACAATCATGAACACATTCCTCAAAAGGGACCCAATAGGAAATGAACTTTGAGAAGACCTAACCACGAAACGAAGAACGAAAAAGACTACACTCCAGCGGATAAAAGTGACACCGTCCAGGACATCCAAGTCCGAAATCGTTAAGATAGAAAGCGACCACAGAATGCTAAGATATAAAATGCAAGTAAATACCAACAAAGAACACAGAAAAATGTACAACACGAAAGCAAAACCACTAAAGATACCAGAAGGACACACTCGATCCTCCAAGTTTGGACTAAAAAACAGAGTTATAAAATTCTTCCTGAACAAGAAAACGACTCCAAAATTAATGAACTCAACAACAAAAACAATGAGAAAGGAAATTGAAGAGACTGAACTGAATGAAATAATCAGAAAGGAATGAAGGGAAGACGGATGAAAATACATCACAGCAGTCATCAAATCGACTATCGAGAAAGGTAGGTGCTTCTAAGCTATAAACAAAGGCTTCAGTCTAGGACAGAAGTGAATAACCAGCATGGTAGAGGAAAATGGAAACCTAGCAACAGACGGGATTCATCCAAACAAGGACTAGAAAACAATGAACAGGATACTCAAGACGCGAGCAATCAACTTGATGGTTTCCCAGAAGTAACCCTGTTGAAAGTAATACAAGGAATTTAAACAAACAAAGAAAGGAGAGGCTCTTGGACCAGACAACATCACCGCTGATCTACTAAAAAAAGCGGGTAAAACCATAACTAGAGAATTGACTACCCTTTCGAACTTATACCTAAAAAGTCCTATGATATTGGATCAGTGTGATCATAATGCTTTTATATGAAAAAGGGAAGCCAAAATACCTCAACAACTATAGAACTATAAGCCTACTTATCTACGTATACAAACTTTTCAGAAAATTCATCACCAACCAAATCACAAAGACACAAAATGAAAACCAACCACAGGAGCTAACTGACTTTTCGAAGAAGCTAATAGACCATAGACCAGTAGCAATCAATAAATCAGCTGGAACAAAAAGCTGCAGAATACAAAATGCCAGTCGCTATAGCGTCCATTGACTTCAAAACGGCCTTCGACTCAATGGAAATTCCTAGTACCTACGATCATTCGACAAAGTGTAGAACCTGTATATGCCAGAATAGTGCGACATATATACAGTCAAAGCAACCCCTTTATCAGGCTTCGTAAAGACTTGGGAGCCCTTGATTCAGGTAAAAAAAGATGATATCAGCTCACTCTTCATAGCCTGTCTCAAAATGATCTTCTGAAACCTGAACTGGGAGAAAGAGGGGGTCAAAATAGCGAATATCTGAATAATCTCAAATTTGCAGACGACGTTGCGCTTTTCGCAAAAAACCTATACGAATTCCAAGAAGTGCTAAATAAACTAGATGAAGAAAGCAAGAATGCAAGCTTACGCATGAACTTCAACCAGAAAATATCATGAGTAACAATCACATTGGAAATGAGAACACAACCATTAAAATCGAAGAAATAGACCACTACATCTATGACGAATCTCCAAGAAGCCCTCAAAAGAAGAAGAAATCAAGTGAAGAATCACTTTAGAATTGCAAAACTTTGGCATAGTAATCTCATCCTTCAAAAACAAGATTTCGTTACTTCAATCCTAAAAAGAAGGGTATAAAACCAATGCATCCAAGGTTATGGAGCTGAAATATGGAACCCAACCAAGAGACATTCCCACAAACTGAGAATCATTCAACGTACACATGAAAGAAGTAATCTCATCCTTTCATGGGGGTATTACGAGACCACACAATATATCGGAAACATCACAGAATTCATTAAAAAAAACCAAACATTTCAGATGGCAATGGGCTGGTCATATCGCAAGAATGACAGACAACCAATGGACACTACGACTCACGACATGGATCCCCAGAGATAATATACGCAACTGAGGCTGGCTGGGTAATAGATAGTGGTATGGCGAATCTTTGGGAATGTCTATGTCCAACAACATACGTTAAGAGACGGATGATGATGTTGATAATATCATAAGTAGTGTCAGATGTCATAGTATTCGAATCTTTCAGATGAAGCATTGTCAATTATTCTTTAATTTTTACCAGTATTTTTTAAAATCATAATTTCTTTTGACTTTTATGGCAAATCAGAAAACCAGTTCCAACGATTGTTAATGAGCAGCATGGATTTTGCAATACTTGGACTCGAATCCTTCAGAGGTTTGCCTTTCCCAGACTGTGCTTCATCCAAATTGTCTCACATAGATGTATTTCCCAGTTTTACGAATGCAATACGTCATCATCATTTTAACATGTTAATAGTAGTTGACAATTTTTTTAAATACTATTTCTACCAATGTTATCACAGTATGTAAACGTGAAAATGTCAGTGAAAAGAAATTATACTAATTGATGATGGTCCAATTAAATATTACATTAAGTGAATGATAGTTTCTATTCACTCATTTTGCTGAATTTGAATTTTCAAGTTCTGTATTTCATGATATTCCTAAAAAATTATGCTTCATTTAAAATGTGTTTATCAGGTATTCTCCCTACATTTCCTTGCACTTTGGATTCTTCATCGAAAGCTATCAACGTTTTTCCAGCAGGATTTACTTGAAGAAAAAACAACAAAAAGAACGCTAACAATGGGCTGATAGAAAACAGATTTGCTGTCATGGAGTGGAAAAATGTTTTCGAAGTTAGATGTGACTCTCAGCCATGAAATAAATTGATCATCAAGGAAATTATGCTGACAGTAACCACCTTGGCCTATAGAATAAAAAAACAGTAAGATGCAGTCACTCATTAAAGCAGTACCTATTGATTTTTTGGCTGCAAAGTTCATCTGGTGGCATTATTCTGCAGCAAGTGAGGTTGGGATGGATAATTTTCTCACGACGCTAAAAACCCAAAGGACACAAAAATAGGCTAAAGAATGAGATAATACACAGGCTAACTATTCACGAAATGTTTAATTGCCAGTATTTATACATGAGTACTACAAAACGCATGTGCATCTTATTCAGAAAAAATCTTGCACAACATGTGCAGAAAATAATACTGTCTGTTATAAAGCGGCGCGAAATGGAACAATATTACACTTGGCTTGCATCATATAAGCCTTCAAGCATGCTTTCGCCATTAGCCTAGTTCTGGAATGATTTTCAAGACCAATGCATCGAGGAAGCGTTTAAATTTTTAAACGAAAAGACACACATCATAAATGAAAAATCATCATGAATCCAGATAGATAAACCAAAACTTGTGGCAAGTAAAAACTCCCGATCTGCCTTTTAGCACGCAGAAAAACCTTTTAGTAAGTTTGCAGGTTTGAAATCAGATGATGTTTTTCATTCAAAATTCACTTCTAGTTCAGAGTGCTTAATCTCTAGTTATGCAGTTCCAGGATGGGTCAACATTTGATGTATCGATTTTCAAAGCGCTCTCAATCGATTCACAAAATTTCAAGCTCTGAAACTTTTCCACTGTAAAGAAACATTAAAAAACTATCATGTGCCGGTCAGAACATCCTTCTGGAACGAAACATAATACTGCTAGTTGCATTCCTGAAATGAATTATCTATTGAATATCAACACTGGATCCTGTCAAAAAAACATTCGTAAAACCATTATTGGTACAGGTCTCAAGAGATAGACATGCTGTTAGGATTGAACTATAAATTAATAGTCAGCAACACTCATTAATCGTAGTAAGGTGTTTGGTATTTGGTATTTGGTAAATTGAGTTTATTTGGCACGAAGTCATTAGTGTACTATACGCAGTGAAGATCAGAAACATTACAATAGTAATGGCCTGTGGGCATACCTTGTTAACTGCCATACCACGGTAGATGGCCTTGGTAAATACAGGTACACTTTGAAAAATGAGCTTAATTTGTTTCATAACTGGTTGTGATGTTCAAAACTGCTGCATTGTATTTTTATCAGCTTACTCTTCGTTACATTATTTTGTACACCGATACCGTAACTTAGTTATATCCAACAACCTCTATCGAAACTGCACGATGTTAAGTATTTCTGTATACATATGAATTATATATGTTTGAAAGCATTTATGTATTTAACTGCAAATAAGCCACAAGCTTGGAGCCTCCAGGAAGGCTCATGATCCTTATATATAACCCTATTGTGGTCAAACTTACGTATTTTCTAAACATATTTTAGACTGTAACAGAGGCACAGTGGTATTTTTACCTTGTGAAGATTGAACAACTGCAAACAATCTGAAAAACTAGCTTGCAAAGCATCTGCTCATGGCCAGTTCTCAATTGACTGACTTATAAAGAGATTTATGTTCTTTATATTGATTACAATAATTTCACCGATAAAGTAAAGGTACCCTTTTCCTGGCACACTTATCCCAAGGACTTTACCATATTATAAAATTTGTCCAATCAAAGTTCATGCAATATGATTCAAATAATACACTTAAATCATACAATGATGGACAACTAATCTAACATATTCCCCATTTATAAAGCATTGGGACTGCCTCGGACTTGAATTTCAATATATACTGCGTACGAATCAAATGATTATGTTCAATATATGTATATAAATGATGCAGTGTATTGATATGAATGAAACATATCCAGATATATGGATACCGTAATATCAGGTAAATTTGAAGAAGTACAACCGCCAAAGTTACTAATCCAACCGAAAAAAAAATGGATGAAGAGAACTGTCATGGTTACTAGTTGTTTCACAATTTGTTGTCGAATCGTAGATTTCTGGCGTTTAAGGGGAAACATCTTAGTCATTTGAAGTTGAAGGATTAGCAGACTGCAGCTTTGAAATTCATTATTCTTGGTTATTTCCGGAAACACATCAAATCAAAGTAGTTCAACATACTTTGAACTTTACTCTTTCAGAGAACTAGTTTGAGAGCTGATGATATTTCTAGTATCTGCTCGTAATTCTGTCTGGATCAAAAGTTGCCATCAATTTTCTTCTCTCCAAGTAATAGGGGATTAGAGATATTGATTTACGTGGTATTTATAGTAGAGGATAATCATTGAGCTAACAACCCCTTTACGATCAGTGAGATCATTGGGCTCCATGCTGAGAAGTCTTTGATCCATCTACTTTTTGCCAAAAGAAAATTACTTGGCAGTGTGTGTGCTTGTGTGTGCTTGTGTGTGCATGTGTGCACGCAGAGGATATGTTTCCACATGAATGTTGATGTTAGTATAGTATATAGTTGCAGGGGCAACTGTGTAAATTGGTAAATATTTACGAATTTCCCACTGATGGCTGAGAACAGCACTCCGAATTATGATTATCATAGCTAGCAATTATTGCTACAGAAATTCTCTTTTCCCGGTCGGTGTTGTGTCGTAATAAACTTATTGTAGTGGAGGAAAAACATTAAAACACACAAAAAAAAAATATTTGTGATATCTTGATTAAAACCTATGATTTCCACCATTGATCTGGTCTTGTACAAAGCTGAACATGATTTTTTCGTAAACACTTGAGATTCCTGCAATAATATTTCTGAATATTCTAATAAACCTCCGATGTTAATGGCGAAATTATTAAAGCAACTAACAGAGATTTCCATCTGGTTTTATTTTCGAGGGGAAACGCAGACAGAATATCCAATTACTTCCATATGCAATCGAATGATAACGATAATTAGAACATGATAATGTCCAATCATGAATATTGATTTCGATGACAAGCACGGTGTTTCGAGCTAAGAAATTTATATCATAGTAAAAATAGTTTCTTCATTTGTCTGACCGAAGAAAGAAAAAATAATTCACATCCAGTTTATGAATCATCACTTGGTTGTAGCTTAGTTACGCTTGCTTGGTAGGATAATGTAGTATGGTTTAACGTACTGTAAGTTTGAATTTGTCAAACTTCAGAAAGACAACTGAAATTGACTATTTTCCCTAGCAGGACAAGAACATATAAAATAAGAAGAACAATCCTCACTAAAATGAGGTGTGTAAACATATGTGTAAAACTTACATCCTATTGCCGTGATCTGAACTCACAACCAACTGATTGAGGACAGTCTGTTTTACTGACTGAACTTGATTGATAAGCATTTCTTTTATTATTCCAACTATCCTCATCTTGGTTGTCTTTCATATAACGTTTCGGCCGTTGTACTCTACGGCCTTCATCGGGTATCATTTGGTATGTGTTGGGGAGTAATGAACCGAAACCGTTATTTAACCGACGGGGGTATATAGACTGCACTCCATTGTTAGAAGTAGTAGTATTTTCAAATTATCACTGTCTCACACTGGGATTTAACCTAGAAACATTAGATGACTTGCAGTAATTCTGTTTGAGTCTCTAATCACTACGCTATGTGTCCACAGACGCGCATTGGAGGCCTTTGGACTCGTAGTTTAGCTCTCCCATTATTACTCAGACCAGCTGCGGGGGTCAATTTCCCCGGAGCAGCACTGCTCTATTACACTTAACGGAGTAGGTCCCTGATGGCCGCTTTCGTTGCGGAGGTTGCTTTGGCTGCATTGCAAGACCGAAGCTGCGTCGGCTGAAGCTATTTTTGGAAGGGTTGATCCTATTTTCCCAACGTTAAGCCCGACCTTGTGTCAAATATTGCTGTGGTGGCACAGTGATTAAATAGATGCTCACGCGCCCCCTTTTTTCTGGCCTGTTCTTCAGGATCATAATGTAGTATCTGTTCCACGGCATAGATTGAGGAGTCGGTACCAACACTTGCCTGTCGAATGGGCTGGAGAGGGTGGGTGTCAAAGACCGAGTGCGCCGGTGCAAGCGTTAGCCAACGAGGTTTAACTGAGGCTGCGTCTGCTAAGCGCATTGGGGAGCCTTTGGACTCGTCCTAGGGCTCTCCCATTATTACTCGGCCCAGCTGCGGGGTCTCCGTTTCTCCGGGGCAGCACAGCTCCATTGCGACTAAAGGCGCAGGTCCCCTGGTGGATGCTCTCACAGGGGGACTTGTCTAGCCATTACGATGAGCTTTTCAACGGTAGCCGCGCCTGCTGGAGCCATTTTTTGGAAAGGTGTCTCCTTTTTTTTTCCCCATGTTAAGCCTAACCTTGTGTCAAATTCTGCTGTGGTGGGACAGTAGATAAATAGTGCCCCCTTTTCTTCTGGCCTGTTCTTCAGGATCAAAGTGTAGTATCTGTTCCACGTCATAGCCCTTGGAGTCGGTACTGACACTTGCCCGTCGAATGGACCGGAGACTGTGTTGTGGTTGACATTAAGCGTTAGCCGATGAGGTTTTACTGAAGCTGTGCTTTGCTAAGCGCATTGGAGGCCTTTGGGCTCGTCTTTTGGCTCTCCCATTATTACTCAGCCAAGCTGTGGGGAATATGGCACCCTGGGGCAGCACTGCTCCATTGCACTAGGTCCCCAAGTGGACACCTTCGTGACGGAGGTTGTTTCAGCTTCTATGGTCGCTTTGCAACCAAAGGTTTGCGCCTATTTTCCCACGTTAAGCTCCGACCTTTTGTCATATTTGCTGTGATGGGACAGTAAATGAATAAATGCCGGTTTGGCATGGATCAAAGTGTAGTATTTGCTCTTCAGCTAAACTCGAGGAGCCGGTACTTACACTTGCCTGCCAAATGGATCGGAGATAAAGACCAAGTGCGCCGGTGCAATGCATCAGCTTTTGAGGTTATACTGAGGCTGTGCATGCTGCATGCATTGGAAACCGGTGAATTCCCTCTTTATTACAGTGC
The DNA here is from genome assembly GCA_963457665.1 of Thysanoteuthis rhombus. Lineage (NCBI taxonomy): Eukaryota > Metazoa > Mollusca > Cephalopoda > Oegopsida > Thysanoteuthidae > Thysanoteuthis > Thysanoteuthis major. Next base: position 38,823,684 of record OY735203.1, on the reverse strand, counting down.
CCTTGACAGCACTGTTCCATTGCACTTAATGGAAACAGGTCAGGCTTGTGCCTGACGCTTTCTTGGCGGCAGTTGCCTGGGTTGCTTAGTAAACCAAAGCCGCGTTGGCTGAGGCTATTTTTCCAGGGTGTTTCCTATTTTCCCCACGTAAAGCCCTAACCTTGTGTAACATTTTGCTGTGGTGGGAGTGTAAATAGAAAGCAAACACACACACACACACACACACTCACACACACACACACACACACACACACACACACACACACACACACACACACATATATATATATATATATATATATATATATATATATATATATATATTATAACCCTAAATGATATATGAATATACACAAGCTTCTCTGCAATACAGTCATCAAATTTCACTCTCCTTATTTTCTATCTGCATGCACATATATCGCACCATGTAACTTGCAAATGTGTATAAATAATCATAGATATAATCATGCATACATATATGCGTTGTAGGATTGATTTAAAAAACAGTATATACTTCTACATGCACACGCACACACACACGTACAAGCGTAGAGAAACATACTCAAAGACATAAATTGAGAACATAGCTCTCTGCAGTTCCTCAGAACATTGGTTATTTCGCATCAGAACACTCTAGATATATTAGTACTTATCAGTTATGTAATATATTTTCTATCGATTATTTACACCACGTTGCATTCTTCGAATTACTTCTCAAATCTATTTTCATCAGAAGCTAGGTGTGCTGGGAATGTGCAATCATTTTGCAAACGAATATATATTAACTAAATTGGCCCATGCACACATAAATGGATATAAATGTTGTGTATGTGCATTTGGCTCCATCTATACACATAAACTAAATTCAAACTTACAATATCATATTAGAATTATTCATTTCCAAACTGCAAATACTAGCATTTGGAAGAGATATAAGGTTACTTTTCTCAATTGTATGTGGATCACTTCTCCCCAAACGATATCTCCGAATGTTGTCGATGAATTTAAACGAAATTCAACCGAAAGATGGGCCATGCAGTAAAGAGGGGAGTTTAGATTTTAGTATTTCTATTTCCACTCCACAATATTGCAGCAAACGTTCATGATTGTTCACGCTAAGATCCGAATGATTTTCAATGAAATTCTGCGGAAAGGTGGACAATGATCCATGGAAAATGTGATTAAAATGTTGAACCGATCTGTGCAATATTACTTCCCAAAACAGTGGCGTTGACAGAGGTATGCTCTCTCTCTCTCTCTCTCTCTCTCTCTCTCTCTCTCTCTGTCTGTCTGTCTTTGTACCTTTTAGTTTCTTTAGTTCGTTTAACTTTTACCAATGATTGTTCGAGAGAATGTTTATGATCACTTTTTACAACCTAGAGTGCAATTCGATAATACCCTTACGAAATGGTTGGTTTGGTTTGAATAATTCTTTGTATCATTTAATCATAATGATTCACTGACATTGGATCGGAAAGGGAAGTGCCCGTCAGCCGCTAACTCAAAGATATCATAACATTCTCACCTTTATATAACCTTTCACTTTTTTTAATACCTTGGTAATATTTATTACAACTACTTTTCTGATTTGAGACTGTCGGGTTTGTTTTTTAACATGTATTCCATGAGAGGACAAATGACCAGCAGACTTAAACATATTTGTTCCGAAATTTTGAACTATTTATTCCAATCTCAACAGCTCAAGAAAAACAATTCACAGGGTGCAAAGAGCCAACCGATTCCTGTTTGTTTCTGTTCAAATCAGGTAAGTATATGTTGTAATAAAGTAAGGGAAGAAATGGTTTCGATTAGGATAAGGGGAGGCACATATTTTGATATGATTTTCCTCTTTCTTCAATAATCTGAATCTCATCAAAAATAAAAAATTAACTGATATGAAACGACCACCTAAACTATTGTCTTACAACTTCAATATGGATAGACACGATTCTTTAAGATCACAACGATCTTCAGGCCCAAGGCTGCAACTGTTTAAGAGTCCATGAGATATACACATGCGAACAATCGTCAGTTTTAAAGTATTAGATTACAGCTTAGTTATCTCACCCGCCCACGTTGTTAGAATTACTGGGATGAGTAATTTATATATCATTACATGTAACCACTGCTTCCACGGAACTCTTAATCCATCGAAAGTAACATAGACAAAGAGAGAATAGAAGAAAATGAACTATTCAAAAGAAATATGGAAAGACAGAAGGGGGAGAAGAACGGTCACTGACGTCACGGACACTTTTCAAATAGAAAATAAGATAGAGGTAGAAATGAAGATAAAAATGGAAGTTAAAATACTCAGGCATTAGAAAGAAAGAAAGAAAGAAAGAAAGAAAGAAAGAAAGAAAGAAAGAAAGAAAGAAAGAAGTGAGCGAAGATAGACGCACATAAAAAAAGGAAGGGAGAAAAAAAAGGAGAATGCCGAGTTAAAATGAATATAGCGAGGAGGGAAAAAGGAAGAAAAATGAACACCTGACTTCTTTGATTTTCCGATGATTTCATCATTCATGTACAAAAACAATTGATACCCTTAATTTTGTTTTATTTTATCGGTATTTTTAAAAATCAAACGAAATGCATTCTAAGTACACTTATTTATATATTAATTCATTTCCTCGTAGAGTTTTTTGGTGAATATTAGTCCGTAAATCTAGGTTAAATCTAAACATTTTTCATGTGGATTCATTCATGTTATTGATAATCCGTTGAAAATGATATTTTTTTCCATCAGAAAAAAAGTGTAAGTAAACTTTTCCCCTCCGATATTCTAAATTTTTTTGAAAAATAATTTTTAGCAGAAATTTTAATTTCGATTTCAAATTCTGTTCATGATCTTTAGGAACATTTTCAAGTGTAATTGAAATAATAAAGCTCGTTTATACCTTCATGAGATTTAAACATTTGAGGAATGCTAAAAAGTGGTCGTTGCTGATGATGATGATCACTGCTGTTGGATCCCGATTAGGATGCGCCTTTCTGACCTTCAGAACAGAATCAAAGTGTCAGTTCTGTCCTTCCCACTTCACGAAACATAACACTAATGTCCCATTTGCAATATCAATTACTGCATTGAATTGTTTCCTTCATGAATTTTGATTCATTTGAATTTGCCTAAATTTGCATCTTCGTTTGAAATTTTTCATCATCATCATCACCACCACCACCACCACCACCACCACCACCACCACCACCATCATCATCATCATCACCACCACCACCACCACCATCATCATCATCATCACCACCACCACCACCACCATCATCATCATCATCATCATCATCACCACCACCACCACCACCACCACCACCACCACCACCACCATCATCATCATCATCATCATCATCATCATCATCATCATCATCATCATCATCATCATCATCATCATCATAAATACGTTCACTGTTGGACAAATGCCTTTCTCATCCCTTTCCATGACGATCATGATTGTGCCAAATACACTATGTTATGTCAAACTTTCCTATCTCATCACTCCATCTTGCATCGGGACTTTTCCTACTGTTTTTTTACCAATCGTTAGTTACATCTGTTATCATCTCTTCTTGTTAATTATTCAGCCCATCTTCATCTTTGTTGATTGATTAGTTTTATTTCATTTTGTCTATTTTATTATTTCTTCTTATTTTTTCATTTATTATTCTCAGCATTATTTTTATCGTCCCCCTTCTGATACGTGTTTATCTCCCGGATTTATCCTAATATTGCTCTTCCCATACCTCTCTGATTCTCAGTTTATTTTGTTAACGTCGTTTATAATCTGTAAGCCATACCTTGTACCATGCAATCGTTGTGTACTTTACATTCGTTGGCAAGGTACTCTTCAATGTGCCTCGAAGAAAATGATTTCTAGCCGATCGGTTTTTTTCCTAACTTTATTAACTATCCTGGGTAAACTAATTCATTATCCTCTTGTAGGGTCTGGCCCTGTATTCTTATGGTCTTTTTGGGGACTTTATTTTTGAGCATTACTTTTTTCTTTGTTCTGTTTATCCTCGAGCCTACTTTCCCACCAGTTGTTATTTAGATCAGTCAACATATTTTGCAATTTTTCCGATGCTTTGGACGCCATGAAAACATTATTGGCAAATCTCAAGTGGTTTCTTCGTCTCTGTTTGTTCCCCATCACCCCTGAGTCAATTTTCATGACGACTCTTTCAAGGTTCACTGTAAATGATTCTATTTATTTGTGAGTTCGATTCTCAACTGGAATTAATTCTTCATTCTGATCCATGCCGTTATTTCATTCAATCATTGCCAAAAGAGGACACGGTCTGGTTTTAGTCATGATAGAATGCAATAAAAATCGGACTGAACGTAAATAGGAGCAACAAATGAATAATGATAATTGATAATACCTCATTTAATGAAAAAATATGGATTGGATTGCCGATACTGAACAAGTAAATAACAAAAATGGCATAGATGAGGCTAGTATAAGGAATGATTTTAAATGTTTGAAGTGAACACGTACTTACCACTGATTCCTGTAGCTCAGGGTATCCTGAGTTGGATTCTCACCCAAAACTCACTTTTTATCCTCATCCTTGGGATGTAGTCCTCCTACTCGAACACTAACATATGAATTGGAATTGATAAATTGATAGAGTATAGATTAGGCTCGTTTCTTTATATTCAAGATTTAAAAAATATAATAATTCGTAAGGCAAAACAAAGGATTCTTTCATGATGATGTATCATTTTTTCATCATGTATTGAACAGATAAAATACTACCTAATTTATTAGAATGTGTATTTTGTACCATAAACTTTAGTGAGGCAGGTTAATAAAAGGGTAGAAAGGGGTAAATAGGTAGTTTAATAATAGGGTATGGAGAATGGGGACTTGGGAGTCAGATAGTTTGCTGAAAGAATAAAGGGTAAAAAGGAGACAAGATAAAGTAAGTTTGATGAGACGGGAGAAGTGAGAGGTGAGAAATAGAGTACAAAAGAGAGTTAGCTGGCCAAATAAGAGGCTTGGAAGATGGGTGAATGAAGAAAGTTGCGTATCGTTTCAGTGAGTGGAAGTAGAAAGTGGTTACCAATGGCAACAATAAAAATCAAACGCACATGCAAATAGTAGCATATTTTATCAATAATAATGGACAATACTAAATCTTATGATATAAAAGAATAGATAGGTTTACCCATACTGAACAACCAGTTGATAGCACACTTGGTGCAAAAGAGATCAAGACATGGGATACAATTTTATTTGGAGTTGCACTAACTACTGATACCAGTTTTCCATTGTCAACAGCGATCAGGCATAAATGTAGGGTAAATAGTAGCAACAAAATATAAATAATATAATTTTTCATTTTTTTAAAATCCAGTTTTCCTATATGCTCGGTATCATTATGGACTCAAAGTTACACGATTATTTTGGTACTGAAGCTACTTAATTTAGCCTCAAGATCATACAAATTTGATCTTGTAAAGCTACCGATGGTCTGAAGTTTAATCTAATGTCTCTGAGAATGACAATCTGATTTGGTGGTAAAATGTTCAACCCAAATCTTAATCTAACTCATACTCCATATACAAGGCTAATCGTCAGATTCAGGGAAAATGATCTCAAGATAAGGGTCAGGCTTGAAAAAGGGTCACGGGGTTTGAATTAGAACTCAATGCCTCCCCATCTATATATATGGCCAATGTAAAGCATCCAAATATACGTGTCATCTCTCTCTAAACTAAAAATAAACATGTGTTTTAAATAAGGACCTACCAAACAGAGAATGGGGTCAATAATTGATAAATTCTAGGATAAAGTCTGTTTAGAAATTACAAATTTATTAGAAGAAAATTGAGCAAAGATTGATTTAGCAAGAAACATGTATGTTTTCATGAAAATGTATTACTAATTTTTCAACTCCGTATTGAATAAATGGGAATATCACTTGTTTGACATGGCATATATATTTTTTTTACCAAGAACTTAGGGATGGCAGCTCAATAAAAGGGTAGAAAGGAAGAAGAAAAGGATGGTGGGTAGTCTACTAAAAGGGTATAAAATGAGTGTTGAGAAAGGTGATTTAAGTAATTCAGTTAGTAAAAGGAGAGGAGAAAAGACAATTAAACAATTTATTGAGGACACAGAAAAAGAAAGGAGAGATAACATGGAGTCAGTTTGATAATAGGGTATTATAGGATTGTAGAAAAGAAGTTCAGGCAGTTTCAATTAGAGGGTAGGAAAAGATGAGAAGAAAAAAATAGCTGTCTGTGTGGGAGGAAAGATATCGAGGGGCAAGAAGTAGAGTCATTCAATTGGGTAGAAAGGGGAGGAGATAAGAGGGTGGGTAGAGAATTATGAAGTTAATTGAGGGACATGCACATTTTTTTTGTGAAACTAATCCCTATTTGTACAAACATTTGGAGAATAATCCAAGACGGGCTGAAAATAGGAAAGGAGGAAAAAAGAACGTGAAGATCACTTTAGTCGTCGATACTTGCAGAATCTTCACGTGGCCTGTTTGTTTTTATCATTCAACGTATCGTTTGGACAAGAGTTTTCGATTTTGCTACTTTCATCGCCACGTTTCCGCTGATATGTTCTTTCCTTTTTTTCTGTACATATATTTGTAGCAAAAGAATTCCGTTGACTGTAACATTCACGAGTCGAATTGAAAAATTCATAGAAAATTAGCCTACGTGTAGATTTGATCTTTATTCACGGATGCTGTCTTCTGGCATTGAAAAACCCATGACCAATGGTGTATTCTCAAGCTAATCCTTCTTTGTAATAAAAAAAAAGTGAATATGAAATAAAGAGAAAAACGATAAATGCAAATAATTTGGGGCAACTACTTACATGAAATAAATTCCAGTGTCCAATTTTGCATTGCGATATATGCAAAATAAATACTGCAATTCGACGCTGATCAGTTATGAGAATATTTGGGAGTATTGTGCTTCTTTTTTTTTTCAACATTCGATGCTCGAATGAAGGAGTATTATATGCCGTTCAATACGGTATTCTGCGGCAAAATTATTTACAGAGACTCAAAAATTTATACACTCTTTTTTCATAAAATCTCTGATTATAGATTTCGTACCCACTGGAATCTACCAGTACCAGAGTTGAAGTATTCCTACCTAACCCAAATGAATGCCTCCAAACTTTGGACAATTGAAAGCACAATTTTGTGAAAACTTTTCGTCAACCGGACCAAAGGAACCCAAGATGAAAATCAAGGTCATGGACGTAATAGAGAAGCATAGTCAATCATTATGAATGGAATAATTAATTATTCATTTTCATTGTCGAAAGATGGTTACTCCCAACACACCCACACATCCATCGGTTCACACATATACACCCATGCGAGATACAAATTTTACCCATTAAAAGCAAGTACAACGTATACTATTAAGCTTAGACCTCTCATAGACTTCTGTACAAATGCTAACTTAGGAGGAATTTCGATTATTCCTAGAATTCTAAGATAACTATATCGATATCAGACAAGTATGACAAACACATTTGTTCAATCTTTGGAATCGTAGTAAATAAACTTCCCTTGTTATTCCACATATAACAAGCTTTTTGTAATTCATTCATGCTTTAACATAAGTATCAGTCCGTCTCCTCACCTTGCTTTTTCATCATTCTAAATCCACTGCCACCTTTACTTTTATCTACATTAGTCACTGACAGATTACATGAAGTTTCATATTATACACTCACGAATATAGTAAGTTAAATTTCACTTAAAGACAGTACATGGCTCGATGAATAATCACTGTTCACTCTATGTTAGCAGCATATGGAGTTAGAAAATATCAATACACCATTATGCTTAGATCACAATATCCACTACAAGATGCTTATAACTGATAGACATTGTCTCTGTAGTGAAGTATGAAATTATTCATGATTCAAGAGGGAAAGAAAAAGAAATTACTCAATTATTATCTTCTATAATGAATCGTGAAATAGTCTGACCATTATAAAAAAAAATCTACGATGGCCGGAGTAATTCACAAATATTACCTACCATCGTAAATGAAGATGAACATAGAATTATCTGCTCCCTCCAAAACGAAACGAACAACACTCTAGAAATGAAAGGGTTCAAATATGAACACTCATTTCTCATTTATATAGAAGCATCCCACGCAGAAGGCCAAAACTGAATACTGTCCATTGATATCTTGCGAGGCAAATTAGGAGCAAAACAAACAAAACTGAAAGCCATTCAGCCACAGTAATGGCTTTTGGTGATTTCATTGTCTTCTCGACAAATTTTATCAGAATATAAGTTAGTTTTAGACGAAGACAAAATGGAATACACAAATATCAGAAGAAAACAGAAGCCAGGAAAAAAGGATGAAAACTTTGTATCTCTTTTTGGAGACAATAAAGATATAATATAGACCAAAATGGAAGCATGAAGTTTGGATACAGGAAGCTGAAAGATATATTGAAACAAAAATGAAGTGGTATAGACCACAAGTCAAATCAAGATTGTTATACAACGTGATGCCTTAATGGAACACAAGAGGCGAAACGAACAATTTCCACCACAGCCATATTGGAATAGTATATCAGTTATCTTACCATGATGAGAAATTAACTCTATTCAAAAAGACTAGAGACTACCCAATGAAAAAACAAATTATTGAAACGGCCAGATAGGAGGTATTAAGCCGTACACTGAGGACAGATGGAAACGTTGCCTTATTACAACATCTCAGCGAAGAGATCAGAGATGAGTCAAGAACTACTCTCTCACTCATTTTCAATTGAGACATGGGTGCATACTATTTCAGGGATAGGTTACAAGACCAAAATCCACCCTCCCCAGGGGCTTAAACTAAACAACTTTCAAGTCTTGGGGGACATCAAATCGACGAGCATTGAGTAGACTGGTCGGAGAACTCATGAAAGTTGACGAATTACCAGGGGATCTAACTCCGGCACACCCCTAATAAAGGTGGACTATATGAGAAGAGGAAACACGGCAGCATATGACTCAGCAGGGGTAATAGTGTCCAAAAGGCAAAAATGGTATTAGAAATTCATGTATAAGTAAGCAGTGAAGATATCAAAGAAAGGGTCCCGAATAACAACAAACTACAAAAGAGCAAATGAGGCAGTTGGGAAACAAACAAACAAACAAAGGAAAATGATGGGTACATCAGCGTATGGTAAAGTGATGGTAAGGTGAGGTTTAATCCTTTGAAGCTATTTCATATATCACAAACTTCAAAGAACTATCCGTGAATGAAGAGAACCTTTGCTCCTTCGAAGGCTCAAAAGTGAAGAGAAGAGGCAAATTTTATCAGTCCTCTAATTTGGCAAAGATTAAGGCGGATCCTTTTTTTTCTATTCAAATTGATTAACAGTGAAGAGGAACTTCTCTCATTTAAGGAGCTAAAAGTGAATTGAAACTTTTTTCTTAAATCTTTAGTCTTTTTTCCTTCGATCCTTGAATGTTTCGAACAGTGTAGACGGGTATTGGAACTAGTATAACAAATTTATCTCTTGCATTTGAAATCACACTGTTTTAGGTCATGGTATGAAACATGAGAACTGGATCCGTCTTCATCCAAACTATGATGCAAGTACATTTCTTATTCCTCACACTTATACCGAAAACTGATACATAGAACTTTGTAAAGAACATTGAAATATCATCTGAATCATAAATGACTAACATCTCTAATTACTGTCCACTTTGTAGCAACATTGATATTCTTTACTGAGTGTATAGTAAGAAGAGAAAGCTTATATTTATGTTTCCTTCCTCTCAAATCGACAGATGATGTCTGGTGTGTCAGGAGATATGAAGATCAAGTGGTAGACTTTGTAATACAGATGTTAGTGGCTGCAGATGAAGGTCTTTCTTGAGAGCCGATCAAGAAACATTGCTTGTCTAGAGTTGATTAAGATTGACTTGCACGGAAGGAATGATTCCCAGGAGACTGACTTTCTCCTCTGATTCAGCTGATCGTTCCATTCTTTTTTCAACAGACGTCGTCTCCGATTTGTATGTTTGAACAAGAACATTCATATTGACCTCAAAAAAGGTGTTACATTTATCTTATGGAATATTGGGAAATGGAATAGAAGTTACAAATTAAAAAGAAAAAAAGAAAAGGAAAAGAAAAGATCTGGCCGAGAAATAAAAGATGTCGGAGCAAAGTAGAAATGAAGCAAAAACGACGGAAGTGAGAAGTAAAAAGGAATTGTTTGACTGATGCAGAAATGAATTGAGGGAGGCAGATCCGTACAGTATTAGAGAAAAGGGAGAGAGATAAAAAGAAAGGGATGAACGGGGGGGGGAATGATAAAAGAAGGTGGAAGAAAGAAAGAGGGGAGCGAAAATATAACAAAAACGAAAAGCTTACTCTTATAAGATCTCCCCAGTCACTTTGATTCTCATTAAGGTCAAGGAGCAGATTTGGCCACTGGGCAAGTAAACGAAATTCCAATGAGCTGTTCAGTCTGTGGGCCGTTGCTGCCTGGCTCTCAGTTTGTCTGTCAATGGTTCTGTGTTCTGTGGTACGATGGTATCTTGTAACTATCTTTCGAAATCCAGAAACATGTATTTGGGGCTTCAATCATGTCCTGCACCTGTTTTACGTCTGCTCCACTCTAACCACAGTTACCGAATCTAGTTGTTCTGTGGCTAGATGTTCTTGTTCTCGACACCTTTTTTTTATGACAGAATGATGCGATTTGATCATATAAAGAAATAATTTTTCAATAGAAGGACAGAGAGTTGTAGATTTTCTACTTGGACTAGCCCAAAGTAAACGCCTGGATTATTGATTCTCAGTGCAAACTGAAACCTGAAAGAGTGACGCAATGCAATTTTCCTAAACCTCCATTCCTCCATTTGGGAATCGTTATAACGGATACCAAGATGTAGAATCAATTATGCAATACTGAATCATCTGCATCATCATAAGTCTTTTATCGTCTGTTGTTGGATATTGACCTTCCACAGGATTCGAAAAACCAATCTATCATGGGTGTCACAGAGCCAGTATTTTGTGAACTTGTTTAGTCTGTCTTGTCATCGGGTATTCTGCCGGTCCCGGTTTTGTATGTGATCTCCGGGAATCTATGTTCTTAACTGTGGCATTCAGTAGTTATCTGCCATTCTTGCAACAAAGTTATCGAATATAACTTGGAAAGCAAGCAGATTCTCCAAATTCAGATTAATGACTCTAAACATCCACCTAAATCTATTTTGCAACACTAAACAAAGCTTTGCATATTTCAAGTGGAAAAAGGTTTGGATTAGATTAGATCTAATAAAGGATTGTGTAAAGGAGAAAAGTAAATCAATAAATGAAAGAAAATGGAATAAAATCTATCATTGTTTCAATAAAAAAGAGAACATACGGCAATAATGAAAAGAAGAATGATATAAGAATGATATAGTGAAAGAAGAAGAAAAATTGACAAGATGATTAAATTAATGATTGAAGCCTTAAGAAAAATAGCAAAAAAGCGTAATAGAAGAGCACGGTACTGGTAGTTGTAATAAGATGATAAAATGCTGAACGATTTATATTATCAACCAACAATAGTTCCTGTTTAGTATCGAATTCCCCTTAATTCCAATTGCTTTCCGTCACAAATACTCATACATTCCACAACGATTAGTGAACAGTACAGAACAGAAGCAAAGAAAAAGTCTACGTCAGACTCAAACTCACATCCACTTTTCAATTTTTGAAACCTATGTATGAGTGCTGCTCTACGGCTGGTGGTACAAGAACGAAGAGCGATAGACGATCGAGTCTAACTTACTTTTAATAACTTTCTCCAAACGCTTGATGCAACCAAACAAGCAGGATTTGCTACTCAGGCGGATTGATTATGTATTTCCCACGAGTAACTGAAGAGTCTGGACGAAAGCCAGGATTACAAATACTTAACTTCAAGGTTGGCAAGTCCTATATTGTCATATATTGGTGCAATACATTCTTTTTACCGTCATTTCCAATCTATATACCTTGTGTATGAACTCAACTGAGCTTAGAAATTATAGATAATGTTAATAGATTTAATAACATTTACCGACCAGAGTCAGTAATTATTTTAGACCCCACATTAACGCCAGTGATACAAATGCTTATTTTCTCGACACCTTCTGACGTTTTTGACGACTGGCATAACGCAGTATTCAAAACTCCATCGTCTGGTATTTGAACAGATGCCCGAAGAAACTAAACTCAGTATATAGAGGTAACGATGAAGAACGAGTAAATGAAAATGGACTGGATGTAAAATCGAAATAAGGGTTCGAAGGGTGAAAACAGAAATGTTGGGAATTAATCAAAATCACTATAAAGATAAACAACAAACTAAATAGAATGTGAGAATATGAATTAATAAAGTAATAATTTTTCCACCATTTTTTTAGCCTTCTAACTCTTTATATCTACCAACCATTGTATACATCCTATATTATTTTTGACCAGTTGCTTTCGGGTAAACAAATCACATTCTGATGAAAAAAGAATCATGACGGATCCCCATAACCATTTGTATTGGAGTATACCAACTTCGAGTGACGGCGTTGCTTTAGCTGTGTCTAAATTTAAATTGACGTATATGGCATCTTAATATTTCCGATCAAAACAGAAAATCTGCAAATCATTTGGAGAAAACTGGGGATGGGGCATTTTAGAAAATAATTTAAATAAGAACAGGGATCATGCTATCACATCTATCCATTTATCTACCAATCCATCGATTTATCGATCCTAAACTTAGCTAAACTTAATACAGCAGAATTTTTAATATTAATGGGAGGTAGAAAGATTATGTTACTTCAGATTTCTTGATGGAGAATACCATTTTCAGTTGAGAATAGGCTTCGAAAATATCAATATAACATGCATCTAGGTTTTGAAGCGATATATCGACTAAAAATTACTTGGGGAAATGAATTATTTAGTATTTATGATAGAAATGTAGCATTACCTTTGAAAGAGTATCTACAATATACATATTACTTTTTTTGCAATCTGCAAACAGTAATACAAATTGTTGTGCTCACTTATGACAATGATTAAAAACA